>CM056052.1:35275832-35942154 GCA_029574335.1 Rana kukunoris
TATATATATCTCCAGCAAGAGACAGCCCATATATATATATATATATATATATATATATATATATATATACAGCAAGAGACAGAACACATATAGCAATTCTGCAATTCATGTTACCACAAACATATTTTTTTGTCCATTCTTGTATATGAATTTATGCCTTAATTTTAACCACTTTTTTGTATCAATAAAATTGTAGAAAAATCTTTTATCATATAATTGTGTTAGTCCTTGGGTACCGAGAGAGTCCACACTGTTCTCGGCAGGGTTCATCCCTTACCACACACAATATATGAGGAGCTAGAAGATGAGGGCAGGGGCAATAACTCCAACTAGATTGTAAGGTGAGGAGACCCGGTGATAGTTGTAAATGTCTACTATTCAACAAAATCTTTATCATGATTACATTTATTAAGAATATCCAATGTGTTCCTGCTCTATGTCTCATGTACCCAGGGGCGGACTGACAACTCATGGGGCCCCTGCGCAATAGAAGAGTATGAGGCGCCCGGGCCAGGAGGCAGTGCTAGAGTTGGGGCAGCTAAAATCTTGGGATTTTCACATCAAAAAGCATGTCGTATCAGACATATCAGGGACAGATGTAAAAAAAACAACAACAGAGCACTGTCGCTGGTTCTACTGAGCCTGGCAACCCTGATTGGGTCCCCTAGTGGCAGTGCCCGAGTGCCTGAATGGTCAGTCTGCCCCTGCATGTACCTCATATCTCTTACTGTTTGTACATTGAGTAATATGGTGCTCTGCTCTCACATTGTTGAACAGATTGGAATGTTGCCCTTCAAGGTCAAGCAACTCAGTCCACAATTATAAATGATCCACGCTATGGCTTCCTGGGAGCAGCAATAAATGCCATAGATGGGAACCTGGATCCGGAGGCTTTTCATGGTTCCTGCTCCCATACACATAATGAGCTGTCTCCCTGGTGGAGGGTGGACCTGCTGAAATCTTACAGAATTTCCTACATCTCCATCACTAACAGAGACAACTATGGTGACAGAATAAATGGGGCTGAAATCCTGGTTGGAAACTCTCTGAGTGACAATGGAAACAATAATCCCAGGTAAGAATGATTCTTGGATATTATTCCCCTTTATCCACTTCAGCTATCGCTCATATATATCCCCTTATGGATCAGAGCAGTTTTTTTCTTTCTGCTAATGAGCTGTGATAACTCCAAATATGGAAATATTTATTCACATTTAAGCCTGGTACACACGATAAGATTTTCCGCAGACAAATTGTAGGACTTTGGTCCAAAGGGCGTTGGCCAGGAACTTGTATTGCACACAATTGTCGACCAACAAACATGAAACAACATGGTTTTTGAGCTCTTTAGTGCCACCCTTTAGAATAGACTCCCTCCAAAGATGGTTCTGGCCAGCTCAGTAGATTGCTTTAAAAAAAGGCCTGGATTAGTTCCTAAATATACATAATATAACTGGGTACCAGGGCCGTAGATAAAAAAAATCCTGGGAAGGGAGGTTCAGGTCTTTCAAACTCAAAGGCATCATTTACACGTTTATGTTGGGGGATGTACTGTAAAAACATGTCACAGCAGAGTGGGGCCATGAGGCTTTGCAAAGAGACCTTGCAGTAATTTCATGCTTTTCAGGGAGACCCCTTATTAAACTGAGGGGATTGGGTACAATAGAAGGGAAGCTTACTAATGCACCCTGAAACTCTGATTGCTTCTACTGTGCTGATTCTGAGGCTAAACAGCAGGAACATTGTCTGGGCTTTTTGCCAGGATGCTCGGGGGGGGGGGGGGGATTTGAACAACCCTGACCCCTCCTTATCTACGCCCTTGCTGGGTACTAACATTTATAGTTAAAGTTGATACAGGGAAAATCTGATTGCCTCTCAGGGGATCAGGTAGGATTTATTTCCCCTGCTGGAGGAAATTGGATCATATTTTGCTGCGTTTTTTGCCTTCCTCTGGATCAACTGTAGGTGAAGGATTGTGTATATGGGATTGTATTATTATTATTATTATTATTATTATTATTATTTTATTTTGATTGGTTGCACTGGATGGGCTTGTGTTTTTTTTTCAACCTGACTAACTATGTAACTGTGTAACTTTCTCAATACTTAGGCCCCGTTCTCATCTGAGAGATTATCTGTTTAAATCTTGTAGCTCTAAAATGCTCAACAAGCCAAATCCCATTAATTTCAATGGACCCTGTTGACATATGAGCAGTTTGTCACCTGAAGCAAAATGCCTGCTGATCCAAAAAGTACATGAGCTTCTTTTTTGGCAGATTTTAAGCATTTCCGGCACAATAAACTCCAATAGAAACACCTGAAAACATGTGACTTGAGCATTTTACAAGTGTTTTTGTTGCTCGTTTTCTGCTCAAACAGCACCTGTCCACCCCTAAATAGTTACATAGTTACAGGTTGAAAAAAGACACACAAAGTCCATCAAGTTCAACCATAGAAAATAAAATAATAATAATAATATCATACAATCACATATACCCAATTCTATACCCACAGTTGATCCAGAGGAAGGCAAAAAAAAAAAAACAGCAAAGCATAATCCAATTTGCTACAGGAGGGAAAAAAATTCCTTTCTAATCCCCCGAGAGCCTATCGGATATTCCCCGGATCAACTTTACCTATAAATGTTAGTACTCAGTTATATTATGTACATTTAGGAAAGTATCCAGGCCTTTCTTAAAGCACTTTACTGAGCTGATCAGAACCACCTCTGCGGGGAGTCTATTCCACATTTTCACAGCTCTTACTGT
This sequence comes from Rana kukunoris, assembly GCA_029574335.1. Classification (NCBI taxonomy): domain Eukaryota; kingdom Metazoa; phylum Chordata; class Amphibia; order Anura; family Ranidae; genus Rana; species Rana kukunoris. Next base: position 35,278,601 of record CM056052.1, read on the forward strand.
GAAGAAACCTTTCCGTATTTGGAGGTGAAATCTCTTTTCCTCTAGTCCCCTTGTCCTCAGTGTTGACCGTAAAGTGAATAACTCAACACCAAGTTCACTATATGGACCCATTATATATTTGTACATGTTGGGCCAGATCCACAAAGCATTATGATGGTGTATCTCCAGATACGCCGCCATAATTTCAAATTTGCGCCTGCGTATCTTTGTTTTGTATCCACAAAAAAAGATACACCGGAATTACGCTAAGATACGACTGACGTAAGTTTATAACGCCGTCGTATCTTAGTTGCATATTTACGCTGGACGCTAGGGGCACTTCCATTGAATTTCCGCATAAAATATGCAAATGAGATAGATACACCGATCCACGAATGTACGTATGCCCGGCGCATTTTTTTACGTCGTTTGCGTTAGTCGTTTTCCAGCGTAAAGTTGCCTTTGCTGTATAGAGCCGTACCCAATGTTAAGTATGGGCATCGGGTCAGCGTCAAATTTTTTGTTGTTCACGACGTGATTTCGCGCATGCGCACTGGGATTTTTCCACGGACGGTGCATGCACCGTTAAAAAAAAAAACATCCTTTATGTGAGGTCATGATGATTTACATTAAATCACGCCCACATCTTACTGATTTGAATTGCGCGGCCGTACGCCGCAACAATTACACTACGCAGCCGTAACTTACAGCGGAAATTCTTGGTGGATATGGATACGTCGCTGTAACTTAGTAGTGTAACTTAGATAAGCTACGTCAGCAGCACTTCTTTGTGGATATGGCCCGTTGATTTTATCTCCCCTTAATCTCCTCTTCTCAAGAGTGAATAAATTCAGTTCCTCTAACCTTTCCTCATAGCTGAGCTCCTCTATGCCTCTTATCAGTTTGGTTGCCCTTCTCTGCACTTTCTCCAGTTCCCCAATATTCTTCTTAAGAGCTGGAGCCCAAAAATTAACTGCATATTCCAGATGAGGTCTTACTAATACAAAAAACATAGAATATCCAGGCTCAAACCTACCTACAAATCATCAACCAACCCAATTCACCTGTCCAAATGTGTGCGTTAAAAATAGAGGTTTAGTTGCACACATTTGCAAATGCATGTGTAGACTGTAGGCCCCGTCAAGGCTCTCTGTATACTGCAGTCCTAACTATAACATTGCATTTTAAGTCTCCTCAGTAGGAGCACATGACTGCTGATGGATAGATAAGGGGCAGGTGACTGGAGGTAGCCCAGCCCTCATTAAAGGGGCAGGAGCACACTGCACACTCAGCACATGGAAGCAAAGGTGCCAGTGCGCTGCCTGACCACAATAACATAAATACAACAAACAAAAGTCACTGTCCTTACCTATGACTGGTCTATACAATAAGGAGCACTGGAAAGGGCGCATATACATACAAAAAACATAGAATATCCAGACTCAAACTTACCGACCAATCAGCAACCAAACCCAAATCACCTCTCTAACAGTGTGATTTAAAAACAGAGGTTTAGTTGCACGTTTAGTCTTACTAATGATTTGTATAGGGGCAAAATGATGTCTCTCCCTCTGGAGTCCATACCTCTCTTAATACAAGAAAGGACTTTGCTCGCTTTGGAAACCGCAGCTTGGCATTGCATGCCATTATTGAGCTTATGATCTACCAAAACCCCCAGATCCTTCTCCACTACGGGTCCCTCCAGTTGTACTCCCCCTAGCATGTATGATGCATGCATATTCTTAGCCCCCAAGTGCATAACTTTACATTTAGCAACATTAAACCTCATCTGCCACTTAGTCACCCACTTAGACAGAGCATTGAGGACAGCTTGTAAATTGGTGACACCCTGTAAGAACGTTATTCCACTGCATACCTTGGTGTCATCTGCAAAGACAGAAATGTTACTTTTGATCTCAGACCCAATATCATTTATAAACATATTAAAAAGTAAGGGTCCCAGCACTGAACCTTGGGGTACACCGCTCATAACCTTGGACCATTCAGAGTAAGAATCATTAACCACAACTCTCTGAATTCTGTATTTTAGCCAGTTTTCTATCCATTTACAGACTGATAATTCCAATCCTGTAGACTTTACCTTACACATGAGCCGTGTGTGGGGAACTGTATCAAATCCAGGTATATCACGTCCACAGCCACCCCTCTGTCCAAGGTTAGACATGTGCAGAACGGAAACATTTGTTTTGTTTATTCTTTTTTTAACGAGTTCCCAAATTTCAGAACGATTCCAATTGGTCGAAAAATGATCGACCAATTCAAATTCTATGTGAAGAATAGCTGGAGGTAAAGCAGAGGGGTGGGAAGCTGGCCACTGCATCCTTAACAACCGTCAAGTCATCAGCTGGCAACGGGCTTCCCTGCCGAAAGCTGAAATGTAAACAACAACATTTTGTTTGGGTACAGAGTCGCACGACCGTGCAATTGTCAGTTAATGCAATGCAGTGCCGTATCAAAAAAATGGCCTATTCATTAAGGGGGTAAACCTTCAGTGGCTCAAGTGGTTAAAAAAAAAACAATGTCCCTGATGTAGATCCATCTCATGCTGGAATGGTCACACAGCAGAGGAGGCAGTTGGTGGTTAGCCTTTGTCGCGGGCAGAACTTTTTTTCAGGTCTGACAGTGTGGCTGGCAGCAGGAGATGGATCTACATTGGGAGGCATTGTAGTTTTAATTTTTTTTTTTAAAGATATTTTTATTAGGTTGTTTTCATTTTAATAAATGAATTATCATAGGCTCTTTATTCACTTTTTACATCTCTATTATGTTCTGTTTTACTATTCTTTTCTATTCTATGCTGTCCCTTTTTTTCCTGTTCTGTTATTTTCTACTCCATTATAATCCTTTATTTCTATTATATTATATTTGATTCTATTCTTTTGTTTTCTAATTTATTCTGTTCTGTTTTACTCTATTCTGTTCTGATCCTTTAATGTCTATTCTATGTTCTATTATTCTTTTATTTGTTATTCTATTATTTTCTATGCTATTCTTATATTTTCTCTTCAGTTCTATTATTTTATTTTATGTATTATTGTATTCTATTCTTTTATACCCTATACTATTATTTTCTATTATATTGTATTGTAGTATTTTTTTTTTAAGGTCCTATTCCTTTATTTATATCTTTATTTTTATCTTTATTCTCTAGTATTTTATTATATTATTTTATTTTCTATTTTATTATGTTCTGATTTACTCTTTTCTATTATTTTCTTTGTTATTTCCTGTTCTATTCTTTTGTATTCTAAGTTTTTTTTTCTACAGGCCCGGATTTACTCCCTTTGCCGCCCCAAGGCCGGCTCCTTCAATGTTGCCCCCCCCCCCACACACACACACACACCATCACATAGAGGGCTTCTGAGCCACCCCCCCCCCCCCATGTGATAGAAATGAGGGTACATAAATAACTCAGAGTCGGCTGAACATGGTGCCTACGCAATGATGGGTGGTATTAGCAATATACTGTACGTCTTAGTGGGGCGTGTTTAAACAAATGAAAGGCGGCTTTTGCAATGTTGTTGGGAGGCATTGCAGCACGAATATATTGCTAATACCACCCCCAAGTTATCAGCTCTGCCCATCAATTGAAAAAAAAAAACCTCTTCAGTACCTATCCGCCCCTTAGATGATATAACAGTAATGCACCCGCCCCCTTGCAGAGTAGAACAAGCATCTGGAGTGTGTGGCAGCGTCTGTCACAAGATGGTCGTCATTATGCAGGCGCTGTGTTCAGCTGACTCTGAGCTATTTTTGTCGGCCCCATATTGTGGTTTGTGCTGCGTCTGCGCAGTACAGGGGGGACACAGGCCAGTGTGCTGCCAAAAAAGATTCCCCGGCGGATTTTGATCTCCTTGTACTGCGCAGGCACAGTGCTTGCGTAGTACGAACCACAACAGAGCCTCCGAAAATAGCCAAAGTTGAATAACCGAGTCCGCTGTTACAGGGCGCCTGCGCAATGACCATGATGCAGCGGCACGCTACCGATGCTAATGCAGAGGAAGGGGCGGGTGTATTAATGTTATCGTGTGCAAGGGGCGAATCTGCAAGGGGTGGGTTTATTACGGTTATATCATGCAAGGGGTGATGATGGACAGAGATAATAAAAATGTTGATGGGCGTTTTCAATACTTGTCACAGTATATTGTTATTATGCTTCTAGAATGGCTACAGCTGATGCCTCTGCCCATCAATTTAAAATGTGCCTTCTTCTGTAGCCATTCACCCCTTACACGATATGCAGAGTGTATGGTGAATGGAGGAGGGTCAGATCTCCCAGTACTTAGCACACACCTACAAGCCAACGGCGGTCGGATTGTTCAGTCCGGATCTAAGGCTCAGTCCTCTGTATGGGTCGGTAGGCTGGGTCCCAGCTCTCCCCTCTCTATGGATCGGTTTGTCTGGTCCGGATCTCAGGCTCTCCCCTCTTGATGGATCGGATGGTCATGTCTGGCTCTCCCCTGTCTCTAAAACCCACGACCCCGGTCACTCCTATTGGTCCCCCCTGCCAGCCAGTGAGAGGGGAGAGCGCTGTGTGTTGTAGTGGAGACCTTTAGAAGGTTCAAATCCACCAATAGGAGAATGCAGCATCCGTTGGACAAGGATGCGCTGTGTTGATACTGGAGAAGACTGGGCGGTGAATGGGGGGGTGGTTATGTGGTGTTGAAGCACAGAGAGAGTGTAAGAAGGTGGGACGGCTTGACCCGGGGGCAGCTCCTAATGAGTGTGGGCATAATCTGTGCCAGTAGTAATAGTAAATGCGGTGTCCCAGGGCTGGATTCCAGACAAGAACACAGAGGCCAGGATTTTTTTCACCCCCCATGTTGCCGTGGCGCCGCCCCTGCACCCCTGCCACCCTGAGGCCTGGTCTTGGTGGACTTGTCTGGAATCCAGCCCTGCCTGCAGAGGTGGATCTGGCCAGCTTGGTAGATTGTTTTAAGAAAGTCCTGGATTCTTTCCTAAATGTACATAATATAACACTAATATTTATAGGTAAAGTTGATCCTTCCTCTGGATATACTGTGGGTATAGAATTGGTTATATGGGATTTTATGATATTTTTTATTTTATTTACTTTATGGTTGAACTAGATGGACTTGTGTCTATGTAACTATGTAAAATCTAAATAACAAAAAATGTGTCCTAATTTTGATTTGGAACGAAACAAGCAGCGTATGTCTAATGTGCGTATATATAGTACCTATGCAGTTTTTTCCAGTGTGGACCCAGCCAATGAAGTCCCGGTTCTCTCACTTCCTTAATGGGGCGGTCCTTAATGCTATAATACTCTGAATCCAGGCTGCATGATGATGCTGTCCAAGGGGGCGTGTCCATAACAGTCTGGGCTCAGTGGAAGTGGGATGATGCCAATACCGACTATTACTGAACCTGAAATACTGTGGGAGGGAAGTGCCAGACTTGGAGATCTTTGCAGATTGGAAATATTTGCAGCTTTGAAGGAAAAACAGTTTTTCTTAAATATATTATTGAGCTATTCTGTGTTACGTATTGTGTAGATGCTTTTTAAAATAAATACATACATGTATAATGATTGATATTACTGTTACTTTTATTACTGGTAATACAAATTTCACTTTGCAGGTGCGCAGTGATCACCTCTATCCCAAATGGAGCAACACAGAAATACTACTGCTATGGCATGGTTGGCAGATACGTCAATATAATTATACGTGGAAAGGCCCAATATCTTACATTATGTGAAGTTCAAGTCTGGACCACTGACAGTGATTGAGTGACCCACTTAAAAAGAGCAACAGATGATTACAATAATACAATTTTAAATGTATTGTCTTCTGTGTCAGTAATCTGAAGGGGAAAGCAATTAATCAAATAATCAAATACTGATTAATAAACAATATTCAGCATTATGTCCGTGTTGTCAAATTTGTTATCCGAATTCACTGCATTCCAGTATACAGAGAAAGCTTGTTACATGCGTTAGATTTAAATGCAGGGGATGTAGTAACCACTTCAATACCAGGCATTTCACCCCATTTCTCCCCAGGCCAATTTTCAGCTTTCAACGCTGTTGCATTTTGGATGACAATTGCGCGGTAATGCAGCACTCTACCCATATGATAAAGCTTTCTTTTGGTAGTATTTGATCACTTATGCGATTTTTTTTTTTTGCGCTATAAACAAAAAAAGAGGGACAATTTTGAAAAAAACACAATATTTTTTACTTTTTGCTATAATAAATATCCCCAAATATTAAAAAAAAATGCAATAAGCGTATAATGATTGGTTTGCGCAAAAGTTATAAGGCTAGATTCACAGAGCCATTACTCCGGTCTATCTGCTGTTAGACCAGAGTAATTTCAAATTGCCCGCGTCGTATCATAAGTTTGAATCCTCAAACCATGATACAACGGCTTCAGGCTTTGATCTGACAGGCTTACGTCTTCGTACGCCTTCGGATCTACGCTGCAATCTTTTTCCGCCCGCTGGGTGGAGTTTGCGTCGTTTTCCGCGTCAGGGTATGCAAATTCGCTTTTTCCGGCGATCCACGAAGTTACGATCGTCCTTCGCATTCTCTTACGTTATCTGTAGTCATCTTTTTGCTGCGTAAAGTTAGGGAAGCAAAAATCTGGTCTAGTATTAGACAGCCCATGTTAAGTATGGCCGTCGTTCCCGCGTCGAATTTCAATAGATTTTTTTGTTTTTGCGTAACTCGTCCGGGAATAGGAATGTACGTAAACGACGCTACTCCAAAAAAATCTGATGTAACGCCGTAATTTCGTGCAATGCACGGCTGGAAATTTCTGAACGGAGCATGCGCAGTTCGATAGCCGCGGGGACGCGCCTAATTTAAATGCTTCACGCCCCCTTATCGCGTATTTCGCTTCTGCCGCGAGAAATACACTACGCTGCCGTACCTTACGGGCCAAAATCTACCTGAATTAGTCTTAGGCCTCGTATACACGATCAAATCTGTCCGCTGGAAACGGTCCGCTGGACCGTTTCAGCAGACAGATTCGATCGTGTGTACGGCCGAGCCGACGGATTTGGCCACCCGACAGATTTCAAAGCATGCTTTGAATTCTATCGGGTGGAATCCGTCCGCCCGACATGTCTGCTGGTTAGTACACTTACCAGCAGACATGTCGTCCCGCACCGCCGCCGAATGGATTCGGCGCATGCGCGGAAGTGCTTTACTTCCTGGTGCGGTCACGTGGCGGCGTCAACGTCACCGCCACGTCCCTGACACGTCAGAGCGCTCTCTGCTGGCAGGGATTTTGGTTTGCTCGTGTGTACACGCGAGCAAACCAAAATCCCAGCAGACAGATTTGTTCAAATCTGTCGGACGGACAGATTTGAACAAATCTGTCTGCTCGTGTGTACGAGGCCTTAGAGCCAGGTAAAATACGGCGGAGTAGTGTATCTCTGATACTCTGCGCCAGGGTAATTGTACCTGAATCTGGCCCACAGTGCCTACAAAATAGGGGAAAGATTTATGGCATTTTTTTTTTTTTACTGGTAATGGGGGCAATCTGCGATTTTTGTCAGGACTGTGATATTGCGGCTGACATGTAGAAATGGTTGCCTGGATGGTCAGGAAGTCCAGTGCGTATACTTTATGATAGAGAAATGAGGCCATCATCAAGGCGAATAAGTCATGTCCTGGGATTACCTCCCTTTCTACTTGCTCCCATATTTTGTCTTCTTGACAGGCGAGCCAGTATCAGAGTTGGTCTAAAAGTGTGGCCTGATGATAAGTTTGAGCATTTAAGAGTCCTAAACCCCCAGAATGCTTGGGTGTGTATAGTGTAGATAGCGCAACCCGGAGTTACTTTCCAGCAAAAAATAAAGTTGCGTAATAGAGTGACCAGACGGGAGAAAAAAAGAAGGCGGCACAAGAATGGGGACCATCCTAAAATAATATATTAAATTAGGTAATATTTGCATTTTGTAGGCCACATTTTGCCCTACCCATGATAGTTGTATTTTACTTATTTGTGCCATGTCTAGCAAAATTTGTTCAAAGAGATTGGGGAAGTTGACTTTGTACATATTAGAAATAGAGGAGGTTAGTTGGATTCCAAGTTATACAATCGCAGCAGAGGTCCAGTTACATGGAAATAACTGTTTCAGTAGGTTGCATTAAGTCAGACATGATTATCGGAAGGGCATAGAATTTTGTGATATTCACCTTGTAGTAAGAGATGTTCTTAAACCAAGAAAAAACTTTTTGTTTAGTGGGAAGAGAGATAGTGAGTTTGCTTAAAGTGTTACGAAGCCCAGATTAGGGATGAGCCGAACACCCCCGCGTTCGGTTCGCACCAGAACGTTCGAACAGACCGCCCGTTCGATCGAACATTTAGAACCCCATTGAAGTATATGGGACTCGAATGTTCAAATTCAAAAGTGCTCATTTTAAAGCCCAATATTCAAGTTATTGTTGGAAAACGTCTTTAAGAACCCGGGTCATGCCCAACGGAACATGTATCAATGGAAAGGAGCAGTGATTTTAATAATGTTTAAAAAAATAAAAATAATGAAAAATGCCTTTAAATATTGTACCTGCTGGGTGTCTATAGTATGCCTGTGAAAACGTATTTGAGAACCCGGGTCTTGCCCCAGGGAACATGTATCAATGGAAAAAAGTTTTAAAAATGGTTGTTTTTTCAGGAGCAGGACTCCTGAAAAAACGACCGTTTTTAAAACTTTTTTTCCATTGATACATGTTCCGTCGGGCAAGACCCGGGTTCTCAAACACGTTTTTACAGGCAAACTATAGACACCCAGCAGGTACAATATTTAAAGGAATTTTTCATATTTTTTTTTTATTTAAACATTATTAAAATCACTGCTCCAGGAGCACTGATTTTAATGATGCTTAAATAAAAAAAATAAAAATTAAAAATTCCTTTAAATTTTGTACCTGCTGGGTGTCTATACCTGTGATAACATCTTTAACCACTTTAGCCCCGGACCATATTGCTGTCCAAAGACCAGAGCACTTTTTGCGATTCGGCACTGCGTCGCTTTAACTGACAATTGCGCGGTCGTGCGACGTGGCTCCCAAACAAAATTGGCGTCCTTTTTTTCCCACAAATAGAGCTTTCTTTTGGTGGTATTTGATCATCTCTGCGGTTTTTATTTTTTGCGCTATAAACAAAAACAGAACGACAATTTTGAAAAAAATGCAATATTTTTTACTTTTTTCTATAATAAATATCCCCCAAAAATATATAAAAAAAAATTTTTTTTCCTCAGTTTAGGCCGATACGTATTCTTCTACATATTTTTCGTAAAAAAAATCGCAATTAGCATTTATTGATTGGTTTGCGCAAAAGTTATAGCGTTTACAAAATAGGGGGTAGTTTTATGGCATTTTTATTATTATTATTTTTTTTACTAGTAATGGCGGCGATCAGCGTTTTTTTTCGGTACTGCGATATTATGGCGGACACTTCGGATACTTTTGACACATTTTTGGGACCATTGACATTTTTTTAGCGATCAATGCTATAAAAATGCATTGGATTACTATAAAAATGCCATTGGCAGTGAAGGGGTTAACACTAGGGGGTGGGGAAGGGGTTAAGTGTGTTCCTATTTGTGTTCTAACTGTATGGGGGGGTGGACTTACTAGGGGGAATCACTGATCTTCTGTTCATACATTGTATGAACAGAAAATCAGCGTTTCACCCGCTGACAGGAACGAGCGCTGTGTGTTTTCACACACAGCTCTAGTTCCCCGCTCTGTAACGAGCGATCGCGTGTGCCCGGCGGCGATCGTGCCCACCGGGCACACGCACGGGACTCGGGGGCGAGCGGGGGGCGCGCGCGCGGGCCGCCGGCGGCGCGCACGCGCCCCCTAGTGGCCGCGAAAGGCGCAACTTAGAGCTACGGGCTCTCGCGCAGCAGTGCCGACCTGCCGCCGTATTACGGCGGCGGCTGGTCGGCAAGCGGTTAAATAGCACAATCACCTGCCTGCCACTAAATTAGGAAGAACTGATCTAGCTAAGCTATACAGTGTATACATATATGTACAACTCCTAGGGATGTATATATATATCCTTTACACACTGTAAATTAAGCTAAACTGACTAGCCTGCCTGCTCTATCTAGCTATAAAAAAAGACAATCTCTCTGTCTCTCTGACTGATCTCAGTTCAGCGCTGGAACACACTACAAGAGGCCGCCCAGCAGGCGGCCTTATATAGTGTGGGGCGTGTGCTAAAGCCCTGAGCCATAATTGGCCAAAGCCACCCTGGCTTTGGCCAATTATGGCTCTCAGTTTTTTGCGCGCTGTGATTGGCCAAGCATGCAGGGTCATAGTGCATGTTTGGCCAATCATCAGCATGCAATGCCGCAGTGAATTATGGGCCGTTGCGCAAACGACCCGTTTTGTACGAAATTCGTCGAACGTACGAACAGACAATGCTCGAGTCGAACGCGGAGCTCATCCCTAGCCCAGATCCTGCATTCACTATATCTGGTCTCCCACAGTACACAGAACATGGAAATGCAATAGTTTTAGTAAATATAAACTGATAAATACCTTTTTCATCAGCTGTATATAGCAGTTAGAGCAATCTTGTGACTTCTATCAGTGAGTGCTGATAGCTTGTAGGAGGAGTTTTCATTTCTCCCACATTTGTCCTATCAGGCTTCAAGAGCCCTGACCCTCTGTATAGATACGTCTGGACAGTGCTGATTGACCCTGTGCTAATCACATTAACCCACCCAAGAAAAATAAATAACCTCTCTAGCCAAACTGTTTTATATATACCCAAAACAATCTAATCGTTATTGGAGGAATTGTAGCCTGCCAGGCACTTTCCCTCATATATGGTGGAGGTGTCCTGTAATCACCCTGTTCTGAAAGGATGTAAAAGCCCTAATGTCCTTACTCAGAGGCCTGCAAGCTTCCTTAACCCCTCTGTGTGTTTTGCTGGGATTAGGGCTACAGGCGTGGAATGCTCAATTACATCCTGAGATTATGCATACTCTAATAGCTGTAGCTGCAAACCTAGCCATTGTCAGGACTTTATGTCTATACTTAATCAGAATTCCCACATGGAACTTGTGTGTGCTAAAGCCCACTTTCCTGACTGGCTCCATGGCAGCATACGTGTGGGGTAGGCTCCGCCTCCATAACTACCCATTAGGACCCCTCCCTATAAATTTCAGCTGTGGGCTCTCAGCCGTGTTCCTTTTTTGTCCTCCTCCGTAGGACCATGTGTTTTTGGTTCTCCTACCTGAAGACGATTGTTCCTACGATCAAGATTGGCCAATGATGATGATGGTGTCTCATCCCTCTGATAAGCCTTGACTATTAAGCAGGGTATGGAGTGTATTGCAGAGTAGCGCTGAAGAGCTGGATTATGTCTTCCACTGGAGAAACGAGCGTGCACAGGCCTGAATACCTAGCAATGTGCAGGTGGCCATTATCTGCTGAAAGCCCGGTGTGTATGGATGCGGTGTCCCTGGTCGAATCGATCGTAGGTGGTGGTAAGCAGTATCGCCTTCATGGCAGCAGTGTTTATGTTTGTTGTTTGTTTTTCTCTGTTTTCCATATGCTGTGTTTTTCATGATTGCATGCCCAGTGAGCTTCTGGTTACTGTGCGTTCCACCCGCCGCTCCCTCTTACTTCCGGGTTTCCGTCTGCGTTCTACAATCGGACGGACCCGGGAATGAAAGCGAGGTTTGGTTCGCGCATTTGCGCGAGTATCGCCGTTGTTAAAAAAAGTGTCGGGAAATCTGTGAAGCCCGGGATCGCCCCGACAAGGTCGCCCCCCTGTGTTGCGCTTGATCAAGCATGTCTGATAAACATACCTGAACATATTCGCCAGCACACCGCTGATCGTATAAAATGTCCAAAAGTTTAATGCAGTGAAAACATCACAAGGATTGCAACGTTTCAAGGCCGCACAGGACCTCTTCGTCAGGCAAGTGAAGAGGTCCTGTGCGGCCTCGAAATGTTGCAATCCTTGTGATGTTTTCACTGCAATAAACTTTTGGACGTTTCATACGATCTGCGGTGTGCTGGCGAATATGTTTGTGTGATTGTTGCTCCAGTTACCAGCTGGTGATCGCTTCAGCACCCATTTTTTGCACTTATTGGCCATTTAAAATCCAGGTAGGTGTGCGATGGGAATATAGACTTCTAAACACACCTGATCGTTATACCTACATAAGGAGTGCAGAAGTCAGGATTAGATAAACTTCAAAGTGGAAGTGTCAGGAGCAAAAATAGTGCACAGCGTGCAGGAATCAGGAACAGGAACATTTTATGAAAGCATTTGGACTATGCTCATAAGTTGGGCCCCGCTTCTAGAGGACAAGAAAGGGCCGTGTGCAGCAAAAATTGGGTGTGGCTTTTTTTACTTTTATGATTGCGGAAGTGGGTTTAGAAGATCCAAAGTTTTTTAGGGCAGGGAGGGTCCACTGAACTGCGTATTCAGAATATCTACAATACTTTAGTGTGCATGAACTGGGGACTGGTTCACCTAAAGACTGTTAGATACACTAGCAGATGTAAATGTACTAAAAAATTAAAGCCAAACTGAAATCAGTTACAGTGAACAGTTTTTATTCTTGTTGGATCACCAAATGAAAATGAAAGAAGGCCTAAAAAAACAAAAAAAAAGAACAAATGCAGCTTTCACATCTAAGAATTACTTGGCTGTAATATAATAATAGTTTGCATTTGGGTTTAATACTGCTTTAATGTCTATTTCACACTTGTGATCCTGTTTCTGGTGAGAGCAGAGAAACCATCACCTGAGATTGTTACCATGCTGACACAAACTGTGGAATGTCCTTTGCCAGTCTGGCTGGTGGGGGATTGGTGCTGTAGGGGCAGGTGAGTGGTAATGTACTGTATACCTATTTTCTCTGGCCAACAACAGGATCATAATTGTGAAATAATGTTCAGTTTGCTAGAAGTTAAGTAATCCTAACAGTTTAAACAGTTACTACATTCCTGGTACAGTAGTTTCTTGGTTAGTTCAGAACATACTTTACAAGCCTATAGAAAACAGGATCTACCATTCCACACTTTAGCACACTGGACTCCTGAATCGAACTGGGAAAGAAATCTGACACAGGGAGCTCTGATTCACAATAAACTCCACGACATTCGCAGCTTGCTGAAATACAGTGATTCTGCAGCTTCTAGAAACTCCCAGCCTTTTGCCCCAGCACTTCCCCAGCCTGCACATGTACAGAGCTCTCACTTCTCAGGACAGCTCCTCCTACTCTGCACCTTTCCTGTGCTTGCACTGAGCTGTAATGGGGAGGCAGGGGATGAATGAAGCAGGTCACACAGGAAGGAGAACATGAGAACTGACGCTGCAATGTTCATGTTCACACATGCAGAGTACAGAGGAAGATACTTACACATTCAACTATGTTAGTTCCAGCGGCAAGGGGTGGGGCAAATTGACACTGGTGGTTGGCTATGAGGAAAGAGCTAAATAGACTGAGGCCGTGTACACACGGCAGGGAACCTCGATGGGCAGAACACATCGTTCCGCCCGTCGAGGTTCCCTGCCGGCCGTCGAAATCGGCGACCCGCCCGTCGGGAATGGCAACCAGCCATTCTTCCAGGCGGGCCGTCGAGCAAATAGAGAGCGTGCTCTCTATTTCTGCTCGACGGGCTTCCCGACGGGAAGCTCGCCGAGAGTATACACACGGCCGAGGTCCTCGCAGGAATGCAGCTTCCAGCGAGGTTCTCGGTCGTGTGTACGCCGCCTGACAGGAGGCTGGGCTAATAAGGCCAGGGGGTCATTTGTTTTTCTTTGTACCCAGCAAAGGAATACATTCAGAAAAGGAGAGAGCTAGGGAGAAGTTGCACTGGATCTCTTCCCCATGGGCTCCTCTACAAGTGCTGGATGAATCAGCAAAGGCTCACAATGGAACAGTGTTACTCCACAGAATACATCTATGTACAATATTAAAAGTCCCACTATACTCCTGAAATATAAGGAATGTTACCTTTTCTTTCACTGCAAAGTACAGGGCAGGTTTATGGTGCAGCAAGGTAGTTTGCAAAGCAGTGTATTAGGAACTCACAGGTGAAGAAGACATATCTGACATGCAGCTTCATGCTGGGGTGAGCTGTGATGTCTGCAGGGTGGGAAGCAAAGATCAGGGCTGCTGTGTTCTGTTATCTTCCTGCTCCGCTCACCTGTAGAGGAGCTCTGTAACAGGCAGCCCCGATCTAGCTGGCTAGACTGATAGAGGATTGAGCCCGGGAGAGAGAATTCTTCTCTCGTTTGTCGAGACGTAGCTGCCGCTGCAGAGAGGAAGCAGGCAATAGTGGGCGCTTCCTCAGCCCCGTTTTTGGACAGGCTGCTGCAACTACAGATGAGATGATAGAGTGGTGTGATAGCCTGAGAATTCTGTGAATAGATTCTTCTGCATGCTGCTGCTGGCAACATGATGCCCCCTCCCAAACCCCGCCCATGGCAGCTGACCCTCCCGCCCACCCCTAGTACCGGCCCTGGATAGATGTAAAATCAGCAATCCGCTATATAGCCAGGGAATTCCAGTAATGATTGCAGGGGTTGGCTCACAGAAAGACCGATCATAGATGCAATAAAAAAAAGAGGATGCTCCTCATAGTGTAAAACGGTTTTAATGTATCCAAAAACACATCAAAAGGCAACAATTTAAAAGTCAAATAGATCCCAAACTTGCATGCAGACCGCAAATGGTAAAACAGAAAAAAAGTCCAAAGACCATATCTTCAATAGACCAGATATGAACAAATTGCAAGCAGAAAGAGTAAAAAATCTGATCTAATCAAAATAGCAATTGCGCATGGAGTGGTTGGGGAGCAAAGAACCCGACCGGTTTCGTATTAAGAGACATCAACTGGGGTGTAACTCTGTCTCCTTCCCCTCAATGCGCTTATTATATACTAGCCACCACTCACCCTAATGAAAAAAACGTGTCCAATTCTTTCCTGGATAGCGGCGTGCGTTCCAAAAGGTTTCCCTTATTGTATCCACTGCGCTTCAGGCGCCAGGACATGACGCCAATGTATTAGGTCAGCGCTTCACAAGGTCACATAACCGGGCTGCTAGACCAATAGAAAACACCAACTGTATCTCAAGGAAATGGGAAACAGGACATTCGTATGCGGGGTGGCGCCATGCGCTCCACAGCCGTGCGCAGATCGCGACGAGGACAGGAAGTCATCATCGGAGGCGGCGCCATGCGTTTCAGCATGCGCTTCACCACCGTTCATCTGCGTTCCGGCACCAATCTATGCCCTTACAGACCGTGTTGGACAATAAGGCCCAGCAACATTGGAAAAAACCTATGGAATGGAGCATCTATTCCCCTTCCAACCATGGTCTAGACCATATATCAAAAAGGCTGAATGAAAAATATAAATATATAATATATAAAAATAAATACAAAAAATTGTATGTGGAACTAATTTTCATAAAGGATGAGTGGAGGTTAGAATCAACATCCAGACTACTAGAGTTAGTACTAACTCTAGTAGTCTGGATGTTGGTTCTAACCTCCACTCATCCTTTATGAAAAATGTTTGTATTTATTTTTATATATTATATATTTATATTTTTCATTCAGCCTTTTTGATATATGGTCTAGACCATGGTGGGAAGGGGAATAGATGCTCCATTCCATAGGTTTTTTCTATTTGACTTTTAAATTGTTGCCTTTTGATGTGTTTTTGGATACATTAAAACCGTTTTACACTATGAGGAGCATCCTCTTTTTTTTATTGCATCTATGATCGGTCTTTCTGTGAGCCAACCCCTGCAATCATTACTGGAATAGCGGATTGCTGATTTTACATCTGTCGCCCGACGGCCGATTGCTGCATTCAAAACATCCATCCAGCCATTCTTTCGGAGAAAGGGAGATCCAGATAGGCGGTTGGCCTAATAATGCCCATAGGACCCCCCACCGTAAGGTGAGCTGCGGGTCTACAACAGCTGGTAAGAAGTACCTAACCTATCTTTCAAGAATTCTAAATGCACCTATCTGAGTTATATGTACCATATATGGACTTCTTCACTGGAGATTATGCCATCATTTCATTGAATTGATTTGTCAGATGCAGTGTTCCTTACCAGCTATTGCTATATGTGTACGGACATATATGGAATACATTTGAATACATGTGTATCTCTTGTTAACACTCCATATGAATGGACTCACATACGGGGTATTTTTGGAATCACTTTTTGGTATCATAACTGTTTGAATGCACATATGCTCACCATCACTCCCATGTTATTTTACAAGGATTAAGTCCTATGTGATACATTTGGGAAAATAATTTTAAATTTTTTATTTTATTTCAGTTGATTTATTTTTGATCTACTTTGATTTTCTTGATTCACTTACCTTATTCACATGGGCCACCTATGACCCGAAGGTGTTTAAGGCCATAGGTATTCACCTACCTTATTCACATGGGCCACTTATGACCTGAAGGTGTTTTAAGGTCATTGGTCCCTCTTTCTAAAGGGACTAATTTCTATGGGCGCTACACTTTTTTTCACACCACTTTAAACATATCCACTGTTGTGTTGGCTGCCTAGAGCATTCACATTTTTAGTTTCGCGCAGTATATTCACTTATTTTATTTTCACACCTAGGTCTTCAACAGCAACCCCAGGCTCAGATTCAAGCCTACAAATCTTCTATGTACAGAAGAAAGGAAACAAATCCTATTGGCTTATGCAAGCTCTTTAGTAACTCAAGGCGCAGCCATTACTGTTCCAGGCGAAAGATATGTACTCCCCTTTGTTCATGGTACAGAAAAAGAACAGTACCTGGAGACCAGTGATAGACTTTTCTCATCTCAACCGATTATTCGAATAGAAATTCAAAATGGAGTCACTATTGACAATCCAGCAGTCCGTCCATCCAGGAGATTGGTTAGTGTCAATGGACCTGAAAGATGCATATTTCCATGTTCCTGTGGCAGCAAACTATCAAATGTATCTCCGCTTTGCGGTAGGCAATCAACACTTAGGCCGCGTACACACGATGAGATATGTCCGCTCAAACTTGTCTGACGGACAGTTTAGAGCGGGCATGTCTCATCGGATTTCGGTCCGATGGCGTGTACACACCATCGAATCAAAATCCCCGCCGGCAGACAGCGTGGTGACGCAGCGGTGACGTTGACGCCGCCACCTCACCGCTACGTCACCGCACCAGGAAGTAAACACTTCCGCGCGCATGCGTCGGATCCATTCACAGGATACGACGCATGTGTGGGAGGATATGTCCGCTGGTTTCCCGTACTAACCAGCGGACATATCCGACGGACAGGTTTGTAGTGGACAAATTTCAAAGCATGCTTTGAAATTTGTCCGATGGACAAAACTGTCCGCTAGCCCATACACACGATCGGATTTGTCTGCTGAAACGGTCCAGCGGACCGTTTTCAGCGGACAAATTCGATCGTGTGTACGCGGCCTTACAGTTCACCTGCCTACCATTTGGTCTCACGACGTCACCTCAGGTGTTCTCCAAAGTTCTGTTAGCCATGGTGGCTCTCCTCCGAGTGAAAGGAGTTTGTCTTCTTCACTAGACGATCTCTTACTTCTACCTCAGGACAGAAGTTAACTCCTGAAACACAGGGACATAGTAATTGCCACTCTCCAAGAATTGTTATGGCTATTGAATTTGGAAAAGAGTCATCTTGTTCCAACACAATCTCTGGTGTTTCTAGGTGCCCTCTTCAACACAGTAGAAGGCACCATTTCATTGCCCGAAGAGAAGATTACTATAGTCCGGGACAGGATCCGCGAAACACCTATCTGCTCTTCAATGTTTGAAGGTAATTGGCACCATGGCAGCCACCATTCCGATGCTGAAATGGGCTCAGTGGCATACTTGCCCATTCCAAAAAGGGTTTCTCCAGCAATGGGACTCTCCCAGCAAGAGTCAATGCATCTTGCTCACTCAACCCATGAGAGAATCTCTTCTGTGGTGGCTTCAGGGGAAGAATCTCTGCAACTGTCATTAAATCCGTCCCATCACTTGGGTTACAATAACCTCAGATGCCAGCAATCAGGGCTGGGGCGCTCATTGCCTGACAGAAATAGCCCAAGGCAGGTGGAGCATACCTTCTCAAGGAACTGTATCCAACATACTGGAACTGCGAGCTACCTTTCAGGCTCTCAAGTCCTTCTGCCATCTATTGACAGACTCCTCTGTGATGCTCAGGCTGGACAACACAACAACTGTTGCTTACATAAGGAAGCAGGGTGGAACCCGAAGCTGGTCCTTACTCCGAGAAGTGGAGCCAATTATGAATTGGGCTCAGAAGAACCTAGTCAACATCTCGGTAGTGTACATTCCGGGGGTTCAGAATGTTCAAGCAGACTTTCTATCACGAGTCCAACTAAACAACAACGAATGGTCTTTACACATAGAAGTGTTCAATTGGCTTCTAACTCTGGGAGTGTCCCCAGAAGTGGATCTGTTTGCATCCCCATGCAAC
This sequence comes from Rana kukunoris, assembly GCA_029574335.1. Taxonomy (NCBI): domain Eukaryota; kingdom Metazoa; phylum Chordata; class Amphibia; order Anura; family Ranidae; genus Rana; species Rana kukunoris. The sequence continues at coordinate 35,297,076 of CM056052.1, forward strand.
CACAAATTGACAAAGTATTATGCGAGGTTCCGAGATCCCAAAACCTATGGGATAGACGCTCTCACAGATTGATGGAAATTCAGCAAAGCATATGCTTTTCCACCAGTACCTGTGATCCTGCAATTTCTTCCCCGTCTCAGATCAGAGGATGTAGAAATCCTAGCAGTGATCCCATTTTGGCCCAACAGGCCATGGTTTTCCCTACTAATGCTTCTCAGTTACCGGGACTCGATACCTCTTCCCCTCAGACAGGATCTCCTCTCTCTCTCAGGGCACAACGTTGCACCCATGTCCAGCTCATCTGCACCTCAGGGTGTGGTTCTTGAAAGGGGAAGGCTTGAAGCATTACAATGTCCAGAAGATGCCATTTCAACTCTTCTTAACGCTAGAAGAAATAGTACCAACAAAATTTATGAGCGTATCTGGTCAAAATTTACAGATCGCATGTCTTCCAGAGCAAAACCTTTCAGTTCCTCAGAGGTCCAAGACATACTCAGTTTTTTTTTATAAACAGGTTTGGACTTACCTGTAGCAGTCAGTTCACTCTGAGTGCAAATCTCAGTCATCTCTGCATTTACTGGAATCCCTTGGGCCAATCAGCCTTTGGCTCGCCAATTCTTCAAGGGCGCCATCCGGCTTAGACCCCAGAGAAAACCGAAGTTCCCTAAATGGGATCTGCCTCTTGTTCTGGACTATCTTACCACGATCAACTCTGATCCGGATAAACCACTATCAGCTAAGGATTTTACTCTCAAGACCGTCTTTTTAGTAGCGGTCACTTCAGCTAAAGAGTCTCTGACATCAGAAATCTGGGTTCAAAAGAACCATTCTTAAACCACCTTTCCAGATAGAGCAGTATTAATCCCTAGGCTGGGCTCAAATCCTAAAGTTATATCAATTTTTTTATGAAAATCAGGAAATTGTACTGCCCACTTTTTGGGACATCTGAAGATCAAAGTATTCATCCCCTTGATGTGGGGCACACATTAAGTCAATATCTGGAAATGACAGAATCTTTCAGACAAACAGATTTTCTTTTCATTTTTCTTCATGGAAAGAACAAAGGAAAACGGGCCTCAATCAGATCCGTTGCAGCTTGGATATTTCAGACCATCCAGAGGGCATACAAAGCCAAGGACTTGGCTCCTCCAGAGGTAGTGTCTGCGCACTGAACCCGGAGCATTTTGACTTCTTGGGCAGCCTCACGTCATGTCGCACCTGAAGTTATATGCAGAGCGGCTTCTTGGTCATCTATTAATATGTTTGGTTTTCCCACTATTGTGTTGAACCGGGTGCTTTATCTTCATTGAATTTTAATTTACAAGTGCTGTCAGTTGACAGTGTTAAATTAATTTATTTTCTTGCCTTAGCATTTTGCCCGCCTAGGTGTGTGTTTGGCGAGTTATTTCCCACACGTATGCTGCCATGGAGCCAGTCAGTAAAAAGGAAAATTTATTACCAAATACTTACCGTAATTTTCCTTTCCTGATAGGCTCCATGGCAGCAGGAGTCCCTCCCAATGCTTGGAGTCGGCTAGTTACGGAACACGGCTGAGAGCCCACAGCTGAAATTTATAGGGAGGGGTCCTATTGGGTAGTTATGGAGGCGGAGCCTACCCCACACGTATGCTGCCATGGAGCCTATCAGGAAAGGAAAATTACGGTAAGTATTTGGTAATAAATTTTCCTTTTTTCTCTACCAAAGTGTTTTGCTCACTGGGCCCCCTGGCTATGAGACCCAAGGTGTAAGGTTGATATTATAAAGTTAATGCTTATTCTCTCTCATATATCTATAAGCCTTACTCCTAGCAAAGATTACTCTTAACTTAGCGATTTATGGCACTAGAACCCATCATCACATCTTGTGGCTGTGGTGGGTTTTGTCCTCCCATAGCATCCTATCTTCTTCTAATATTCTTCTCCCTGGGAGGAGGACAAAGCCGATCACTTAGCACTTAGCAAGTGTTCCTATCCCTCCAGCTCATGACTTGTACCTACTTTGTTACTCTGATAGGCTTTCCTAGTACAGCCCTCGGGTCCCGGAAATCTTATTCTCGGAGCGCACAGACTGTACGCCCCTTGGATAAGATGACAGGCGTCTCAGCCAATCAGGTTGGCCGGTTCTGGCTACCGGTAACCTGATTGGCTGAGACGCCTGTCAGTCATCGAGGGCGGGAGAAGACATCGTGGGACGTGGATGCCTGACTCCAGTAAAGGTAGGTGCCGGGCGGGGGAAGAGAGCAATTTACAGGGCACAGTGGGGACAATTGGCACAGCGGCGACCATTAAAGGGCACAGTGGTGACAATGGATGGCACAGTGGCTGGTTTAATGGCATGGAACAGTGGTGACAATTGATGGCACAGTGGCTGGTTTAATGGCATGGAACAGTGGTGACAATTGATGGCATAGTGGCTGGTTTAATGGCATGGCACCGTGGTGACAATTGATGGCATAGTGGCTGGTTTAATGGCATGGAACAGTGGTGACAATTGATGGCACAGTGGCTGGTTTAATGGCATGGCACCGTGGTGACAATTGATGGCACAGTGGCTGGTTTAATGGCATGGCACAGTGGTGCGAATTGATGGCACAGTGGCTGCGTTTGATAGCATGGCACAGTGGCTGCGTTTGGGCACAGTGAGACTGCATTTTTTTTTCCTTTGCGCCCCCCCAAAAATTTTGAGCACCAGCCGCAATATATTAAACAAACAATGAGAAATAATCAAACAGATAGAAGATATTTCTCCCTCAGCACATAGTAATCATGTATAAAAGCTGCTAATATAATGTATAAAACTGTATAAAAAAATATGCTAAAATAAATAAATCATTCAAACATTAAAAGCGCTTAGGAAGTTCATATATCGATGTAAAAGTTCAACTTGTATTAACAAGTAGTGTTGAGCAGAATATGCCATATTCGATTTCGCGATATATCTCGAATATATTGTCGAATATTCGTGATATATTCGCTAAATACGAATATTCGTGATATTTTTTGAAAGTGAAATCATTGCGAATTTTCGCTATTGCGAATGCGATTGCGAATATTCGAGAAATGCGGAGGGAGCACTCTGATTGGCTCAGAATATTCGTGATATGTTGCAATACAAAATAATTGAGAATATTCGGCAAATGTGTAAGGAGCACTCTGATTGGCTCAGAATATTCGTGATATATTGCAATACAAAATAATTGAGAATATTCGGCAAATGCGGAAGGAGCACTCTGATTGGCTCAGAATATTCTTGATATTTTATCGCAATTTCTCAAAAATGCGAATGAGAAATTTATTGCGGAATTTCTACAGTAACACTCTGAAATCGAATATATGTGTAATTTTATTTAAAAACAGTATCGCGAATTTCTCGAGCGCGCTTGCGCAATCGCGCGAACAACACGCACGCGCGACTACTTCCTGGAACTTGGACACTTGCCAGTTTCATTTCACCTAGGAATTTTTAGTTGGCCAAGTTCCCCAACTTTAATTGGAAAGATGGTTGGAAGCAACCTTTCAAGAACTGAGGAGAATATTTTGATCTGTGTGAGTATTTGAATTATCTTTACCTGCATTTTAGACTTGTTTAAAAGTTAGTATATAAGATCAGATATTAGTATTTCCCAAACAATTTGTCTCCTGGTGTTACAAAACTACAAGTCCCAGCATGCCTGTACAGCTGCAGACACCCTGCTTTCTAAATGTGTATTTAGGCACTTTCCTTGCTATTTTGCATAATGAATTTAACATGTTGTGCACACCGGGCTAATTTGTTCAGATTTGGTGTTTACGAGACTAATACTTTTTTTTGGCTAGAAAATTACTTAAAACCCCCAAACATTATATATATATTTTTTTCTAACACCCTAGAGCAGGGGTCTCCAAACTTTTTACTTCGAGGGCCACATTCTATATTTTACTCATATCCGCGGGCCGGAAAAATAATTTAACTAAATAAATTCACAGTAGAAGAAGAATAGCATTTTACTTACTGTTGACCGCAGAACTGGATGATGGTCCTGTCGTCTAATAAAACGATGGAGCATCATTCAGCGGGTTAAACTACCAGCGTGCATGAGGTTTTACATCCGTGTCCTCACCAGTCTCCCCCACATCTGTGTCCCCACATTGGTGTCCCCATACATCTGTGTCATCACATTGGTGTCCCCATACATCTGTGTCCCCACATTGGTGTCCCCATACATCTGTGTCCCCACATTGGTGTCCCCATACATCTGTGTCCCCACATTGGTGTCTCCATACATCTGTGTCCCCACATTGGTGTCCCCATACATCTGTGTCCCCACATTGGTGTCCCCATACATCTGTGTCCCCACATTGGTGTCCCCATACATCTGTGTCCCCACATTGGTGTCCCCATACATCTGTGTCCCCACATTGGTGTCCCCATACATCTGTGTCATCACATTGGTGTCCCCATACATCTGTGTTATCACATTGGTGTCCCCATACATCTGTGTCCCCACATTGGTGTCCCCATACATCTGTGTCCCCACATTGGTGTCCCCATACATCTGTGTCCCCACATTGGTGTCCCCATACATCTGTGTCCCCACATTGGTGTCCCCATACATCTGTGTCCTCACATTGGTGTCCCCATACATCTGTGTCCCCACATTGTTGTCCCCATACATCTGTGTCCCCACATTGGTGTCCCCATACATCTGTGTCCCCACATTGGTGTCCCCATACATCTGTGTCATCACATTGGTGTCCCCACACATCTGTGCCCCCCACCAGTCTCCTCATACACTTTTGTCCCCACACATCTGTGTCCCCACACATCTGTCTCCTCACATTGGTGTCCCCATACATCTGTGTCATCACATTGGTGTCCCCATACATCTGTGTCATCACATTGGTGTCCCCATACATCTGTGTCATCACATTGGTGTCCCCATACATCTGTGTCATCACATTGGTGTCCCCATACATCTGTGTCATCACATTGGTGTCCCCATACATCTGTGTCATCACATTGGTGTCCCCATACATCTGTGTCATCACATTGGTCTCCCCATACATCTGTGCCCCCCACCAGTCTCCTCATACACTTTTGTCCCCACACATCTGTCTCCTCACATTGGTGTCCCCATACATCTGTGTCATCACATTGGTGTCCCCATACATCTGTGTCATCACATTGGTGTCCCCATACATCTGTGTCATCACATAGGTCTCCCCATACATCTGTGCCCCCCACCAGTCTCCTCATACACTTTTGTCCCCACACATCTGTGTCCCCACACTGGTGTCCCCACACATCTGTCTCCTCACATTGGTGTCTCCATACATCTGTGTCATCACATTGGTGTCCCCATACATCTGTGTCATCACATTGGTGTCCCCATACATCTGTGTCCCCACATTGGTGTCCCCATACATCTGTGTCCCCACATTGGTGTCCCCATACATCTGTGTCCCCACATTGGTGTCCCCATACATCTGTGTCCCCACATTGGTGTCCCCATACATCTGTGTCATCACATTGGTGTCCCCATACATCTGTGTCATCACATTGGTCTCCCCATACATCTGTGTCATCACATTGGTGTCCCCACACATCTGTGCCCCCCACCAGTCTCCTCATACACTTTTGTCCCCACACATCTGTGTCCCCACACTGGTGTCCCCACACATCTGTGCCCCCCACCAGTCTCCTCATACACTTTTGTCCCCACACATCTGTGTCCCCACACTGGTGTCCCCACACATCTGTCTCCTCACATTGGTGTCCCCATACATCTGTGTCATCACATTGGTGTCCCCATACATCTGTGTCATCACATTGGTCTCCCCATACATCTGTGTCATCACATTGGTGTCCCCACACATCTGTGCCCCCCACCAGTCTCCTCATACACTTTTGTCCCCACACATCTGTGTCCCCACACTGGTGTCCCCACACATCTGTGCCCCCCACCAGTCTCCTCATACACTTTTGTCCCCACACATCTGTGTCCCCACACTGGTGTCCCCACACATCTGTCTCCTCACATTGGTGTCCCCATACATCTGTGTCATCACATTGGTGTCCCCATACTTCTGTGTCATCACATTGGTCTCCCCATACATCTGTGTCATCACACTGGTGTCCCCACACATCTGTCTCCTCACATTGATGTCCCCATACATCTGTGTCATCACATTGGTGTCCCCATACATCTGTGTCATCACATTGGTCTCCCCATACATCTGTGTCATCACATTGGTCTCCCCATACATCTGTGTCATCACATTGGTGTCCCCACACATCTGTGCCCCCCACCAGTCTCCTCATACACTTTTGTCCCCACACATCTGTGTCCCCACACTGGTGTCCCCACACATCTGTCTCCTCAAATTGGTGTCCCCATACATCTGTGTCATCACATTGGTGTCCCCATACATCTGTGTCCCCACATTGGTGTCCCCATACATCTGTGTCATCACATTGGTGTCCCCATACATCTGTGTCATCACATTGGTGTCCCCATACATCTGTGTCATCACATTGGTGTCCCCATACATCTGTGTCATCACATTGGTGTCCCCATACATCTGTGTCCCCACATTGGTGTCCCCATACATCTGTGTCATCACATTGGTGTCCCCATACATCTGTGTCATCACATTGGTGTACCCATACATCTGTGTCATCACATTGGTGTCCCCATACATCTGTGTCCTCACATTGGTGTCCCCATACATCTGTGTCATCACATTGGTGTCCCCATACATCTGTGTCATCACATTGGTCTCCCCATACATCTGTGTCATCACATTGGTGTCCCCATACATCTGTGTCATCACATTGGTGTCCCCACACATCTGTGCCCCCCACCAGTCTCCTCATACACTTTTGTCCCCACACATCTGTGTCCCCACACTGGTGTCCCCACACATCTGTCTCCTCACATTGGTGTCCCCATACATCTGTGTCATCACATTGGTGTCCCCATACATCTGTGTCCCCACATTGGTGTCCCCATACATCTGTGTCATCACATTGGTGTCCCCATACATCTGTGTCCCCACATTGGTGTCCCCATACATCTGTGTCATCACATTGGTGTCCCCATACATCTGTGTCATCACATTGGTGTCCCCATACATCTGTGTCATCACATTGGTGTCCCCATACATCTGTGTCATCACATTGGTGTCCCCATACATCTGTGTCATCACATTGGTGTCCCCATACATCTGTGTCATCACATTGGTGTCCCCATACATCTGTGTCCCCACATTGGTGTCCCCATACATCTGTGTCCCCACATTGGTGTCCCCATACATCTGTGTCCTCACATTGGTGTCCCCATACATCTGTGTCCTCACATTGGTGTCCCCATACATCTGTGTCATCACATTGGTGTCCCCATACATCTGTGTCCTCACTAGTGTTGAGCAGAATATGCCATATTCGAAGAATTCGCGATATATCTCGAATATATAGTCGAATATTCGACATATATTCGCTAAATACGAATATTCGTGATATTTTTTGGAAATGAAATGATTGCGAATTTTTGCGAATTTTTGCGAATGCGAATTGCGAATTGCGAATGCGAATATTCAAGAAATGCGGAATGGAGCACTCTGATTGGCTCAGAATATTTGTGATATATTACAATATAAAATAATTGCGAAATTTCGAGAAATGCGGAATGGAGCACTCTGATTGGCTCAGAATATTCGTGATATATTACAATACACAATAATTGCGAATATTCGAGAAATGCGGAAGGAGCACTCTGATTGGCTCAGAATATTCGTGATATATTACAATACACAATAATTGCGAATATTCGAGAAATGCGGAAGGAGCACTCTGATTGGCTCAGAATATTCGTGATATATTACAATACACAAAAATTGCGAATATTCGGCAAATGCGGAAGGAGCACTCTGATTGGCTCAGAATATTCGTGATATATTACAATATAAAATAATTGCGAAATTTCGAGAAATGCGGAATGGAGCACTCTGATTGGCTCAGAATATTCGTGATATATTACAATACACAATAATTGCGAATATTCGAGAAATGCGGAAGGAGCACTCTGATTGGCTCAGAATATTCGTGATATATTACAATATAAAATAATTGCGAAATTTCGAGAAATGCGGAATGGAGCACTCTGATTGGCTCAGAATATTCGTGATATATTACAATACACAATAATTGCGAATATTCGAGAAATGCGGAAGGAGCACTCTGATTGGCTCAGAATATTCGTGATATATTACAATATAAAATAATTGCGAAATTTCGAGAAATGCGGAATGGAGCACTCTGATTGGCTCAGAATATTCGTGATATATTACAATATAAAATAATCGCGCGATATCGCTATTACCGAATAATCGCATTGCGATTTTTCGGCAATATAAAATGAGCGCTGCAGCTACTCGGCCCAAGGTCTCTAATCATACCAGCAATGCTTTTAGACGTCGATGGGGATCTCTAGGATGTGATCTGTTCTAAAAAAAAAATTAAAACATTCGAATATTCGAAATAGCGAATATTCGCCGCGATATTCGCGTTATTCGCGAATACTCGAATATGCAATATTCGTAGCGAATATTCGCAATGCGAATATTCGTGAGCAACACTAGTCCTCACATTGGTGTCCCCATACATCTGTGTCCTCACATTGGTGTCCCCATACATCTGTGTCCCCACATTGGTGTCCCCATACATCTGTGTCATCACATTGGTGTCCCCATACATCTGTGTCATCACATTGGTGTCCCCATACATCTGTGTCCTCACATTGGTGTCCCCATACATCTGTGTCATCACATTGGTGTCCCCATACATCTGTTTTTTGGCCGAATTTCGGAACATGCTTTACAAGCGCTCTGATTGGCGCATTCTGAAATCGAATATTCGAGATATTTTATCGAAATGTCACAAAATGCGAATGATAAATTCCTTTCTTGAATTTCGACAGTAACACTCTGAAATCGAATATATGTGTTATTTCACCTAAAAACAGTATTGCGAGTTTCTCGAGCGCGCTTGCGCAATCGCGCGAATAACACGCACGCGCGACTACTTCCTGGAACTTGGACACTTGCCAGTTTCATTTTCCATAGGTAGTTGTTGTTGGTCTAGTGCCCAGATTTCTTTTAGTAAAAAATGGTCGGGAGTAATCTGACACCAAGTGAGGAGAATTTGCTGATCTGTGTGAGTATTTGAATTATCTTTACCTGCATTTTAGACTAGTTTAAAAGTTAGTATATAAGATCAGATATTAGTATTTCCCAAACAATTTGTCTCCTGGTGTTACAAAACTACAAGTCCCAGCATGCCTGTACAGCTGCAGACACCCTGCTTGGTAAATGTCTATTTAGGCACTTTCCTTGCTATTTTGCATAATGAATTTAACATGTTGTGGACACCGGGCTAATTTGTTCAGATTTGGTGTTTACGAGACTAAAACTTTTTTTTGGCTAGAAAATTACTTAAAACCCCCAAACATTATATATATTTTTTTTTCTAACACCCTAGAGCAGGGGTCTCCAAACTTTTTACTTCGAGGGCCACATTCTATATTTTACTCATATCCGCGGGCCGGAAAAATAATTTAACTAAATAAATCCACAGTAGAAGAAGAATAGCATTTTACTTACTGTTGACCGCAGAACTGGATGATGGTCCTGTCGTCTAATAAAACGATAGAGCATCATTCAGCGGGTTAAACTACCAGCGTGCATGAGGTTTTACATCCGTGTCCTCACCAGTCTCCCCCACATCTGTGTCCCCACATTGGTGTCCCCATATATCTGTGTCCCCACATTGGTGTCCCCATACATCTGTGTCCCCACATTGGTGTCCCCATACATCTGTGTCCCCACATTGGTGTCCCCATACATCTGTGTCATCTCATTGGTCTCCACATACATCTGTGTCATCACATTGGTGTTCCCACACATCTGTGCCCCCCACCAGTCTCCTCATACACTTTTGTCCCCACACATCTGTGTCCCCACACTGGTGTCCCCACACATCTGTGCCCCCCACCAGTCTCCTCATACACTTTTGTCCCCACACATCTGTGTCCCCACACATCTGTGTCCCCACACTGGTGTCCCCACACATCTGAGCCCCCCACCAGTCTCCTCATACACTTTTGTCCCCACACATCTGTGTCCCCACACTGGTGTCCCCACACATCTGTCTCCTCACATTGGTGTCCCCATACATCTGTGTCATCACATTGGTGTCCCCATACATCTGTGTCCTCACATTGGTGTCCCCATACATCTGTGTCCCCACATTGGTGTCCCCATACATCTGTGTCCCCACATTGGTGTCCCCATACATCTGTGTCCCCACATTGGTGTCCCCATACATCTGTGTCCCCACATTGGTGTCCCCATACATCTGTGTCCCCACATTGGTGTCCCCATACATCTGTGTCCCCACATTGGTGTCCCCACACATCTGTGACCCCCACCAGTCTCCTCATACATCTGTGTCCCCACATTGGTGTCCCCATACATGTGTCCCCACCAGTCTCCCCACAAATCTGTGTCATCACATTGGTGTCCCCATACATCTGTGTCCTCACATTGGTGTCCCCATACATCTGTGTCCCCACCAATCTCCCCACACATCTGTGACCCCACACTGGTGTCCCCACACATCTGTGTCCACACCAGTGTCCTCATACATCTGTGCCCCCACACTGGTGTCCCCACAATTATGTGTCCCCACACTGTTGTCCCCACACATCTGTTAGCCCACCAGTCTCCTCATACATCTGTGTCCCCACATTGGTGTCCCCACACATTTGTGTCCCCACCAGTCTCCCCACACATCTATGTCCCCACACATCTGTGTCCCCACATCTGTGTCCCCACACTGGTGTCCCCACACATCTGTGGCCCCACCAGTCTCCTCATACATCTGTGCCCCCACATTGGTGGGGACTCAGATGTATGGGGACACCCATGTGGGGACACAGATGTATGAGGAGAGTGGTGGGGTAACAGATGTATGAGGAGACTGGTGGGGGTCACAGATGTGTGGGGGCACCAGTGTGGGGACCCAGATGTGTGAGGACACAAGTGTGGGGACATAGATGTGTTGGGAGACTGGTGGGGGCACACATGAAGTGTGGGGACACCAATGTGGGGACACAGATGTATGAGGAGACTGCTGGGGACACAGATGTATGAGGAGACTGGTGGAGGTCACAGATGTGTGGGGACACCAGTGTGGGGACCCAGATGTGTGAGGACACAAGTGTGGGGACATAGATGTGTGGGGAGACTGGTGGGGACACTGATGTGGGGACACAGATGTATGAGGAGACTGCTGGGGACACAGATGTATGAGGACACTGTTGGGGACACCGATGTGTGGGGACACAAGTGTGGGAACACTGATTTGTGGGGAGACTGTTGGGGATACAGATGTATGGGGACACTAATGTGGGGACACAGATCTATGAGGAGACTGGTGGGGACACAGATGTGTGGAGACACAAGTGTGGGGACACTGATTTGTGGGGAGACTGTTGGGGATACAGATGTATGGGGACACTAATGTGGGGACACAGATCTATGAGGAGACTGGTGGGGACACCGATGTGTGGAGACACAAGTGTGGGGACACTGTTTTGTGGGGAGGCTGGTGGGGACACAGATGTATGGGGACACCTGTCTCCCCACAAATCAGTGTCCCCACACTTGTGTCCCCACACATCTGTGACTCCACCAGTCTCCTCATACATCTATGTCCCCACACATCTGTGACTCCACCAGTCTCCCCATAAATCAGTGTCCCAACACTTGTGTCCCCACACATCTGTGTGCACACACTGGTATCCCCACACATCTGGCTCCCCACACTGGTGTCCCCACAATTATCTGTCCCCACACTGTTGTCCCCACACATCTATCCCCACACATCTGTTTCCCTACCAGTCTCCTCATACATCTGTGTCCCCACATTGGTTTCCCCACCAGTCTCCTCATACATCTGTGTCCCCACATTGGTGTCCCCATACATCTGTGGGCCCAATAGTCTCCCCACACATCTGTGTCCCCATCAGGGAACCCCCTACTGCTGTCCTCATTAAACCCCCCTCCACTGATGTCCCCATAAGAGCACCCCCCCACTGGTGTCCCCATTAGAGAACCCCCCCACTGGTGTCCCCTTTAGAGAACCCCCCCACTGGTGTCCCCATAAGAGCACCACCCCCTACTTGTCACTTGTATCCCCATTAGAGCACCTCCCACTTGTGTCCCCATCAGAATTATCAGCACCCTGAAGTTTGTGCCATATCAGAGCCATTCAGCCACCCTCCACAGTAGTGTACAGTAATCATCTCGCATCAGCCCCCCTCCCTCCTCCATGCATGTGTACTTTACTAGCGCGTCAGACATTACACACACTGGCTGTTCAGACCTGCTGCACTTCCCGACTCCCGCCACGCCTTAATACACACTCGTTACTGGTTAACAGCGAGGCGGGAGGGGGAGCAGGGCGTTGTGGCAACGGGTCTAAAACAAATCATTGGCTGCTAGGATGCCCGTGGACCCAGCAGCCAACACAAACACAGTGAGACGCCGGGAGAGATTGCGGGACCTGCGCTGCATATTGCTAGGGACGAATATTCAGCGCAGGTTCCACAACTAACAGGTGGACCAGTGACTCCAGCTGCGTGCCGGAGAAAATGGCCTGGCGGGCCGGATGTGGCCCGTGGGCCGTACTTTGGAGACCCCTGCCCTAGAGAATGAAATGGTAATCATTGCAATATTTCTTGCCACACCGTATTTGCGCAGCGGTCTTACAAGCGCTCTTTTTTTGCAAAAAAATAACTTTTTTTGAATTTGAAAATAACACAACAATAAATTTTGCCCAATTTTTTTAGATTTTGTGAAAGATAAAGTTACGCCGAGTAAAATGATACCCAACATGTCACGCTCAAAAATTGTGCCCGCTCGTGGCATGGCGTCAAACTTTCACCCTTAAAAATTCTCGATAGGTGATTTTTTAATAATTCAACAGGTTGCATTTTTTCAGCTAAAGAGTAGCTCTAGGGCTAAAATTATTGCTCTTGCTCTAACGATCGCGTCGATACCTCACTTGTGTTGTTTGAACACCATTTTCATATGCGGGCACTACTCGCTTATGCGTCGCTGTTTCCTAAACGGAGCCTACAGCTGTTGCAAAACAACCCCCCGTTATTACCGGACAGCCATTAACTGTCCAGCCATGCTCCTAGTTAAAGTATAATTCTTGTACAGCTGGTGACGGGGAGCTACATGGTGTATCAGAGCATGCTGGTAGTTGTAGTTTTTAAATAACATCAAGTCCATTATTTATTCTAAATTAATTCATCTAAAAGTCTAAAAAATGGCAAGATATAAAATCTGTCATGTTAACCCTGTCATTGATTAATAAGGCGAGAATGCTCTCAATGTTGAATACCATAGATTTCCGTCATATATCCATAAGGTTTTAAACAAAAGTATTATAATATACTTTGTTCTTCATCTTGCAGACGTTCCTGGAAACGGGGTATGATCAGCTGCAGAGTCAGGCGGAAAAGAAGGAGGTGGTGAGCTCCGTGCTCGAAAAATTAGCAGGACATCCTGGCGGGCCACCGGATCGCATGGCCATTGTGAAGAAGTGGTCCGACCTTAAAAGGCGGCATATGGACCGGGTCAGGCGTCTCCGTGCAAAATTTCACCCAGGTAAGTTATTGTTGACAGTTATGTTTTTTTTATCTATAGTGTATTTTGTGCGTGTACTCTAGAGAGGAGACGGACTGCAGGGTTTGGGAGTAGACAGGCCTCCCCCAGAGGCAATATGCCACCTTTCTCCATGCCCCTGGTGACAATGGCGTGTGAGAAGGGGTCCTCACATACAGCCCGTCCTACCTGCTCCGCTTTGAAGGCCAACGTGGCAGAGGGACTCCCTATAAGGTAGTGAGAGGATTTGCCCGCTCAAACAGCCCCGTTAGTCCTTCGCCTCTCTTTTTAGAGACCGCGTGGTCAGAGTGCGCGCATGTTAACCCAATTTCGAGTGTAAGTGTGGTGGTTTTTGTGGGAGGGGGGTAGGCGTACTAAGCGCAGGCTTACCTCGCATAGCACTCCCACCGGAGGCCGGGCTGAGACCACCAAACTCAATTAACATGTAGCCGAGAGCGGGATCAGAACCCCTAGCTGCAGAGGTGAATGGCTTGTCAGCGCAGTGGCAATCGCGTTGACCCACCGCAGCTCCTTTGTTGACAGTTATTTAAGGTCATATGTAATTAATGTAAGGGCAGATGTTATTAACCCAGACGCCATGTTGTGGTAACATATATCACCACCAGCCAAGGTATTCATAGTACTGTTGAAAAAAGACATGGGACAGCAGACAGCAACACAGAAGTTATGTGGGAACATACATTTCCCATTGCTTTGCATGGGACTTTATACAAAAACCACGACCATCACAAATGGGGGTAGTTAATGGATAAATTAACTATCCTATGCTTTAAGTGGACGTGTAAGTAACATGTGACCAAGTGTTATCGAAATATCTACAGCTGTTATGAAGTAACATGTATTTCCCATAGAGTTGAATGGGAATTTAAAGAAAAACCACCACCATGGCAAATGGGGGAGGGTAAGGCTTAAATCACCTATACAATGTTTGTGGCTGACATATAAGTAACCTGTGTGCCAAGTTTCATGTAAATATCTTTCGCCGTTTGGACGTGATGCTGGAACATACATACATACATACAGACACGTTGAGTTTTATATATATAGATTCCCACTCAATTCCTGTGTTAGGCGTGGGGTTTTCACAGTAATCCCGTGTGATCCATCAGGCCCTTTTTTTTAACATGATATAGTCTGAACAAAACAAAGGAGACAAAAACAGCTCATTTTACCATGGTGGCAGACCAGCTCACGCTCAGTCCACTGTAGTGCCCACAAGACCCTTTAATATAACATTTTCCCATTGGTTAACTGTCTATATAAATTAATTTGTATTCATATACAATACAGCAGAGCACACCAAATTTGCATACGTCATTAGAAAATATTTTTCTAATATATGAACATTGTGTTATTCTAGGAGCTCCGCTACCAACTGTGCGCAACAAGCGCAAAAGGTGCCAGGACGGTGATGAGGAGGAAGAAGAGGAGGATGTGCTAGAGGAGGATGTGCCAGAGGAGGATGAGGCAGAGGAGGAGAGGGATGAGGATCAGCCAGGGACCTCCCAATCGCCAGCCACCACTTCTGTTATGGAGGATGTCCCCCCCCCAAATAGTGCCGACATAGCAGATTGCAGTATGCTGGTGGCTGGAGAGGTGGAGGTGCCTCAAACTGGAGCTCCGTTTAGCCTCCTTCAGGAAGGTAAAGATGTGCACAAAGATTAATAACATTTCAACAATAAAATGTAGATATAAAAATGGAAAACATATAAAGCGCACCCGTCAGATTGCAGAACCATAATAAGGTATTTATGATAGAAGTATACAGGTAGTGCAGTATTATTAGTCAAGTTGTATTTTTGAGGATTCATTGTATTATTGAACAACAACCATGTTCTCAGTGAACCTCAAAAACTCAATAATATCAAAGCTGAATATTTTTGGAAGTAGTTTTTTTTTTTTTTTAGTGTTAGCTATTTTAGGGGGATATCTGTGTGTGCAGGTGAGTACTATTACTGTGCTGAATTATTAGGCAACCTAACAAAAAAAATATATATATACCCATTTCAATGCGATACCAGCCCAAACCAGTACTCCACCTCCACCTTGCTGGCGTCTGAGTCGGACTGGAGCTCTCTGCCCTTTACCAATACAGCCACTGGCCCATTCCTTTGGTCCATCAAGACTCACTCTCATTTCAGCAGTCCATACAACGGTAGAAAAATCAGTCTTGAGATATTTCTTGGCCCAGTCTTGACGTTTCAGCTTGTGGGTCTTCTTCAGTGGTGGTCGTCTTTCAGCCTTTCTTACCTTGGCCATGTCTCTGAGTATTGCACACCTTGTGCTTTTGGGCACTCCAGTGATGTTGCAGCTCTGAAATCTGGCCAAACTGGTAGCAAGTGGCATGTTGGCAGCTGCACGCTTGACTTTTCTCAGTTCATGGGCATTTGTTTTGCACCTTGGTATTTCCACACGCTTCTTGCGACCCTGTTGACTATTTTGAATGTAATGCTTGATTGTTCGATGATCACGCTTCAGAAGCTTTTCAATTTTAAGAGTGCTGCATCCCTCTGCAAGATATCAAACTATTTTTGACTTTTCAGAGACTGTCAAGTCCTTCTTTTGACCCATTTTGCCAAAGGAAAGGAAGTTGACTAATAATTATGCACACCTGATATAGAGTGTTGATGTCATTAGACCACACACCTTCTCATTACAGAGTTGTACATTACCTAATATGCCTAATTGGTAGTAGGCTTTTGAGCCTATACAGCTTGTAGTAAGACAACATGCATAAAGAGGATGATGTGGTCCAATTACTAATTTGCCTATTAATTCTGCACTCCCGGTCTGTGCTAGACACATAACAAGTGTATAGACATGATAATGATTGATTAATAAGCAAAAGAAATATTTTATTTATTTGTTAAGGGTCTTTGAAAACAAATTGTTTTTTCTTATATCCTAACAGATGTAAATGATTTGGAGGGTAATCAGGCCGCTCTAACCAAAATAATGGAGAGGATTTTTGCTAATCGGCGGCAAATTGACTACCTCCAGAAGCAAAATAAAGAGCTGGAGAAGGAGCACGCCAAACTCATGGAAATCCAGAAAAAAACGGTGAAGCGCATGAGACTTCACCTTCAGTAATAATTTGTTGAATAAAAAGCTTTATTTTGTTGAAATGTTTCCTTTGTTCTTGAGATAGATTTTTAGGTTTTTCAACACATCTAACTTCACATCTAACACATCAACATCAACATCAACACATCAAACTTCATAATAAGCAAAATCATTTTATACTATTATTTTATTTAACACAAAACTAGGACAAACTAAAGTACACACACACAGTCACGACGAACACAAACTAAACAGTTTTAAAATGAACATAACAAAAGCAACAATAGATATAGATATAGAGAGAGAGAGCAAGAAAGAGAGAGAGAGAGTGCAGATTTGCTCTTGCATACAGGCTAATGGTTGCAGTATAAAGGCCGCAAATCAGGGCTTAACATAAAGTTTATTGTTTTATTAACACTTGCTGTTACGATCCAGTCTGGTAGCTTGTAGCGTTGGCTCTTGGTGGATCCGCTGTGCCAGAGAGGACATGAAGCAATACTCAGCATGGAGGCAGCAGCAGTAGTATTAAAATGTAATGTGACTAGAAAAGACAACATTTCAGGGTAAATTGTGCGGCGTGGTCATGCCTCCACCAATACTACTGACTGGAGACGGTGCCCCTGGAGATGTCTGCAGTCTCTGACCATCTCCTGTACTATGTCTGCAGTCTGACTATCTCATGTACTATGTCTGCAGTCTCTGACCATCTCCTGTACTATGTCTGCAGTCTGACCATCTCCTGTACTATGTCTGCAGTCTCTGACAATCTCCTGTACTATGTCTGCAGTCTCTGACCATCTCCTGTACTATGTCTGCAGTCTCTGACCATCTCCTGTACTATGTCTGCAGTCTGACCATCTCCTGTACTATGTCTGCAGTCTATGACAATCTCCTGTACTATGTCTGCAGTCTGACCATCTCCTGTACTATGTCTGCAGTCTGACCATCTCCTGTACTATGTCTGCAGTCTCTGACCATCTCCTGTACTATGTCTGCAGTCTGACCATCTCATGTACTATGTCTGCAGTCTCTGACCATCTCCTGTACTATGTCTGCAGTCTATGACAATCTCCTGTACTATGTCTGCAGTCTGACCATCTCATGTACTATGTCTGCAGTCTATGACAATCTCCTGTACTATGTCTGCAGTCTGACCATCTCATGTACTATGTCTGCAGTCTATGACAATCTCCTGTACTATGTCTGCAGTCTCTGACCATCTCCTGTACTATGTCTGCAGTCTATGACAATCTCCTGTACTATGTCTGCAGTCTGACCATCTCATGTACTATGTCTGCAGTCTGACCATCTCCTGTACTATGTCTGCAGTCTCTGACCATCTCCTGTACTATGTCTGCAGTCTGACCATCTCATGTACTATGTCTGCAGTCTATGACAATCTCCTGTACTATGTCTGCAGTCTGACCATCTCATGTACTATGTCTGCAGTCTGACCATCTCCTGTACTATGTCTGCAGTCTGACCATCTCCTGTACTATGTCTGCAGTCTATGACAATCTCCTGTACTATGTCTGCAGTCTCTGACAATCTCCTGTACTATGTCTGCAGTCTGACCATCTCATGTACTATGTCTGCAGTCTATGACCATCTCCTGTACTATGTCTGCAGTCTATGACCATCTCCTGTACTATGTCTGCAGTCTGACCATCTCCTGTACTATGTCTGCAGTCTCTGACCATCTCCTGTACTATGTCTGCAGTCTGACCATCTCATGTAACATGAGATGGTCAGACTGCAGACATAGTACATGAGATGGTCAGACTGCAGACATAGTACAGGAGATGGTCAGAGACTGCAGACATAGTACATCTAAACACGTGGGCAGGACTTTACAGCGTCAGTAGTGACCATAGTAGTCCATAGTGTCAAATAACTAGTGACATAGGTGTCGTGAGCAGCAGCAGTATTAGTAGCAGTAGACAATATAGTGTGAAATGACTCGGGAAAGAGCAGCCATGAACAGCAGCAGCAGCAGCAGTGGTAATAGTAGTATAGAGTGGCAAATAACTTGTGACATAGGTGTCTTCACTGATGCAGAGGACTGATGGGAGAAAGTCATGTGGTCAGATGAGACCATAATATAAGTTTTTGGTCATAATTCCACTAACCGTGTTTGGAGGAAGAAGAATGATGAGTACCATGCCAAGAACGCCATCCCTACTGTGAAGCATGGGTGTGGTAGCATCATGCTTTGGGGGTGTTTTTGTGCACATGGGACAGGGTTACTGCATTATAATAAGGACAGGATGTTCGGGGCCATGTATTGCGAGATTTTGGGCAACAACCTCTTTCCCTCAGTTAGAGCTTTGAAGATGGGTCGAGGCTGGGTCTTCCAACATGACAATGACCCAAAGCACACAGCCAGGATAACCAAGGAGTGGCTCTGTAAGGAGCATATCAAGGTTCTGGCGTGGCCTAGCCAGTCTCCAGACCTAAACCCAATAGAGAATTTTTGGAGGGAGCTCAAACTCTGGTTTTCACAGCGATAGCCCAGAAAACTGACTCATGTAGAGAAGATCTGTGTGGAGGAGTGGGTCAAATATCCCTCCTACAGTGTGTGCAAAGCTGGTGAAAAACTACAAGAAAGGTTTGACCGCTGTAATTGCAAACACAGCCTACTCTACCAAATATTTACATTGATTTACTCAGGTGTTCAAATAATTTTTTTCAGCACTGTAAATAGATCAGGGAATGCATGACAAGGGACCCTTCAGCGCCCTGAACCGACGGCGGGTGCCAGAAAGTCACCGCCGATCCAGGACTCATTCATCTTTATGAATGTGAGTCTGTCCACGGAGTCTGTGGACAGACGGGTCCTCTTGTCCGTGACCACCCCACCTGCCGCGCTGAATGTCCGCTCAGATAGTACGCTGGAGGGGGGGCAAGACAATAGCTCCAGCGCATACTGAGCGAGCTCGCGGCAGGTGTCCAATCTGGCAACCCAGTACTCCATGGGGTCGTCGGTATTCATACTCTCCGAAGCACCGGCGGACGCCATGTAATCTGCCACCATGTGGGCCAGACGCTGGTGGTGACTGCTTCTGCTGCTGCTGGTACTGGGTTGATCCGATTGGAAGAACATCCTCATCTCTTCCATTAGGTCCCCTGCTCGGCTGCTGCTGGGTGCAGACACCTGCTGGGTGAGATGAGGGGTGACAACTAGAGGCCGGGGAGTTGCCTGCTCCAACCGGCTGACAATGCCTGCCTGCAGTTCCTCCATCCGGCGCTGCCTCCGACTGGCTGGGATGAACTGCTCCACTTTCCCCTTGCACCTGGGATCCAAAAGGGTGGCCATCCAATAATCATCCCTGCCCTTGATGGTCTTAACCCGGGGGTCCCTCCTGAGGCATCTCAGCATGTGGGCAGCCATGGGGAAGAGCGCAGCCCGCTGTGACTCCTCACTGCTGCCCAGGTCAATGAGGTCAGACTCTTCTTCCCTGAGGCGCTGCTGATCACGCTCAGAGATGCCCAACCCCCGGACTATCGGTGCCCCCAACACCTGCTGTCCCTCCTGGCCAGGCCCTGACTCCAGGACGACACCAGCAACCTCGTCCTCATCATCATCATCCTCCTCCTCCTCCTCCTCGTCCTGGCCCTGGTCTCGGTGGAGCAGTGCTGCCTCCTCCTGCTCCACCAAGGCACTCTCCCCAGCTTGGAGCAGGCGATCTAGTGTCCTCTCCAGCACGAACACTATAGGGAGCACGTCATTAAGGCCGACATGCTCCCTGCTGACCATCTTGGTCGCCTGCTCAAAAGGGCCCAACACCTGGCAGACCTGGTGTATCTGCCCCCACTCCGCACAGGTGATGTACGGGAGTGTTGATGCTGGGCCGGCAGTGGGTTGCTCCAGCAGGTACTGCCTCACCGCCCTTCGCTGCTCCCACAACCTCTCCAGCATTTGGAGGGTGGAGTTCCACCGCGTTACACTGTCCACAATCAGCCTGTGAGGGGGCAGCCTGTTGACCCGCTGCCACTTGGACAGGGACGCGGTAGCGGTTGGGGAGCGCCTGAAGTGGCTGGCAATCCTACGCACCCTTAGCACAATGTCACTCAACCCAGGATAGGTGCGCATGAACTTCTGCACCACTAGGTTGAGGACATGTGCCAGACAGGGCACGTGAGTCAGACTGCCAGCCTGAAGGGCGGAGAGTAGGTTGCTGCCGTTATCACAGACAACCATACCTGCCTGGAGCCTTCGTGGTTTCAGCCACTTCTGGACCTGAGCCTGAAGTGCGGTCAGCACTTCTTGTCCAGTGTGTCTCCGGTCCCCTAAGCTAACAAGCTGGAGCACGGCCTGACAGCGCACGTGCACCACACCTGAGTAGCTACGGGGGGCGCTTGCTGGGAGGCTCAGCAGCTGCGGAGACAGAGGCTTGACGGAGACCAGCAGTTCTCCCCTGGACACCCCGGGGCGGCACCACAAAATCTGTTGCCGCCGATCCCTCCCCGGCGCCTTGGAGGGAAACCCAATGGGCAATAAAGCTTATGTAGCGCCCCTGCCCATGCCTGCTGGTCCAGCCATCCATTGTCAGATGCACCCTGTCGCTGACAGCGTGATCCAGCGACAGGGTTACATTCTTCACAATGTGCTGGTGTAGGGCAGGGACACCAGTCCTGGCAAAGAAATGGCGGCTGGGGACACGCCATTGGGGTTGGGCCTGCTCCAACATCTGTCTGAAGGGGTTGCTGTCCACGATATTGAAGGGAAGAAGATGTTGGGCAATAACCCTTGCCAGGAGCCCATTGAGGGAACGCACACGTCGGTCTCCGGTGGAGAAGGGAGTGTTGCGTTCAAAGGCGTCTGAAATAGTCGCCTGGCGCCGGACGGCAGTGCGGGACACGGACGCGGAGGGTGCTGTCAAAGTAGAGGTCTGGTTGCCGGTACCAGTACCACTAGTAGAGGGAGCGGGGGGGGCATGACCTGCTGGGAAGAGATGAAGCTGTGGCAGGGGCTGCTGTACCCTGCTCACTTGTGGTGGTGGCGCTGCTACCACCACCACGCTTGATTTCGTCATGCACCCGCCAGTGATTTATCCTCAGGTGCTGGTTCAGGGCTGTGGTACCCACCCGAGCCAAATTCTTCCCTCTCTTCACCCTGACTGAACAGATCCGGCAGATGGCCACTAGAGTGTTGTCTGCCACCAGGGTGAAGTAGGCCCAGACAGGTGACTTCAGCGTCACCCTCCCGTCAGATGGGGTAACGCTGACTTGCACCTGCTGGGACTCGGTACGCACAGGTGGAGCTGCCTGCTGCTGCTGCTGCTGCTGCTGCTGCTGCTGACACCTCCTGCTGCCATCTCCAGTGG
Source organism: Rana kukunoris (assembly GCA_029574335.1). Lineage (NCBI taxonomy): Eukaryota > Metazoa > Chordata > Amphibia > Anura > Ranidae > Rana > Rana kukunoris. The sequence continues at coordinate 35,319,199 of CM056052.1, forward strand.
AGACCCTGACGCTGGTCTCCCTGGTGGTGACCTGGCGCACCGTTTCCACAGGGTGCCTACCTTCCCCGTCGTCACTGTCGCAGTGAGCCGACGAGACAGATGGCAACCATGATGGGTCACCCTCCTCGCCCCCAGAGATGTCAGACCAAGGGCTGTGATGTTGTGGTATGAGGGAACCAGCTGACATGGAGCCGATAGCCTGGCTCCGCTGTTCCCTCACCCACGCCTGGGTCTGACTAGGTGCTGATGTTTCCTGCACCAAAACAGCACCACCACTTTGAAGGGATGTCTCTGGGATACTGACGGCAGGTATCCCATACTCATCGTCCATCCCTTCAAAAAGGTCCTGAGCATCAGGACAGAGCGGGAGCTCTGCCCGATGCATGGCCTCCACCAAGACATCCCTCTCACTGTCGCTGTCGAACAGTAAGATGCTGGACTCTTGGGGGCTGGGGGGGGGTACTACAGGCAACGGTGTAATAGTGGAACTACTGGGAGTCGGGACCGACGACTCAGTGGCACTGCTGTGCCCCATGTAGTCCACCACTCCTTGAGCCTGAGATGGCAATATCGGGCGGCTGCCAGATGCAAAAAAATCACGCATGAGGCGGACTCCCCTTCCACCCGATCCTCTAGCAATAGTAGGGGCATGAGAGGTACCCCGTGCTGGCAGCGACCCAGCACTGGGAGTAACTCCCCTACCCCTGCTGCCACGGCCACGGATGCCGCTCATAATTGCTGATGTGTGTATTTGGGGGGGTAAACTTTATTGGGGGAGGGAAATGTGTGTAAAATGTTTTTTGGTGTTTTTTTAAAAGACAGGCACGCAGGCAAAGACGTACACAGACAGCTACTAAACTTTAATAAAACTAGTACACCAAAGACAAGAACTACAAAAAATAAAAATAAATGCACTCAACAAACACTAACTGCTTACACAAACGTATATGACTATAAACTAAGGCTACTTTTTTTTTTTTTTTTTTTAAAACACTAACTGACAAGGACTACAACTAAAAAAATAAAAAAAAAATAAAGAAACACTAACTAATAACTTTTTTTTTTTTTTTTTTTTTTAAACACAGAACACAGACACTAAACACACACTAAAGTAAGCTAGCTGCAATAAATGTACACCAACAGTATGTACACTTACTATACAGAAATCTAACTAAAATGAACAACACAAAACCTAGCTTTTAAAAAAGCTCTTGGGCCTTTCAGGAAGCAGGAAAATCTGCAATTAAATCAATAAGAAGCAGTCAATAGCTAAGCTGCAACTTACTAAACTAACAGAAGTTGAACAACACAGCAGAAAACAAAAATGAGATTTTAAAAAAGCTCTTGGGCCTTTAAGGAATCAGGAAATCTGGAATATCTGCAATTAAATCAATAAGAAGCAGTCAATAGCTAAGCTGCAACTTACTACACTAACAGAAGTTGAACAACACAGCAGAAAAAAAAAAAGAGCTTTTAAAAAAGCTCTTGCGCCTTTAAGGAATCAGGAAATCTGGAATATATGCAATTAAATCTATAAGAAGCAGTCAATAGCTAAGCTGCAACTTACTTCACTAACAGAATTTGAACAACACAGCAGAAAAAAAAAAAGGGGCTTTTAAAAAATCTCTTGGGCCTTTCAGGAATCAGGAAATCTGGAATATCTGCAATTAAAGCAATAGGAAGCAGTCAATAGCTAAGCTGCAACTTACTACACTAACAGAAGTTGAACAACAGAGCACAAAACAAAAATTAGCTTTTAAAAAAGCTCTTGGGTGTATTGCTTTGAAAAAAGCAGTTTAGGATTATGAGCTGGAAAATATCCACTGGAATCAGTAAGTACTGTAGCAAATAGCAACCATAAAGGACAATGCTGATGATGATGCAAGATGCAAAATACCAGCAACACAGACACAGTCTCCACACTCTCTAGCCAAGTTCTGGATCTGCAATGAAATGCTGCTGGGAGTGACCTTATATAATGCCCATACAGGCAGGTTCCTATTGGTTGCTAACCTATGACGAGTGTGGAAGGAGAACTCTGATTGGCTCTGATGCAGAAGGGCGGAGTAAATATTCGCGCAATATCCCTATTCCCGAATATTCGCATTGCGAATATTCGGCAATATAAAAAAATCGCGTCAGCTACTCGGACCAAGGTCTCTAATAATAACAGCAATGCTTTTAGACGTCGAAGGAGATCACTAGGATGTGATCTGTTTTAATAATGAAACTGAAATAATCGCTCTGAGGCGGAAGAAAAGATAATCGCGCGATATCGCTACTGTCTCGTAGTCGCATTGCGATTTTTCGGCAATATACAATGATCGCGCGATAAGCCTAGTGTCGCAAATTCGCATTGCGATATTTCGATAATATAAAAGGATCGCTGCAGCTACTCAGGCCCAAGGTCTCTAATCATACCAGCAATGCTTTTAAACATCGATGGGGAGCACTAGGATGTGATCTGTTTTAAAAATAAATTTTGAAAAATTCGAATATTCGGAATTGCGAATATTCACCGCGATATTCGAGATATTGCGCGATTACTCGAATATGCCATATTCGAGCCGAATATTCGCAAAGCGAATATTTGTGAGCAACACTATTAACAAGAAGCAAGGTGTAGAATAACTGATAGCCCACTTGAAAAAAGTTGAAAAACCCAAATCTTTGCAGATCAAAATTCCAGATACTATCCTTCACCACATTGCTTGTATGGGAATCCCTGAAATGTTATGCACTTACCACATGATAGAGATTAACAGAGTGTATTTTACTGGTTGTTGCCATTCGACTCTGGTTCCATCAGATAAGGCTGAGTTCGTGGGTGGATGTGGGATGGCTGTTATCAGCATACTCTGCATGCCTCCTTCTGAGTTTTGCTTGTGACAAGCAAAGAAACAAAAATGCACATAGCGTAATCCAATTTTAAAATATTTTATTTATAAGACAAAAGTGATCCCATGCGGATGTGCACTTACAATGTAATAGAACTAAAATGCATAAATGTATCTCTTTGTTAGGTCTTTAGATCCGGATTTACCTTTTTACCGCCAAAGCGATATTCCCTGGTGAGGTATTACAGCTGATCAACAGAGTGGGTTGCTGCGTGGTTGGGCACTGACGCGTTTCCTCATTGCTTTTGTCAGAGGGTGTGGCCGATAATTACCCGATTGTGCTCGTATCCCTGTTTATGACAATGCGCGGCTGGCTATTCATCATCTCCATGTCATAAACTACACAATTGTCATCTATTGACATAAACGATTATAATAAATGACATGACTTTTAACATAGAAATCTCTTCCACTTTAGATTTATATTTACTGCAGGTGGATTAATGTTAAATGTTGTCAAACCGGAGAGTGATAAAATCAGTCATTAGGTTGATCGTGAATGACATTGATCGCTCAATGCATGGTACCAAGTACATTTTATGTGCAAATCGGTGCACTAGCCAAATTAGTTTGCAAATATTATTTGAAAATGAATACACCCACAGGTAATCGGTTGAGGTCCCACTTCCACCCACAGACTCAGCCTTATCTGATGGAACAAGAGTCTGCTGACAACAACTAGTAAAAGATAACCCTCTATCATCTGGTAAGTGCATTACCTTTGGGGGATTCACATACAAGCAATGTGGTGAAGGAATGTTGATCTTCAAAGATTTGGGTTTTTCAACTATTTTCAAAGTGGGCTATCAGTTATTCTACACCTTGCTTCTTATTAATACAAGTGGAACTTTTACATTCATATACAAACTTTCTAAGCACTATTAATATACTGTATGTATATATATATATATATACATAGTGGGAGATTAGCTTGTGGGGATCACCTTTTCTGAAAACATAGTCCAACAACAGGCACTTTCTTAAAAGTCTGGCGGGTGCCAGGTTTTATTTGTGAGAGGTTTGCATGTAAAAATAAACAAAAACAATAAATTAAATTCTTGCTGTCTGGCGCTAAACTAAATAATGGTTCTCCTCACTATACAGTGCGGGGCTGGTCCCTGTCACCCACAAAACAAGCGATAAAACAAACCTTTTTCTTTAATCCACTTCAGCAGAGCTCTCACCCTGAGTCTCCAGAAACCAAAGCCATGCTGTGCTCTCTTCCTGGATCTTTAAAGCCCAGCTGACTCCAGTGAACCCGAACATCCAGACCGGAACCCAGCCGACCACAGAGGCTGAAAAAAACCAGACCTGATTCCCGTTTAGTCCCTTAGAATGGACCGAATGCAAGGTGAAATGTAGCAATTGTCTTTTTTTTTTTCACAATCAAAGTTTATTTGAAAGCTCGAACAGAATGAACAATGGACATAACTGTTACAGTACAGACAGAAATCTGAATCAAAGAAATGAACAATCTATGTCAGTGCAAAATATCAAATATCAACAAACAATAAGAACATAACGAGGTTGGTGCAATATACAGAGTATCACCAAAATAGAGTATATGAGATGGGGGGAGGGAGAGAAGTGGTAGAAGAGAAGAGGGGTGGGGGAGGGGGAAAGACGGCTGGACCAGAAGGAAGGAGGGGGGGAGAAGATAAAGCATATAAGACATATTGGCTGCGGGATAAATACATGACAAGTCATGGGGTATACAGAACCAGACATGGTGATAAAAGCCTAGTGAAACCACAGAAGATGAAATATAATCTTAAAGGACAGAAAATGGATATGGGGAGAAATCAGCGGTATAATGATTGAAATGCGGTAGAATATGTAAATATGAACCAAGGTTGCCATAGGCTGTTGAATGGGGTGCTTTTCTCGTTCTTCATAGCTAATATTTCTTCCATTTTAAAAATATAAGTAACTGTCTCTAATCGTCAGGGTCTTAGTTGACTTCCAGTGAAGGGGTATGAGAGTTTTGTCAGCAATCAGTAAGTGTCGGGTGAGGGATTTCTTATATTTGCTCAACGGGAGGTGGTTGATGTGGAGTAAGCAGGCAGCAGCATCAAGAGATATTGTTGTTTCTGTGATATGTCTAATCCACCTTATCACCTCTTGCCAGAATCCAGAAATCGAGGGACATTCCCACCAGATGTGCATGAAAGAGCCCACACCTGAGCCACAGCGCCAGCATGTATCGTGGAGTGATACCATTTTTTGGCTCTCTGTGGAGTAACATACCACTGGGTGAGTATCTTATAAGAGATCTCCTGGAACCTAGTGCTAAGGGAGCATTTGTGTGCCATAATACAGGCATTTTCCCACTGTACGTCTTCAATGTCAACTCCCAGGTCCCTTTCCCATCTCATTTTATGCTTATTTTGGGCTGTAACCCCTGGTAGAGTTAGCAAAGAGTAGGCCAGGGAGGTGGTGTGTGGGACCAGAGCTTTCTTGTAGCATAACAATTGCAAAGGAGTCAGGGGGCGGGAGAAAGAGGAGCGGGATTTAGAGTTCATCAGGAAATCTCTTACTTGAAAATAGAACCCGAACCCAGGGAAACAGTCATTGAATTCTGCTTTCATATCCACGTATGTTTTGACCCTGTGTCCTGATAGGCAGTCATGAGCCAAGAGGTCAGAGTTTTTCTTACTCTGTAGACCAGGGGGGAATTCAGGGTTATTAAAAATTGGTGTAAGAGGTCCAGGGATCGAAGCTAGGTTGTGTTTTGCTGCGATTTTGTGCCAAATCTCGAGAGTGTTTGCTATCAGGGGGTGTTTGATCAGTTTAGTTTTCCCGGAGTGGCTAGACCATGGGGAGAACCTGAGATGGAAAGTTTTGCTCAAGAGTAACCCAATCTTTATTGTTGCTATGGCAATGCCAGTCTAGCAGTCTAGTGAGATGAGCTGCTTGATGGTACTTTTTGTAATCAGGAAGGCCTATTCCGCCATATCGTTTAGGAAGGGTAAGGAGCTTAAAGTTTATTCTGGGATTTTTGTTAGCCCACAGAAAGCGTCTCTGAATTGTGGATAGTTTATTGAAAAAGGACTCTGGGACGTGGACAGGGAGCGTGTTGAAAATATAAAGGAGCCTAGGTAGAATCGTCATCTTCAGAATGGAAGCCCTACCAAACCAAGAGAACAATTTGGAGTTCCATTTGTAAAGATCACTGGAGATTAGTTTTAGCAATGGGATGTATTTAGCGTGAAATATTGAATCTAAATTTTTGGTTAGGCGGACTCCCAGATATTTTAGAGACGGAGAGACCCATTTGAATGAGTGCGCAGATTTCAGGAGGTCAAATTGACTCGGGGCTAGGGTCAGGTTAAGGGCCTCCGATTTAGACTTGTTTATTTTAAAATTTGAGATGTACCCAAAGGTCTTAAAGATTTTTTGTAAATTGGGTATAGAGAGAAAAGGGATTTGTGAGAAAAAATAGTAAATCGTCCGCAAAGGCCGCTACTTTGTATTCCCTCCCTCCTACTTTGAATCCCTGCACATCCCTAGACAGGCTGATGGCCCTAATCAGAGGTTCTAGGGAGAGTATAAACAGAATCGGGGAAAGGGGGCAGCCCTGACGGGTTCCGTTATATATTTTAATCGGGTCGAAAAGTAAATTATTCACCTTGACTTTGGCTTGTGGCTGTTGGTATAGGGCCGATATCCAGGACAACATGTTTCCTCCCAGCCCTATATGAGCACAGGTTGAAAACATATAGTCCCAGGAGATCCGATCAAAGGCCTTTTCGGCATCGGTGGAGAGGAGCATACCTTTGGTCTTAGGCCTCGTACACACGAGGGGATATGTCCGCTGAAAACGGTCCGATGGACCGTTTCAGCAGACATCTCCGCTCGTGTGTATGGGCTAGCGGACAGATTTCTCCACCCGACAGATTTCAAAGCATGCTTTGAAATCTATCCGGTGGGAATCTGTCCGCCCGACATGTCTGCTGGTTAGTACACTTACCAGCAGACATGTCGTCCCGCACCGCCGCCGCGCCGCCGCCGAATGGATTCGGCGCATGCGCGGAAGTGTTTAACTTCCTGGTGCGGTGACGTGGCGGTGACGTGGCGGCGTCAACGTCACCGCCGCGTCACCACCACGTCACCGCACCGTCCGGCGGCGGGGAATTTGATCCGATGGTGTGTACACGCCATCGGATCAAACTCCCGATCGGACATATCCGATGGAAATGGTCCGCGGACCGTTTTCTTTGGATATGTCCAATAGTCTGTACGAGGCCTTAGACTCATGTGAGAAATGGATCAGGTTTAGGGCCTTTGTGATATTATCACGCGCCTCCCGACCTGGCATAAAGCCAACCTGTTTGGGGCCGATGATCTTGGATAGGAGAGGTTTTAGTCTGTTAGCTAAGATTTTTGCCATGAGTTTCAGGTCGACGTTAAGTAGCGAAATTGGTCTGAAGTTTGCGCAATCATTATGATCTCTATCCGGCTTAGGGACTACGGCTATGTGGGCCATAAGGAAGGAATTGGAATCCTGTTTAGTTTTTGCCAGATAATTAAAGGAGGTTAGTAAGGGTTTACATAGAATGTTGGAATAGGTCTTATAATATTGGGACGAGAAGCCGTCAGGTCCCGGGCTCTTCCCCGGTTTCAAATCTTTAATGGCAGATTGTGGTTCTAACAGATTTATAGGGTCTTCTAACTTGGTAGCATCCTCCTGGGTGAGGGCGGGGAGTTTACAATCCTTTAAAAATTCCAAAATGATTTCCTTTCTGGTGCCTGTGACATAGTGGGGCCTATGCTGTTCGGGAAGACTATAGAGTTTACTATAGAATTGGGAGAAAAGTTCAGCTATTGTCTCCGAGTCATGTCTGACAATCCCATCTTTATCTCTGATTGCATGAATGTGACTGGCCGACTGTGATTCTCTAAGTGCCTTGGCCAGCAGCTTCCCACTTCTATCTCCTTGTTCATAGAAAATATTTTTCCTGAAGAAAAGGGATCTTTTAATTTTAATATCTAATAAACCTTTAAGGGAGGATCTACATCTTGTTAATTCTACCTCCGTATCTATCGATAGGGATTGTTTGTGTAATGCTTCCAATCGAGCGATACGGCTCGACAGTGTAGAGATTTCACGCTCTCAGTCCTTTTCCCTTCTAGAGCCCCATTTCATCAATATACCCCTAATTACACTTTTGTGTGCCTCCCAATTGTTGAGGGGATTTGTGTCCTTTGCTAAGTTAGTCTCGAAAAACGCTGTGATCGCCTGGTGTACGTCATCTCTTATTATTTGGTCAGTGAGTAGCGTTGCGTTTAGTCTCCAATTAAATGTGCTTGGTTTAGTTTGGCCAAATCTCGGGGAGAGAGCAGTAGGAGCATGGTCAGAAAGAGCAATAATACCTATGTCAGCTCTGAGGATGTTACTTAAATCTCTCTGAGAGATGAATATCATATCGATACGGGAATAGCGCTTGTGTGGGGGGGAGAAAAAGTTAAAGTCTTTCACTGAAGGGTGCAATGTCCTCCAGGAATCCACAAGTGAGAGCGACTGGAGCATTGTTTTGATGCGTTTTAGTATTCTATAGGAAACGTGGGAGTGGCCCGTTGAGGTATCCTGTAGCGGGGAGAGAGGAATATTGAAGTCTCCTCCCAGGATCACACAACCTTCCGAGAACCTCAATAATTTTACGGCAAAACGTAATGTGAGCAGAGTTCAGGAAGTAGACGTTGGCCAGGGTGATGGGGGAGCCCCCCCATGTGCCTTTCAGGAAGATGTAGCGACCACCTGGGTCTGAGATTTGATGTCGGAGTATAAAGGGGGAATCTTTGTTTAACAATATAGAGACTCCCTTGGTTTTGGCGTGAGGGTTGGTGGCATGATAAGCCGTTGGGAAAAATCTGTCTGTGAGTTTGGGTATGTTTTGTCCTTTAAAATGGGTTTCCTGGAAAAAGACTATGGAAGGGCGGGATTTTTTGAGTTCCCTCAGCATTTTCGTCCTTTTTTCCGGTATGTTGAGGCCATTAATATTGTGTGATATGATAGTAGGGTGTTTTCCTAAAAAAGCGTAAGCCATGGTGAAAAAAAAAAGGGAAAAATAAGAATAAAAAGAAAAGGGTGGGGTGGTGTGAAGGGAGTAGGTACAGGAGGAGGGTCAATAGAAGGATTGTACAAGGGAAAGGAGGGGAGGGAGGGGGAGAGTGAGGCGGGAGAGGTAAAGAAAGGAGTATGTTAGATAAAGGGGCATGTAGGTAAGCGGGATTAGATTGAGTTATGCTCAAGGTCACACCCGAAGGGTGGAGAGCAGGTTGGGTTCTTTTACAGAAAGAACTAATGTGTACTCTTGAGGGTGAGTGGGAGGCGTGGGGACGAACTACAACTATGTTAGGTCCCTTACCTGAGTACTAGTGTCACTACGCGGTCACTGGACTAACAGTGAAGGTATAAGTTGAGCAAGTACATGAGGAGATCTGGGCCGTGGGATCCAAGAGTAATAAGCATATAAAAATTATATAAACAAAGTTTCCTTTGTGATCTTTGGCCTAAACTTATGCAATCATAGTATACATTAAACCTACGTGAAAACGGGTGAAGAAAAAAAAAAAGAAAAGGAAACCCACAAGGGGAAAAAGAGGGCTGATATAACTCCTAACAGTCAATTCAGCTGTGCGAGCAAGCGGAGTCACGTGTCCGTCTGAGACACAACAAAACAGTGTCGAATGTCACCACATCTACATAGCAAGCACGGTTGTGCCTGGATGCTTTGCCGTCGACCCAAATTTTGGGAGTCCAGCAGAGCATATCTGACAGTAGCCTGGGGAGACATGCTGAACAAAAATGCTAAGCATTTGGTCAAGCAGTAAAGTGAAAAAAAATAAAATAACACATACAGTAAACACAAAAATTACAAAAAAAAAATTCACATAAGGTGATAGTTAGAACATTCACATGTAATAATTAGGCCATATGCTGAAAAAATTACAGGCAATGACTGCACACATAAGGCTAGCAAAAGGCTTAGTTTCAGCAATTTCCAGGGAATAAGTTCAACAATACAGTGCGGGGTACGGAGACATTCCCACAGAGTACTCACGGTTAAAATGAACAATAACGTAAAGTTGGAATAGCTGCGAGGGAAGGTGGAGACGGTAGTATTTCACTGTGTATAATAAAGATATGGCAACTTTGGGAGAAATTGTCTTATCAGGCATCCAAGCGTATAACAATGAGGAGTAACAGGAGATCCAGGGAGGATCAACATCACGGATGTCCTGAACCTGAAAGGAGCAAGAAGTTGTGAGGCAGAGAATAAGTTTGAACAGTGAAATATAAGGGCCTATTGCAGAGACCACGCACCAAACACAAAAAAAAAAAAAAAGAAAAAAAAAAAAAAAAGAATAGAGAAACAATGCTTTTCCCCAAACGATGTATGTTATGATATAGTTCAAGCGTGGTTCGCCATCTAGTGGATAAAATGAAAATGTTCAGCTTTGTGATGAGCAAGAAGGAAAAAAAAAGGCAGAGCATATATATATAAAAGAAAAAACACAGATAAAAAAAACAAGTAATATAGCAAGGGGTCCCAAATGTAAGGAACCAGCATCAGTACCGATGGGGTGAGAAGGAAATTACAATTAGGTAGTTTCCATTGGTCATGTTAGACAGGTCAAAGCAACGGTAGATATAAACTGTTTAATCTTGGACAAAAAGAGTATGGCAGTCGGGGGAAAAACGTCTCACAGCATGGAATGAGACAAGAGCCCTGAGTGAGAAAAACGGAGAAACTATGGGCCTTAGCCTATTTTACTCTGGGGCTTTTTGAGCTCCTGGAGGGTGCAGGGGAAGCATTATAGAGACTTCCAGGATTGCCACGTTGGTTCTTCTATCGAGAAGGAGTCATCAGAGATGCAGGGCCGGGTAAATGTTGGGGATTGTTGATGAGAGGAGGGAGGCGGAATTCATCATACCATTTTGGAAGCTCCACAGGTGCAATCTACAGAGCTTCACAAAATTTTGGGAGATCTTCCGGAAGCCTAAGAAGGTGTTGTTTACCCATATATGTGGCTTGTAAAGCGAATGGGAACTTCCATCTGTACAAAATCCCCTTCTCCCTGAGAACAGCCAGCAGAGGCCTCAGAGCCCTTCTATTTTTAAGGGTGATCGGTGAGAGATCCTGAAACAGTTGCACTGTAGTGCCGTCATGCATGATTCGGTCTGCGTTTCGTGCTTTCTGTAGGATCTCCTCTTTTAAGCCAAAGTTAGGCAGGCAACAGATAATATCCCTGGGGGGATCTGTGTCAGGAGCCCTGGGTCTGAGCGCCCTATGCGCGCAATCGAATTCAATGGGGGATTGCTCCGGCCTGTCTACCAGGGTGTTGAAAATGGTGGTCAGGGTCGATTTCACTTGGTCAGGGGCAACCGACTCCGGGATCCCCCGGACCCTAATGTTGTGCCTGTGCCCCCTGTTGTCAAGATCTTCAATTCGCCTGTTCATATTTATTAAATGTTGGGAGTGGGTAGCCGAGATATCGTCAAGTCTGATCAGGGCCCTGTCCCTCCGCTTCCCTGCACGTTCACTCACAGCCATCTGTTCTGATAGCCTGAGCAGTTCGACTTTAATGTCCGTGATTGCCAGAGCAAAAGAGTTTTTAATGTCCGCCGCTATATCTGTCATTGCGGCGTATGTCAGGGGCATGTCTGAAGCCACAGTACCTTTTGAGGAGTCCTCTGAAGCCGGGAGGGAGATCTCGTCATCCTCACTGTCTTCCTCCACATTCGTCATGAGCGGCGGCGCCATCTTGGAGGACTTGCTGTCGCCGCTGTAGCGGTACTTACTGAGGCTCGTGGAGGAGGATTGTCTGCCCAGAGTGCCCAGCGATCGCAGTGATCTGTTGTGGTAGCCTCTCTTTGTCTGGGTTGACATAATCACCCGTGTATATGGCCCGTTTCAGTTCCTAGATCCCACGTACAGCCGGAGCTCCTTCACACTGCTTCCATCCGATCCGCGTGCCAAGCCACGCCCCCCCAGCAATTGTCATGTATCTCACCTCGCATATCACCTTTTCACACAGGCATTTTGCTCCCTGTTGTCACACATCAACTTCAGAGGAGCCTAGTCAGTGACCAGCCTAAATGACCTCCCCAGTAGATAATACATCAGGGAGTCTAAAGCCCATTTAATGGCGAGACGCTCCTTTTCAACAATGACATAGTTTCTTTTGTGCTTGTTCAGCTTCCAGCTCAGGTATACAACCGTGTGCTCCTCACCATTCATGTCCTGTGATAGTACAGCCCCTAGTTCCACCTCAGAGGCGTCCGTCTGCATGACAAACTCCTTTGTAAAGTCCAGGGTTACCAGCACCGGCAACACACAAAGAGACCGCTTCAAATTCTGAAATGCCACTTCGGCTTCGGGATTCCACTTTACCATGACCAACCCTCTACCCTTCGTTAGGTCAGTCAAGGCGGCAGCCATGGTGGCAAAATTGGGTATGAATCATCTGTAATACCTCGTAATGCCCAAGGCCCTCATTTGCTTTTTTTTGACTGGGGCCATTTTTTAATTGCCTTAACCTTATTGGTCTGCGGCTTGACAACTCCCCGGCCAATAATGTACCCCAGGTATTTAGCCTCCTCCAGGCCTATGGAAAATTTTTTGGGGTTGGCTGTGAGACCTGCTTCCCTAAAGAAATCTACCACCGCCTTTACACGGAGCAGGTGCGATTCCCAATCGGGGCTGTGGATGACCACATCGTCCAAATACGCCGCTGCATATGGGCGATGTAGTCTCAAGGCTTTGTCCATCATCTGCTGGAATGACACAGGGGCTCTGTATAGACCAAAAACAGCATCTGCTTATATTGAAACAAGCCCTCAGGAGTGGAAAAGGCTTCTCCTTGGCCAATTCAGTTAGCGTTATTTGCCAATAGCCTTTCGTTGGGTCTACGGTTGTTATGTAACAAGCCTGTCCTGACCTGTCCACAAGTTTGTTGACCTGGGGCATCGGGTAAGCATCGAATTTGGACACACTGTTGAGTTTCCTAAAGTTGTTACAGAACCTGATAGTGCCATCAGGTTTTGGGAACAGCACTATGGGACTCGACCAGTCACTGTGGGACTCTTCTATCACGTCCAACTCTAACATATTTTTTATCTCCTGTATGACTGCTTCTCGCCTGGCCTCTAGGATTCTAAAGGGCTTTACATTTATTCGAACCCCTGGTTCCATCGCTATGTCATGTTGAATCATATTAGTCAGTCCGGGTAAGAGGGGGGAGTCTCTATTTTTATGCACAAACGCCCTAACACCACTTTGTTGTGCCACGGACAGGGAATCCGTGATGGGGACATCAGGTGTTACGGGTACCCGGTCTGATGGAGGCGGGGACATGGCCAGTAAAGTCTCTTGGTCCTTCCTGGGTTTTAAGAGATTCACATGATACATTTGGTGTGGTTTCCTTTTCCCTGGCTGGTAGACTTTGTAGTTTATCTCCCCCACCCTTTTGACAACCTCGAAGGGACCCTGCCACTTAGCTAAAAACGTACTTTCCACGTGGGAACCAGTACCAACACTCTGTCCCCAGGGCTGAAAGTACGGACCCTGGCACCCCGGTCATAGATCCTCCTTTGGGCCCCCTGGCCTCGCTCCATATGCTCTCATACAAGGGGCAGGGCAGCTGCAATTCAATCCTGCATCAAGGATACTTTCTCTATAATGCTTCTATATGGGGTGGCCTCTTCTTCCCACATTTTTTTGGCAACATCTAGCATCCCCCTGGGATGCCTACCATACAAGAGTTCAAAGGGGGAATAGCCTGTGGATGCCTGCGGAACCTTGTGTATGGCAAACAAGTCAGCAAAAAATCCCAGTTTTTCCCATCTTTGTCGACCACCCTTTTCAGCATACTTTTTTAGAGTTGGAACCAAAGATCTCAAGTTTGGACTCATCAGACCAAAGCACAGATTTCCACTGGTCTAATGTCCATTCCTTGTGTTCTTTAGCCCAAACAAGTCTCTTCTGCTTGTTGCCTTTCTTTAGCAGTGGTTTCCTAGCAGATATTCTACCATGAAGGCCTGATTCACACAGTCTCCTCTTAACAGTTGTTCTAGAGATGTGTCGGCTACTTTGAAGAACCTAGAATATGACATACTTTCAGTTGTTTCACACTTTTTTGTTATGTATATAATTCCACATGTGTTAATTCATAGTTTTGATGCCTTTAGTGTGACTCTACAATTTTCATAGTCATGAAAATAAAGAAAACTCTTTAAATGAGAAGGTGTGTCCAAACTTTTGGTCTGTACTGTACGTTCGAGTCGAACACAAAGCTCATCCCTAAACACCAGCTTGGAGAAGTTCTATACATGTATCTGCACCCCCTCCCCCCTGAAAGGTGTTAAATGTGAGGGGGGAGGGCTCCGAAAAGCAGAGGTTCACTTTTGGATGAATCTCCGCTTTAACCACTTGCTGACGGCCGTACGACTATGTACGGCCGCAGCGCGGCTCTACTTCTCTGAGGCACCGTGTTTTTACGGCCGCCCCTTTCCTCGTTCCCCGAGCGCGCAGCCGGGAACTGCTGTGCTGGCCGTGTCCCTTGGACACAGCCAAACACAGATCGCGGTAAATAGCCAATCACAGCGGCTATTTACAGCACGATCTGTGCGGCCAATGAGAGATGATCTCATATGTAATCTCCCCTCCTCACACTGGCAGCGCGTGTGAGGAGCAAATGGAGTAACTGGTCACTTTTTTTTCTTCTTTCAAATCACTAATCCGTGCCCCCAGGACCACCTGTGCCCACCAGGACCACCTGTGCCCACCAGTACCACAGTGCCCACCAGTACCACTGTGCCCACCAGTACCACCGTGTGCTCACCAGTACCACCGTGTGCCCACCAGTACCACCGTGCCCACCGTGCGCCCACCTGTACCACTGTGCCCACCATGCACCCACCAGTACCACCTGTGCCCACCAGTACCACCGTGCCCATAAGTACCACCGTGCCCACCTGTGCCATCAGTGCCCATCTGCCACCTCAGTGCACATCTGCAATCAGTACCCACCTGTGCCACCTCATTAGTGCCCACATGTGCCACCTCATTAGTGCCCACCTGTGCCACCTCATCAGTGCCCACCTGTGCCACCCCATTAGTGCCCACCTATGCCACCTCATCAGTGCCCACCTGTGCCGCAGTCAATCAGTGCACATCAGTACCCATCTCAGTGCCACCTGTGCTGCCTCATTAGTGCCATCTGTGCCGCCTCATTAGTGCCCACCTGTGTCCACCAGTACACAGGCCTCATCGGTGCACATCAGTACCCATCTTATCAGTACCCATCTCAGTGCCATCTGTGCAATATTGAGGCTGCAGATGGGCAATGGTGAGGCTGCATTGATGGGCACTGACCCTTATTTTGCTTCACAGTTTTTTATGTAAGTGAAGGTGCGTGTTATATGCCGATAAATACAGCATATCCAAATAACACGCCCAAGCTCATCCTTAGTCCTGAGCCGCACTCAGGGATTTGTGGGGGCAACAAAAAATATATATCTATAGAGAGATATCTATCTCTCTATAGATATATATCTATATATATATATGTTTTATATATCCAAATAACACGACCAAGCACATCTCTTCACCTCACACAGCCACAAAGGCAAGATAATTTTTGTTGGGTAGTGTATTGGTGCTCGGAATGTCAGGCAAAATGGTCGACCCTCACGCATGTTCACTTCATTAAATCTGGTCCTCTTTGCCTAAAACATATATACTGAAAATGACAGTGCACTTTTACTGCATTACCTTGCTCCGCTTGCCAAGGGGTGCAAACTAAACGTTAGAAAACTTCCATGAACCATCTGCAGGCTAGCCTTGCCTCTGAGAGAATGCTGAAACAATGGGGTTTCTTTTCTCTCAAACTAGAAGAAAGAGGATGTGTCTGGTGATTAAAAAATTCCCCAGGGGAACAAAAGTATGGCAATAAAGGTTCCACCTGCCAGTCAGTGCTGAACAAAGATTTAAAGTGACAGGCAGACAGTTACACTTCCACCAAATTATGTATGATGAATATGACTTAGGCCGTGTACACATGATCAGACCGGTCCGATGAAACTGGCCTGAAGACCAGTTTCATCGGACCAAATTGATCGTGTGTACGGCCCATCGGACCGTTGTCCATCGGACCAAAGTTTTAAAACTTGCTTTAAAATCTGTCCAATGGACACCTGTCCGTCGGACCAAAACAATGGTAGTACACAAAAGCATCGGACCAAAAACCCGCGCATGCTCAGAATCAAGTCGACGCAAGCTTGGAAGCATTGAACTTCATTTTTTCGGCACGTTGTTGTGTTCTACGTCACCGCGTTCTGACCCAATCGGATTTTGGACTGATGGTGTGTACGCACATCAGACCATCAGACCACTTCAGCAGTACCGTCGGACCAGTCTCATCGGTTTGGTCTGATCTTGTGTACGTGGCCTTAGAGTCATACATTATTTACAGAACATAACCATGGCCACTATAAAAACATGGGTATTACACATTTTAGCTTATATGTACTTCTATGACTGGCTGCTGTATTGCAGTGGTATGCTAGTGTATCACTAAACTGGCAACTCATATACTTTCTATGAGATCTACTAGCTTTTGAATAGGATGTTCAATAATTGAGGGTTTGGATACATAGGGGCTGATTTACCAAGCCTGTGCGCCATGACTCACGGCGCACAAGCAGGAGTAAAACTGTTTTTGACATTTACAAAAGAGACACGCTGCCAGTGCAGTGTGTTTCCTCATTTACTAAAATGCCTAATGCGCCCAGGAGAGGGCGCATGGCACGCCAGTACAGAGCTGGCGTACGGCATTTAGTAATGTAAATATCGGGAATTCGGGCGGGAGTTTATTAGGGGAGGGAGGGGGTGAAGCAGGGGAAGTGTAGTGACATGTGTTTGAATGTGTGTGGCGGGCCGAATTGAAAGTGAAAGTGACTTTTAAAAACCGATCCCCGTGCGCTTGCAAAGTGCGCCTGAACCTCGGGAGGTTCATTTGCATACTGGGCATGTGCAGAGGGAAATTTCGGGGAATGTCGCGCACCGCGTCAGTACGCCGAGAAATTCTTGGTAAATACCAAGCGGCGTAGCTGACATTCCTGTGCATGACGCGGTGCACGGGAATCTCCGAACGGTTTTCAGCCTGCGCTGACACTGAAGGGGAACTCCGCGCCAAATTTCAAACTTGAAACCGGCGCGGGTCCCCCTCCAGGGTACAATAGGCTCTTCGGCTTGGTCTGGAACGTGAGGGGTTAAACCCTCACCAAAAACGGCGTGGGGTTCCCCCCCAGATCCATACCAAGCCCTCATCCCAGGCACGCAGTCTGGCCGGACAGGAATGGGGGGGACGGACGAGCATCCCCCCCTCCTGAGCCTTACCAGACCGCATGCCCTAGACATGGGGGAGTGTGCGCTTTGGGGGAGGGGGGCACTGTCCCCCCACCCCAAAGCACTCTTGTCCCCATGTCGATAGGGACAAGAGCCTCTTCCCGATAACCCTAGCCATTGGTTGTCGGGGTATGCGGGCGGGAGCCAATCAGAATCTGGGAGCCCCCTTTAATAAGGCGGCCTCCAGATTCCGGCCCCCCACTCTATGTGAATGAGTATGGGGTACATCATACCCCTACCCATTCACCTGGTGAAACTAATTTCAACTTCGGGGGTCTTCCGCCAACCCACCCCGGTCTTCGCCACCGCTGTCTTCCGCAGCGGCCCCCTTCACCACAAAGCTCAAAGCTTATGGGGGAGGGCCGCGGTCTTCGACGTTTTCTGCCGGGATGAGGGTCGCACATCCCATCCCGGTCTTCTAGTCCTTTTCGCCACCGTCCCCTTCACCACGAAGCTTCCTACTAATGGGGGAGGGAGGCGGGCTTCGACGTTTTCTGCCGGGGGGGCCTCTCGATGGCCTCTTCTGCCTGGCTCCTCCGCGGGGGCCTTCTCATCGCTGTGTTGCCGTCTTCCGCCACCGCCCCCTTCACCACGAAGCTTCCTGCTTATGGGGGAGGGCAGCGGGCTTCGACGTTTTCGGCAGGGATGAGGGTCGCACATCCCATCCCGGTCTTCTAGTCGTTTTCGCCACCGCCCCCTTCACCACAAAGCTTCCTGCTTATGGTGGAGGGTGGCGGGCTTCAACGTTTTCTGCCACGGGGGGGCCTCTCGATGGCCTCTTCTGCCTGGCTCCTCCGCGGGGTGCTTCTCGTCGCTGTGTCGCCGTCTTCTGCCACTGCCCCTTCACCACGAAGCTTCTTGCTTATGGGGGAGGGCAGCAGGCTTCGAAGTTTTCGGCCAGGATGAGGGTCGCACATCCCATCCCAGGCTTCTCGTCGCTGTCTTCCGCTGCGGGGTGACACTCGCGGGCTTCTTCGGCGACCTCCGCTTTTGCCTGGCTCCTCCGCTGGGGCCAGGGCTTCTCTCCGCTGTGTTCTTCCATTCGATGTTGACACGGCGAGGTCCGGCGCTGAAATGCCAACAGAGCGGCGGGCACCGACTTATATTGGCATAGGGCGTGGGCGTGGTTATGCCACCATGTGACCTTAACCCATGTGACATCACAGGGCATGATGTCACAGGCTCAGGAGGGGAGGCGTTCAATGTATGAACAGCGATCTGTCATTTCCCCTAGTCAGTCCCACCCCCTTTACAGTTAGAACACACCCAGGTAACATAATCAACCCCTTCCTCGCCCCTAGTGTTAACCCCTTCCCTGCCAGTGACATTTTTATAGTAAGCAATGCATTTGTATACCATTGGTCGCTAGAAAAATGCCAAAGCTCACAAAAAGGTGTCCGCCACAATGTCGCAGTAGCCATAAAAATCAATGATCGCTACCATTACTAGTAAAACAAAAATATATTCCTAAAAAAAACATAAAACGAACCCCTATTTATAACTTTTGCCCAAACCAATCAAATGCTTATTGCGATTTTTTGGAACCAAAAATATGTCTAGGAATACGTATCGGCCTAAACTGAGGGCAAAAAAGTTTTTTTATATATATGTTTGGGGAGATTTATTATAGCAAACAGTAAAAAAGTTGTCTTTTTATTTACAAAATTGTCGCTATATTTTTGGTTCGAGCAAAAATAAGAAAAAACGCAGAGGTGATCAAATACCACCAAAAAGGGGGCAGACTTGCTGGCTGGAAGGAACAGATGTTTTGGAGCAAGTTTTTTTTTTTTTTTTGGGGGGGGGGGGGGGATGTTTGATATAATGATTTTCACTTTGATGTTTTGCAAAATGTTTCTCAAGATGTTAATGACTAATGTTTTAATCCTGTGGGTCTATCCTGTTATTTCAAAAGCATGAATCGTATTCCAATTACTGTGTGAAATAAACATAGGTCTATTTTTTGTTTTTATGTTGTTTTTTTTTGTTTGTGTGTTTATTTTTAATATTTTGTTTTGCTTTCCTTGTTTTGTGGACCAATGAAATTACTTTCAAATTTTGAAGTTTTGTTTTGTGATATTTTTTTTCCTGCTACGGATTTTAACAGCTGCAGCTGAAATAGTTTGGGCCTAAACCATCAAGTGTGATTTGTCTCTAAGCTCTTTTCTGGTGTGTATGCATGAAATGTTTGTCATGTTTAGTCACCAGAAAAGGAAGGACAAAGCGGTAAGTATTGTTTCCTAGAATTGATGTCCAGACTGACTTTTTAAAGCACATGTGCAAGATGAAGGAAAACCTGCAAACAGGGCCTGTTTTGGGGGGGGGGGGTATTGGTGGACAGGCTTGAAGTGAATGAATGAATGAATGAAAACGTATATAGCGCAGCACATGCAAAGTAAATCGCCTCTGGGCGCTTGTTGTTCCTGTCTCCTTTGAGATCAAAAGTGCTGATTTACAGCGCTGTGCTTGAAACTAGCACAAGACAATCCTATTCTAATTGTGGGTTGTTTGAGGGAAGCCAAGTGAGTGTTAGAACCCCTGCTAGTGTTTTTAGGTTGGGCTTTGTGTCCCTTTTCTTAAAATTGGCTTCACTTCCTGTCACACAGCTGAACAGGAAGTGAGGTTAAAACCCTACCAATGGTCTTTGCTTCGAGACACAGGTCAATCTAACTAGTGTCCCCATTAAGCAAATTGCACTGCTGTGTACACCCCAAATGATTAGTTACTTTGGGGTTTAGTAAAGGCAAAGCTGCTCTGCAGTAGAAGCGTAGTCACCGAAAATCAGAAGGGAAGCACTGATGGTTTTAACATCCGATCCCGCCAAGTTTTTATTTTTCTTCCTTGCTTGTCCACTTGTAGTGCAAAGTGGATTTGCCTTTAGTAAATGGACCCCAAAGTCCAAGATCCCTACTAATTTGGGGTGTACACAGCAAAATGCAATTTCCAAAATGGGGAAACTATTTAGATTGTTCTGTGTGTCCCCAACAAGACATTACTCAGGTTTTTCCATCACTTCCTGTTTGGCTATGTGGCAGGAAGTGAATGAATTAAGTAGAAAGTGACAACGTTTGTGAGGTTTCTTTACCCTATCAGGAGTGCAGGCATCCCCAAAACAAACAAGAAAATTGTTGATTTAACATTGGGTGGTGTTTGTGGGGGTCCCTAACACACATTCCTACATATTAGCAACGCTGGATCCTGGCCTATTGGCATGGTTATATTTTCTTAAGACTCTCAATAAAATTATCTGAAATTTGGGGTTAAACTGAAACTATAATCATCACTTTTATTTTTTAGATTTCTTTCATTTTGGATAGAGTTGGGAAGGGGGAGGGTTAGAAGCCCTGTCAGTTTATTTTGTATTATCCCTGTCCGTTTGGGGAGATTGGCCTTCACTTCCTGCCCCATAGCCAAACAGGAAGTGATAGAAAAACTAGGCAAATTAATGGACTCCTGTGCCCCCCCCCCACAGAACTTGTGTGTGTCCCCTGAAAATTCCTGGGTGGGTCATAAAAAAACAGGGTGTGGCCTTGACAGGAAGGGTGGGTCATTTTTATATTAGGGGGTGCCTAAATTTGGTCAGGCCTAGGGCAATATCCTACTGCATATTAGGGCTTATTTAGACAGGATCCAATTTACAGCATGTTTTTAGATTGTGAGAGGAAGCCAACGCAGGCACTGGGAGAACATGCAAACTCTAGGCATATGGTGTCACGGGCGGGATTCGAACCAGCAACCCTTTTGCTGCTAGGTGAACGTGCTATACACTACACCACTGTGCTGAACGAACATGATCGCAGCTGAAAGCATGAGGGGGGGCCAGGATCTACATTACCAGTTCACACAGGGGGGGGGCCGGGATCTGGGGGGCCCCTTTGTTAAAGGGGTCTTCCAGATTTCGATAAGCCTCCTGCCCGCATACCCCCACAACCACCGGGCAAGGGTTGTGGGGAAGAGACCCTTGTCCTCATCAACATGGGGACAAGGTGTTTTGGGGGGCACCCCAAAACACCCTCCCAATGTTGAGGGCATGTGGCCTGGTGCGGTTCAGGAGAGGGGGGCCGCGCTCTGTCCCCCCCTCTTTTCTGCGGCCGGCCAGGTCAACGTGCTCGGATAAGGGGTCTGGTGTGGATTTTGGGGGGGACTCCACGCCATTGTTTTTATTAAATTTGGGGTGGAGTTCCCCTTAAAATTCACACCAGACCTAAAGGGTCTGGTTATGGATATTTGGGGGGACCCCACGTCATTTTTTTGCCAAAAAATTATGGCGGGGTTCCCCTTAATATTCATATCAGACCTGAAGGGCCTGTAATGGAATTTGGAGGGAACCCCACGTCATTTGAAACATTCTTTTAAATTTCTTACCATGGGGGGGGGGGATGTCAGCATGTGAAAAAGCGCACTTTTCCTGTCACAAAGTGACATTCTGAAGAAAAAAAGTTGTATAAAACTGACTCACGGCAATAATGAATTGTCGGCTCCCGGGAATTGTAAGAGATTAAGTCATAAAACAGATAAAAAAAAAGCGTGGGGTTCCCCCCAAATTCAATAACCAGACCCTTTAGGTCTGGTATGTATATTAAGGGGAACCCCACCGTCAATTTTCTTTAAAAAAATGACGTGGGGTTCCCCCCAAATATCCATAACCAGACCCTTCAGGTCTGGTGTGGAATTTAAGGGGAACTCCACCCCAAATTTTAAAAAAAAATGGTGTGGAGTCCCCCCCAAAATCCACACCAGATCCCTTATCCGAGCACGTTGACCTAGCCGGCCGCAGAAAAGAGGGGGGACGGAGCGCCCCCCCCTCTCCTGAACCGCATCAGGCCACATGCCCTCAATATTGGGAGGGTGTTTTGGGGTGCCCCCCAAAACACCTTGTCCCCATGTTGATGAGGACAAGGGTCTCTTCCCCACAACCCTTGCCCGGTGGTTGTGGGGGTCTGCGGGCAGGAGGCTTATCGAAATCTGGAAGACCCCTTTAACAAAGGGGCCCCCCAGATCCCGCCCCCCCTGTGTGAAATGGTAATGGGGTACATTGTAGTGTAAAAAACGACAAGAGTCGGATAAAGTCCTTTATTAGCTTCTTTCTTCTTCTTTTCTTCTTTCCTTCGGGTTTCTTCTCCTTCTTCTTCCTCTGCTTCATCCAGCGCACTAATTAAGGCATGAACCGGCGCAACGCAGCTTCAATAGTAAATCAGCCCCATAGTCCTTATCTTGCAATCTTCTGTCACCCACTAACACCTTGACTAAGGGTTGATCTTGACAGTTTTCAACCAACACGAAGATTGATCTATACTATTTTGATTTAATAAATGGAAGCTGACCAGCTATACTCAGAACTCATACAGTAGAGAATTTGAATATCAATCTAGAAAATAGCATGTCAGCCACTAGTAAATGATAAAAATGAAAAACGAGTCCTGCAAGCATTCAGTCAACAGATTAAAAAGCGAGAGCTTTACAGGTAATAACAAAAAACCTCACTTGTCAATGCTAGATTTAGTTTACATAGGAGCAAAATCAGTAAAGACTTTAACGATAAAGAATGTTATCTGTTGATTTTGGTTATCTGATTGAGGATTTATTTTTTTAAAGTTATTTTCCTTGAGGTTAATCTTTTAGCTCCTTAAACAGCATAAGCAAAATGGCGTGGAGTCCCCCCCAAAATCCACACCAGACCCCTTATCCGAGCACGTTGACCTGGCCGGCCGCATAAAAGAGCAAGGCTCCCCCCTCTCCTGAACCGCACCAGGCCACATGCCCTCAACATTGGAAGGGTGTTTTGGGGTGCCCCCCAAAACACCTTGTCCCCATGTTGATGAGGACAAGGGTCTCTTCCCCTCAACCCTTGCCCGGTGGTTGTGGGGGTCTGCGGGCAGGAGGCTTATCGAAATCTGGAAGACCCCTTTAACAAAGGGGCCCCCCAGATCCCGCCCCCCCCTGTGTGAAATGGTAATGGGGGACATTAGAACCAGAAGAAGATGCGGACGAGAAGGACAGTGGAAGGAGAAGAAGATGGAAGAACACACCGGTCAAGATGCGGGAATAGAAGACCCAAGACAGAAGCAGAGGAAGAAGAAGGAGGAGGAAGAAACCTGAAGGAAAGAAGAAAAGAAGATGAAAGAAGCTAATAAAGGACTTGTCAAAAACCGCCTCTTGTCGTTTTTTACACTTGACACTTTTTTTTCGTGAAATGGCAGGGGTACAATGTACCCCATTACCATTTCACACAGGGGGGGGCCGGGATCTGGGGGGCCCCTTTGTTAAAGGGGTCTTCCAGATTTAAATAAGCCTCCTGCCCGCAGACCCCCACAACCACCGGGCAAGGGTTGTGGGGAAGAGACCCATGTCCTCATCAACATGGGGACAAGGTGTTTTGGGGGGCACCCCAAAACACCCTCCCAATGTTGAGGGCATGTGGCCTGGTGCGGTTCAGGAGAGGGGGGGGGCGCGCTCTGTCCCCCCTCTTTTCTGCGGCCGGCCAGGTCAACGTGCTTGGATAAGGGGTCTGGTGTGGATTTTAGAGGGGACTCCACGCCATTTTTTTTGGTTATGGATATTTGGGGGGAACCCCACGTCATTTTTTTTTTTAAATTGACGGCGGGGTTCACCTTAATATCCATACCAGACCTAAAGGGTCTGGTTATTGAATTTGGGGGGACCCCCACGCTTTTTTTATGAATGAATTCTCCTGCAATTGCCGGGAGCCGACAATTCATTATTGCCGCGAGTCCGTTTTAAATGGCTTTTTTCTTTTCAGAATGTCATTTTGTGCAGGAACATTTCTAACCACGGGAAACATGCGCTTTTTCACATGCTGACATTACACCCCCCCCCCATAGTACGAAATTTAAAGAAATATTACACTTTTATTGTTGCACTTTTAGCATTATTAAAATCACTGCTCCCGAAAAAACGGCAGGACTGAGGTCCCCAAACACTTTTTAGGACACAAATTGCAGATTAGCCTTTAAAATTAACAATTAAGTTTTCCCCCATAGACTTTAACAGGGAGTTCGGCGGCGGCTTTACTTATCAATTGCATTGCGCTGCTGCTGCGGCCGGTTCATGCGCCTAATTAGGGCTTCATCCAGCGCACTAATTAAGGCATGGACCAACGCAGCGCAGCTTCAATAGTAAATCAGCCCCATAGTCCTTATCTTGCAATCTTCTGTCACCCACTAACACCTTGACTAAGGGTTGATCTTGACAGTTTTCAACCAACACGAAGATTTATCTATACTATTTTGATTTAATAAATGGAAGCTGACCAGCTATACTCAGAACTCATACAGTAGAGAATTTGAATATCAATCTAGAAAATAGCATGTCAGCCACTAGTAAATGATAAAAAAGAAAAACGAGTCCTGCAAGCATTCAGTCAACATGAACAGATTAAAAAGCGAGAGCTTTACAGGTAATAACAAAAAACCTCACTTGTCAATGCGAGATTTCGTTTACATAGGAGCAAAATCAGTAAAGACTTTAATGATAAAGAATGTTAACTGTTGATTTTGGTTATCTGATTGAGAATTTATTTTTTTAAAGTTATTTTCCATGAGGTTAATCTTTTAGCTCCTTAACCACTTAAGACCCGGACCAATACGCTGGTAAATGACCCAAGGTATTTTTGCGATTCGGCACTGTGTCGCTTTAACAGACAATTGCGCGGTCGTGCGACGTGGCTTTCAAACAAAATTTGCGTCCTTTTTTTCCCACAAATAGAGCTTTCTTTTGGTGGTATTTGAACACCTCTGCGATTTTTATTTTTTGCGCTATATACAAAAATAGAGCGACATTTTTGAAAAAAAAACACTATTTTTTACTTTTTGTTAAAAAAAAAATCAAATAAACAAACATTTAGGCCAAAATATATTTAGCCACATGTCTTTAGTAAAAAAAAAAAATTGCAATAAAAAAAATAGCTACCTAGCGGGAACAGCGACACTAATACAGCGATCAGAAAAATTATCGCTTAGTGACGCTGGCAATAGGGAGTGAAAGGGTTAACTAGGGCGGTGATCAGGGGGTTAAAACTTTATCAAGGGGGGGAGGGGGGGCTATCCTGAACCTAACACTAACTGACTTTTACACTGCCTGTGACACTGACACTAAATGACACTTCAGTGACACTGTGACAGGGGGGGGTGGGGGGGCAGATCGCAAGGGGTTAAGTGTGCCTATGTGTGTGTGTGTCAGTGTAATGTTGGTGCACACTTACTGTGAGGTGTTCCTCTCATCGCAGCGGTTGGAAATACCGCTGCAATGAGAAATTACATCACTTCCCCCTTCCTGTGTTTACACAGGAGGAGGAAGTGACAGGGCGGGGGAGCGCAGCGATTGGCTGGGAGCGATCGCGGGGGCGGGCAAAGACGGACATCCGCCCGCTCGTCCCGGATCGCTCCCGGAGACACGGGGACCGCCACACGCCGCGGAGGGGGTCCCGATCGGACCCCCGACCCGCTACTGGGCGAGGACGTATATATACACCCTTGTGCCCAGCCGTGCCCTTCTGTGGACGTAAATGTGCGTGCGGCAGTCGTTAAGTGGTTAAACAGCATAAGCACCATAAGCACCATAAGTACCGATTGCACCGTAAGTACTGAATGCACTATGAAAACTGTAAAATTACATACAATACATTCGTTTACAGAGATCACCAAAAAGGGGTTACAACAGAATAACAAATGTGGAGTTACATAGTGGTGTTCAGTTATCTGCACACATATATCTAAATTAACGGGGTTGTAAAGGTAAAACATGTTTCACCTTAATGCATTCTATGCATTAAGGTGAAAAAACAGCAGATGATGCTGCCCCCCTGAGCCTCCGTTTTACTTACCTGACCCTTCGAAAGTCCCGTGCTCGCCCTGTCATCCTCCTCGAGTCGAAGCCCGGCCATTGATTGGCTGCAGTGGATGGATTGAAAGCAGTGCAGCCATTGGCTGGCAATGCTGTCAATCACATCCAATGACGGCGTGCCGGGGGGCGAGGCTGAGTGATACAGCAGCAGCGCGTCCGCAACAGCTACACACCATGCTTGCTTGCATGTCTGTGTGTAGTTGTTGCGGGGAGGAGCCGAGACAGCTGCCGAGGGACCCCAGAAGACCAGGATCGGGGCCACTGTGTGCAAAACGAGCTGCACACATGGTAAGCGTAACATGTTTGTTATTTTTTTTTTCCTTTACAACTGCTTTAACATTAAACATCTAAACAAACATGACTATGGACCTGGTTCACGTAGCACTTACGCCGACGTATCTCGAGATACGCCGTCGTAAGTACAAATGTGCCCCCTCGTATCTATGCGCCAATTGCCTAAGCTAGATACATCGAAAAATAAGGCTTCAACCGCCCAACGTAACTTGCCCACGTCGGCGTATCTTTACGCTGGACGCATCTGGCGTTCCAATTTTAAATATGCAAATGAGTAAGATACGCCAATTCACAAACGTACTTGTGCCCAGCGCATGTTTTAAGCGATTTGCTTAAGGGTTATGTCCGGCGTAAAGTTATTCCTCATATAGGAGGCGCAACCCATGCAAAGGTATGGACCAGGGAACGGAGGCCGTCAAATTTTTCATTGTGTACGCCGTTTACGTAGTACATGAATAGGGCTGGGCGTAGGTTACGTTCACGTCATAGGCAGTAATTTCGACGTGACTGTGAGCATGCGCACTGGGATGCGTCCAAGATACGACGCATGCGCTGTTAGTTTTTAGTACTAGATTGAAGCACAGCCCATCATTCGCATGGGGTCACACTTCATTTAAATGTAACACGCCCACTTCCAGCCCACTTCCACCTACTTTGACTTACATCGGCTTACGCCGACGACTATACGCTACACCGGCGCAACTTTGGGAGCATTTGCTTTGTGAATTCTATGCTTGCCTCTCAACATTGCGCCGGCGTAGCTTAAAGAAGATACACTACGCCCGCATAAAGATGCGCCGATATATGCGAATCTACCCCTATATGTTCAAAACATGTGGAATGTCTACAGCAGACATGTCCAAAGTCTGGCCCGCGGCCAATTGCGGTCCACGTTTGAGTTTAATGTGGCCCCCTGGTAGTTTGGCTATATATATATATATATACATATATATATATATATACAGCACCTCCCTCTGTTCTACGTGGGGCGTTACACTAAAGTTTGGGGGGATGGGAGAGTAAATTTCCTCCCATTCAAAATTTCTGAAATTCGGCTGCTGCCAGTTTAGAACTTTCTTGTAGGTCAGACTGTGCTCCGGGAGTACATTATCACTCCTGGGTGACAGTTGGCGCTAGAGGGGTTCTGAAGGATCCACCCCCCCAGCCACCAATCAGGGGAGCGGTTTCCCTCTCTGGGCGGGCTGGAGAGGGGGTATATCTGCGGCAGCCGCCATTAGGGTCCGTTCTACATGGAGCCCAAGTTCCAGGTGCGGCATCCACCTTCAGGTTGTGCGCATCCATCGGCCCTGTTACCGAGGCCTGCCTGTTCGAGGTTGCGAGTTTTGACCTGGAGTTGAGAGGGGCCCCAGCGACTTGCTGGGCCCCAGATCCTCAGCTGAAGGCTATGCGATGGTGGATTGGCTCGGGAGGACCTAGAGATAGAGGTTGTCCGGGAGGCCTAGACGAACCATCGGGGATTCGGTTACCACGCTGTATGTCAGGTACACTTCAACTGTCAATTGGTGGCCCTGAATTGGACTTACTGGGAGGATTCGTTAGTTTTAATCTTTGACAACTGGAAAATTCACTGAGCCTGTGGCAGAGGCCCTGTTTCCTCCCAGTGACTTTTCCAAGTGGCCCTCCGGTTGCCTGGTACGAGTTAATTGCCTGTCCGAGGGCACTTTACCCACTCCAGTGGGAGTGGCGACGTTTGAAATTGGCTGTGCTGAGAGCAGGCTTGCTCTCTTTCATATCCAAGGCCTGATACTGAAGTTCTCTCCTTGCTCATCAACCTTTCTCTATTGTGTGCCATGTTGATGTTGGCCATGTTGGGCCTTGGAATAAAGCACTGAAAACTCAAGCTGATGTCTGGACACTTGCTCTTTATCCACACTCACAAATTTCCACCCCTATACAAGAGTACGAGGGTAACTTAATACGCCGGTCCCAAACTATCCAGCGGCTTCTTTCGGGGGTGAGTACTACATATAAATATATTTTGGCCCCCATGTCCACAAAAGATATATATACTGTATTTATCAGCGCTTCCTCGGAGGGGACAGGGAGGGGACGGGAGGAGTACAGTCAGTTTACATACAGGAGAAATCTCCTGTTTTCCGGTATCTGTAATAGGAAGTTCAGTCTGCTGGGCAGCCTTTTGACTGTAATAAAGAGGCCCCAGATTAAACAAAAGATTCCCCTGTCTAATCTGTTGGCGCTCGTCCCGCCCCCCTCTGAGGCTGCAGATGGGCATGGATCAGGCTGCATTCTTGGCAATGGTAAGGCTCCATTCATGGCAATGGTGAGGCTGCATTCATGGCAATGGTGAGGCTGCATTGATGGGCACTGACCCTTATTTTGCTTCACAGTTTTTTATTTAAGTGAAGGTGCGTGTTATACGCCGATAAATACAGCATATCCAAATAACACGCCCAAGCTCATCCTTAGTCCTGAGCCGCACTCATGGATTTGTGGGGGCAACAAAAGATATGTATCTATAGATAGATATCTATCTATCTATATATATGTTTTATATATCCAAATAACACGCCCAAGTGCATCTCATCACCTCACACAGCCACACAGGCAAGATAATTCTTGTTGGGTAGTGTATTGGTGCTCGGAATGTCAGGCAAAATGGTCATCCCTCACGCATGTTCACTTCATTAAATCTGGCCCTCTTTGCCTAAAACATAGGGCCGGATTCAGAAAGAATCTACGCCGGTGTATCTCCTGATACGCCGCTGCAAGTTCAAATGTGCGCTGTAGCATCTTTACGCCTATTCAGAAAGCAAGATACGCCAAAAAACATGGCTTCAGCCGTCCGACGTAACTTGCCTATGCCGGCGTATCGTGGGCGCATAGTTACGCTGGACGCATTTGGCGTTCCCATTAAAATTATGCAAATGAGCTAGATACGCCGATGCGTAAGTCGTACGCGAATAGGGCTGTTGCGTAAGCTACGTTCCCGTCGAAAGCATTGAGTATTTGCAATGTGATTTTGGAGCATGCGCACCAGGATACGTCCACGGACGGCGCATGCGCCATTCCTTAAGCGCGTCTTTTCTGTGGGGTCACAATTTATCCATACAACACGCCCACTACCAGCCTACTTTGAATTACGCAGGCTTACGCCGGCCCATTTACACTACGCCGTTGTAACTTAGGGTGCAAGTTCTTTCTGAATATTGCACCTGCCACTCTAAGTTACGGCGGCGTAGTATATATGAGATACGCTATGCCCGCCGAAATTTACGCCAGTCTTTCTGAATCTGGCCCCAATACTGAAAATGACAGTGCACTTTTACTGCATTACCTTGCTCCGCTTGCCAAGGGGTGCAAGCTAAACTTTAGAAAACTTCTATGAACCATCTGCAGGCTAGGCTTGCGTCTGAGAGAATGCTAAAACCATGGTGTTTCTTTTCTTCTCAAAATAGAAGAAAGAGGAATTGTCTGGTGATTAACCACTTAAGGACCCCCGCACGCACATATACGGCCACAGAATGGCACGTACAGGCACAAGGGCGTAAATTTACGTCCCCGCCTGAGTGCGGTGCGGGGGTCCCCCTACCTCTGGGAGTGATCCGGGATCAGCGGGCGGATGTCCGTGATATCCGCCCCCCCCGCGATCGCTCCCAGCCAATGGGAGCGCGCTCCCAGCCTGTCACTTCCTCCTCCTGTGTTTACACGGGAAGGAGGAAATGATGTATTCTCTCATCGCAGCGCTGTTTCCCAGCGCTGCTGATGAGAGAAGACATCACAAGTAAGTGTGCACCAACACAACACTGACACACACTCACATAGGCATATTAACCCCTTGTGATCGCCCCCCCCCCACCCCCCTGTCACAGTGTCACTGAATGCAGTGATTTAATCACTGCATTTAGTGTCAGTGTGACAGGCAGTGTAAAAAACAGTTAGTGTTAGGTTCAGGATAGCCCCCCCACCCCCCCTAATAAAGTTTTAACCCCCTGATCACCGCCCTAGTTAACCCTTTCACTCCCTATTGCCAGCGTCACTAAGCGATCATTTTTCTGATCGCTGTATTAGTGCCGCTGTTCCCGCTAGGTAGCTATTTTTTTTTTATTGCGATTTTTTTTTTTACTAAAGACATGTGGCTAAATAAATTTTGGCCTAAATGTTTGACTAAATTTTAGTTTATTTGATTTTTTTTTTAACAAAAAGTAAAAAATAGTGTTTTTTTTTCAAAAATGTCGCTCTATTTTTGTATATAGCGCAAAAAATAAAAATCGCAGAGGTGATCAAATACCACCAAAAGAAAGCTCTATTTGTGGGAAGAAAAGGACGCAAATTTTGTTTGGGAGCCACGTCGCACGACCGCGCAATTGTCTGTTAAAGCGACGCAGTGCCAAATCGCAAAAACACCTTGGGTCATTTACCAGCGTATTGGTCCGGGTCTTAAGTGGTTAAAAAATTCCCTAGGGGAACAAAAGTAAGGCAATAAAGGTTCCACCTGCCAGTCAGCGCTAAACAAAGATTTAAAGTAACAGGCAGACAGTTACACTTCCACCAAATTATGTATGACGAATATAACTTAGAGTCATACATTATTTACAGAACATAACCATGGCCGCTATAAAAACATGAGTATTACACATTTTAGCTTATAGGTACTTCTGTGACTGGCTACTGTATTGCAGTGGTTTGCTAGTGTCAGGGCCATTTGAAGGAATTTGGGGGCCCCAAGAAAAATGGACATGGAGGCCCCTCAACTAGGGTGACCACATTTCCAAACTACCATTCAGGGACACCCTCCCTTCCCAAAAATCAGCTTGTGGTGTAACAAGGGGGCGGGGATGGTGCTCCTCCAGGCATTCCCAACCAGGACAAGTACTGTCAGTGAGTAAAGCGGTAATGTGGCAGCCATTTTGGAGGGCATCAGATTGCCCCCCCCCGCACACATGCACGCAAAGCCCCCCATGTTCTGTTTACTCCCTCGGGGGCCCTCTCCCGGGCCCCCCCTCCCTAAGTTCTTTTTACGCCCCCCTGATCCCCCTCCCTACCGGGTCCGTACTGTGCGGCAGAAGATTCAGTTTCCTGTTCCCGGCCGGACTGACAGGAAGTAAGCACTCAGTGTGCACTTCCTGTCAGTCCGGCTGGGAACAGGAAGCTGAATCTCCTGTACCGCGCGTTACCCGGCCGGAGTCCGGACTGACAGGAGGAAGGAAGAGGAGCTCGGCCACGCTACAGAGAAGGGGAAGTGACGACTCTAGGAAGCAGTGCTGCAGGCTCTCCATAGAGCGCTCAGGCAGCTGCAGCATATAGGAAACACGGCAAAGAGACCTGCTTGGGGCCTCAGGCTAGCTTGGGGCCCCAAGCAATTGCTTGGTTTGTGTCAGGAAAGGTCCCCCCGCTGGTGATTCTGCCTGTTATTTGGGTTGCAGTACTGGCCTCCACCAGCGGGGGATTCTTGGCAGTATGGAGCACACAGCCCTTCCTGCATTCAGGTGTGACCTGAATGCAATTAGCACGCCTCTATAATACCCGGCGTGTGTAATCACTCCTCGCCCTGGTATCTGTCTACTAACCTGATCCTAAGCCTGATATCTGACCCTGAGCCTGCTGTCCCCTTTCTGGACTTCTGACCTATTCCGACCTGACCTGATCCATCTCCTGGACATTCCCTCCCTGCCCATCCCCTGTCTGCAGCTTCTTCTGTGATCTCCTGGTATATGACCTCGGCTTGGCTTTTGGTTTATGATTACGGCATTTCCCCTTGACTTATATATATGCTTTGTTGTTATTTGTGCACTGGTTGTCTTCACCTGTTTTGTTCACCTTGTAAATAAACACCTTTTATTTCACTGCATACAGTGTTGGTCTCCTCTGTGTAGGCACACAGTACTGGTCTATTTAGAATCCTTTACAGTATACCAGGGCCAGACCTTGATCAGACGTGCCTGCATTGAGGAACCCTCTTGCTGCGGTGCGTTTTTTGAAGATGGATTTCAATGAAATTATTTACTTTTCTCTGCTAGCAGAGGAGGATGAGGAGTATTGTCGCCAGGTGTTTGAGCGATGGACAAGTGACCAGCTGATGGAAGCCATCCGATCAGCCCATTCCATGGTGAATCTGGGTTATATGTCTTATGATGATATTTAGCCATGAATCAAGTTATGTGTTAAACCGGCCCTGTCGGTTATCCCAGATGGTAGTGATGACTTCTCTCCCCCCTTCAGTCGTGACCAAGTCGAATCCTTGGTGTGGTTAATGGAGGATGATGCGGCTTATTTTAATGAGCATTATTCCTCCTGTCCCCAGCAAAAGTTATCTGAGTGTATTGATTCTGTGCAGTCTCTGATTAGGCAAGGTGTGTGTGAACCTGCTTTTGTTCAACCTGTGCTGCAGGCATGGTCAGATCTCCTGATTCCAGCCAAGCCACTGCATCCCAGCCCTGCCATTAACCACCTACCTTCCCAAGGATCTATCCGCCCATCGCCAATGACAACCTCAGCTTTAGCCCAGTTAATTCCGCTTCCTACCAAATATTATTACCCAGTCTCTACTGGTTGTACCTACCCTGTCTTTAATACGCCTGCTTCTTCCCTTCCACCTGTAACAACTTCACAAAATCCTCCTCCAGTCACCTTCCCTGTGTCTCTGCCATATTCCAACCCTTCCTCCTACTTAATTCCATCCTCTTCATACACCCCTTCTGTTAACAAACCTGCAGTGACTAAGTCTAAAAAGAAACAGAAGTTCTTCCCAACTCACACCTTCGTGCCAGTTACTCAGCCTGTTCCAGTGCCATCTGCTCAGCCTGTTCCAGTGCCATCTGTTCAGCCGATTCCAGTGCCTTCTGTTCAGCCTGTTCCAGTGCCATCTGCTCAGCCTGTTCCATTGCCTTCTGTTGAGACTGTTCCAGTGCCTTCTGTTGAGACTGTTCCAGTGCCATCTGCTCAGCCTGTTCCAGTGCCATCTGTTCAGCCTGTTCCAGTGCCTTCTGTTCAGCCTGTTCCAGTGCCATCTGTTCAGCCTGTTCCAGTGCCATCTGTTCAGCCTGTTCCAGTGCCTTCTGTTCAGCCTGTTCCAGTGCCTTCTGTTCAGCCTGTTCCAGTGCCTTCTGTTGAGACTGTTCCAGTGCCTTCTGTTCAGCCTGTTCCAGTGCCATCTGTTCAGCCTGTTCCAGTGCCATCTGTTCAGCCTGTTCCAGTGCCATCTGTTCAGCCTGTTTCAGTGCCATCTGTTCAGCTTGTTCCAGTGCCATCTGCTCTGCCTGTTCCAGTGCCAGCTGCTCAGCCTGTTCCAGTGCCATCTGTTCAGCCTGTTCCGGTGCCAGTCGCTCTGCCTGTTTTCCGGTGCCAGCCGCTCTGCCTGTTCCAGTGCCAGCCGATCTGCTTGTTCCTGTGCCAGCCGCTCTGCCTGTTCCTGTGCCAGCTGCTCTGCCTGTTCCTGTGCCAGCTGCTCTGCCTGTTCCAGTTGCCCAGCCTGTCAATCCCGTGCCAGTTACCCAGCCTGTTGTTTCAGCTGCTCTGCCTGTTCCTGTGCCAGCTGCTCTGCCTGTTCTGGTGCCAGCTATCATGCCTGTTCCAGTGCCAGTTGCCCAGCCTGTCAATCCCATGCCAGTTACCCAGCCTGTTGTTCCAGCTAATCTACCTGTTCCAGTGCCAGCTGCTCAGCCTGTTCCAGTACCAGCCGCCCAACTTGTGCCACTCGACCAGCCTGTTCCAGTGCCAGCCGCCCAGCTTGTGCCAGCCAACCAACCTGTTCCAGTGCCAGCTGCCCAGCTTGTGCCACCCGACCAGCCTGTTCCAGTGCTGGCCGACCAGCTTTTCCAGTGCCATCCGACCAGCCTGTTCCTGTGCCAGCCAACCAGCCTGTTCCAGTTCCAGCCTACTAGCTTTTGAATAGGACGTTCAATACAGTAATTGAAGGTTTAGATACATAGTCCTTATCTTGCAATCTTCTGTCACCCACTAACACCTTGACTAAGGGTTGATCTTGACAGCATTCAACTAACACGAAGATATATCTATACTATTTTGATTTAATAAATGGAAGTTGACCAGCTATACTCAGAACTCCTACAGTAGAGAATTTGAATATCAATCTAGAAAATAGAAGTGATTATGTGTCCAGCTTAGTACACTCCATGGTTATCATTGCCTCAATCAGGCTAACTTACTGCATACACATATCCAAAAAACTGGGTGTCACAGATTGTATATATATATACTTGTACTAGGAATATATCAAGTTCAGCACTTTTGGTGGTACCGTCCGCGAGTTACATATGTTAGTTATAAGATACAGTGAAGATACACAAAAACAATCCAGCAACTAGGGGCAATAACGTTCACTTTCACCACAAACAAATGGCTCCAAAGAAACGTATGCACTCCCGTGCTGATGTTGCTCACGATCCTCGGTACATGTAAAAAGAAAAAACCATACCATAGCACAGTAATGCTTATACCATAGTATAGCAATAACGCTTGTGTATGATTGCACTCACGGATCCCCGTTCCAAACAAAAGCCGCTCATTATTGCTGAGATACGTATGGGAAACCTCCACTGGTCTCAGTATGTTAGGCCCCTCCCCCTACGTGTTGCGTCACTGTCACGTGACTTACTTGGCCCTTATAGTTTGTGAATGGAAGTTATTACCACTTTATATTTATCACTGTATGATATCGCAACATTAGTTGTAAATTAGCGCATACTATTAATTTTTATATATTTTTTCCTTTGGTTGGTGCACCAGCAATTTTATTGCAGCTTTTTTACATTTGGTTATTAATTTTGTGGTGTAATTAGTAGTTTTAGTAGCGCTGTATTTATATATATTTTAAACCAAAGTATCAAAAAAATAACCAGAAGAAAACTTATTAAAAATGATAAAACAGCGCATAAAAAAAGGTCCAATGTAGATAAAGATGTTAAATGAAGTCCAAAGATCAGTAAGTATAGGCAAAGTTGAAGTAACGTGAGGAATTCTTCAGAACAAATGGTAGTGTACCCTCCACCGATTTCCAATCTCCACCAAAACGTGAGGCACACTCCCCCGCAGGAGTTCAAACTCACCAGAAACACAAAAAACCAAGCCTTGTAAATAAATCCTCCTGATCAGACCTCCAACATCATTCCCGGGGCGGCAGGGATTAATTTGTAAAGCTCCAATATATAGGGATCATAAAGAAAACAGAAGCACCAAATAGTGTAATACTGTTTTAATTATTCAAAAAGAACCCGTGTAACATCACCCTGCATCTTATCTACGTACATTAAAACATTAGTAAATAAACATAAAGAGTAAAGTTCACCGCTCTCCTCCGCACACTGGGGGTCGCGCTTGTCTCGCAGTCACGCTGCTGAAGACGCCTATCTTGATAGCGAGGATACAGCAGTGGAACGCACTCTAAGTATTTCCTGGATACGCCGTCGTAGCCACGACCTGACGCGTTTCGTCACATCCGACTTCAACAGAGGGCGTGGCTACTCGGCGTCCATCACGTCTATATGTGGTTCCTCAACATCGGCTATTGGACAGTCTATCCGCGCTCACTCGCTCCCATTGGTGCATCGGGGGGCGGAAATAAGCAGCGGACGTCAACCCTTAAATTCTGGGGAGTCCGACATCTAAAGCCTTCTTGGAGGGGCTCTAATCGTGTAAGAGAATTGTCCAAGCTTGAAACTGAATGGATATATTCTGAGGATACTCTAGTACCCAAAGGGTTAAACGTTGAACTAGATATTAACTGCTTCATTAGTGATTACTAATATTGCACACTGTAATGGGAAGGGAAAGGGAACAGCCATTTAGGCTCTCCTTTCCTTATGGGACCACAGCAGGGGCAGCTAGCAGAAAGCTTAAGGGAAGGGGTCATAGTAAGGTCAGGAGGTTTTTAGAAGTTTGTGTGAGTTAATTATTTAATTCAGAACAGCTGGGCTAGAAGGTTTGGGAGACAGGGAGGTTGTGGGCATTGATTGGCCAGTAAGAGGTCAGATGACCCTCAGAAGGTTCTGGTAGCTGGCCCAGAGCTGATATAAGTCATCGCGCCAGGAAGGCCTGGGCCGTCTCTTTGAAAATCTGCAGCCGGAGGAGCTCCCCAGTCACGTGTCTCGGGATGGAAGCCTTATTACATCAGCTATTAGCTAGAGCGGAGAGTGCGGGTGGAGAGGAGTGGATTCGCCACTGCCTTTCGGTACCTTTGGAGCCTCGGTCGGTCCCGGTGTCGGAGCTGTCAGCAGGCACCAGCGCGGACGCATCGCAGCAGCAGCCATGCCGGTCGGTGGATGGAAGAAGTCCCTCGCTGTTCGTGGACGAGACTGCGCAGCCCGATGACGTCGCAAGGGTGGATGACATGACGCCCGGAGGAAGCAAACGGAGGCGTTCCACGAGGAGTGCCAGCCCCGCTCTGTCGGAAGGAACAATGGGCGGATCGTATGTTTCTCTTTTTTCTTGCAGGAACCAGCAGCCTAGTCAAGCGGTGCCCCCTGCAAGCAGTGGACGGAGAGGCAGAAGCGCTTCAACCTCGGCGACGCAGCCGTCACCACAACCCACCTCTGCCAGAGTCAGCCAGCCAGCTCGCAAAGGCAGTAAAAGCGGCAAGTGCAGCCACAAAACCAAGAATGTGGAAAAACAGCAGCAAGCCTCACAGACTGGTAGGATACCGGTACGGTGTGAAGTCCCAGCAACAGCCCCTGGAGTTGGTCCTGCTTAGGCGGCCGATGGTGAGTGCAGTAATACGGCTCAAATGCATGTTTTATCTACTGCAATTGAACAATTAGTGTCGGTAATGCGGGCACAGGTGGCTCCGCCAGTGGTTGCCAAGGAGGCGAGGGTCTGGGCAGTGGACTCGTTTCCTGGGCAGATCCCAGGAGGTGATTCATCCAGAGAAAGGACTGATGGTGCTAAGAGTATACCTGAAACAAGTGTTAGAGAATGTATGCCATGTCTGATGTCACCGTTAGGGTTCCATTTGCCTTTCAGTTTTAAAGAGAGGATATGGAAGGGTGAGTATATTGATTTTGCGACAATACTTCCTCCTGTCAGGGATAATTTAAAATATGATAGAAAAGATGAGAAATCGGATGAGCGGAAGCCAGTGATGAAATCTTTTTATGGTTGGTTGCAGGCTTTTCTCATTTATTCTAGTGTGCTGTGTGAAAAATACCCTGAAAAGAGTTCTTTGCTGTTCCAGCACATTGACATTATTTTGGAGGCCTACAGGGGTTTCAGCGGCGTAGCTTGGTTGGTCTATGACAAGGCTTTCAGGCAGAAATTGGCGGTACAGCCATCTTTGGAGTGGGGTTCAAAGGACGTCGGCCTCTGGCTGAACTTATTTTTGCCCCAAAGGCAACCGTTTGCTCGTCAGAACGCGGTGCCGGCTCCACAAGCCCCACCTCCTGGGAGTTATAAGAAAGGATTGTGTTTTGCTTCAATGACTCCCAGTGTAGGTGGTTAAATACATGCAAGTTTAAGCACGAGTGCGCATTTTGTGCAGGGAGCCACCCTGTGTCAAAATGTTTTCGTAAATTGCAGGCATCCGCCAGGGAGGGTTTTCCCAAAAGCATTTACCCCGGTGATGCTCCCAAGAATGCTACCATGGTTGCAGGGCTACCCAAACCGGCAGATGGCTTCCCTGCTAATTAAAGGTTTTTCTGAAGGTTTCGTTATACCAAATTTCAATGGAAATGGTTGTGTCATAACGGACAATTTAAAATCAGTTAGCGAGGCCCCGTGGGTGGTAAGAGAGAAGTTATTGAAGGAAGTTGGAGCAGGTAGGATGGAGGGTCCGTTTCCTCACCCCCCTTTTGAGGACTTCAGGATCTCCCCGTTGGGCCTGGTCCCCAAAAAAGAAACAGCCGAATTTAGGTTGATACACCATTTGTCATTTCCTTTTGGGAGTTCTCTAAATGACCAGTTGGACTCGGAGGTGATATCCGTGTCTTATTCATCCTTTGATTTGGCTGTTGATAGGCTACGCATTCTGGGTAAGAATGCGTTATTATCAAAGGCCGACGTGAAATCGGCTTTTCAGTTGCTTCCAATCAAATCCAGCAGGTTTCAACTCATTGGGCATTTATTTTGAGAATCAGTTTTATTTTGACAAGGCATTACCAATGGGTTGTTCAATTTCTTGTTTTTATTTTGAAGCATTCTCAACTTTTTTGGAATGGGTAGTTAGCAGGATAGCGGGTTCGAGTTCTTTAATTCACTACCTGGACGACTTTTTATTTTTAGGTCCGGGCGATTCGACAGAATGCGCTTTCCTGTTAGCAGTATTTCAGAAGGTTTGCGGTCATTTCGGGGTACCCTTGGCGCAAGAAAAAACTGTGTTTCCCACGACATGCATTGAATTCCTGGGCATAACTTTGGATTCTGTCAGTATGGAGTTTAGACTGCCAGAGGACAAGATCTACAAGTTGTCCCAGGTTTTGCATTCATTCATGAGGAAGAGTAAAGTCACCCTGAGGGAATTGCAATCCCTTCTAGGCTTACTGGCTTTTGCAACAAGGGTCCTACCTATGGGAAGGTTTTTTTCCAGGAGGCTATATGCAGCCATGTCAGGTTTAAAGAACCCGACAGCGCATATCAGGCTGACCTCGGATATCAAGCAGGACATGTTGGTTTGGCTGAGATTTCTGGAGCATTTCAATGGTAGAGCTATGTGGCAGCAAGAATTTGTTTTGGACAGTGATCTTCTGTTAGAGACGGATTCTGCGGGCTCAGTTGGCTTTGGGGCCATTTTTGGTTGCCGCTGGTGCTCAGGAACCTGGCCGGACAGGTGGGCCACCAGTGGTTTCACAAAAAACATAGTTTTACTTGAATTGTTCCCAGTGATTGTAGCGTTAGAAATATGGGGGGTCACGCTTGCAAACAGAAGGATCTGGGTTAGCACAGCTAACAGGGGCGTTCTGTTTGCTGTAAATACGCTGTCATCTAAGTCCCCACTGGTAGTATCCTATCTTCTGCATCTGGTTTTCCTCTGCCTAAAATGGAACATCTGGCTAAAAGCAAAGTACATCCCGGGTAGAATGAATAATGTTGCCGATGCTCTCTCCCGTCTGCAGATGGACCGTTTTTTCGGGCTACTTCCCGGGCCAGATCCAGTGGGGGCAGTTTGCCCCTCCCATTTGTGGGCTCTGATATAATGCTTCGCTATCTCAAGAATTCTGTAGCTGTTTCCACGTGAAAAAGCTATTCAGCATCCTGGTTTCAATGGTCAGCCTTTTTGGGGTCCTTGCAGTTGTCTGTATCTGAGTTTTCGGAAGAACTGATTTTATTATTTCTGGGTTCCCTAATTCAGAAGCAGCCTTCCTGGTCCCACATTAACCACTTTGCAACCGCCCTATGCCGAAAGTACGGCTCTAGGGCGGTTGCTGTATTCTAACTGGCCGTTAATTAACGGCCTGTCAGAATCGCGCTCCCGCGCGCCTCCTGAGGCGCGCACACGGGAACATCCGTGACCGCCGGGTCCAGAGGACCCGGCGCATCACGGATCACGGTAAATCGCCGCTGATAGCGGCGGTTTACCACGTGATCGCGCCGTCCAATGACGGCGCGATCAGATGTAAACAGACCGGCGTCATTTGATGACGCCGGTTCTTCCCTCCTCTCTCTGTACCGATCGGTACAGTGTGAGAGGAGAGGGGAGGGAGCGGATGGCAGCGCCAGTGCTGCGGGATGGATCTGTGACAAATGTAGTCACAGATCCATCCATCCATCCCTCCCTGCTCAGCCATCCCTGCTGCATATACTCTGCAATACTCACCTGGGCATACTCTGCAATACTCAGGCATACTCTGGCAATACTCTGGGCATACTCTGCAATACTCAGGCATACTCTGGCAATACTCTGGGCATACTCTGCAATACTCAGGCATACTCTGGCAATACTCTGGGCAATACTCTGGGCATACTCTGCAATACTCTGGGCATACTCTGGGCATACTCCGCAATACTCTGCAATACTCTGGGCATACACTGCCAATACTCTGGGCATACTCTGCAATACTCTGGGCATACTCTGCAATACCCTGGGCATACTCTGCATACTCCGCAATACTCTGGCAATACTCTGGGCATACTCTGGCAATACTCTGGGCATACTCTGCAATACTCTGGGCATACTCTGCAATACTCTGGGCATACTCCGCAATACTCTGGGCATACTCTGCAATACCCTGGGCATACTCTGCAATACCCTGGGCATACTCTGCATACTCCGCAATACTCTGGGCATACTCTGGCAATACTCTGGGCATACTCTGCAATACTCTGGGCATACTCTGCAATACTCTGGGCATACTCCGGGCATACTCTGGCAATACTCCGGGCATACTCTGGGCAATACTCTGCCAATACTCTGGGCATACTCTGCAATACTCTGGGCATACTCTGCAATACCCTGGGCATACTCTGCATACTCCGCAATACTCTGGCAATACTCTGGGCATACTCTGGCAATACTCTGGGCATACTCTGGGCATACTCTGCAATACTCTGGGCATACTCCACAATACTCTGGGCATACTCTGCAATACCCTGGGCATACTCTGCAATACCCTGGGCATACTCTGCATACTCCGCAATACTCTGGCAATACTCTGGGCATACTCTGCAATACTCTGGGCATACTCTGCAATACTCTGGGCATACTCTGCAATTCTCTGGGCATACTCCGGGCATACTCTGGCAATACTCCGGGCATACTCTGGCAATACTCCGGGCATACTCTGGGCAATACTCTGGCAATACTCTGGGCAATACTCTGGGCATACTCCGCAATACTCTGGGCATACTTAGCAATACTCTGGGCATACAGCGCCCCTGTCCCCGTGAGCTTGCATGCAGAAGCATCCCGCCCACATATAAAAACGGTGTTCAAACCACATGTGAGGTATCTTTATATCATGTTTTGGGGTTTTATGTATTTTTCTAGCAAATAAATGATGATTTTTACATGTAGGAGAGAAATGTCAGAATTGGCCTGGGTGCTCCCTGCATGTTGGGCCTCTGTATGTGGCCGCACTGTGTAAAAGTCTAACACATGGGGTATCGCCATACTCGGGAGGAATAGCAGAATGTGTTTTGGGGTGTAATTTGTGGTATGCATATGCTGTGTGTGAAAAATAACCTAATAATATGAAAATTTGATGAAAAAAAAAAAAATCTTGATTTTGCAAAGAATTG
Organism: Rana kukunoris; assembly: GCA_029574335.1. Classification (NCBI taxonomy): domain Eukaryota; kingdom Metazoa; phylum Chordata; class Amphibia; order Anura; family Ranidae; genus Rana; species Rana kukunoris. The sequence continues at coordinate 35,360,825 of CM056052.1, forward strand.
TGGGAAAAAATTACAACTTTAAAAAACTCACCAGGCCTCTTTCTAAATACCTTGGAATGTCTTCTTTCCAAAAAGGGGTCATTTGGGGGGTATTTGTACTTTTCTGGCATGTTAGGGTCTCAAGAAATGAGAGAGGCTGTCAGTACTTCAGGTGTGATGAAATTGATCAATTTTCAGGATATGGTACCATAGCTTGTAGACCCCATAACTTTCACCCAGACTAAATAATATCCAACATTTTTTATTTTTTTTACCAAAGATATGTAGCAGTATACATTTTAGGCCAAATTTATGAAGAAAAATTACTTTTTTGCAAAATTTTATAATAGAAATGAAGAAAAATTATTATTTTTTGCAAAATTTTGTTCTTTTTTCATTTATAGCAAAAAAAATAAAAACCGCAGAGGTGATGAAACACCACCAAAAGAAAGCTCTATTTGTGGGAAAAAAAGGACAAAAATTTCATTTGGTTATAGTGTTGTATGACTGAGTTATTGTCATTCAAAATGTGAGAGCACCGAAAGCTGAAAATTGGTCTGGTTATTAAGGGTGTTTAAGTGCCCAGTGGTCAAGTGGTTAATAAAACGCTCTCGGGCATTTCTTTCTTTTTACGCCTTCGTGGGCTGCCATCATGCCACAGTTTCTTTTCGGTTAAACAGATCCTAAAAGGGTATAAAAGAGCTTCTTTCAAAAAAGATTAGAGGTCACCAGTTACCCCGGCCATGCTGGAAAAAAATTGCAAGGCAGCTTCAGCAGTCTGTTTTTCAGAATATGAGGCTGTATTATTTAAGGTTTTATTTGTAATCACATTCTTTGGTGCTTTCAGAGTGTCCGAATTGCTTCCGGCCTCTAGAAACGATGCCTCGGGAATTTTATTATCAGAGGTATCCTTTCTGGAGGAGAATTTGAGGTTATTCATTAAGTTCAGCAAGACAGATACGCTGGGAGTAGGAGTATGGATCTCACTAAAGAGGTATGTGATTCCTGATATCTGCCCATTAACCAATTTTCAGGAGTATTTACGTGTCCGGCCACCGGCCGCTGGTTTGTTGTTCATTCATGAGGATGGCTCTCCGGTATCAATTTATCAATTCTCATCAGTATTGAGAAGATGTGTGTTACACAGTCGCCTTGGTCATTTTAGGATATCATCCCATTCGTTTCGTATAGGTGCGGCCACAGAGGCCGCCAGGATTGGGTTGGAGGAGAGTACCATCAAGAGAATCGGCAGATGGAAGTCTAATGCATTTAAATGATATATTCGTCCCTACTAATGATTTAAATTTAATTTCAGGTTTGCAACGGTCAGTGTGGATTGTAGGCCATTCCTTTATTTTTTGGGCACAGAAGAGAGCAGCGCTTAGGACATATACCGAAAATTTGGGTTTGGATCCTTCAGCGTTCAGCATTTCTTGGTACGGTCGTAGAGGGATGCTATGGGAGGATCTAGTTTTTGAATTAGGTAGGTTGTATGCGACTCTTTCCCCTCCGGACATACTAATTGTACATATTGGGGGAAATGATATAGGTAAGTTGAAAACTTTTGATTTGATTAGCAACATGAAGGATACTTTTAAGTTCCTGAGGGTGGCCTCGCCGAATTATTTTCTAATTTTTTCAGAGATAATTCCGCGATTACGTTGGTTGGTTTCGCCAACCTTCAGGCCATTGGAGAAAGTTCGGAAGCGGATAAACAGGGCTATGGAGAAATTTTTGTCACCTGATTTTGGTTTTTCATTTAGGCATCGGGAGTTGGAGGGTGGTTTTCAGGGTCTTTATGGGGCAGATGGGGTCCATCTCTCCGATATAGGTCTCGATATTCTAAACATGAACTTTCAAACATGCATAGAGGCGGCCGCGGTCTGGGGGTGTGAGGGACAGAGGGGGGCCAGGGTTCCCCCCCTCTGTCTCTTGGGGAGAGTTAAGAAGGCTTGGAACATGTTGGTGTATCAGCTCGAGTCTCAGTGGCTGGGTTGAGGTTGGTGTCGGAAAAGTTAAGTGTTGGAATTTTTTACGGTGAATGTTCTAAAAGTTTGATATCGTAATATCAAGTTACTATACATTTTGTTTTTTATTAAACCAGTGAATCAGGCCGTGGCCAATACTAGTCCAAAGAAATTATATATGTTATGTTGTAAATGTTTGTATTTACCATTAAAATGTTTGGAAAAGAGTTAATGGTCTGTTGTGTCTTTCCTCTATTGCATGTTTTTTGAAAGGGGGGGGATGTTGGTTTTATTGCATCATGCTTGTGGTCCCATGGGAAGGGAAAGGGAACAGCCATTTAGGCTCTCCTTTCCTTATGGGACCACAGCAGGGGCAGCTAGCAGAAAGCTTAAGGGAAGGGGTCATAGTAAGGTCAGGAGGTTTTTAGAAGTTTGTGTGAGTTAATTATTTAATTCAGAACAGCTGGGCTAGAAGGTTTGGGAGACAGGGAGGTTGTGGGCATTGATTGGCCAGTAAGAGGTCAGGTGACCCTCAGAAGGTTCTGGTAGCTGGCCCAGAGCTGATATAAGTCATCGCGCCAGGAAGGCCTGGGCCGTCTCTTTGAAAATCTGCAGCCGGAGGAGCTCCCCACCCTACCCCCCCCCCGTCGCGGCCGATTCATGTGGTAGGCTCCCTCAGGTAAGTCACCTGAGGGGAGAGTTAAGAAGGCTTAGAACATGTTGGTGTATCAGCTCGAGTCTCAGTGGCTGGGTTGAGGTTGGTGTCGGAAAAGTTAAGTGTTGGAATTTTTTACGGTGAATGTTCTAAAAGTTTGATATCGTAATATCAAGTTACTATACATTTTGTTTTTTATTAAACCAGTGGATCAGGCCGTGGCCAATACTAGTCCAAAGAAATTATATATGTTATGTTGTAAATGTTTGTATTTACCATTAAAATGTTTGGAAAAGAGTTAATGGTCTGTTGTGTCTTTCCTCTATTGCATGTTTTTTGAAAGGGGGGGATGTTGGTTTTATTGCATCATGCTTGTGGTCCCATAGATATATACTACCTCCCTATTTTGGTGTATATATAATTTTACAACTTTTTATTTTTTATTTTGGATCTTTTAATTTATTGGTTTTAATGGATAGTGACTAATAAGATATTTGATTCCTGTGTATTGTATGTTTTTTTATATATATATATATATATGTGTTTGTTTATATATGTATTTTCAAGAAAATCTACTGACTCTAGCAGTGTCCGAGCATGCGTTCCTTGTGACATTTGCTCGTATTGTAATTTACCAGTTTGGCTAAATTCATTTGATTCTCCATCCTCTGATAAGTAGGACGTTGTGCCCCCTTTTCTCCAACCTTTGATTAATAAGCATTGATTAATAAGCACTGATTAATATTTAATTTATTTTATATAGAACCTCTATTGATCAGAGGTTCCTGTTATTTTCCTCTATTTCCCTTCCTTTTAAATTTAATACGTTTTTTTAACACGTTTTATTACGTTTTTTAATACGTTTCTTTTTTTAAGCTGGTTATGTGTTTTTATATATGTATAATCTTTAACACACATCCTTACATACTGTTTTCCCCTTTAACTTGAAAGAGTTAATGGATATATCACAGTCTTGTCATTTAATTGGTCAACCACAGTCAAATTCATGACTGTTTGTTTTTGACCTATTTACTACAATGTTACAGATATCGTTTGATCAGCCACCTAAGGGTTAAACGCGTTCGGTTTGTTTACCCAGTGATGTCTGTTTTTTACAGAAATCGAGGTGTCTTCCAATACACCAGTCTGACTAAGCGTTTAGGCATGTGTTGTCAGATCAATATGACCTATCATTGTATGTGAGTGTTATTACGGATTTTGTGCAGTATCCATTAATGTAATCACGGCTTTGTGCTGTCCCAGCGTTCTGATGTTGTTGACGTCCGCTGCTTATTTCCGCCCCCGATGCACCAATGGGAGCGAGTGAGCGCGGATAGACTGTCCAATAGCCGACGTTGAGGAACCACATATAGACGTGATGGACGCCGAGTAGCCACGCCCTCTGTTGAAGTCGGATGTGACGAAATGCGTCAAGGCGTGGCTACGACGGCGTATCCAGGAAATACTTAGAGTGCGTTCCACCGCTGTATCCTCGCTATCAAGATAGGCGTCTTCAGCAGCGTGACTGCGAGACAAGCGCGACCCCCAGTGTGCGGAGGAGAGAGGTGCACTTTACTCTTTATATTTATTTACTAATGTTTTAATGTACGTAGATAAGATGCGGGGTGATGTTACACGGGTTCTTTTTGAATAATTAAAACAGTATTACACTATTTGGTGCTTCTGTTTTCTTTATGATCCCTATATATTGGAGCTTTACAAATTAACCCCTGCCGCCCCGAGAATGATGTTGGAGGTCTAATCAGGAGGATTTATTTACAAGGCTTGGTTTTTTGTGTTTCTGGTGAGTTTGAACTCCTGCGGGGGAGTGTGCCTCACGTTTTGGTGGAGATTGGAAATCGGTGGAGGGTACACTACCATTTGTTCTAAAGCATTCCTCATATTACTTCAACTTTGCCTATACTTACTGATCTTTGGACTTCATTTAACATCTTTATCTACATTGGACCTTTTTTTATGCGCTGTTTTATCATTTTTTTTTTCCATAATAACTTTTATTGGTAAACAGAAAAAGGTTTACAATACAGTTGAATAAGGAGTCTGATATAGAACATTAGGTTGTACAGCAGTGATGATCAGAACTAGCATGCAGTCAAGATTGCAACAAAAACATACAAAAAAAATAAAAAAATATTATATATACTGTGTATATATATATATATATATATATAGCATGTTTTTTCCCTTTCTGTGTGATATAATGAACAGTATCTAAGAAGTAAGTAAGATTCATGGCTAACTTGTTGCATATCTATGCTTCTAATGGAAATCTTGTGACCGTCCAAGGTTAGATTAAAGATAGGTGAGAGTTACATATGGATGTGGGGGTTTGCTAGTTCCTGTGGCACTGACCAGCTTTGAATAGATATTTCATCATAAAACATCTGCCGCTGGAGCTGATCAGCTGTCGGTACTAGAGAATAAGGGCTGTAGCTGGAGAGGGGACTGGATCTGTGTGTAGACTCTACATGAAGAGGGGGAGGAAGGAACGGGCACAGGAGGGGGAAGACAGGGTGGGAAAGGGGGGGGGGGTAGAGGAGGAGCTGTAGGAAGCTAAGGAGAAAGATAGAAAGAGAAGAATAAGGTGAGATAAAATAGAATAGAAAAAGCAAAAAAAAAAAAATATACAATAATAATGATAAGTTCATAGGTAGAGAGCGAAAGAGTGTATGGTTATCGAAACATGGAGTCAGTGAGAGGGGGAGGGTGAGTGGAGGGGGGCCGGTTTGGGGGGATCTCACAGTTGTTTTATCATTTTTAATCAGTTTTCTTCTGGTTATTTTTTTGATACTTTGGTTTATACTCTGAATAGATGAATTTATTTATCTAATTTTAAACAGCTGCTCAAAGTAATATATATTGCTTAACTGCTCTCAGTAGAGATTTATTTATTTATTTATCTAGAGATTTTATATATATTATTTATATTTATATTTTATCTACTCCTTGGATTTATCCAATCCCTTGTTTAAATAATATCTGTCCTTGGCGCCGGGAAGTGCACAGTGTATTTTCCTCTATTGTTGCCCCTTCCTTTTTGTGCACTCTTCTATAGATATATATATTTTAAATCTAGAAAATAGCATGTCAGCCACTAGTAAATGATGAAAATGAAAAACGAGTCCTGCAAGAATTCAGTCAATATGAACAGATTAAAAAGCAATAGCTTTACAGGTAATAACAAAAAACCTCACTTGTCAATGCAAGATTTAGTTTCCATAGGAGTAAAGACTTTAACAATAAAGAATGTTATCTGTTGATTTTGGTTATCTGATTGAGGATTTTTTTTTTTTAAGTTATTTTCCTTGAGGAAATTTACAATGTATGTATATAACAGTACTTATTGCCAGGTTCAATACTATATAAGAGGCACTTTGTAGCTCAATTTTCAACTGGACAGAGAAGAAGACAAAAACATTTGGGCTCATCAGGTAAGTACATCTTAGTTCATTGTCAGATAAGGTTAACCAACCAATGAAGAAATGGACAGACTATAAATTCATAAGTAATTTGTATACTATAAACACAGAATATGTGTCCTATAAATGTATTTTCCAAATCAATAGGTTTTTATTGAAAATTTAACAAATTTACAAAGACAACATATAAACAATAAAGGGGAAAAATCACTTAGACATTAATTCTTCGATATGTGATACATTTGGAGGGTTTTTCAGTAACAAAAGTTGTATGTTATAAACAGACAAACCTAAGTAATAATTGTAATACAAGATAGAAAGCTTGTTAAAGGGTTACTAAAGGAATTTTTATTTTTTTTGCTAAATAGCTTCCTTTACCTTACTGCAGTCCTGGTTTCATGTCCTCATTGTTCGTTTTTGCTCTGATGTTGCTGTAATTCTCCTCTGTTCTGGACACTTCCTGGTTGTCTGTTTCCCTGTGACCACAGTACTGGGAGCTTCTAGTTTTGTTTTCCAAACCATTACTGCTCTTTGGCTCTGTATAGCACAGATACAGGATAACATGCAAAAACAAAACTAGATGCAAAAACGAAACTAAAAAACTACAGGTACATTATATGATTGATTTTTATCTATTTTTAATCATTTTTAAAAGGAATCAGTTAACTATTATGTCTCTATACCCTGTAAACAGTAATTTCAGCAAATAAAAATGTTTCCTTTACAACTCCTTTAAACACAGGGACGAGGGACACCACTTCGCCACCTGGGCACCCCAGTTGGGATCATGCTGCGCCCACAAGGAGTGCTGCGCCCCCCCACCTACCCTGTGAAGGTTAATGTTCTCAGTTAATCAGATGGCTAAGTGCTAAAACAAGATTGATAAATAAAAAAATATATAAAAGAGTAAAATAAATTAACAAGAAATTAGGAAAAAACAGGCAGAGCATTGTATCTTTTTGGACAATACGAAAAGGCACTTTAGTGTCCTTGTATACCAATCTACCCACTTCCCCCTAATTCTATTGGTTTTATTTTGATTATTTTGGGTTAAGGCGTATAACATCTCGTGTGCTGCATGAGTATTAGTTGTATTTATCACTTCTTTAAGTGACGGAGTCAAGTGATCCTTCCAATGTCACATTATTGTCAGTCTTGCATTTTTGGACAAGACCAGAGTATGTGGTACAATGTTCCCACCGCTCCGCAGTTCCTCCAACAGGTGTTAGAACTTTGTGGGGAAAATTTAGCTATTCTGTGGGGTGTCAGAAAATTATTTTCTGAGACAATTCCCACAGGCTGTTGTTGCAGTGTACGTGACGTGAAGCGCCTTTCTCCACTGATTAAGGGAGGAAGAGAAGTTTAGATCCTTCTCCAATGCAGTCATATAGGACATTTTTGACAATGTGTACTTGTTATTTAGTAGATTATTGAACAGTGAGATGCCTTTAATCTTGGTGGTAGGGTTAGTGTAGTGTTGGAGTACTCGCCAAGGTATATTTATTGTTGTATTCAAGTTGAAACATAGTAGATGTGTGATCAGCTGTCATTGGCTGACAGCTGATCATGTGGTAAGGGGCCGGGACCGCCCCCTTACTCGTATCCGTGATCACCCGAGGGTCAGTGACTCAGTGATCACAGCGCACGCCACACGCACCCTGCCTGGGGCGCGTGCAAAGGGGAGGATGTCTATTGACATCCTCCCGGCAATTGGGACCCGCGCTGTAGTCATCATTCGACTATAGCTCGGGCCCCTAGTGGTTAAAGGCAAAGTGTTAATGGCTCGGGATACCTCTTCAGATGTGAAAGGGGATTGAGGTGTAGAAGTTGCGCTGGAGTCAGTTGGGGAAGAGACACATTCTTCAGAAAGTTATGTATGATTTCTGGGTTTGGTTGTGCGGTGTGTGGATCATCTACTAAATTATACAGAGATCCTAATAATGACTAAATGCGTCAGCAATGTCTTGGAATGATAGTGTTTTTCTTTAGTAAGCGTGTGTGATATGTACGGTATTTTAGATTTGTACCTGCATCCCAGAAAGCGTTGAGCTAGGAGCTTCCCCGCACTGTTACTATTAACATACTAAATTATGTTTAGCCTTCTGATGAATTTTTCAAATTTCCCCAAAAGAAGTAAGTGAAGGTCATAGCGAAGTTGGGCTAGTTGTTTAGAAATATAGGGTGTGGGATTTTGTTTATGTTTTCTAGGTTGCAAATTTTAGTTGTAAGATCCTGTAGTTGCTGTTGGTGCTGCCTCCTCATGAATGACTTATGGGCATTCCAAAGTGTAAACTTATCATCTACTGAGTTTTCTTTATCAATAAAATATTGCACTAGGTTTTGTTCCAAAATTGTTTTGGTATCTTTTAGCCTGTAAAAGACGTTGGTTAACTCTCCTAATTTAAATAATTTCTGCTGGTGTATGGTGCTTTGGAGCATTGGGTGGTTCTGATGGCAGTGGAGGTGGAGTCTAGGATTATGTTAAAGTCCCCACAGACCAACAGAGCTCCTATTTGATGGGATTTGACTTTTTGGAAAAGCTTGTTGGCAAAGCGTATTTGGTTAGAGCAGGGCTTGACAAATTTGCTTGGAATTTAGGAGCCAGCTAAAAAAGTTAGGAGCCAGGAACGCATCCCGTCCCGCCGAGCTTGCGTGCAGAAGCAAACGCATGTGAGTAGCGCTGCATATGAAAACGATGTTCAAACCACACATGTGAGGTATAGCCACGATTAGTAGAGCAAACTCAATAATTCTAGCCCTAGACTTTGCCTGTAACTCAAAACATTTTTTAAATGTCGTCTATGAAGTTTTTAAAGGGTAAAAGTTTGTCGCCATTCCAGGAGCGGACGCAATTTTGAAGCGTGACATGTTGGGTATCAATTTACTCGGCATAACATTATCTTTTACAATATAAAAACAAAAATTGGGCTGACTTTACTGTTGTCTTATTTTTTAACTCAGAATAGTGTATTTTTTCCCAAAAACCTGTAAGACCGCTGCACAAATACGGTGTGACAGAAAGTATTGCAACGACCGCCATTTTATCCTCTAGGGTGTTAGAATAAAAAATGTATATAATGTTTGGGGGTTCTAAGTAAATGGAAAGAGATGGGCAGGCAGGGGAAGCTCCATTAGCATTGCTGGTTGTCTTGCTATACCAACGGCCACAACAAGAGCGCGCCAGATTCCAGAACGAAGCATAGGACTGCAGAAAGCCGCAAAGCCATGGCCACAATTACCAGCCGGCACGGCCCAACACAATCATGCCGGGGGTGGGGTGCACGCACGGAGACAGGATGCCCCAGTTGTGCCGTCCCAGGCACCAGGTCGCTAATTCTAGTCGTAAATTTGGGGGTTTCGCGATCCCTGGGTTAGAGTTTGGAGCATATAGGTTAACAATAGTGTACTGTAAGACATTGATATCGCAGATTATGATTAAGTATTGTCCCTGGGGATCTTCAAGCACTTTGTGAAGTTGGAATGAAACAGTGTCCCGTATTGCAGTAAGGACCCCTTACTGCATTATCCTGGAATAACTGCTTAAAGTCCTGGAACATACGGGTACGTCTCTGGTCAGTAAGTAAATATTGATTACGTTTTTAATGGTTAGGTGAGGTCTACACAAACCTGAGAATTCTAAAATCAAACAGCAAATACAGTCAAATCAGTTTGATGCTATACCTAACATTTCATTGTGGTAGGATTATCATTTGTCTGTTTTCCTTCCATTTTTCTTTAGAACCTTTCGAATTACGAAAATGACTTTTCTACACATTGCCACCGCCTTGTGGATCCTCTGTGGGGTTTCTGCTCAACTCAATAAACGTTAGTCTTCTTTTTTTGGAACTTTATATATTTTATATATTGACATTAATATTGTTGAAGAATAAAATAATGTCATAAATTGTAATCACATTAGATATTATACATACCCATTCAGTTAGAACTTTTTTTTTTTTTTTTTACATTTAAACATACTTTCTTACATAAATGCCCCCACCTTTTGGAAAGCATGAATAGGGCAAGGGGGTTTCAGACTCTTTTATTAACAAACGGCCCTTTTTTTAACCACTTCCTGCCTGGCCTATAGACAAATGACAGCTGGGAAGTGGTTTAGTTATCCTGAGTGGACGCCATATGACATCCTCTCAGGAAGCGCCAATCGCGGGCCCGCTCAGTGTCACGATCTGTCAACGGCTACGTCTATAGGACCGGTCGGAGTAACGGCTTATTGCCGGTACTATGTGACCGCTGTGAGGAATCACAGCAAATCACATGACAGTTGTGGACAATAGATGGTTTTCTCTCAGGCCATCCAATGTGTACAACTGTGTACAACTGTATTACTAGCTGTGATTGGTCAATTTGATCACATGATACAGTCCGGGCCAATCACAGCCCATCTGTAACATGTGATTAGCTTTTACTTCAAATATTTTATTGGATTTTCAAAATAGGTACAGAGTACAATTAAAGAGTGTACGTTGTGCAAAAACATTATAACAGGGGTTACATCAGAACAGGTTGTGCTGCTAACAATAATGAGTATACTAGGCGTGGGGTATAGGCTATAGATGCATATCAAGTATAGGCGTCCACTCCTCCAATGTGGCACCCCCATTGGGAGCAGTAGTGCCACAAGGGAGGAGGGGAGATACATATCGTGACAACATAAAACATTGAAGATAACACATAAGGAACCTTGTATAGCGAGGTCTGAAAGAGGAGAAAAAGAGATTTGAAGTGAAGAATAAGGTGTTGCTCGGTCAAGAAAGAGTGCAATGAGAGTCTTGGAGGGTAGTCTTTATGTAACATTCGCAACTTTCGTCCAGGTGGACCACGGCAGCCACTGTTGGTTTGTGACAGTGGTGTGTCCATTGCTGGAGGCCATCATGGTCTCATAACTAAAGTGCAGGGCCACTAGATTTAGGATTTGATCCCTGGATGGGGACACGTCTGATTTCCAGTGTCTCGTTAAATTGAGCCTAGCTGCTAACAGTATGTGTGTGGTTGTGTATCGCAGGTGGTGAGGGATGTCTTCGATGGTGAGGTTGAGGAGTGCAAGAGCAGGGGATGGCAAGATTTGGGCACCGGTGACTTCAAATATAAGCTTAAAGGTGTCGTTCCAATAGTTCTGGATATTTGGGCATTCCCAAAAAATGTGCAGCAAGTCCCCTTTAGCGGCCTTGCATCTCCAGCAAACGCTGGAGTTTTGCGTGCCGAAAGATGCTAGTTTTGTGGGTGTAAGGTACCAGCGCAGCGAGATTTTCTGCGTAAGTTCCCAAAGGGCTGCTGATTTGGTGAATTGGTATATTGATCTAAAAGCACGCTGCCATTGGGCTTCAGTGAAGGTGCATGTGAGGTCATATTCCCATTTGTGATGTGGTGGAAGTTTGGAGAAGGTACGTTTTTGGCGGAGGTTGTTGTAGAAGTGGGAGATGCCTTTGGTGGTGGAAGCGGGGTCAGTGAGGTAGTTCCACGTCTTAGAAGGAAGGGTGTAAAGGGGGAGGGGGATGGAGCGCAAGCAGTGGCTAACTCGTAGGAAGGTAAACTGTTCAGCGTCTGGGAGTTTGAATTCGGTCTGTAGTTGTGTGAAGGACTTAGGACGACCGTCCCGAACTAGGTCTTGAACATGGTGGATCCCATGTGTGGACCACCTTGATAGTGAAAGGTCTGGTGAGAGGAACCGTAGGGATTCCAGAGGGATTTTGAAGTGAGTTGTGGCAGGAGCTGGACCGAGCATGGAGATCAACTTCCCCCATGCCTGGACCGACGCTTTCATGGTCGGGGGGATGGATGTTGGGACATGAGCACCTAGAGGGGTGCTCAGTATCCAACTCCTTAGGTCAGGATGGGTGAGTGTCAGGCTCTCTATTTGTCCCCACGGTGAAGTGAGGAGGGGTTGGAACCATGCGGGCAATTGGGCCAGAATGGCCGCAGTGTGGTAATCTTTAAAGTCTATTGAACCTGCACCCCCAGCTAATTTGTGTTTGGACAGTGTCGCATGAGCGCATCTAGGTTTTTTACCGTTCCATAGATACTTGTTGTAGATCGTTTGCAAGGACCTGAAAAATGAGGCAGGTAACGGGATGGAGAGGGTTCTAAATAGATACAGGACTTGGGGCAAGCAAATCATTTTGAAAGCTGCGAGTCTCCCTGACCAGGAAAGTTCGTGTTTCGCCAATTGTTGTGTAGTTGCTTGGACGGTTTGGAGAAGTGGTGAGAAGTTACAGGAGTAAAGATTTTTAAGAGATCTTGGCAGTTGAATGCCCAAGTAAGAGATGTCGTTGTGTGCCCATTTAAATGGATATTGTAGTTGTATAAGATTTCTGGTTGTGGCGTCAATGTTGAGGTCTAGAATGTATGACTTAGTCGTGTTCACTTTGTAATACGATACCAAGCTAAACCAATTCAGTAATTTTTGTACCTCAGCCAGGGAGGATGATGGGTTAGTGAGGATGAGAATGACATCGTCAGCAAAGAGGCTAATCTTATGGGACTGTGGGCCAATTTGGAGGCCTGTGATGGCCTTATGAGAACGTATGTGTTCCGCCAGGGGTTCCATAAGCATGTTGAAAATAAGTGGAGATAGTGGGCACCCCTGGCGTGTGCCGTTTGTAATAGAGAAGGGGCAGGAAAGCATTCCTTCCGTGAAAACTTGGGCCATAGGGTTGGTGTAGAGTGCTAGTACGGCGTTTAGGATGAAGCCTTTAAAGCCAAACTTTTGGAGAACAGCATTAAGGTAAGTCCAGTTAACCCTGTCGAACGCCTTCTCTGCATCTAGTGATAGCAGCAGAGAAGGCGTTCCGGTGGATTCTGCGTGGTGGATTAAATTGAGCATTCTCCTGGTGGCGTCTGAAGCCTGTCTGCCCCGTGTGAATCCTGTTTGGTCTTTATGGATTAAAGTGGGCATAATTCCTAGCAGTCTTGAGGCAATGGTGTTGGCGTAAATTTTGAGGTCGAGATTTAGAAGGGATATGGGGCGAAAATTCTGGGGAATATTGGGCTCCTTCCCTGGCTTCGGTAGAGTTATAATCAAAGCTGATAAGTATTCTTTGGAGAAGGTAGAAGAAAAGGCAGCGCTATTAAACAGTTCAGCGAGGTACGGGGATAGAGATAGGGAGAATTGTTTGAAGTATTCTCCTGTCAGGCCGTCGGGGCCAGGTGCCTTACCACTAGGGAGGGAGGCAATAGTTTTATTAATTTCCTGTTCTGTGAACGGGGCGTTAAGCGCCTCCAGTTGTTGTTCAGTCAGGGATGGCAGGTTTATCTTGTGCAGGAAGTCGTCAATTTCGTCCTGTGTGGGTTGTGGGGTACCAGGGTCACGTTTCAGATTGTATAGATCACCATAATAAGCGCTGAACGCATCAGCTATGTCCTGCGGGTTCGTCAGAGTGAGATTTGAGTGGGGGTGGATTAAGTAGGGAATCTTAGCTTTTGCGCGTCTACCCTTAAGGCGTTGGGCAAGCTTTTTCCCTGCTTTGTTGGAGGTGGAATATGAAGTCGCTTTGAATTTCCTCTGAAGGAATTCATAGGAGTGTAGGAGCAACGTCTTAAGTTCCTGTCTGAGGGACAGTAGGAGGGTCGTCTGGGGGCCAGTAGCGTTAGTTTTGTGTGCTGATTCTAAGGAAGCTATTTGGGAAGTCAGGTCATTCAAGCGCTGCATTTTCTTTTTCTTATGATGGGAGCTCAATCTAATCAACATTCCCCTAATGTACGCCTTGTGCGCGCTCCACACCACCGCAGGGTCAGACACAGAGCCCTTATTCAGCATAAAAAAGTCATCGATTTTTTCTAAGATATCTGGCTTGTATTCGTCATTTTGAATAAGGTAGTTATTTGCCCGCCAAACAAATGTGGGTCTATGTGAGTTGGGATCATCTATCGTTATTGTTATCGGGGCGTGGTCTGACCATGTTGCAGTGTGGATCTCAGATATGCATATTTTCTGTAAGATCCATTTGTCAGTTAAGAACAAATCGATTCTGGAGTATGAGGAGTGCCTGTGGGAGAAAAAAGTATAGTCCCGGTCTGAGCCGTGGAGACATCTCCATGCATCATACAGGTCATGGCGGAGAATGACGTTTTTTAGAGGAGATTCGCGCCTTTTTGCGGCTGAGGTGGAGTCTAAAGTAACATCCGGGACCATATTGAAGTCTCCGCACATTATGAGATGTCCCTTCCGGATAGGTTTGGTGTAAGCAAGTACCTTGCGCAAGAACTTCATTTGATGGGTGTTCGGGGCATATAGGTTTACAAGGGTATATGTGGCCCGGTTTATGTTGCAAACAGTTATTAGAAAACGACCTTCAGTGTCTGCAACAGAGTCTAGGAGTTGGAAGTCCAATGTATCTTTGAATGCTGTCATGACACCTTTAGTTTTGGTAGAGTGGTTAGCGTGAAAGACATGTGTGAACTGTCGGTTGGAGCAAAGAGCCGTATCTGACGGCAGCAGGTGTGTTTCTTGGATACACACAACGTCACTGTGGAGGGCCGCAGCGGTCTTCCACAATGAGTGTCGCTTGGCAGGGTGATTAAGACTGTTCACATTTAGTGAGAGAATTGTGAGCGGCATCTTGAGGGCTGCGGCCCGGTGTGTGTAACTGGGTAACACTTACAGATAGTTGACTCAGACCCGCCCGGGTGTGGATTAGGGAGGATGACCTGAGGTGGGAGTGTAGCAGCGGATCAGAGGCGTGCGGTCCCAAAAGCGATCGTCGCTGTAGAGTCGGTTCTTGAGCTTTGGCGTGGAGATTAACTGGTAGTAGAGTGGCAGACAGTGGTCCTGGAAGCAATGGATGCGAGAAAGCTGCAGATAGAGCAACAAGTTATCTGATCATAAAATGAAAAACTTAAACCAAAGAAAAAAAACAAAGCAGGATATTGATTAGTGCGATCCGGTATAGTGAAAACCCCTGTGGGTCTCAATGCCAGCAACATCAACAAAGGAAAGATTCTTAGAGGGGGTGTAAGCCACCGCTGAAGCCTCTAGGTGGGGGTATCAAACAGTTATTAACTCGAGGAGTCGGGTGTATAAGGGATGTAACAAGCCAGAGCTCAGGGGAACTATGTGAACGTTGAGTGGCCAGGGCACGTAATGGCAATTCAGGTGCGGTTGCGATCCATGCGTTTCTTCTGGGGATTCGGTCCCCCCTGGGAAGTGGCGGATTTGGGAGGTTCTAGCAGGATTCCCCAAGCGTGGAGCAGACGCATGCCGTCATCTAGAGTGTTGATGCTGTGGTTCTGACCATTCCTCGCGATGAGGAGGGTGGCAGGATAACGCCACTTGTATGGCACCTTGTGGTTCTGGAGACCCTTAGTAATCGGGCTTAGATGGCGCCTTTGTTGTAGTGTGAATTTGGAAAGGTCAGGGAACAGTTGGATGTCAGTGTAAGGAGCTGGCAATGGCGATTTGGTTTTAATTCCCATCATAAGTTTTTCTTTAACTTGATAGAAGTGGATCCTCATTAGTACGTCTCTGGGGACCGAGGCTGCCAGGTGGGAAGGTTTGGGGATTCTGTGGATCCTGTCTATTATCAGGTCGCGTGGGGCTGCATCAGGAACGACAAGGTGGAGCAATTCCTTGGCATAGCGAGGCAGATCCGCGGGTAGAATGGATTCTGGGACCCCCCTTAGCTTAACATTATTCCTGCGGGACCTGTCCTCTAAATCGGCCAGCTTGGCGCGCATCCATGCCTGATCCTCCTTCACCTCCTCATAGGCGTCTATTATGTCATTTACTGTGGATGTGCAATCAGACATTCCCCTCTCCACGTTAGTAACTCTGTCGTCTAGGGAGTGTATGTCTGAGGTGACCTTGGCAAACAGGGAGGAGAGGTCTGTCATGAGGGATGTCTGTAGCGAAAGGAGCATGTCCTTCAGGGTGGTGTCCATGACTGGTTGGCCTGAGGTGGGGAAGGACGCCATGGAGGAATGTAAGGCCTGGTTGGAGAGGAGGGGGTTGAAAGCCTGGGCCTCGATTTGCGGGTGGAGCACTCGCGGCGGCGTGTCAAGCCGCATCTTGGCTTTAGCTGGGCTGCGGAGGAGGGGGTCACTCTCCTGGAGGTGGGACAGAGCAGCATCGGTACCTGGCTGGGGGGATTCCCCTGTAGTTTCGTCCGGGAGGTCTGTATAGGAGTCTCGAGGTTCTTCCAGGCCGGCGCCATCTTGGATAGCTCCGGTCCGCATCGCCGGCTTGTAGGCGAATTCTGTCAGTTTTTGCGGCTGGTACTCCGGGTATCTCTTTCTCGACATGTCGGGGAGGATCACTGCAATGTCTGGAGTAAAGGAGTGGGTAGATGATGGCTCGATTCTGGCCGTTGTCGCTGATTCTATTCCCCTGGCTTAGGAGCTGTGCTTTCAGGCGTCCATGTCCCTCTCCGGCCGGCCACGCCCCCACATGTGATTAGCTTTGACCAATCACAGCTAATAACAAGAAAACAGACTGAATAAATCTGTTTGATTCAGTAAAATGCTCTGTAATGCACTAGGCCGCGTACACACGATCAAATCTATCTGCTGGAAACAGTCTGACAGACCGTTTCAGCAGACAGATTCGATTGTGTGTACGGGCGGACAGACAGATTTGGCCAGCCGACAGATTTTAACTGGTTAAGGACCGCCTACTGTACATTTACGTCAGCAGAATGGCACAGCTGGGCACATCAACGTATATATACGTTGGTTTCTAGTACCCAGCCGTGGGTCGCGGGCACTTGTTGGCCCTTTTTGCCTTCACTCTGCGGTCCAGCTCACCCCAAACCATCTCGATTGGGCTCAGGTCCGGTGACTGTGGAAGGCAGGTCATCTGGCACAGCACCCCATCACTCTCCTTATTGGTCAAATAGCCCTTCCACAGCCTGGAGGTGTGTTTGGGGTCATTGTCCTGTTGAAAAATAAATGATGGTCCAACTAAACGCAAACCGGATGGAATAGCATGCCGCTGCAAGATGCTGTGGTAGCCATGCTGGTTCAGTATGAATTCAATTTTGAATAAATCCCCAACAGTGTCACCAGCAAAGCACCGCCACACCATCACACCTCCTCCTCCATGCTTCACGGTGGGAACCAGGCATGTAGCGTCCATCCGTTCACCTTTTCTGTGTCGCACAAAGACACGGTGGTTGGAACCAAAGATCTCAAGTTTGGACTCATCAGACCAAAGCACAGATTTCCACTGGTCTAATGTCCATTCCTTGTGTTCTTTAGCCCAAACAAGTCTCTTCTGCTTGCTGCCTTTCTTTAGCAGTGGTTTCCTAGCAGATATTCTACCATGAAGGCCTGATTCACACATTCTACTCTTAACAGTTGTTCTAGAGATTTGTCTGCTGCAAAAGCTGGCTACTTTGAAGAACCTAGAATATGACATATTTACAGTTGTTTCACACTTTTTTGTTATGTATAACATGTGTTAATTCATAGTTTTGATGCCTTCAGTGTGACTACAATTTTCATAGTATAAAAAAATAAAGAAAACTCTTGGAATGAGAAGGTGTGTCCAAACTTTTGGTCTGTACTGTATATACAGCAAGAGACAGCCCACATATAGAAATTCTGCATGTTACCACAAGCATATTTTTTTTGTCCATTCTTGTATATGAATTTTTGCCCTAATTTTAACCACTTTTTTGTATCAATAAAATTGTAGATTTTTTTTTATCATATAATTGTGTTAGTCCTTGGGTACCGAGATAGTTCACAGTGTTCTCGGCAGGGTTCATCCCTTACCACACACAATATATGAGGATCTAGAAGAGGAGGGCAGGTGATAGTTGTAAATGTCTACTATTCAACAAAATCTCTATCGTGATTCAATTTATTAAGAATCTCCAATGTGTTCCTGCTCTATGTCTCATGTACCCAGGGGCGGACTGACAACTCATGGGGCCCCTGCGCAATAGAAGATTATGGGGCCCCCCGTGCCAGGAGGCAGTGCAGCAGCGGGGCAGCTAAAACAATCAAACACATCAAAAGCATGTTGGTATCGGACATATCAAGGACAGATGTAAAAAAAATAAAAAATAAAGTTACATACTGTCCCTGGTTTTACTGAGCCTGGCAACCCTGATGGGAACCGCATGGAGCCCACGGGCAGTGCCCGAGTGCCTGAATTGTCAGTCCACCCCTGCATGTACCTCATATTTCTTACTGTTTGTATATTGAGTAATATGGTGCTCTGCTCTCACATTGTTGAACAGATTGGAATGTTGCCCTTCAAGGTCGAGCAACTCAGTCCTCACTTATAAACGATCAACGCTTTGGCTTCCAGGGAGCAGCAATAAATGCCATAGATGGGAACCAGGATCCCGAATTTCCCCACGGTTCCTGCACCCATACACATAATGAGCTGTCTCCCTGGTGGAGGGTGGACCTGCTGAAATCGTACAGAATTTCCTACATCTCCATCACTAACAGAGTCACCTATGCTGACAGATTTAATGGGGCTGAAATCCTGGTTGGAAACTCTCAGAGTGACAATGGAAACAATAATCCCAGGTAAGAATGATGCTTGGATACAACTTCCCTTTAGCGATCGCTCATATATACCCCTTATGGATTAGAGCAGTTTTTTCCTTTCTGCTAAGGGGCTGTGATAACTCCAAATACGGAAAGGTTTAGTCTTAAATTAAAGTCTGACAGTAGCTGATAAAGTAAAAAGTAATGTTTTGCATTATAACTAGTTGATACCTGTTGAAATCGAGCTGTTTTATTCACCTCCGTCACTCCTAAATCATTATTCTTACTG
Source organism: Rana kukunoris (assembly GCA_029574335.1). NCBI lineage: Eukaryota > Metazoa > Chordata > Amphibia > Anura > Ranidae > Rana > Rana kukunoris. The sequence continues at coordinate 35,379,611 of CM056052.1, forward strand.
ACTTCCTGGTTTGCGGTGCACATTCATTCTTGCTACACTACGGCCAAATGGGAACTACAGTTCCCATTAGGCTTAGCCTCCATGCCTGTGAGGGATAAGAGAGCATCTTCACGCAGGGCTGTAGTCATAGGGAGGGGGCGAGCACATTCTGCTTTCCACCATGCAAAACAGCTCAGGTGCTGGTGGAAAGCAAGAAGAGGAGAGACAGGAAATGGCATTTTCAAACCTGGATTACTGTATTTTGGAGGTCAAAAGGAAAAACGAGGTAAGTGATATTTAAATGCTCTAGCTTACAGCAATCAATTGATCTAATAAATAATAACCTTTAGTGTTCCTTTAAGCCTCGTACACACAATCTGATTTTTTCGCAGACAAAGCGTAGAACTTTGGTCTGAAGGGAGTTGGCCAGGAACTTGTATTGCATACAATTGTCGGCCAACAAACACAAACATGTTTTTTCAGCTATAGAATAATTGGGTCTGAGGTCCCCGAGCCAAAAGGAGGGGGGGCAATAGGACTATTATGATACTGGTACATGGGTAACATAAACTAATTGGGCTCCTTCTCCCGGGACCCCTTTACTCACCTCCTTGTCATAAAGGTCTTTCCACACGTGTCCCCCCATGGCTACCCTATGGGACCTTGTCTGGTTGCACTCACTGTCCTCATGTGGCTGGGACTTTTTACACTGGCTCCTGATGAAGCAGCACATGCCGCTAAACCAGTTGAGACTGTTGTGACCTTCAACCCATTGTGCTGTTTCCCCTCTTGGGGATCTTTATATTGGTGTTGTATATGGTTATCACCATTTTATCCTTGTATAATTTTTATTGTGTTTTTTGATGTTGTACTGAATAAAATTTCCTTTTATTTTATACCTGTATTTTCATTTTTTATGTTACCCCTGTACCAGTACCGTAATAGTCCTATTGTCCCCCCCCTCCTTTTGGGTCTTTGGTTTGGGGACCTTAGACCCAATTATTCTATATCCAAATTTCAAGGATGATGGTACTTCTCCATAGTATTTATATAATTCACTCCAGAGGCTTCTATTCATATGGTTTTTCAGCTCTTTAAAGCCGCCCTTTGGACACCTTCTGCTAATGTTGTGTTTGGTGAGCATTGCTTCTGAGCATGTACTTGTGTACACACGACCGGAAAATTCCAACAACAGACATTTGTCCGTGGAAAATTTTAAAGCCTACCATCCAACACGTGTCTGTGGAAAATCCGACAACAATTGTCCGATGGAGCGTACAAACAGTTGGATTTTCTGCCAACAGGTTTTTAACACAATTCCCGTTGAAAAATCCGATTGTGTGTACGAGGTTTAAGAGCTGTGAAAATGTGGAATAGGCTCCCTCCAGAGGTGATTCTGGCCAGCTCAGTAGATTAGTTTAATAAAGACCTGGATTCTTTCCTAAATATACATAATATAACTGGGTACCAGGGCCGTAGAAAAATCCTGGGGGGGGGTTCGGGTCTTTCAAACTCAAATGCCGCGTACACACGTACAAACAACGTTTTTGAAACGTCACTTTTCAAAGACGATGTTGCATACACACGATTTTTTTTTTTCACAAAAAGCGAGGTTACGTTCACCACTATTTTCCATTGAAGCTCGCTTCATAACTAGCTTCTGGGCATGCGCGGGTTGAAAAACGTTGTTTTAAACGACGTTTTTGCTACACATGGTGACTTTTTGTGAAACAAAAAACAACGTTTTGAAAAACGACATAAAAAATTCAAGCATGTTGGAATTTTTTTTGGTCGTTTTTTTTAAGACAAAAAACGACGTTTTGCCCACACACGATCAATTTAAATGACGTTTCAAAAAACGAGGTTTTTTTCATCGCAAAAAACGACCGTGTGTACGCGGCAAAAGGCATCATTTAAACTTTTTTGTTGGGGAATGTACGGTAAAAACATGTCACAGCAGAGTGGGGCCAGGAGGCTTTGCAAAGAGACCTTGCAGTAATTTCATGCTTTTCAGGGGGACCCCTTATTAAACTGAAGGGATTGGGCACAATAGAAGGGAAGCTGACTGATACACTCTGAAAATGCAAGGGCATTTTTCCTGGATACTCTGGTGGGGGGGGCGGTTTGAACACCCCTGACCCTCCCCCTATCTACGCCCCTACTGGGTACTAACATTTATAGGTAAAGTTAATCCAGGTAAAATCTGATTGCCTCTCAGGGGATCAGGAAGGATTTTTTTCCCCTGCTGGAGGAAATCGGATCATGCTTTGCTGGGGTTATTTGCCTTCCTCTGGATCAACTGTGGGTAAAGGATTGTGTATATGGGATTGTATTATTATTATTATTATTTGGTTGAAATGGATGGGCTTTTGTTTTTTTTCCAACCTGACTAACTATGTAACTTTCTGTAACTATCTGTTCAAATCTTGTAGCTCTAAAATCCTCAACAAGCCAAATCCCATTCATCTCAATAGCCCCTGTTTTTGCCACCTGAAGAAAAATGCCTGCTGCTCCAAAAAAGTACATGAGCTTCTTTTTTGGCAGATTTAAAGCATTTCCGGCACCATAGACTTCAATAGAAACAACCGAAAACACGTGACTCGAGCACTTTACAAGTGTTTTTGTCACTTGTTTTCTGCTCAAACAGCACCTGTCCACCCTAAATAGACATGTACAGAAACATTTTTTGTTTTGTTTATTTGTTTTTTAACGAATTCCAAATTTTTGTAACGATTCGAATTGGTCGAAAAATGATTGACCGATCTAATTCTATGTGAAGAATAGCTGGTTGTTAAAGCTGAGGTTCACACAAAAAGTGAACCTCCACTTTTTGGATCCCAGAGACAGGTATTTGCACCACTTCTTTTTTCGGATCCCCGGGGGGAATCCAGCCTGGCATGTCATCCACCCCCACTGTCTTCTGGGAAACACTGTTCCCAGGAGAGAGCGGGGACCAGTGACGGAATGGCGCGACCGTTTAAAAGTCAGCAGCTGTCGTATTTGTAGCTGTTGGCTTTTAAAAAAAAATTCAGCCAAACCTCCGATTTAAGCAGCGGGTGGGAAGCCGGCCGCTGGTTCCCTGCTGAAAGCTGAAAAGAAAACAACAACATTTTGTTTGGGTACAGCGTTGGACGACCGCACAATTGTCAGTGTAAAGCAACGCAGTGCCGTATCGAAAAAATGGCCTGGTCATTAAGGGAGGTAAACCTTAAGTGGTTAAAAAAAAAAACAATGTCCCCGATGTAGCTCAATGGTCACACAGCAGAGGAGGCAGTCAGTGGTTAGTCTTTGTCATGGGCAGAACTTTTGATTTTTTTTCTGTTCCGGTGGGTGGCGGGAGATGGACCTACATTGGGGGCATTGTTTTATTAATTTCAATAAAGGAATTGTCATAGGCTCTTGTTGTATCTTTATTCACTTTTTACATTTCTATTATGTTCTGTTTTACTCTATTCTTTTCTATTCTGTCCTGTCCCTTCTTTTCTGATGTTTTCTACCTTATTCTATTGTTTTCTATTCTTTTCCTTGCTATTATATCCCCTTTTTCTATTATATTATATTTTATTCTATTATTTTATTTTCTAATTTATTCTGATCTGTTTTACTCTATTCTGTTCTGATCCCTTAATGTCTATTCTATGTTCTATTATTCTTTTATTTGTATTCTATTATCTCTGCTATTCTTATATTTTCTATTCAGTTATATTCTTTTATTCTATGTATTATTCTATTTTGTTTTACCCTATACTATTACGTTCTATTATTTTGTTTTGTAGTATTTTTTATGTTCTATTCCTTTATTTTCTATAGTATTTTATTATATTCTTTTATTTTCTAATCTATTCTTTTCTGATCTACGCTTTTCTATTATTTTCTTTGCTCTTTCATATTCTATTCCAGGTATATGCAATTAGCGGACCTCCAGCTGTTGCAAAACTACAAGTCCCTTTGGGTGTCATGCTTGTGGCTATCAGATTCTTGCTATGCCTCATGAGACTTGTAGTTCTGCAACAGCTGGAGGTCCGCTAATTGCATATCCCTGTTCTATTCTATTTCTTTATTTTCTATTTTATTTTAACCTTGTTTTCTAATTCAATTTCAAATTCAATTTGAATACGATTCAAATTAAATTTCGTCTGATTTCAATTAGTCAATTTGGATTTGTTTAAATTAATTTCTATTGTACAATAATTCGGAAATTCAGAGAGGTATGGACTCCAGAGAGAGAGAGATATAATTTTGCCCCTGTTGAAATTATTAGTAAAACCTCATCTGGAATATGCAGTTCAGTTTTGGGCACCAGTTCTCAAAAAGGATATCGGGGAACTGGAAAAAGTGCAGAGAAGGGCAACCAAACTGATAGGCATGGCGGAGCTCAGCTATGAGGAAAGATTAGAGGAACTGAATTTATTCACTCTTGAGAAGAGGAGAATAAGGGGGGATACATGTACAAATATATAAGGGGTCGATATAGTGAACTTGGTTTATTCACTTTACGGTCAACACTGAGGACAAGGGGGCACTCTTTATGTCTAGAGGAAAAAAGATTTAATTTCCAAATATGGAAAGGTTTCTTCACAGTAAAGCCACATACACACGATCAGTCCATCCGATGAGAACGGTCTGATGGACCATTTCCATCGGTTAACTGATGAAGCTGACTGATGGTCCGTCACGCCTACACACCATCGGTTAAAAAAACGATCGGGTCAGAACGCGGTGACGTAAAACACAACGACGTGCTGAAAAAAATGAAGTTCAATGCTTCCAAGCATGCGTCAACTTGATTCTGAGCATGCATGGATTTTTAACCGATGGTCGTGCCTACTAACGATCGGTTTAAACCTATCAGTTAGGAATCCATCGGTTAAATTTACTGTAAAAAACACGTTGGCTTTGATAACTAACCGATGGTCCCCACACACGATCGGTTTGGTCCGATGAAAACGCTCCATCAGACCGTTCTCATCGGTTTAACCTATCGTGTGTACGTGGCTTAAGAGCTGTGAAAATGTGGAATAGACTCCTTGCAGCCCGAATTTACTCCCTTTGCCGCCCCAAGGCCAGTTCCTTCAATGCTGCCCCCCCCCCCACACACACCATCACATAGGGGGCTTTTGAGCCCCCCCATGTAATAGAAATGAGGATACATAAATAGCTCAGAGACAGCTGAACACAGCGCCTGCGCAATGACGGGTGGTAATAGAAATATACTATACGTCTTAGCGGGGCGTGTTTAAACAAATGAAAGGCGGCTTTTGCTAAGTTGTTGGGCGGCATTGCAGCACAAGTATATTGCTAATACCACCCCAAAGTTATCAGCTGTGCCCATCAATTAAAAACTCGGCCTCTTCAGTAGCTATCCAGCGTCTGTCATAAGATGGTCGTCATTGCGCAGACGCCATGTTCAGCTGACTTTATGTTGGCCCCATTGTGGTTCGTGCAGTGCCTGCGCAGTACAGGGGGGACACTGGCCGCTGTCCTGCCAAAAAAGATCCCCCGGCAGATTTTGGTCTCCCTGTACTGTGCAGGCACAGCACTTGTGCAATACGAACCACAACAGAGCCTCCGAAAATAGCTGAAGTTGAATAACTGAGTCCGCTGTTACAGGGCATCTGCGCAATGACCACGATGCAGTGGCACACTCCCGATGCTCATGCAGAGCAAGGGGTGGGTGTATTAATGTTATCTAGTGCAAGGGGCGAATCTGAAAGGGACGGGTTTATTACCGTTATATTGTGCGAGGGGTGGATGGATACAAAAGAGGGCACATTTTAAAATGATGGACAGAGATGATAAAAATGTTGATGGGCGTTTTCAATACTTGTCACAGTATATTGTTATGCTTACAGAATGGCTACAGGGGATGCCTCTGCCTATCAATTTCACCCCTTAAACCAGTGGTTCTTAACCTGGGGGTCAAATGATGATTTGCCAGGGTTCACCAAATGCCAGGATGTTCCTGAAGCCCGCACCGCTCTCCCAGGAAGGGAGATAAGAGGGGAGGAACAAAGAATAGGGGAGAGAAAGGTAAAAAAGAGAGAGCAAGAAAGACAGTCAGAGGGAGGGATGGAGAAAAAAACAAGGAATTAGGATTGAGAGAGATGAAAGGGACAGAAAGGAGAGCAAAGATAAGAGTGGTACATCCTAAAATGTACTATAAGGGGTTTTAATATTGTACGAGTGAAAGGCAATCAGGGAGCGCTAAATGTCCACAGGTTAGGGGCGCAAATTACTTGTCTTGCCTTGGGTGCTTTCAACCCACTCTATGAAAATAATTTTACTGTTAGGGGTCCCCACAACTTGGAAAATTTTATTAAGGGGTCACAGTACTAGAAGGTTGGGAACCACTGCCTTAAACGATATGCAGAGTGTATGGTGCATGGAGGAGGGTCAGATCTCCCGGTACTCAGCATCCACCTACGAGCCAACGGCAGTCGGTGGGGTCCCGGCTGTCAGGCTCTCTCCTCCGTATCGGTCAGATGGTCCAGTCCGGATCTCGGGCTCATCCCCCCTGTTGCCTGCTGCCCCTGCACCCCTGCACCTGGCCTCGATGGCCTTGTCTGGAATCCGGCCCTGCCTGCAGAGGTGGTTCTGGTCAGCTCAGTAGATTGCTTTAAGAAAGGCCTGGATTCTTTCCTAAATGTACATAATATAACTGGGTACTAATATTTATAGGTAAAGTTGATCTGGGGAAAAGCCAATTGCCTCTCGGGGGAATCGGGAAGTATTTTTTTCCCCTGCTGTAGTAAATTGGATCATGCTTTGCTGGGGTTTTTAGCCTTCCTCTGGATCTAATGTGGGTAAAGTATTGGGTATATGGGATTGTATGATATTTTTTATTTTATTTACTTTATGGTTGAACTAGATGGAATTGTGTCTATGTAACTATGTAACATCCAAATAACAAAAAATGTCTCCTAATTTTGATTTGGGACGAAACGAGCAGTGCATGTCTCATGTGTGTATATACAGTATCTATGCAGTTTTTTCCAGTGTAGACCAAGCCAATGAAGTCCCGGGTTCTTTCACTTCCTTAATGGGATGGTCCTTAATGCTGTAATACTCTAGGCTGCATGATGATGCTGTCCAAGGGGGCGTGTCCATAACAGTCTGGGCTCAGTGGAAGTGGGATGATGCCAATACCGACTATTACTGAACCAGAAATACAGTGGGAGGGAAGTGCCAGACTTGGAGATCTTTGCAGATTGGAAATCTTTCCAGCTTTGAAGGAAAAGCTGTTTTTTTTTTAATATATTATTGAGCTATTCTGCGTTACGTATTGTGTAGCTGCTTTTCTAAAATAAACACATACATGTGTAATGATTGATATTACTGTTACTTTTATTACTGGTAATACAAATTTCACTTTGCAGGTGCGGGGTGATTACCTCTATCCCAGATGGAGCAACACAGAAATACTACTGCCATGGCATGGTTGGCAGATACGTCAATATAATTATACGCGGAAAGACCCAATTTCTTACATTATGTGAAGTTCAAGTCTGGACCTCTGACAGTAATTGAGTGACCCACTTAAAAAGGGCAACAGATGATTACAATAATAAAATGTAAAATGTATTGTCTTCTGTGTCAGTAATCTGAAGGGCAAAGCAATTAATCAAATAATCAAAATACTGATTAATAAACAATATTCAGCATTATGTCTGTGTTGTCAAATCTGAATTCACTGCATTCCAGTATACAGAGAAAGCTTGTTAAATGTGTTAGTTTAAATGCAGGGGATGTATTAACCACTTCAATACAGGTAATTTCCACCCCCTTCCTGCCCAGGCCAATTTTCAGCTTTCAGAGCTGTCACATTTAAATGACAATTTCGCGGTCGTGCAACACTGTACCCATATGATATTTTTTTTCCCACAAATTAAGCTTTCTTTTGGTGGTATTTGATCACCGCTGCGGTTTTTATTTTTTGCGCTATAAAAAAAAAAAAAGAGTGACAATTTTGAAAATAATTATCCCAATTATAAAAACAAAACAAAACAAAAAAACATTTTTTTTCCTCAGCTTAGGCCGATATGTATTCTTCTACATATTTTTGGTAAGAAAAAAATTGCAATAAGCGTATATTGATTGGTTTGCGCAAAAGTTATAGCGCCTACAAAATAAGGGATAGATTTATAGCATTTTCATTATTATTATTATTTTTTTTATTAGTAATGGCGGCAAACTGCCAGAACTGTGATATTGCGACGGACACTTTTGACACTATTTTGGGACCATTGACAATTATAAAGACAATAATATATGCTAAAAATATGCACTGATTACTGCATAAATGTTACTGGCAGGGAAGGGGTTAACCCTAGGGGTAATCAAGGGGTTAACTGTGTTCCCTAGGGAGTGATTCTAACTGTGGGGGGGGGAACTGACTGGGGGAGGTGATCGATCAGTGTTCCTATATACAAGGAACACACGATCGGTCTCTTCTCCCCTAACAGGACGTGGATCTGGGTGTTTACACATCCTGATCCACGTTCCTGCTCTGTGAAAAGCGATTGCGGGTGCTAGGTAGAGATCGCGGGCACCAGAAACTTGCATCGGCTGCCGAGTGATGCGGCAGGTGCGCGCACGTGCCCCCTAGACAGATGGGAAGCTGAGGACATCATACTGTATGATGGCCGCCCAGGATGGCAGGGCTGTCATATTACAAGAGCGGGATGAGAAGAGGTTAAAAAAGGATAAAAATGCATCAAAATAAATAAAGATCTGATCTAAATAAGTAATATTTAAAATAATGATGATTTGTTACTAACAAGGCTGGGGAACCACTATTCCAGATCAAACATAAGTGAGACCAGTTGTGTATGTCAACACCACATCTCAAAAGTAGTACGCAGAGAAATTGATTCAAGGGATCAGGGATTTTTTAAGAAGTTGAGTCCTTTGGTCAGAATAATTAAATGATTCTTTCACATTCTTAAAAATATATACATTGCATAACAAATTCATGTAAAAAAAATTCTGGGGTGTCAATCCCCTAAAAGCAACCAATAGATTCAGGAATCCATATTCAGTATTGCAACCCCCACATATGAGACTTTCCTAAATACGAATAAACACTGTGATAGTGTATGAAAAAAAAATGGTAATACGTATTCCATAAGGAGAGATAAGGGGAGAAATGCCTCGGTCGATGAGTTTTGCATTGAAGGCTTCCACTGGGGTTTTTGGGGTGCAATTGAGTATGGTTGCTATAAAGAAAATATATAATAGTTCAAAAACAAATTTTAAATGCATCACTGAGGCCGCGTACACACGATCAAATTTATCTGCTGGAAACGGTCCGATGGACCGTTCCAGCAGACAAATTCAATCGTGTGTGCGGGCGGACAGACAGGTTTTTCCAGCAGACAAATTTTAAAGCATGCTTTAAAATCTGTCTGCTGGGAACCCGTCCGTCCGACATGTCTGCTGGTTAGTACACTAACCAGCGGACATATCTGTCCGCACATGCGTCAAATGGATTCGACGCATGCGTGGAAGTATTTTACTTCCTGGTTCCGTGACGTGGCAGCGTCAACGTCACCGCCACGTCACCGCGCTGTCTTCCGGCAGGGATTTTGGTTTGATCGTGTGTACACGATCAAACCAATATATCCCAGCAGACAAATCCGATCAAAACGGTCTGTCAGACTGATTTGATCGGATTTATTTAGTGGTGTGTACGCGGCCTTAAAATAATTTTGTACCATCATCCAGAATTTAGATATAGAAAAATTGGCTCTGAGGTCCCCAGACCCCAGAGATCCAAAGAAGGGGGAATGTGGGGCCATTGTTGGACTATCGCGGTACTTATAATATGGATATGAAGTGTACAAACACAGATATAAAAATATATAAAAAACATTTCTATTGATTACAACATCAGTAAATACACAACAGAGAGTGAAAATTAAAAGAATTAACGACCAACACAACCCCAATATAATGATCCCCAAGGGGGGGAGAAGAACAGTGGGTTGAGAGTCATGACAATCATCTTGACTAGTTTTGCGGCTTTAGCCGCTTCATCAGAAGCATGTCTAGGAAAACCTCACAAGCGAGCCTGGGCGGGCGCCACTACACAAGGTCCCGTAAGGTGACCAGGGGGCGCATGCATGTTTTGGATGGACCTACTTGGATGCAAGGAATGTCTTGCGTGTAGGGGGCCCCAGGAACTGGAGCCCTAGCTGGGACATGTGTATAAAGCCACATGTAACCTCCACAGGGAGAGTCCATGATAGTGAATCAAGAGGGGAGGGGGGACCACATTGGGTCCCAAGGTGGCATCAGGGTAATGAAGCCTACCAGTGGCACTGTGGGCTTGGTGAGTCCACAGGGATCCCGGGGTCAAGCATTCCTTACAGGACCTTGTGTGGTGGCGCCCGCCCCGGCTCGCTTGTGGGGATTTTCTAGACATGCTCCTGATGAAGTGGCTAAAGCCGCAAAACTAGTCAAGGTGATTGTCATGACTCTCAACCCACTGTCCCCCCCCTTGGGGATCATTATATTGGTGTTGTGTTGGTCGTTAATTCTTTTAATTTTCGCTCTCTGTTGTGTATTTACTGATGTTGTAATCAATAAAAATGTTTTTTATATATTTTTATATCTGTGTTTGTACACTTCATATCCATATTATAAGTACCGCGATAGTCCAACAATGGCCCCACATTCCCCCTTCTTTGGATCTCTGGGGACCTCAGAGCCAATTTTTCTAGTTCAAAAACAAACATATCGTACATTAACCCATTTATGCTTGAGTTTGCAAATTCATATATTTTGCCTAGAAAAATTCAAAAAACAAGAACTTAAAGAGGATTTTTCTTTACTATATTCCGTTGTTGAGTTATGTGGCGTTCCAAAAACAGAGCTCTAGGCAAAACCACCAGTACACTCTACATAATGTATAACATACATTTTCATGTCTCGGCAGGTGGCAACACCTGATATTCAGTGTGATTTTCAACAGAACATTGCACATGTAAGGCAACATCACATTTTTCACATTGAAAAGTGGTCTTCTTATGACATTCAGCACACCTCATTTGCTTTACGTTTGACTATCACATGATTCATGCCATTGTAACGTGAGTTAATGTTACGCTTCTGAGAATGTCTTCTTCAGCCAGGTTCTGGAGAATGACCACGGGTCTCCACATAATGGCGCACCACATGTCAATGAAACATTATAAAATCCATTGGCTTCTCATCATATGTTTGAGGTCTCTGTAAGTGCCTCATTAAACTGAAGGGCAAGTGATGCACAGACCCTGTATTCTTCATGTTTAATATTTGAGTTTTTACCCTGATACAGCTGAAACCAACAAATGTAGCTAAGGCATGTGGCACCACATCAGAACTTATAGCTAATCTGAATGAGCTTTTTTCAAATAAACTGCACCTATTAGGGTTAGGGTTAGGGGTTAGGGTTAGGTTTTCCCATTGAAGAATATGGCTAGAACTCAGAAATTATAACAGGGACCTCCCCCAAGGTCATAGGTCAGAAGGCGGATTCCCAGAGGTCAAAGGTCACAGGGCGTGGCTGACCCACCCCACCAAAGTGTGCCGCCTACCCCAACTAAGTCGGGGAATAAACAAGTCGGGGAATGAACAAGTCGGGGGATGAACAAGTCGGGGACCCATAAAAGCTGGAATATGTTTCATTTGGAACAAATTTTCATATACCATATATACTCGAGTATAAGCTGCATATAAGCCAAGCTACCTAATTTTACCACAAAAAATGGTAAAACGTATTGACTCGAGTATAAGCCTAGGGTGTCCATCTGCATGCCTTACTGTATCCATGCCTCACTGTGCCTTACTGTGTCCATGTTCACGCCTCACTGTGTCCATGCCTCACTGTGCCCATGCCTCACACTGACGTTTAACATGGGAGTCTATGGAAGTGGTGCCCAGGTTTGAAAAATCGATGCTCCCCAGCCATAGGTCCCCCAGACACTTGTAGAGGGGAAATGGGGCTACATGTGTGCCAAGTTTCGGGTCCAGGGGACCTACGACCGGCTGGTATCGGGTCCCCGAAGTCACCAGAGAAATTGCCGTTAAACACGGGAGTCTGTGGAAGGGGTTCCCAGCTTTGAAAAATTGGTGCTCCCCGGCCGTAGGTCACCTAGACAACAAACTTTGCACACTTGTAGAGAAAGAGTGGGGCTACATGTGTGCCACATTTGCATGTGTCCCAAGTTTGCCGGTACCAGGTCCCCAAATTCCGGGAGCTCAGGAGCAAAAAGGGCACTATAAACCGAGGGGGGCATTTTCAGCAGAAAAAAATTGTGCTGAAAAACTTGGCTTATACTCGAGTATATGCGGTATCTCTCATTGAGTTTGCTTATGAGAGGTTGCAACTTGGAAAACGTTTAAATTGGGTCCAAATTTGTCAGGAGAGTCATCAGGTGTGTATGAGGGATCATCTGAGTCAGACTCAGCATCAGAGCCATCTTGAAAAAGATATGCAGGTGCACACAACAGTACCTAGCAGATTATTTATTTTTCCACCTTTTTCGTCTCCTGAGTCCTCATCAGAAACAGGTGATGTAGCATTTTAAGGTGGTTATATCACTATTGCACTTGCTTCTATGTTGTCATCTGTCTCTAACAGGTCAGTTATTTCATGTAAACCAATGGCCGGACTTTTGACCGGTCAAAACTCTGTCGAAATTCTGATGGAAAAATAGAGAACCTGCTCTCTATCTAAGTCTGTCCGAAATTCCCACTGGAAAAGTCCGATGGGGCATATACGCAGTCGGACAATCCGATGTAAAATTTATACAATTTTTCAAGTAATTTTTCTTCATACATTTTGACCAAAATTTATACTGCTACATATCTTTAGTATAACCCAAATCAGCGTTTATTATTTGGTCTGTGTGAAAGTTAAGGTAACAATCATTGAAAATTGTATTTGTTTTTTTTCTTTATACTGAAAAGTGTTTTTTTAGGGTAAAAAAAAAAAAAAAAAACAACAACAGGAGATCTGCAGTGTAATACAACAGTAAATATTATATCAAATACAATAAGGTCTACAAACAGTCCAATAGAGCCACATACTGTATGACAAACACAAACATATAACAAGAACATAAGATTTATCGGACATGTCAGAATTACAAAAGTCAGTATAATCAGGGCACAACTTATAAGGGTGGATATATCTGTGCAGACTAATCAGTCTTAAACCATATCCAAAATTAAAAGAAATAAAGAATCAATAAGAAAAAAGAAAGAAAACATAAACTAAAGAAACAACAACAAAAACAATAATATCAGGTCTCCCCCTTTTTCTTTTTTTTCTCCCCCCCCCCCTTTCCCCTAATGACTGCCATAACTGGACAGCGGTTACTTTTTCTTTTTCTTTTTCTCTTTCTGTGGTATAATTTTCTGCATTATTACCTCTCACCTATTTTCTACTTCCCCCCTCCCCTCATATATCCCTCCTAATTTATCAATTTTCCCTCTCCCCTGTTCTCCCCCCCCTCCCTTTCCTTCCCACTCTTCTTTCCCTCTCCCTTTTCTTCCCCTTTTCCCATCCCCCTCCTTCTTTCCATTGCTCTCCCCTACCCCGCCCTCACTCCATACCCACCTCCAATCCCTATCCTACACCCCTCATACCCTTTCCCTCACATGTCTACAATTTCTTTCCATCACCATGGTGTCCCAATCTAATGATTCATTTCAAACATAGTTACACATATCTCTTTTCAACTTATCGTATTAGAGCCCGTCCTCTTAATCCCCCTTTGTGCGCTACAGGCGAACTGCCAGACGCAGCACCTGATTGTGTTGACCAACCCAGGTGAGCAATATTCCTCTTTGCTTCGCCCTGAATGAATACACTGCTCATTTTCTACCAATTATTGACCTAATTTGTATTCTCTTGCTTGATGTTTATCATATACTTTACAAATATTTTTTAGACCCTCCTGAAGAAGCGGTTCTCACCGCGAAACCGGTCGAGGTCAATTGGCTCCACTCATTGAGACACAGATGTTTTTTTGCTATCTTAGATTGATCTGCGGGTTTGTCCCTAAATGTTTAAATGTTTTTACATTGTTAACTGTTCTTTGTTAATAAATTTAATTTTTATATATTATTTTGGTGTCTACCAGTGCCTTGAAAATCCCATTTTTCCAAACACCAGACACATGATTAATGCTAACTGGCGGCAAGCAGCCTTTGTGCATTCTATCAATTGAGTCTAAAATTTCTCCATACTAACCGGGATGCTGGCACATCCTAATTATTTTCTCTAATTTAACTGAGGCAATACTCACACTTCTTGAATATCAGGTCAGTCTTGTAAACGCAATAGCCACCATGGGTTCCACTTAGCATCATAAATAGGGGTAGTGTCATGTAGTCTATGGAAAATACGTTCACACAACATAATCTGATCGATCCTAGTGAGGATCGGTGCAAATGGGACTGAGGGTGATTTCCAGTATAAGGCAAAAGTCCAGAGCACAGCTATACAGATAGTGTGCAATAAGTGCCTCATGGGTTTAGGGATGTCAGGGATCTTCTCAAAAAGAAGACAGTGTCTGTGCGTCAGATCTATATGGGTACCTGACAGTTTATCCATAAGAACGAATGTCTCCCTCCAAACAGGTAAGATCTTTTCGCAGTCTCAAAATATGTGTTGGAAAGTGCCAGAGGTGGCACAACCCCGGAAGCAGAGAGGGGAAGACTGCGGAAACATCTGATGTACTCACAGAGGAGTGTAACACCACCTAGTAAATAACTTGACCGCTGTTTCCCTAATAGTGAGAGAGATAGCACTTTTCCGTAGGTTATGCCAGTTATTCACCCAATCTTTAAGGTTGTAGTCTAAATCAAAATCAGTTCCCATTGAGACATATGTTTCAGTTTGGACCCTACTTGTCTAGCTACTATCGACTTGTAAAGTATAGAAATCAATCCCCTTTGTCTAGGAGCCAGTATGCATAAGGATTCATACGCAGTATGTGAGGATGAGGGAATTTGAGCATAGTGAGTGAGAAAAAAAATGGTGGATCTGAACAAATCTATAAAATTCCCTGTCAGGAATATCCCTCTGGGTGCGTAGCTGCGGGAACGAGATAAACCTACCCTCATGAAGGTAATCCTGAAGAGTGGTAAGGCCCTGAGAGTGCCACCGCCCAAAAGAATCCGGGTCAGTGAAGGTGGATGGGAATCTAGGGTCACCTAAAAATGAAGCCCCAGGGGGGATCGTTGAAGCCAAAGCCATGGAAGACTTGCAACGGTTACAAATTTTAAGACCATTAGCTACTAATAGGTTCTTATTTGCCAACCCATGGGACTGAGGTCCTGAGGACCACAATAAACCTGAGAGGTGAAAAGGAATTATGGAATCACGTTCAAAACGCACCCAAGGGACTTTAGGGTTATTGATGTTCCATTGTGCTTGCTGAGAAAGTCTGCTCACTACATAATACAACCACATTTGGGGAACTCCCAGTCCTCCCAACCGGAAAGGTCTATAAAACACCTCTTTAGAAAATCTGGAAGGTATATCATGCCAGATAAAACTATTTATATAGGATTGAAACTTCAGCAGATAGGCTTTGGGGAGTAGAAGTGGTAGGGCACAAAATAAGTAGAGCAGTTTAGGAAGGATAGACATCTTCACTGTTGTAATCCTACCTAAAAAGGAGATCTTATAAGAGGACCAAGTTTTCAACAACTGTTTTAAATTATCTACCAAAGGGGGAAAATTCAAATGGAAAAAATCATTGAAATTCCCTGAGAGCCTCACCCCAAGATAGGGGAGAGACGACCGGGCCCAGGAAAGGAAGAAAGAATATTTTAAAGCTTCCAGCTCAGCAGGGGGAAACACGACAGGCAGGGCAAGATATTTAGAGACATTAACAGACAAACCCGAAATGTCTGCAAAGATAGAGAGGGTCTGAAGAAGGTTCGGAAAAGTGACAATAGGATTGGTCAAAAACAGCAGGACATCATCTGCGTCCATGCAAAATTTATATTCAGAATCAGATTTATGGTAACCAGTAATATCCGGGTGTTGCAAGATCGCTATGGCAAGGGGTTCTAAGGCAAGAGCAAAAATCAAGGGGGACAGAGGGCAACCCTGTCTAGTGCCCCTGCCGAGCTGGAAGAAGTCTGAATTACATCCAGGTATTCTAATTCGCGTACTAGGGTTTCGATAGAGGGCATGGAAAGCTCGAAGAAATTCTCCTTGAAATCCAAAACATTGTAAAAGGAGCAAAATATTATTCCAAGACACGCTATCGAAAGCCTTATGAATGTCTAGGCTCAACAAAAATATTTTTTTAGAAAAAAGAGTAGCATCCTGAATGACGTTAGAAGCTAAGCGAATATTATCTGTAATAAGGCGGTGGGGAATTAAGCCTGACTGGAAAGGGGATATCAGGGAGGAAATAATATTACTGAGTCTGTCTACCAAAATTCGACTAACATTTTTTAAATCATTATTTATGAAAGAAATAGGCCTAAAATTTTGAGGAAAGGACCGTGGTCCTTATTGGGCTTTGGGATTAAGGACATGTTTGTCAGGAGCATCTCCTCAGGAAAGACTCCTCCCTGTAGAATCAAATTAAAAAGCTGGACAAGCATCGGGGTTAGTTGGGTAGATTTTTTTTATAGTAGATGGCTAAAAAGCCATCTGGACCGGGGGAGGAACCATTTTTAAGGGATTTAATGACATTCAGCACCTCAGCAGAAGAAATAGGACGATTAAGAGCTTCCAGCTTAGGGGTGGTCAAGGTGGGCAATGGAAGGCCATAACCATAACTCAGCCTCCCGTGAGGGGCAGAGTGCTGGGCTCCCAACAACGAGGAGTAATAATCTTTAAAAATTCCAAGGACTTCCTGAGGGTGGGAAACTAGATGGAGAGGCCAATTTATATACATGGGGGGGGGGGGTCGAACAGATTGGTTGAGCTTCCTAGCAAACATGGTGGAAGACGTGTTACTATGAAGGAGCAATGTGGCCCTAGACCAACACAAAGCTTTTACAGTGTTAGCCGAAAGCAAGGAGTCAAATTCCAACTGTTTTTGATCAATGGACCTCCTAGTGGACTCCAACTGTAAGAAATTATGGTCTTTATAAAGGGTATCCAATTCTGCAGAAAGCTGTACAAATCCTCAGCTTATTAGACTTGTTGTGGGCGGAGGCTAGGCTAATAAGCTCACCCCTCAAAACCGCCTTTTGGGCCATCCACACAGACATGTCTACTGTATGGTGGGACTGGGAGAGAAAGCTCAGTGATTGCAGTATTCTAGTCTGCATCTCCCCAAGGCATCCATCAGTGTTTTACTCTCCAGAAACAAATGTGTATTTTTGATGGCCATACTCTAGGCTTCCAACCTTTGATTAACGGGCCAAGGATTCCACCTGGAATTTACAACCTGACGTTCCACATCATTCAAGTTAGATCCGGCTTCTTGACGTGGATTTCCAGCTTCAGTTCCAGTTCCCTACTATGATCCTGCCTTCCAGTTTCCAGTGGTCCCGGTTCCCAAATACCACAGTACCTGTCTGACTCACTACTCTACAGTACCTGAGTCCAACCTGTCTGGTAAGCGCATTTACATTTATTACCAACCAAGATGAGATTGTGACCTATTGCAAATCGCTTGTCTTCCCTTCATTGGATCACCACCCACCTGTCTTCATATAGACTTTGGATCTTTGCACACTCTGAGCACTCCTTTTGGGCCGCTTCATATTCAATGCCAGTGGCTCCGATGTATTCACCTCATACAAATATGATTCTCATATTTGTTATTTATTAGCGCTACATTTCTGTTTTTATATTCTGTGGACTTTGTTTGTTTGTATGTAGCAGCTTTTTCCTTTTTTATTTACATTAGCGCAGTTTTTTCTTTATTTAAATATATATAAGTAGCTGTCAAAGGCTAAATAGTAGAATACCCAAACGATGCATGTTAAATCAAGAGGTGACCGTGTACAAAAAAAAGGATCCATGACCTGATATCACCCAGTGTAAAAAATCTGTGAAAAACTGCAAAATAGTATATAGGAACATAAAACAAAAAAAAATGGATCAGGAACAGTTCGGGAACCTGATAATAACAATGAAGAACCGAGACAAGACCGTCTCAAACCCAGCAACATCCTAACTCAAGGGACTAGAGAAAACAGGTGCAAAAATGAAAATAAAAAATAAAAGTATATATACAAAAAAAAAGGACAACAATGAAAAAACTTTTGCCTCTGTGAGACTTCAGAAAAAAACAGAATGCTGGGGGGTGAGAAACATATGCCGGCACCTAAGGACAGATCTCAGGTCCAGAGGCTGAAGAGATGTGGGGTGCAGGATCATCTAAGACATAGCACAAAAAGTGAGACCAGGGAGTCCGAGGTGTGTCCATAAAATCAGAGGAGAGATTTTGTCGTAGCGAATTCTTTGTCTGTCTCGTCTGGTTAGAGGAGTGTGCCAGATTTGAGAAGGCCTAGGAGTTAGAGGGGGACAACGAACGGCTTCGGCATTCAACAAGCCCATTTTCACTAAGATCTCCTGACCTTCCAAGAAGGTAGTGGCTGAATAAGTGGAACCATTATGAGGTACCACTAATTTAAAGGGGAAACCCCATTTATAGCGCATACGAGCGGATTGCAATGCTGTGGTTATTTCCCTCATGCCTCTATGCCTGTCGAGTATATCTGGACTGTGAAGTCATCCAGAGTAAATCTAGGAGTATTCCGTGCAGCTCTAAGGATGTCTTCTTTCGTTAAAAATTCCTTCATGCATAAGACAATATAAGACAATATACCTTGGTGGCTTATCAGCCGGCGGCTTAGGCCTCAAGGCTCTATGGATCCGGTCGCAGATAAATGCTGCTGCGTCCTTGTGAGGCAATAAGGTTTTGAACAGTCTAATGACATTTGGGATCAGATCGGTAACCGTTTCAGGGAAACCTCTCAGGTGCAAATTATTGCGTCTGTTTCGGTTGTCCAGATCTTACATTTGTGCTTGGATCTGTGAAAAAGCAGCGGAGAGGTTGTCATGTTCCCTGCTAAGATCGTTGTAGGCTACCAGATCATCGTGTTTAGTCTCCAGCAGGTCAGTCCGGGAGCCCAAGGTGGCAATCCCTTGGGAGAGAACCTGTGAGGATTCGTGGAGCGCCGATTGAAATTTGGAAGCCAAACGGGTGTACATAGTCTCTAGGCTAGAGTCTAAATCAGCCTTAGAAAGAGCCACAGAACACTCACTCACCAATGGAGGAGGAGAGGAAACAGGATCCGGAGGCCGCGTGGGAGCCAAGGCGCCATCTTGAGACATGCCGTACTGTTCTCTGGTGCGGAGAAGTTAGTGGGTTAGAGAGGTTTGGGCAGCTCCCTTGGTCTTCTTGTTAGAAGACATGCACCACACACTCTGGAGCTAGGGGGTGATAGGCAGAAGCAATAATGAGCAGTAAATAGCCCCCAGGAAGTCAAATTAGTTTTGGCAGTGTACAGAGCTAAGCTGCTAAGCGTCCATCCAGATCAGCGTCCCGCATGCGCCCCCCCCCCCCCCCGAAAATTGTATTTATAAAGGCCCTAACATGCCAGGAGTACAAATATCCCCTAAATTACACCTTTTTGGAAAGCAGACAGCCGAAGGTATTAGTAAGAGGCATGGTGAGTTTTTTTGAAGTTTTCCTGCAATTCTTTTTTTGTTACAAAAATGTCGTATTAACAAGTTATTTCTCACACATGGCATATGCATACTTGCAACTACACCCCAAAAAACATTCTGCTACTCCTCCTGAGTATGGCGATACCACATGTGTGAGACTTTTTCTTGGTCACATAGAGAGGTCCAACATACAAGGAGTATCTTTAGGCATTATTCACTTTAAGACCAGACCTTATTTTGACACTTTTTGTTTACAAGTAAAAATCTGTATTTTTGCTAGAAAATTACAGAGAACCCCCAAACATATATATTTTTGTAGTTGAGGCCCTAGAGAACATAATTTTACACAATAATGCATAAATGCATTTTACTGAAGTTCAATGCACACAAAGACAATATAATACCCATATTTTTGGTAAAATATAAAATATGGTGCTGTGCCGGGTAAATAGTTACCACTGATTTACACTGACAAAAGTTTTTGTGCACTTGCAGGGCTAGACTGGGGCAAAAATTTGGCCCTGGACTTCATCCAGACTGGCCCACTCCCACACCCCCCCGGCCACCCAAGCCCCCTCTCCCCCTTCACTAGTCACTAGCCGTTATACTTTATTAGAGTAGAATGGCTGGTAATGGTACTCTTATAGGCAGTACCAGTGGGAAGCTAGACATTTTTTCACCTGGGGCAAAGAATCAGTTTGGTGCCCCCCCTTATGGGACAAGATTTGGCAGAAGTGAGAAACTCCCAAGCCATAGCAGTTGAGTCAGCTGTCTGTCCCCTCCTCCATGCTCCTCTGGTCCTCCCCCTGCTTCTTTGTTCTCCCCAGGTGAGCGCCGCGGGAAAGAAGAGACAGAGGAGCGGAAACGGCGGCGGTCCGCTGTCACTGAAGCTGGCCCACTGAGCCATCGGCCCACCGGGAAACTCCCTGTAGTCCCAATGGCCAGTCCATCCCTGTGCACTTGTACACTATACTGTAACAGATGTTGATCGTCCACCGACAGACTCTGACAGATGTTGATGTTGCAATAGAACACTATTGTACTATTACAGATGTTTTTGTGCACTGGAACACTGGTACAAATGTTGATGGGACACTAGTACACTGCAACAGAAAGAAAGTTACCGCTCCATGTGGGTTGTGTTGGGATGATCAGTGTGGTCTCAGGAGATCAAGAGTGCTGGCAATGCACAAGGCAACAAATGGAAAAAGAAAATATGGACAGCCGCACTCCAAAAAAAGTTTGATGGTTGTCTTTATTTAAAAAAGGAAAAAAGCACTACAAATCACAGCACACAACACGGGAGTAAAACAGCTGACGCGTTTCGCACTATAAATTAGTGCTCATAGCTGACAATTATAAAACATCACTTCTAATATATAGCAAACTTTCAAAGACATGTGATCAATGCTAACCCCTAAAAGGTCAAAACTAATTGACCAATGGGATTGCCAGATCTGAATCCCTAACTACAATGATCTGTGTGTATGTGTGAATAGGTCTCTGAGATTTAACCTCGAAATGTGTAGATTATTGGAAAATGTATAATGAAAAACTAATATAATAAATATTTCTTGTGTAAAAAATTCATATAGATAAAAAAAAAAATAGTTTATGTTTAAAAAGAGATATAAATAAAGTGGCTGAAACTATATGAATTTATGTGTAAATATAATTACACCGTATCAAAAAATGCATTAAAATAAAATTAGATTGAATTAGATTAGATAGATGTGCGTGCCTAGTGATACAAGATTATTGTTCTAAAAACTGTGTATACACACCCATTAACTAGTAAGTAAATAAATAGATAAATAAAAATGCCTTTTGTCATGCGATTTTATGGTGAAAATGCATAACGTGTAGGGGATGAAAATTAAAGTGAGGCCTCGTACACACGACCAAGGAACTCGCCGGAAAAGACACATCGTTTTACTCGACGAGTTCCTTGTTAGGCCTGTCGAGAAACTTGACAAGCTGTCTTTGCGTACACACTGTCAAGACCAAACCTCCTTGTTCTCTAACTCTGTGACTTCAATACATAGACGGCAGGGGAAGTTCAATTCCACTGGCTCAACCCTTGGGGCTGCTTTTGCTAATCTCATGTTACCGCGTGTTAGGTAAAAGTATGGTGAGAGACGATTTGCATTATTCAGTCTCAGACCAGTCTGTTACAGAGTGACAAATGTGCTATTTCCATTACAAACGCTACTTTTACCGAAGGTGCGCGGGTTTCTAAGCATACACACCAATGTGTTTCTCGTCGAAAACCAGCCCGACGAGGAACACGACGAGGAAATTGAAGCTCCTGTCGAGGAAAAAGAGAACTTGTTCTCTTTTTTCCTCGTCGAGTTCCTCGACAGTTTTCTCGATGAAATGCATACACGACCATTTTCCTCGGCAAAAAAGCTCTGCCACCAAGTTTCTTGATGGATTCTGTCGATGAAAATGGTCGTGTGTACGAGGCCTGATAATTGAGCAGTGAAAAAACTACTAGTCAATTTTATTCGCTTCCAGGAACTAAAAAATTGTTGTGTATATATCTATATATCTATATCTATAGATCTATATATATATATATAGATCTATATCTATATCTATCTATGTCTATATCTATCTATATCTATCTATATATATATATATATATATATATATATATATATATATATATATCTATATATATATCTATATCTATATATATATATATATATATATATATATATATATATATATATATATATACAGATATACTGTATATATATATAGATAGATGACCAGTTACAACCTAAAATACATAAACATATTGGAAATGTTAAAAGCATTTCTAGTATGATGTAATACAAAGTAAAAAAAAAAAGAGTGAATGTGATGTGTAAGTAAATATTATTTATATATTTTAGTTTTTGTGCTTTATATATTTTATATTTTGTGTTTTATGTAAAAGGCCAATTAAGTGGCACTAGTATTGTGACATGAAAACTATTATGGAATTAAAACATTAAAACACAAAAGGTTATGAATGTAGATGGATGAAGTATAATGAAATATGTTGTAATGGATAGTAATAAGAATGGCAAATGACTATGACCCTGTAGGTGTGCGAGTGAAAAATGCACACATATAGCGATGTGAGTGTTCCAATGCGTATATAGTTGTATAATTATTATTATCTCCCTTATATATGTGTGTGCCGAAAAAATTTCCAGCCACATAACACCCGACAAACCTAATAAAAGGTTCATATCAACATAATAAAAGAGGGGCGATTAACCACTTGCTTACTGGGCACATACACCCCCCTCCTGCCCAGGTGAAATTTCAGCTTCCGGCACTGCGTCGCTTTAACTGACAATTGTGCGGTTGTGCGACGTGGCTCCCAAACAAAATTGACGTCCTTTTTTTCCCACAAGTAGAGCTTTCTTTTGGTGGTATTTGATCACCTGTGTGGTTTTAATTTTTTGCGCTATAAACAAAAAAGTGCGACAATTTAAAAAAAAAAAATACAATATTTTTTACTTCTAAACAAGAAAAAGCTGCGCAAATATAAACACTACAATGTAGAACTCCAATAACAGTCCTGTGTAGAATGAGTGAAAGTTCCGTATTACACGTGATGAATAAAATAAATTAAAAAATCCATTAATCAAGTGCGGAACATGTTATGCATCTGATGGAAACTGATAGCAGAAACAATTATTCTTTCCTCCAGATAGATGGTGACATCAAATGCAAAAAAACTCAGAAACAGTGCATGGATAGATAAACACCTCCACCTTTCAATCACACCGCCCCTTACCAGAGGGGAAGATCCCAACTAGAGATCTTCTGACAGCAGATGGCTTAATCCCCAGCCAGGGGTTAACGTGGCAGGATATCCAAAAGCCGAGACTTCTCCAACAGTGGACCGATGATCCGTGTTGAAATAAAACCAATATGGAGAAGAAAAAAAGCTACATAGTGTGAACCCATATAACTTGTTTAATAAAAAAATTAAAATCACACTTACAGGAAAGTAGATAAAATTTGCATGTGAAAATATAGCCGGCCGGCTAGCACACCCGTTCACTCCGGGACACAGTTTGCGGTTTAGAAGGACGTCAGCACGCCGCTACCCTACGCCGTTTCGTCTCAAAAAGACTTCGTCCTGGGGCACCTATTTTTTACTTGTTGCTATAATAAATATCCCAATTTAAAAAAAAAAAAAAGTTTTTTTTCTCAGTTTAGGCCGATACATAGTCTTCTACATATTTTTGGTAAAAAAAAAAAAAACGCAATAAGCGACTGGTTTGCGCAAAAGTTATAGCGCCTACAAAATGGGGGACAGAATTATTATTTAGTATTATTTTATTTTTACTAGAAATGGCGGTGATCTGCGATTTTTATTGGGACTGCGACATTATGGTGGATACATCGGACACTTTTGACACATTTTTGGCGCCATTCACATTTATACTGCGATCAGTGCTATAAATATGCACTAATTACTGTATAAATGTGACTGGCTTTGAAGGGGTTAACACTGGGGGGTGAGGAAGGGGTTAAATGTGTACCCTGCAAAGTGTTCTAACTGTGGGGGAGGGGGACTGACTGGGGAGGTGACCGATCTGTGTCCCTATGTACAAGGGACACAGATCGGTCTACTCTCCAGAGACAGGACGCTGTCTCTGTGTGAGCCGGCAATGAGAGATGATCTCATATGTTTACATTTGAGATCATCTCTGAGATCAAGCTGGTAAGATGGCTCAGCTGGCTAATGCTTCGTTGCAGCAATCTGTGATCACCTGAGCCCTCAGGGTCGCAGGTTCGATCCCGGCGGAGTCCACTCAGCCTTCAATACTTCCGAGGTCGGTAAAATGAGTACCATTGATTTGGGTAATAATGACTATGTTACTATATAAGCGCCTCGAGACCCGATGAGCTACAGCTTCGGCTGTGGCTTCAGAAGCTTGCCTGGCAAGTTAGGGTAAGACAGCGCTATATAAGACTTGCATTATTATTATTATCTCTCATTGGCTGCACAGATCACATTGCAAACAACCACTCTGATTGGCCGTTCGCGGCGATCTGTAATTGGCTGTGTCCACGGGACACGGCCAAGACAGAGTTTTCCAGCTGCGCACTCGGGAGCGCGCGCGGGGAACGAGGAAAGAGGCGGACGTCAATTGACATCCTGCTGGATATTCAGGTCCGCGCTGTAGCTGTCATTCGGCTATAGCGCGGGCCTCAAGTAGTTAAGGAAAGGGATAATGAATATACATATAAAAATGACAATGGACAAAAAATTATATACAAAGGAACATGTGCACATAGATTCAATGCCTAGTATCCATAGCATTGAATGTGCAATGTTCCTATTGTAAGATGCGAATGCCTGTATGGGTTGATTCACAACCAAAAGTTGCATCAAAAAAAATGCATTAACCAAAAATTGCATGAAAATTGCATAAAAATTGCATAAAGGTTGCGTAAAGGTACCCTTCGATGCTACAAATGCTACTAGAAGGGGGATGACTAAAGTATCATCCCCCTGTTTTTGCACATATGTGCACAGGCAGTCGCATCTCATAATCGCTATAGAAAAATAGTATTATGCTCACACCATCACAATTACCTGAACATATATCATAAAACATGTACATACATGAATATATAAACATAAAACCTTATTCTACACCGATGGAAACTGGTGCATGGAAATAAATCATCTATCATATGTGTGTACTCTGAGGCCGCGTACACACGATCGGTCCATCCGATGAGAATGGTCCGACGGACCGTTTTCATCGGGTCACCGCTGAAGTGGCCTGATGGTCTGATGTGCGTACACACCATCAGTTCAAAAACCGATCGTGGCAGAACGCGGTGATGTAAAACACAACGACATGCTGAAAAAACAAAGTTTAATGCTTCCAAGCACGCGTCGACTTGATTCTGAGCATGCGCGGGTATTTGAACCGATGCTTTTGCGAACTAATGATCAGTTTGGACTGATGGTCAGGCGTCCATCAGTCCGATTTTAAAGCAAGTTTTAAAACTTTGGTCTGAAGGACGACAGACCGATGGGCCGTACACACGGTCGGTTTGGAACGATGAAACTGGACTTCAGTCCATTTTGATCGGGTTGCACCGATCGTGTGTGCGCGGCCTGATGGCTGTTGTGCGGGATTAGGTGTAATAACCAGATCCTGGTGTATTCATGTCCCGAGTGATCAAACAGCCCAATGAGGAGTCCTTTCCATGTATTATCATAGGATTTGTTTTTTCTAAAAACTAAAATCAGATAAAGAAAAGAAGGAAAGGAAACATGAAAACACAAAACTAATAGATGTATCCTAAAAAAGCAGAACCCTATAGACATATGTAATATACCTATATGTACTAAGACACTCAAAAAAACTGGTTGTCCACATCATTGATTCATATTGTATATGCCTGAGTTATTATATCTAAGACTGACAAAAATCAAAGACTGCATAATATACATGAATAGAAAGCCCATTTACCAAAGAAATTGATAAATGAACTCAAGTGTATAATATCATGTGAAGATACTGTATAACAATGTATGGAAACTATTATATCTATTCTCATGAAAAAATATGACAGTATGTGAGGAATCAACTGAAATATATGGTGCACAGTGTTTACTGGAATAAATCCTAATCATAATAATGGGATACGTCCCACTTAAAGTTTAACCCTTTCGGTATTCTGGTGTGTAAAAGGAATATCCAGTAAACATTGCACCTACATAACTGTTTAACCACTTAATACCCATACTCCATTCTCCATGGATACTCCATTCTTCTGACGTCACGTCATATGACGTCCTGTCATTTCAAGCTGCTAGATAGCGCGCGCGCGCACCCGTCGTGTTACTGACAACACTGTGCGCGTGCCCGACGGCCGCGCTGGCCGCCGGGCACCCGCGATTGCCGAGTAACTGAGCAGCGACGTGGAGCTCTGTGTGTAAACACAGAGCTCCACGTCCTGTCAGGGAGAGAGGAGACCGATCTGTGTCCCTTGTACATAGGGACACAATTGGTCACCTCCCCCAGTCACCCCCTCCCTCTACAGTTAGAAAATTGACTAGGACACACATTTAACCCCTTCCCTGCCCCCTAGTGGTTAACCCCTTCCCTGCCAGTTACATTTATACAGTTATCAATGCATATTTATAGCACTGTTCACTGTATAAATGCGAATGGTCCCAAAAATGTGTCAAAAGTGTCCGATGTGTCTGCTATAATGTCACAGTCCCGAAAAAAAAAATCGTAGATCACCGCCATTCCTAGTAAGAAAAAAAAAAATCATAATTATGTCCCCTATTTTGTAGGCAATATAACTTTTGCGCAAACCAGTCACTATACGGTTATTTCGATTTTTTTTACCAAAAACATGTAGAAGAATACGTATCGGCCTAAACTGAGATACATTTTTTTTTTTAAATGGGATATTTATTATAGCAAAAAGCAAAAAATATTGTGTCTTTTTTCAAAATTGTCGCTCTTTTTTGTTTATAGCGCAAAAATATATAAACCGCACGGGCGATCAAATACCACCAAAAGAAAGCTCTATTTGTGGGGGAAAAAAGGACGTCAGTTTTGTTTGGGAGCCACATCGCACGACAGCGCAATTGTCAGTTAAAGCGACGCAGTGCCGGAAGCTAAAATGTTGTCTGGGCAGGAAGGGGGTGTAGGTGCACAGTAGGCAAGTGGTTAAACCTATCCCCTCCCCTGCTGGAGGTGTGGATTTTTTCCACCCCCTGAATGGACAGACTGGAAATGTCTTTGGAATGTATCCAATTCCAATGCTTGGCCACATTGGTATTGTGATTTTTTTTCAATATCAATGGTCATACAATGGTCAGATTGTATGACAGATGGTCATACAAGTTCGGGTTCGGGTCCGGTGTTCGGCAATTTTACGGCGGGCTGCAGGGCAGCCAATTGCCATTTGTTTTACTACTGTGACTAAGAAGCCATCACAGCCATGCCTACTAATGGCATGGCTGTGATTGGCCAGTGCAGCATGTGACCCAGCATGTGACCAGCCTCTATATAAGCTAGAGGCATATAGCACAGCTCGTCACTCTGCTTTAGCTAGGGTAGGGAAAGGCTGCTGCTGATCTGAGGGAGAGATTGAGATAGGACTATCCTGTTTCAGAAATCTACACCAGCACTGCATCTGTCCCTGTGAGATACTCTGCATTAGATAGTTTAGGGCAAGGTTCCTGCTTGTTCTTATAGGGAGAGAATTATATAGGAGATACTCTGCATATTGCAGCAGCACTGCATCTCTTCTTTTGAGATACTCTGCATTAGATAGTTTAGGGCAAGGTTCCTGCTTGTTCTTATAGGAAGAGAATTATAAAGGAGAGATGCCGCGTACACACGATCATTTTTTGTGATGAAAAAAAACTACGTTTTCTGTGAAGTAAAAAACTACGTTTTTAAAACGTCACTTTTCAAAGACGATGTTGCATACACACCATCGTTTTTTTCACAAAAAGCGAGGTTACGTTCACCACTCTTTTCCATTGAAGCTCGCTTCATAACTAGCTTCTGGGCATGCGCGGGTTGAAAAACGTTGTTTTAAATGACGTTCTTGCTACACACGGTGACTTTTTGTGAAACAAAAAACGACGTTTTGAAAAACGACACAAAAAATTCAAGCATGTTGGAATTTTTTTTGGTCGTTTTTTTTAAGACGTTTTGCCCACACACGATCAATTTAAATGACGTTTTAAAAAACAACGTTTTTTTTCATCGCAAAAAACGACCGTGTGGACGCGGCAATACTCTGCATATTACACCAGCACTGCATATGTTCTGTGGGATACTCTGCATATTACACCAACACTGCATAGGTTTCTGTGAGATACTCTGCATTAGATAGTTTAGGGTAAGGTTCCTGCATGTTCTTATAGGGAGATAATTATAAAGGGGATACCCTGCATATTGCAGCAACACTGCATCTGTTCCTGTGAGATACTCTGCATATTACAGCAACAGGACTGCATCTGTTCCTGTGAGATACTCTGCATATTACAGCAGCAGCACTGCATTTCTTTCTGTGAGATACTCTGCATTAGCTAGTTTAGGGCAAGGTTCCTGCTTGTTCTTATAGGGAGAGAATTATATAGGAGTCAGTCCTAGTTCACAAATTAAGTTGCAGCAGCACTGCATCTGTTCCTGTGAGATACTCTGCATATTACAGCAGCAGCACTGCCTTTCTTTCTGTGAGATACTCTGCATATTGCACCAGCAATGCATTTCTTTCTGTGAGATACTCTACATATTGCACCAGCACTGCATTTCTTACCCTAACCCCAACCCTAACCCTAACCCTAACCCCAACCCCCTAACCCTAACCCCAACCCTAACCATCCTCCTAGGTCAAGATTATTATTTTTGTATTATTATTTTGTATTGTTTTTTTGTATATGTTATTTTAGGTTATTTCCCTATCCACATTTATTTTCAGAGTACTTGCCATGCCTTGCAGCCCTCTAGCCCTTTCCATTAGTTTTTTAGAGACATTTTACTATTCAAAAGTCCGGGTCCCCATTGACTTCAATGGGGTTCGGGTTCGGGGTCAAGTTCGGGCCAAGTTTGGGTCGCGAACGCAGACTTTTTTCCGAAGTTCAGCCGAACCCGAACATCCAGGTGTACTCTCAACTCTAATTAGCAGTCTTATTTTGAAATAGGCTGGGTGACAGGGTGCCTCCCAATGTGGGTGCCCTACGGGACACTGTTGTAATGCCTTTGGATAGTACTTCCTGGTATGCAACATCATTGTACAGAACAGGAAGATATTTGGTAATAATTTGACTTATTTTGTTGTACTCTGAACTGTATTGTGTTAAAAAAAAACAGGTATGTTGCTAGAGGAGGTGTTGGACCACTTCCCTGCAGTCCCTTTGACGTTCTTATCCTGTAAAAGTGAGGCTCTGGGGATCGCATTGACCTTTGCCAAGGCCTTTTTTATGACTTGGATGGGATAACCCTGATCTTCAAATCTGTATGACATTTCCCCTGCCTCTCTAAAAAAGTCATCTGGTGTGCTGCAAAAGCATTTGAGCCTTAGGAATTGGCCGAACATAATACCCTTAATGGTGTGTCTTGGGTGTGCCGAATCTGCCCTAAGTAAAACATTTCCAGCTGTACTTTTTCTGTGTAACCCTGTAACCACATGTCCCTCTATTCCGGTAAGCTTGATATCCAGGAAATCGATGGTAGTGGGCTGCAGGTTACCTGTGCATGTCAGATTTAGGCTGTTATCATTTAGGTAAGATATCCAAATATCCAAATTGGCCCAACTATCTGAGGTGACAACTAACAGGTCATCAATGTACCGACAGTAAAAAATGGTGTCCAAACGGTGGGGGCTATCATGTCCAAAGATGCGTGACCTCTCCCATCTGTTGCTGCCAGAGCCCGTCCGGATACATCCCCTGAGCATCCAGTCCCTCTGGCTGCCCCCCTGGAAGATGACTTGTTGGAGGAATCTGGTCACACCTCTACGGAGGAGGCGGTTGAGGAGGAGGTTGTTGTCCAGGACCAGGAGCTCTACCTGGTTTTGGCGGAGGACCATGGGTTGCCCGGACCAGCCCAAGCCACCACCCCATCTTTTTCCAGCCCCTCAGTGTCCAACCCCAACCTCTCCAGTCCCTCTGTTTCCATCCCCCTCATCTCCGGCCCCTCAACATCTTCCCCATATGCCAGATCCCCTGCCACTCCCAGGAAGGCGACTAGGAAGATGAGGGGTGTTTCCAAGATTATGCCTGAACAGCTGGCCAGACAGCAGGACCAGCAAAATCTGCATCTTTCTGAGGTTGTTGGGGAGATGAGGCGCTTGGCCGACAGCCTGGCCTCCTCGGATTCCATAACGGATGCCATCCTAGATGTCGCTGGCAACAGCGCAGCGACGGTCACTAGCCTGGCGGAGCTGCAGACGACCACCTCCGACCTTGTGGGGAGGTCAAAGCCCTGCGGCTTGTAGTCCAGGAGCAGACAGCTGTCCAGACCCGCATTGCGGTCGCCTTGGAGGGCATGCAGGCAGCCAGGGAGGGACATGGGGAGGCTACTCCTCCACCTGATACCCAACTCCCCCACCTGTGGCTGCCCCCAGGCAAGTGAGGGCCAGGAGCCTTGGCACCAGGCGGAGCCCACGCCAGGTCCAGTAATTTTGGGATTTGTATTTTTTGCTCTGGTGAAGGGCTTTTTTTATTTTTATTTAATGCTCTGGTGAAGAGCTTTTTTTTTTTAATTTAATGCTCTGGTGAAGAGCTTTTTTTTTTTTTTTCTTGATACTGCACACGGTGCAGTGTGAATGGTGTGTGAATGTGGGGGTGGCACTCTTGCCAGTAAGGGGTATCACCCTCGGCCATTGGGGAGAAGTTATACCCACGGCTGTGTGAATGACGTGTGAATGGACAGCAACATCATTGGGGCCTTGACGCGGCGTTGCTGCTCCCAAGTCCCATGATGGACTTGGGCTAATCCAATGTGATGTGCATGTGGGGTGTGTGATCTAGGGACCACAGTGGTGTGCATGTGTGCATTGACTGTGTGCCATGATGAATGTGTGTGTTTAACGGTCAAAGATTCGTAACACGAGGCAACTCCTGACTGTTATTCCATCAGAAGGGGTCTCCTCTGGCAGGGGGGGCTGTCTGGTTGGGGGGTCAGGTCATCACGTAGGGCAATCTGCAGGCCCTTTCTCATGGCAAAGTTGTGCAGAATGCAACATGCACCGATAATCTGGCCCACAAAGTTTGGGGAATACAACAGGGCCCCCCCGGACTTATCCAGGCATCGGAAACGGGACTTCAGGAGCCCGAATGTGCGCTCAACCACTGCACAGGTTTTCATGTGTGCTTCATTGTATCTTCTCTCTCCTCTGGTTTGGGGATTCCGGAATGGAGTCATGAGATGGGGTCCAAGTACATATGCCGCATCACCCGGTAGTGAAAAAACAGGAGGATGTTAGTAGTGCATGTGCCCCTTGTGATGTGTGCATCATGGGGGGGGCAGTCATGCCTGCCACCCATGTCACTCACCAACCAGCCAGCTGTCCCCATACATGTTATGCTCAAAACCTGCTGGGATGGTGCTTTGACGGTATATGTAGCTGTCATGGCTGGACCCGGGGTCTTTGGCACGGACGTGCCATATGAGGTATTTGGCATCAGCTATCACCTGTACCTTGATGGAATGCCAATGCTTCCGATTGCGGTAAATGTGCTCTGTGGCACGGGGGGGCTGTAGTGCCACATGTGTGCAATCAATGGCCCCGATGGTGCGTGGGAATCTGGCAAGTCTGTAGAAATCTGTCATTGCCTTCTGTCGCAGTTGCTCAGTGGTGGGTCTGATGATGTGGTGGGACATGCGTCTGAGGATTGTGGGGATAACCTGGTGCAGACATCTGCTCATGCTGGTTTGACATCCCAGCCACAACTCCACTTGTACGCTGGAATGATCCACTGGCCAGGAAATAGAGTGTTGCCAGTACCTTGACCAGTGGCTGCAGTGCATGTGAGCGGTGTGTTGGGCTGGTGATGTCATCCTGCAGGGCTGTGGTTATTTCCATGATGGCAGCAGGGCTGAATCTGAAGATGCGATACACCTCCTCATCACCCATGCCAAAGAGGCTCATGTGCATTCGGTAGATCCTCTCACGTGACCCCCTCCTCCTCCTCCTCCTCCTTCTATGCTCCTCTTCCTCTGCATACATTAGTAGTGATAAGACCATGGCTGCCCCTGGCATGTTGGCATACGAATGTGTTGTCCAGTAAGTGTGATTGCTTAGCTCGTCCGTTATGGTGCTGCTGTAGTTGCTCTCCAGCTGACTTGCACACGGTCTTGAGCAAAGTTACCCCTGCTTTTATGAGGGGTAAGTTTACTCAAGGCTTTCGTGTTACGCGCACCATGTGTAGCCTACGCCGACTGCGCGTAGTTTCGGGAATCCGCGCATCTCCCTCATTTGCATATTTGCATGCTAATTCAATGGGAGCTGAAGATGTGCGATGCGTAACTATGCGCCTATGCCGCGCTAGCTTAAAACATTTTCGCCGCTCAGGCGAAACAGATTTTCTGGCGTATGTGGTTCTGTCTTTACGGCGCATCGATACGCCGGCGCACATTTACAATTACGCCGCGCATATCCATTTACGCATTGAGAGACACAATGCCAGCTACTATTGGCCAAGTGGATGGAACCCTTTGTGAATTTTGGGTAAATGATGAAAAACTGGCATAATAGGATTTGTAGGTATAAATAAATCTTTCTCACTATTAGAAAAAATCCCTGCCTGTACGGCTCTGTCTAAAAGTGCGGTAAGTTCTTTGGTAAAGGGGCAGTGGGATTAGATCTAAGTGTTTGGTATGTATTAACATCTGACAATTGACAAAGTGCCTCATCTTTATATACTGTGGAATCCAAAACCACCACTGTACCCCCTTTATCCGCATTCCAGATGGTAATACTATTTTCTGCTGCCAGTGTTTTAAATGCACATTTCGATTGGCACTGCGCTGACAAGCCGTTCACCTCTGCAGCTAAGGGTTCGGATCTCGGTCTCGGCTGCATGTGAATTGAGTTTGGTGGTCTCAGCCCGGCTCCCGGTAGGTGTGCTATGCGAGGTAAGCTTGCGCTTAGTATGCCCACCCCCCTCCCACAAAACCACCACACTTACACGCACTCGAAATTGGGTTAACATGCACGCACTTTGGCCACGCGGTCTCTAAAAAAGAGAGGCAAAGGACTAACAGGGCTGGCTGAGCGGGCTAGATCCTCTCACTCCCTCATAGGGGAGTCCCTCTGCCCCGTTGGGCTTCAAAGCAGAGCAGGTAGGGCGGACTGTGTGGGAGGACCCCCTCACACCCGCCATTGCCACCCGGGGGCATGGAGAAAGATGGCAGATTGCCTCTGGGGGAGGCCTGCCTACTCCCAACTCCTGCAGTCCGGCTCCTCTCTCGAGTACACGCACAAAATACACTTAAAAAAAAATGCACATTTCTCCTCAAAGGATAAATTGCTGGGAGAGCTGCATCCATGACAATTACGAGCAAGGTGTGTGAGGTCTCTCTCCACTAGTTTTTGAAAAGAGTCTAGATCCCTGCCTCTAGATCCTATGGGGTAAAACTCAGATTTTAACTTAAAAGAAATGGTCTCTAGAATCAATGGGATCAACGGGGCATGGATCAGATTTTAAAGCCAAATCTGTAAGGTCTTGTAATGCACAATCCTCTTTAAACAAAATAGGAGAAGAGACGCACTCACCGGTCCTCGAACTGTCCATGGAGGAATCTTCCGTCTCAGTATTGGAAGTCAAAAAAAAATTCTTGAGCGTCAAGCTCCGGGAAAATTTATTTACATCCAATAATGTTTTGAATAAATCAAAATGTCTGGTAGGGCAAAAATTAGGCCATTTGTATAATAACGTATTTTCCTCCATACTGAGACTTCTCCTGGAAATGTTCAAGACGTTAGGTTTCATCACTTCTTTCTCCCCCGTAATGCATAGGGGGTTTTTGTGTTTGTGTCTCTTACCACCTCTTCTTGTCTTTTGGTGGTCACCTTTTTCTTTTTTTTGTTGGATCCACGAGGGTGTGCATTAGAGCTTGCTCCTTTATTGGAGGGTAATCCTGACAAGATCAAAATACCATCAGGTGATGATTCAGACCCTGTAGTGGCCAAGGTGTCGTTAGCAACCTCATTCTCCTGATCGAAAAAACGTACTCTTTTGCCACTGTTCTTGCGCGATCGATATTGTGGTTTCTTCCACACATAGACGTTGTCGCTCTCATAATCGATGTGATCCCGGGTAATTTTACTTTTTTGGTATCTATGACAAATTTTCTAGTTTGTCTAGTTTTCTGTTTAGTTTTCTGTCTAGTTCCAAAAAATCAGGATACATTTGCAGCAAAGCCAAATTCTTTTGTATAATAGACATTTCTGTCTGCAACTTAGATTAGATGAAATCAGTATTTCCATGAGCTTGAACGAACAAGTAGTGAGAGTGTCCGTCCACATTTTTTTTTTTAATCGCTATTAAACAATTCTGAGGTAGGGAATTTTTTGATCCGTAACCCCCGAGGTATATGGGTTAAAGTGATGTATTCTACATTTTTTTTTATCTATATGAATTTTTTTTACACAAGAAATATTTATTATATGTGTTTTCCATTATATATTTTCCAATAATCTAGACATTTCAGGGTTAAATCTCAGTGATCTCTGAGACCTATACACACACACACACAGATGATTGTGGTTAGGGATTCAGATCTGGCAACCCCATTGGTCAATTAGTTTTGACCTATCAGGGGTTAGCATTGATCACATGTCTTTGAAAGTTTGCTATATATTAGATGTGATGTTTTATAATTGTCAGCTATGAGCACCAATTTATAGTGCGAAACGCGTCAGCTGTTTTACTCCCGTGTTGTGTGCTGTGATTTGTAGTGCAGTGTTCCTTTTTTTTTAAATAAAGACAACCATCAAAGGTTTTTTGGAGTGTGGCTGTCCATATTTTCTTTTTCCAAGAGGCACAAGCTACCAGCAGGGAGGGTAAAACTTACGTGCAAGTCCTGTAGAACTGGAGCAGGGACCGATGGATATCAGGGTCCAGCAGAAGAAGACAGGTAGAAAGTCCAGAGCAGGCTGAGGCTCAAACACAGGTAAGCAGACAATCCAGGTCACAGACTGGGGGTCAAGGCACAGGAGACATGAGTCAAAACTGGGTCACAAGCAGAAGGTCAATGCACAGGAGACTGAAGGTGAATCCGTGTCACAGGCAGAGGGTCAAACACAGGAAGCAGGAACAAAGTCCATAAAACAAGCCACGGTCAAGTCCAGGAGAAGATCAGAGTAGGTCAGGGTCAATCCGGGTCACAGCAGGCAATCAATCAACAGGAAACAGAAACTCAGGTACAGGCAGCTGAAGGCAAACCAGCAATTTCCTTTGAGCATTTGCTTAGCTTTATAGGCAGCCAGGATGTCATGTGGAAGTCATGTGGTTCGTGTCATGTGACAGCCAGTCTGCAGCTGAAGGTTTCTTTGACAGCTCCCACTGACAACTTTGCTGCCATCTAGTGACAGGATGACTTACTCCCCTCACCGGAACAACGCTCCAGCCTCAACTACTACATAGATTACTATCTACAGGCGCTGCTACATGGAGCCTTGCTGGGGACAACACCACAGACTGCCCTACTGAACATCCTACACTACAGGATCCCTAGTATCTATACTGAAGCCTGAAAAACAGATAAGTTATATTTCTGTTACTTGTAGTGCTACTGCAATACTTTCTAATCAGATACCAGCTATACAATTGCTCTTACTTATCATATCTTTTATTGCTCAACATTAAGGATACAGTTGCGTCGAAGGACTGTCTGTTAGGGATGAGCCGAACACCACTGGGTTCGGTTCGCACCAGAACCTGCGAACAGACCAAAAGTTTGTGTGAACTTTAGAACCCCATTAAAGTCTATGGGACTCGAACATTTGAAATCTAAAGTGCTAATTTTAAAGGCTAATATGCAAGTTATTGTCCTAAAAAGTGTTTACCCAGGTCCTGCCCCAGGGGACATATATCAATGCAAAAAAAGTTTTAAAAAACAGCCGTTTTTTTCAGAAACATGTGATTTTAATAATGCTTAAAGTGAAACAATAAAATTGAAATATTCCTTTTAATTTGGTACCTAGGGGGGTGTATAGTATGCCTGTAAAGTAGCGCTTATTTCCTGTGCTTAGAACTGTCCCTGCACAAAATGTAATTTCTGAAGGAAAAAAGTAATTTAACCACTTAAGACCCGGACCAATACGCTGGTAAATGACCCAAGGTGTTTTTGCGATTCGGCACTGCGTCGCTGTAACAGACAATTGCGCGGTCGTGCGACGTGGCTCCCAAACAAAATTTGCGTCCTTTTCTTCCCACAAATAGAGCTTTCTTTTGGTGGTATTTGATCACCTCTGCGATTTTTATTTTTTGCGCTATATACAAAAATAGAGCGACATTTTTGAAAAAAAACACTATTTTTTACTTTTTGTTAAAAAAAAAATCAAATAAACTAAATTTTAGTCAAACATTTAGGCCAAAATTTATTTAGCCACATGTCTTTAGTAAAAAAAAAAATCGCAATAAAAAAAAATAGCTACCTAGCGGGAACAGCGGCACTAATACAGCGATCAGAAAAATGATCGCTTAGTGACGCTGGCAATAGGGAGTGAAAGGGTTAACTAGGGCGGTGATCAGGGGGTTAAAACTTTATTAGGGGGGGTGGGGGGGCTATCCTGAACCTAACACTAACTGTTTTTTACACTGCCTGTCACACTGACACTAAATGCAGTGATTAAATCACTGCATTCAGTGACACTGTGACAGGGGGGTGGGGGGGGGCGATCACAAGGGGTTAATATGCCTATGTGAGTGTGTGTCAGTGTTGTGTTGGTGCACACTTACTTGTGATGTCTTCTCTCATCAGCAGCGCTGGGAAACAGCGCTGCGATGAGAGAATACATCATTTCCTCCTTCCTGTGTAAACACAGGAGGAGGAAGTGACAGGCTGGGAGCGCGCTCCCATTGGCTGGGAGCGATCGCGGGGGGGGGGGGGCGGATATCACGGACATCCGCCCGCAGATCCCGGATCGCTCCCAGAGGTAGGGGGACCCCCGCACGCCGCGGAGGGGGTCCCGATGGGACCCCCGAACCGCACTCAGGCGGGGACGTAAATTTACGCCCTTGTGCCTGTACGTGCCATTCTGTGGCCGTATATGTGCGTGTGGGGGTCCTTAAGTGGTTAAAATAACTCACCTTAGGGTCTGGTATGGATATTAAGGGGAACCCTGCGTCAAAAAAAAATAAAATGATGTGGGGTTCCCCCCAAATATCCATTCCAGACCCTTCAGGTCTGGTATGGATTTTAAGGGGAGCTCCACCCCAAATTTAAAAAAAGAATGCCGTGGACCCCCACACATTTTTTTTTTATGAATGACTTTTCTCTGTATTGCCGGGAGCCGACAATTCATTATAGCCGCGAGTGATTTTAAATTACTTTTTTTCCTTCAGAAATGACACTTTGTGCAGGGACAGCTCTAAGCATGGGAAACAAGCGCTACTTTACAGCCATACTATACAACCCCCCTAGGTACGAAATTTAAAGGAATATTTTACTTTTATTGTTTCACTTAAAGGAATTATTAAAATCACTGCTGCCAGTTTTTAAAACTTTTTGCATTGATACATGTCCCCTGGGGCAGGATCCAGGTCCCCAAACACTTTTTATTACAATAACTTGCATATTAGCCTTTAAAATTAGCACTTTAGATTTCAAACGTTCGAGTCCCATAGACTTTAACAGGGTTCTAACGTTCACACGAACTTGCCGCAAACACCCCAAATAGTTCACTGTTCGGCGAACAGGCAATGTTTGAGTCGAACATGAGTTCTACTCAAACTCGAAGCTCATCCCTACTGTCTGTTAAGGAAAATGTTAAAGGCACATCTTATGCAAATACCCTGAGTTATTACCTCTCATATATAACTATAGTTATACTACTGCTCTCAGTTGCCATATGTACTCTCAAAGTACCTGAGCCCTATTTACCACTCACATATAACTTTAGTTATACTACAACTCTCAGTTACCATAAGTACTCTCAAAGTACCTGAGCTATATTGCCTCTCTGATACAATTACCATTGTGCTATATTACCTCATATACGTGCAACTTGTGTACTATTAAGTATACTTTCAAGTACCTGAGCTAAATTGCCTCTCATATGCAAATAATACTTGTTACTATATATATACAATTTGCTACGTGCTTGACAGAAGTACAAATGTCTTATAGGTCTTGGCCTAATTGTTAAACTTGTTCACCATAAACTTTTCTTGGCTAGGGGGTAATGCTATCTCATAGCATCTATCATGCGATAGTTGATATGACGTAGAGAACCTCCAAACTCCTGTTGCTAGGAGCGACGCCTGGGGTCCCTTACTGATAATCACACGCATGTAGAGGTGTATTGGAATATTGTCCCTAATGTAATTATAATCTTTAATCACTAAGCTCTGGTCGCATGTTGTAATGCTTCCATCCTTAGTAAGTCAACGCCTTTCTTTATGTGACAGGAACATGATGTAGAGACGCCCCAAACTCCTGTTGCTAGGAGTGACGCCTGGGGCTAATACTGAGTTGTCGCATAGAGAAGCACATTAAAGTCCTTGCTACCGGAGTTGTGGTTCACTTCATTCACCAGTGCTGTTACCAGTGTTGTTACTGACTCTCCTGCTCGCCCCCTCCCCCCTCAAGGGAGAAAACCTTGCATTACTGTGTGTAGTTACAGACAGAAGAACAGGAAGTGAGGATTTCTCAGAAGAAATAAGGACATTTAAAAGCAAAATGGAAGCATGAGGTAAGTGAAGGAGGACTACACTAAGGTAAAGGAAGCTATTAAGGAAAACATTTGTTACCTTTTCAACCCCTTTAAGCCTGTATGTATAGCTAGTCCAAAGCTTGGCACACATGACTAGAATTTTGGTTGATTTTTGGGAATTGGCTGAAATTTGAACCCATGTGTGGCCCTGCCAACACCACCTGGCTCAAATAAATTGAAAGATTGAAAGCAATGGGTGAAAACATGTTGGTCGAGCAGTGACTGCGGCCAGTCACATGTTTGTATATGTTGCCAGCTGACGGAATACATAGCCAGCAGTGGGAGATTTGTCTATATACGGTATATCTATACTGTTTTGATTTGATAAAGGGAAGCTGACCAGCTATACTCAGAACTCCTACAGTAGAGAATTAAAATATCAATCTAGAAAATAGCATGTCAGCCACTAGTAAATGATGAAAATGAAAAACGAGTCCTGCAAGAATTCAGTCAATATGAACAGATTAAAACGCGATAGCTTTACAAGTAATAATAAAAAACCTCACTTGTCAATGCCAATTTTAGTTTATATAGGAGCAACCCCTATTAATAAAGACTTTAACAATAAAGAATGTTATTTGTTGATTTTGGTTATCTGATTTAATTTTTTATCTAGAAAGGGTTGGTAAGAAATTCATGAGAAGTTATTTTCCTTGAGGAAATTTACAAAGTATGTATATAACGGTACTTATTGCCGGGTTCAATACTATATAAGAGGCACTTTGTAGCTCAATTTTGAACTGGACAGAGAAGAAGACAAAAACGTTTGGGCTCATCAGGTAAGCACATCTTAGTTCATTGTCAGATGAGGTTAACCAACCAATGAAGAAATGGACAGACTATAAATTCATGAGTA
Source organism: Rana kukunoris (assembly GCA_029574335.1). Taxonomy (NCBI): domain Eukaryota; kingdom Metazoa; phylum Chordata; class Amphibia; order Anura; family Ranidae; genus Rana; species Rana kukunoris. Next base: position 35,419,540 of record CM056052.1, read on the forward strand.
ATTTGTCAACTAGAAAAAAACACAAAATATGTGCCCAATAAATGTATTTGAATGATTTTAATGTATTAGTAGCCAATAACCTGTTTTTCTATATCTTGTTTGCAGGCACCTGGTCCACCAAAGGTTATAAAGTATTGGTGAGTACAAAGAACAGTCAAGAGTGCATTGGATTCATTGGTTGCTGGTTCTGAAACTCTGATCCTGTTAGTTCTCAGTATGTTTCCCTGTATATCCCCATCACATCACATCAGAAGCGCCCCATCACAGAAGAGGCTTCTCCTCACATCAGAAGCATCCCATCACATCTGATGCCTTTTAGAACAGGAGTGTCAAACAAGCTCTAATGCCGCGTATACACGTTGGAATTTCCAACAAGAAAAATTCGATGTGAGCTTTTGGTCGGAAATTCCGACCGTGTGTAAGCTCCATCTGACTTTTTCTGTCTTTCCGTCAGGAAAAATTTGAGAGCTGGTTCTCAATTCCATCTGTCTGTATGCAATTCCGATGCACCAAAAACCACACATGCTCTAAATCAATTTGACGCATGCTTCGGAATCATTAAACTTCATTTTTCTTGGCTCGTCTTAGGCCAGTTACACATGAGGCGGACTCCGTCACTACGGAGTCCGCCTGCTCATGCCAGCGGGAGATCAGTCCGCAGATCTCCGCTGAGATGGCGGATGACAAGCTCCTCTCTGCTCACTGAGCGGGGGAGGGGCTTGTGCAGCGCCGCTGATTCCTATGGAGCGATCTCACCCCATCCGATCCGCCATGGATGGATATGTACGTATCGCCATACGCCTGATTTTGGCAGATCGGAACGGGTCAGTTGTCAGAGGACATGTCTCCACTGACATCTGTCGCTCCATAGGACTGCATGAAGTGGCCGTTCAGGTCTGCCGTCAAAACTGACAGGCGCACCTGAACGGTCCATCTGTGTGAAAGGGGCCTTAGTGTTGTACGTCAGTGGTCATCAACCCTGTCCTGCAGGGCCCACTAACAGCCCAGATTTGCAAGATAACTGAAATGCATCACAGGTGATGTCATTTGCTGCTCGGTGATTGCAGTATTCCAGTCTGCATCTCCCCAAGGTAATACAAAAAACTTGGCCTGTTAGTGGGCCCTGCAGGACAGGGTTGATGACCACTGTTGTACGTCACCGCATTCTTGACAATCAGAATTTTGTGTGACCGGGTGTATGCAACACAAGTTTTAGCCAACATTCCGTCTGAAAAAAATGCACCGTTTTCTCATTCGATTTTTCAATCGTGTGTACGCAGCATAACTCCAAGACACATACAGAAACTACATAATCACCAGCAGCACATAGACACCATGGGGGGATTCACTAAAACGTGTGCACTCAATATCTGCTGCCTGGTAGTTATTCAGCTTCTAATTTCAGCTCATTCAATTAAGCTTTGACAATAAAAACTGGAAGCTGATTGGTTTCTGTGCAGAGTTGCACCAGATTTTACAGAGGTCACTGGTCCAATCTGCTGTGTTTGGGGAATTCCCCACCTATCAGCTGCATGTAACAAATTGCTGAGGATGTTAGTGAGATCATTGACCCAATATGATTATACAGCTCTATCAACTATTCTTATCTACTCTCACAGTGGGACAGCTTTGTTCGGCCAGTGAGCAGACATGCCAGTTGGTAACTTGGGTCTCCTAGTGGGACAAGGGAGCCTGAAAGACTCATGGAAGGAGGCAAGAGGGGGCAGGAGGACGTCCCCTCCTCCTGCTTCTAAAAGCAATCCAATCCAGTGTCCAGTTAGCCAGCTGAAGGCATTATCCTGGAATAACTGCTTGAAGTCACGCAACATACGGTTAGGTCTCTGGTCAGCAAGTACCGTATTTATCGGCGTATAACACACACTTGTTTTCCCTTAAAATCAGGTGGAAATCCTGGGTGCGTGTTATACGCCGTTCCCCGCTGTCTGTGAGGGGAAGAGGAGCGAGCGCCACCAATATACACATAGCCGAGTGTACTGTGTACTCGGCTAGGCTCTGCTCCGCTCGCAGTCACGCCCAGTCCTGCCATTGGACCTGTGTTATGTCCATCATAGGAGCCTGGGCAAGGGTCGGGACTAGTGTTGCTCACGAATATTCGCATTGCGAATATTCGCTACGAATATTGCATATTCGAGTATTCGCGAATAACACGAATATCGCGGCGAATATTCGCTATTTCGAATATTCAAATTTTTTCAATTTTTTTTTTAGAACAGATCACATCCTAGAGATCCCCATCGACGTCTAAAAGCATTGCTGGTATGATTAGAGACCTTGGGCCGAGTAGCTGCAGCGCTCATTTTATATTGCCGAAAAATCGCAATGCGATTATTCGGCAATAGCGATATCGCGCGATTATTTTATATTGTAATATATCACGAATATTCTGAGCCAATCAGAGTGCTCCATTCCGCATTTCTCGAAATTTCGCAATTATTTTGTATTGGAATATATCACGAATATTCTGAGCCAATCAGAGTGCTCCATTCCGCATTTCTCGAATATTCGCAATTATTTTATATTGTAATATATCACGAATATTCTGAGCCAATCAGAGTGCTCCTTCCGCATTTCTCGAATATTCGCAATTATTGTGTATTGTAATATATCACGAATATTCTGAGCCAATCAGAGTGCTCCTTCCTCATTTGCCGAATATTCGCAAATTATTGTGTATTGTAATATATCACGAATATTCTGAGCCAATCAGAGTGCTCCTTCCGCATTTCTCGAATATTCGCAATTATTTTATATTGTAATATATCACGAATATTCTGAGCCAATCAGAGTGCTCCTTTCCGCATTTCTCGAAATTTCGCATTCGCAATTCGCGATTCGCATTCGCATTCGCAATAGCGAAAATTCGCAATAGCGAAAATTCGCAATATTTTCATTTCCAAAAAATATCACGAATATTCGTATTTAGCGAATATACCTCGAATATTCGACTATATATTCGAGATATATCGCGAAATCGAATATGGCATATTCTGCTCAACACTAGTCGGGACTGCAAGAGGAGCCAAGTACACAGGACATCCGGTTCTGTTTATCTCTGCGCTGCGGGGGTAATTTTAAATGTTTAAGGTGCAAGGACACTGGACAAGGCTGCAAGGACACTGGGCAAGGGTGCATGGACACTGGGCAGGGCTGCATATGGACACTGATCATTCTGCAACAATGGACAAGGCTGGAGATGGACACTGATAAAGCTGCATTGATGGGCATTTAAATGTAAGTTGTTATCCTTAAACTTCCCTCCTAAAAGATTATTTTTCTTAAAATTCCCTATTAAACTTGGGGTGCGTGTTATAAGCCGACGTGTGTTATACGCCGATAAATACGGTAAATATTGATTACGTTTTAATGGTTAGGTGAGGTCTACACAAACCTGAGAATTATAAAATCAAACAGCAAATACAGTCAAATCAGTTTGATGCTATACCTAACATTTTGTGGTAGGATTATCATTCGTTTGTTTTCCTTTTTTTAGGTGACTTTTTGTAGAACCTTTCGAATCACGAGAATGACTTTTCTACACATTGCCGCCTTCTTGTGGATCCTCTGTGGGGTTTCTGCTCAGCGCAATAACCGTTAGTCCTGTTTGTTTAAAACTTTATATACTTTATATTAGACTGACATTAATATTTTAATCATTTATTAATCCTGTAGCCACATGTAAATGATGAGATATAGACACATAGAATGAGGTGACAGATAGATAGATAAATCAACCTTTAGTGAGTGAGTGAAGAACTTATATAGCACAGCACATGCAAACTAAATTGCCTCTGGGCGCTCTTAGATCTATCTATCTTCCTATCTTTCTATCCTGTGCTAAAGAATCAAATAATGTCATAAATGTAATCACATTATGTATTGTATCATGCATACCCATTCAGTGAGTACAGTTTTTTTTAAACATTTAAACATACTTTCTTACATAAATGCCCCCACCTTTTGGAAAGCATGAATAGGGGAAGGGGGTTTCCGACTCTTTTATTAACAAACGGACTCTTTTTTAACCACTTCCTGCCTGGCCTATAGACAAATGACGGCGGGGCGGTGGTTTCGTTACCCTGAGTGGACGTCATATGACATCCTAACGATCTGTTAACGGCAGGGCCGTAGATAACTTTTGTTCTGGGGGGGAACAACAGCAGGTACTAAGTAAAAGTCTTAGTAAAGTCTTAGTAAAATAAATTGTGCCAAAATTATAAATACTGGAAAAAGGAAAAACAATATGTGTTGCCCCTAGTAATCAATCACATCCTTAATTGTATTTTATCAGGTCCTATAGAAAATCGAACCTTATTTTGTTTTTTTCCTTCTTCCAGTATTTATGAACGCTGTTGGCTATTGTCTAGTATGAGGCCGCGTACACATGACCGGTTTCCTCGGCAGAATTCAGCAAGAAACTCGATGAGAGACGTATTCTGCCGAGGAAACCGGCCGTGTGTACACTTTTCGCTGAGAAACCTGTCGTGGAACTCGTCGAGCCAAAAAGAGAGCATGTTCTCTATTTCCTCGTTGGGCAATGGGAAAATTTGGCTCGACTAGTTTTTTGACTGTCGAACTAGGAACTCGATGGGAAAAACGATGTGTTTCGCCCGAGGAGTTTCTCGGTCGTGTGTACGCCGCCTGAGGCCGCATACACACGACCGGTTTCCTCGGCAGAATTCAGCAAGAAACTCGATGGGAGACATATTCTGCCGAGGAAACCGGTCGTGTGTACACTTTTCGCGGAGAAACCCGTCGAGGAACTCGTCGAGCCAAAAAGAGAGCATGTTCTCTATTTCCTCGTTGGGCAATGGGAAAATTTGGCTCGACGAGTTTTTTGACTGTCGAAATAGGAACTCGATGGGGAAAACAATGTGTTTTGCCCGACGAGTTTCTCGGTCGTGTGTACGCCGCCTTAGTGTCCAGACTGTATAGGTGCAAATTGAGTGTGCTGCTTACCTACAAGCAGGGCCGGATTCCTGACAAGGCCACTGTGGCCAGGCCTCGGGGCAGCAGTGGGTGCAGGGGCGACGACGCAGCAACAGGGGGGGTGAAAAAATCCTGTCCTCCCGGCTGGTGTCCTGCCAAAAAAGGTGCCCTGGCGGATAAGGACCCCCCTGTACTGCGTAGGCACAGCGCAGAGCCGTCAAAAATAGCTGAAGATGTAGACCTGAAAGTCAGCTCTACACGGCGCCTGCGCAATGACTGACACATGCTGCACGCTTCCGTTGCTATTGCTACTCTACAAGGGGTGGGGTGATTTTAGCAATAAAGTACACGTCTTAGTGGGGTGTATTAAAACAAATGAAGGGCGGGTTTTGCAATGTTGATGGGCGAATTTGCACAAACTATTTAACTCACAAAATAGGAGGTATTTTAAAATGATGGACAGAGATAATACTGGCAGGTAGTTCAATGTTGATGGCCAATTTCAATACTTGTTATAGTTTATTGTTATTATGCTTATGACTTAACCCCTTTACCACAGAATGGCTACAGGGGATGTATTTAAACTTTTAATATGTATGGAGTTTGTTGTTATTATGCTTATGACTTAACCCTATTGCACAACCTGTCCTTCAACATTGCAAAATCCGCCCTTCATTTGTCTTAACATGCCCCGATAAGACGTGTACTTTATTGCTAAAATCACCCCCCCCCCCTTGCAGAGTAGCACTAGCATCGGGAGCATGCGGCATGTGTCATAGTCATTGCGCAGGCGCGTGTAGAGCTGACTCTCAGCTCTACATCTTTGGCTAGCAGATCACATGACAGTTGTGCACAATAGATGGCTTTCTTTCAGGCCATCCAATGTGTACAATTGTATTACTGTCTGTGATTGGTCAATTTGATCACATGGTACAGACAAGGCCAATCTGTACCATGTGATTAGCTTTGACCAATCACAGCTAATGACAAGAAAACAGAATAAATAAATCAGTTTCATTATGTAAAATGCTTACCTATAGCAATGTAATGAAAGCAAACATATTGTGTAAAATCCTGATCACTTCCCCAGAGAAGTACAATGTTCATACGGTAACATTATATTGCTCTTGTCACACTGTGTTAAAAAAATAATAATAAAATAAAAACTTTTATATATACCATAGATTGTGGACTCTATGGCCCGGATTCACAAAGCACTTACACCGACATAAATCACGTTACGCCGAAGTGCAAATTGTGCAAAGAGCAAACCAATAAATGCCTAAATACTGGCCACCCTACGCCAACGTATCTTGCACATGCCAGCGTAGCGTGGGCGCAATTATGGGCTGGACGCATGGTGCTTCTCCCATTGATTAGGCATTCAAATATGCAAATGAGGGAAATACAGCGATTCACAAAGTGCGTGGGCCTGATGCATACTACGCTGGGCACGTGTAAGTTGTCCGTCCGGTGCAAAGTTATTTTCCATAAAGGAGGTGTAACTCAGCAACAGACGTCCACAGGTCAGCTGGAGAGCAGCTGCATCAGCACCGTTACGGACGAGCTGAGAAACCACACTTGCAGGACAACACATCTGTATGCCAACATTGCACGTTAAACACACACGCATTCATCATGGCACACAGACAATGCACGCATGCACACCACTGTGGTCCCTAGCTCACACAAACCACATCCACCTCATATTGGTTTAGCCCAAGTTCACCGCACGGGACTTGGGAGCAGCAACGCCACGCCAAGGCCCCAATGATGTTGCTGTCCATTCATACCACATTCACATGGTCGTGGGGATAACCTCTCCCTGACAATCCAAGGTGACACACCTTGCTGGCAGGAATGTCACACACTCACACACCAGTCACACCGAGCACAGTTATTTGCCCTTTCGTGGGCCAGGTCTCGTGCCAAGGCTTCGGCTCCTCAATTGTCTGGGCGACGACTGGGGTGGGGCATTATGAGGAGGGTCATGCCCTGGTCTGTCGCTCCTGGCAGATGTTGCCTGCATCCCCTCCAATGCAACGGCATCCTGGTGGGCATTGGTCTGACGCTGTAGGCGCCTGTTCTCCATCTGGATGGCGGCAGTGTTGGCCTGCACAACCTCCCCCAGGCTCGTCACCTCCGCCAGGATCCCTAATGCTGTGGCCTGCAGCTCCCCCATAGCCATAGTGTGCCGGTCCTGGGTGGCCTGCACGTCCCCAGATGATGAGGGACCCCCTGCTAACATCTGGCGATGCATGGCATTGAGGATCTGGCTTTGTTCGCAGAGGCTTATGGCCATGGCTGCTCAGTTCACATTAATGTCCTGCAGGCAGTCCAATATAGCCTGGGTCTGATCAGCCTGTTGTGTGAGGCACTGCTGCATAGCCGAGGACCCAACAAACGAGCCCAGGCTGTCAGCCACTCTGTGCAGGTCGCAGGCAATGTCTGTTATGTGGCGTGTCTGCAGTGCCTGATCCCTCTCAAGCTCTTCTTGGAGGGAACCGGCTACACCCCTAGTTTTGGCCAGAGCCATCCTAGGGGAAGTAGCCGGTTAAGTCCGTCTGGATGGGGTAGCCCTTGAGGTGGTAGCCCTTGAGGGGGTAGCCCTTGAGGGGGTTCCCCTAGACAGGGTAGCCCTTGAGGGGGTCAGGGGGGCCACTGTGTGGGAGGGACCGGCCAAGATGGAATCCTCTTTGAAATATAAACAATGCTCCTCATGTATATCCAACTGCTCCTCCTCAACGACTTCAAGACCAGCAGATGTCACATGGCTTGGCAGGGGGTCAGACTCTGGAGGAGGATGTTCCCTGAATGGCATGGGTCATCCAGCAGCAGAGGCCCAGCTCCCTCCAGCACATCTGTGGATGACACAAAGCATTCACATGTTGGTGGACCCATACACTTGTCACATGTTCCCTTGCACCCCTCACATGCTACACACCAGATGGGGAATAAAACACACTTACCTCTCCTCAAGTCCTGTTCACTGGAGTCAAAAACCTCCAGCCCCTCCACCTGCTCCTGCTCCAGACAGCTGGTTATCATCTCCTCCTCAGCTGTCAACTTCACAGTGGTAGATGGTCCATCTCCCGTGCCCCTGAGGTGCTTCTTCACCTTGGCAAGCTTCTCCCTGACCTGCCGGTGCATGTCATACATTTTTTTGCCCACCTCCTTCCAGGTCCTGAATTCATGGCCAAGGGCATTGATATCCAGGGCCTTGCTGGTATTCCTGCTCTGTGCGCCATGAAGGAAGGCATTGTATTTGGAGATGGCAGAGGTCATGATCGCCCTCTCCTCAGTCGAAATTTTTTTCTTCCTCCTCTCCCTCTTAGTCTCATGATCGGACATCTTGGCACAGGTCTGCAGCAGGGAACAAGTGGGCGTACATTTGCGCTGGACGGGCGTATTTATGTTCTCGACGTAGGCCGGGGGGCCGGCGTATCTTTGGCAGTTACGCCGGCGTGGTTGTGAGCATGCGCATAGGGGTGCTGTGCCTGCGTCCACTTCACGGCGCATGCGCCGTTCATGAAATGCCGGGCGAAAAAACACTGCACGCTCGGACCATCATTTGCATATGGTCACTCCCACTTCCACCTACTTCTGCTTACGCTGGCCTACGCCATCAAATTCTACGCTATGCTGGCGCAGAGTTGGGAGCAAAACCTTTCAGTGCTTGCCTCTCCGTGCTGTGTTAGCGTATTGTATGTCGTTTGAGTTATGGCGGTGTAATGTGCGCCCACTTTTTGAGAATCCGGGCCTATAACTTTCGCAGTTGCGAAGAACAGTTATTTACTTGCAAAATTGTTTATCAGAAACAAAGAAAAACTATTTTCCATCCAAAAATGGAAATTCCACTTTAAGACCCCTTTCACACTGGAGGGTTTTGCAGGCGCTATAGCATTAAAAATATTGCCTGCAATCCGCCCTTAAACAGCTGTCACATTCACTCCAGTGTGAAAGCCCGACGCCCACAGTTAGAATGCCAGCGCCGGGGAGAGGAGTGAGTCTGATTATTAAAAGTCAGCAGCTAAACTTTTTGGAGCTGCTGACTTTTACATGGGTGATTTCAATGGCAGGGGCAGTTTATGAGCAATATATACACCGCTCCCACACCACCCCTAAGATGCTGTTTGCAGGTACCGAGATAGTCCACACTGTTCTCGGCAGGGTTCATCAATAGCCACACACAATATATGAGGAACTAGAAGAGGAGGGCAGGGGCAATAACTTGAACTAGATTTTAAGTTGAAGAGACCCGGTGATGGTTGTAAATGAAAATCTTTATCATGATTCCATTTATTAAGAATCCCCAATGTGTTCCTGCTTTATGTCTCATGTACCTCATGTATCTTACTGTTTGTACATTGAGTAATATGGTGCTCTGCTCTCACATTGTTGAACAGATTGGAATGTTACTCTTCAAGGTCGAGCAACTCAGTCCTCAATTTTAAATGATGAACACTATGGCTTCCAGGCAGCAGCAATAAATGCCATAGATGGGAACCAAGATCCGGAATGTTCCCCACGGTTCCTGCTCCCATTCACATAATAACCTGTCTCCCTGGTGGAGGGTGGACCTGCTGAAATCATACAGAATTTCCTACATCTCCATCACTAACAGAGTCAACTATGGTGAAAGAATAAATGGGGCTGAAATTCTGGTTGGAAACTCTCTGAGTGACAATGGAAACAATAATCCCAGGTAAGGATGATTTGTACATAGTATTCCTCTTCAGCTATCGCTCATATATTATTTCTGCTAGGGGGCTGTGATAACTCCAAATACCAAACGGTTTATTCCCAGTTAAGCCTTGTACACACAATCGGATTTTCCGCAGACACAGCGTAGGACTTTGGTCCGAAGGGCGTTGGCCAGGAACTAGTCTTGCATACAAACGGCACACAATTGTCGGCCAACAAACACGAAACAACATGTTTTTTCAGCTCTTTAGCGCCACCCTTTGGGCACCTTCTGCTAATATTGTGTTTGGTGAGCATTGCTTCCAAGCATGCATGTTTGCACAACGGGCAATTGTCTGCGGAAATTTGTAGAGCCTACCATCCAACATTTGTCTGTGGAAAATCCGACAATTGTCCAATGGAGCATACAAATGGTTGGATTTTCCGCCAACAGGCTGTCATCACACAATCCCGTTGGAAAATCCGATCGCGTGTACAAGGCTTAAGAGCTGTGGAATAGCCTTACTGCAGAGGTGGTTCTGGCCAGCTCAGTAGATTGCTTTAAAAAAGGCCTGGATTAGTTCCTAAATATACATAATATAACTGGGTATCAGGGCCGTAGATAAAACATTTGCCTGGGGGGGGGGGGGGGGGTTCAGGTCTTCCAAACTCAAAGGCATCATTTATACTTTTATGTTGGGAGGTGTACAGTAAAAACATATCACAGCAGAGTGGGGCCATTAGGGTTTGAAAAGAGACCTTGCATTAATTGTATGCCTTTCAGGGGGACCCCTTATTTAACTGAGGGGATTGGGCACAATAGAAGGGGGGCTGGCTGGTGCACTCCGAAACTGATTGCTTCTACTGTGCTGAGGCTAAACAGCAGGGACACTGTCTGGGAATTTTGCCAGGATACTCTGAGGGGGGTTGAACACCCCTGACCCCCCCTTATCTACGCCCCTGCTGGGTACTAACATTTATAAGTAAAGTTGATCCAGGGGAAAAATGATTGCCTCTTCAGGAAGGAATTTTTTCCCCTGCTGGAGGAAATTGGAGAATGCTTTGTTGTTTTTGTTGCCTTCCTCTGGATCAACTGTGGGTGACGGATTGTGTATATGGGGTTGTATTATTATTATAATAATTATTATTATTATTATTATTTGGTTGAATTGGATGGGCTTGTATTTTTTTTTTTCAACCTGATTAACTATGGAACTTTCTCATTACACCTGAGAGATTATCTGTTGATATCTTGTAACTCTAAAATGCTCAAGAAGCCAAATCCCATTCATCTCAATGGCCCCTGTTCACATATGTGCGTTTTGTCACATGAAGAAAAATGCCTGCTGCTCCAAAAAGTACATGAGCTTGCAGATTTCAAGCGTTTCCGGCACCATAGACTTCAATAGAAACATCTGAAAACATGTGACTTGAGCATTTTACAAGTGTTTTTGTCGCTCGTTTTCTGCTCAAACAGCAGCTGTCTACCCCTAAATAGACATGTACAGAAACATTTGTTTCGTTTTGTTTATTAGTTTTCTAACGAATTACAAAAAAATGATCGACCGATTAAAAGAAGAATGTTAAGAATAGCTGGTTGTTAAAAGTGCAGGTTTTGCGTCCAATTTTTTTTTCTTCTGTGCATTCAATGTGGGTTAACATCACAAGTTAGTACTCACTTGTTTGGCAAATAGAACCATCCCCCGTCCATTTTCGGTTAACTTTTAAAAATCGATCTAGCGATTTCCCATTTTGCTTGTGGGCATTGTGAAGCCCACAAGCACTGACTTCCGGGAAGCGGTGAATGCACACCTATCGGCATTCACTGCGCCTTCTTGCGCATAAGTAGTGTTGACGACCAGCAGCACTGTCAACACTTCCTGGTTGCCATCACAATGGTCGGGGTCATAGAAAGTATACCTGCCGTTATGATGGCATTCAAAACTCTCACAGCTTAGAATGGGGACAGAGCATCATGTCGATTATAGCTATGCCCTGTCACGTGACCGGCTAACAGTACACACTGTGGTTAGCTCCCAGAGAACACTGATGCAATGGGGAGACGCCTAATCTGGGATTCATGAAAATCACAATTACAAAAGGCATTTACATATTAAAAAAAAAAACGTCCGATTTTATATCCTACATGCCCACTGATGCGGTGGAGACAGTGTTGTCTTGTGGGTAAACCTCCGCTTTAAGCTCTCTCCAGAGGGGGTTACCTTGCGGGCGAACTCCCGTGTCATACAATCTGCATTCATAGCCACCGAGTGTATGACTCGGCCCGCCCTCCGGCGGCCACGTCATTGTATTTGATTGACAGAAGCGGGAGCCAATGGCTGTGCTGCTATCAATCTATCCAATGAAGAGCGGAGAAGCTGTGGAAAGAGTGACGCAGGGTCGCGCCCATGGAAATTCGGGTCTCAGGTAAGTATAAAACAGGGGAGGGGCTGGGGGGCCAGCAAGGTGTTTTTTCACCTTGATAGGATGCATTAAAGTAAAAAAACACAAACCTTTACAACCCCTTTAACAATTGATGAGTCATCAGCTGTCAGCGGGCTTCCCTACTGAAAACTGAAATGTAAACAACAAGAGTTTTTGACAATTCCTTTATTAAAGCGGAAGTCCGCCAACCACTACAAACATTAAAAGCCAGCTGCTGACTTTTAATAATAGGACACTTGCCTGCCATGGAGTCCAGCGATATCGGCATGATGCCTCCATTGCGAGTAAGGGAACCCGGCAATGTAGCCTTACGGCTTCACTCCGGGAACCCTACTGCTCATGAGCGAGGCTCCGCTCCTCTCTCCTACTGGCCCAGCAGACAAGGAAAGGAGCCCCATCCCTGATGTCAATACTCACAGTTGACGCTCCCCGAAGTGGGAACAGGATGCCTGTGTAAGTGTTCTTCTTATGGGTCTGGGGGGGGCACACACGCCACCCTGTGATTGGACACAGCGGGAGCCAATCAGCAGGACCCGCTGTTCGGTCTGAGGAAAGGCAGAACGGTGGTCTGTCTATGTAAACAAGGCAGATCGTCGATCTTATATTTTTGCTAAACAGAAACACGGATCTCTGTTTACCTCCATTGTCAGCATTCCCTCCCAGTTAGAAAGCACTCCCTAGGGACACACTTAACCCTTTGATCGCCCCTGTCAGTGTCATTATTACAGTGACAGTGCATTCTTTTTAGAATTAATCACTGTATTGGTGTCACTGGTTCCCAAAAAGTGTCACTTGGTGTCCGATTTGTCCACCGCAATGTCGCAGTCCCACTAAAAATCGCAGATCGCCGCCATAACTAGTAAGAAATATTGAAAAAATAGTCCAAAAATCTATTACATAGTTTGTAGATGCAATAACTTTTGCACAAACCAATCAATATACGCTTATTGGGATTTTTTTTACCAAAAAATTGTAGCAGAATACATATTGGCTTAAACCAGGGGTCTCCAAACTTTCCAAACAAAAGGCCAGTTTACTGTTCTTCAGATTTAATGGGGGCCAGACTGGGGCCATCAGGAGTAGAAAAGGTCCCGATATCAGTGGGAATAAACAATGCCCCATCTTTGGTGTCACTGGGAGGAATCATGCCCTGTCATTGATGTCATTAAGCCCCATTGCTGGTGTCATTGGAAGAAATTGTGTCCCTTCATTGGTGTCATTGCAAGGAATTGTGTCCCATCGTTGGTATTAGTGTTTGAAAACAGTGCCCAAAGGGCCGCACCTGGCACCTGGACCATAGTTTGGAGACCACTGGCTTAAACTAATGCAGAAATTAGATTTTTACATTTTTTTTATAGTATATGTTTTATAGTAGAATGTAAAAGAAAAAAAAAATTTCAAAATTGTCAGGCTTTTTTGTTTATAGCGCAAATAATAAAAACCACAGAGGTGATCAAATACCACCAACAGAAAGTTCTATTTGTGGAAAGTAAAGGACATACATTATATTTGGGTACAGCATTGCGCAACCACGCAATTTTCAGTTAAGTAACGCAGTGCCGTATCCGAAAAATGGCCTGGTCATTAAGGGCATAAAACCTTCTGGGGCTGAAGTAGTTAAAAAAAATAAAAAATAATAATAGAACAGAAAATAAGTGACAGGACAGAATAGGATGGAACATAACAGAGTAAAACAGTTTATAATAGAAATGTAAAACGTGAATAAGGATACAACAAGAGCCTATGACAATTCCTTAATTAAAATAAAAAAAAACAATGTCCCCTGATGTAGATCCATCTCACGCCAGAATGGTCACACAAGGTCCGGCAGTGCGGCGGAAAATGGATCTACATCAGGGGACATTGTTTTTTTAATTTTAATAAAGGAATTGTCATAGGCTCTTGTTGTATCCTTATTCACTTTTTACATTTCTATAATGTTCTGTTTTACTCTGTTATTTTCTATCCTATTCTGTCCTGTCACTTATGATCTGTTATATTATTTTCCACTCTATTCTATTATTTTATATTCAATTCGGTTTTTTTTTCTATTATGTTTTTCTATTATTTTATTTTCTAATTTATTCTGTTCTGCTTTTCTCTATTCGGTTCTATTCCTTTAATGTCTATTCTATTTTATATTATTTCTTTATTTATTTTATTTTATTATTTTCTATGCTATTCTTTTATTTTAGGTTGTATTCTATTCTTTTCTACTCTATACTATTATATTATATATTGTAGTATTTTTTTATGTTCTATTAGTTTATTTTCTATAGTGTTTTATTTTCTATTCTATTCTGTTCTAATTTACACTTTTCTATTACTTTCTTTGAACTCTCCTATTCTATTATTTTCTACTCTATACTGTTATGTTCTATTATATTTTATTGTAGTATATTTTTTATGTTCTATTTCTTTATTTTCTATAGCATTTTATTCTAATCTTTTATTTTCTATTAAATTCTGTTCTGATTTAATCTTTTCTATTACTTTCTTTGATCTTTCCTATTCTATTATTTATTTATTTTCTATTATATTATAACCTTGTTTTCTAATTCGATTTCCATATTTTTTTTTCCGAATACCATTCAAATTTGATTTGAATACGATTCAACTTCGAATTTCGTCAGATTTCAATTTATTAATTTGGATTTGTTTAAATGAATTTCTATTGTACAGTAATTCAGAAATTCAGGTACATTCAAATAATGAAAAATGTGTCCCAATTTTGATTTGGAACAAAACGAGCTGCGCGTGTCAAATGTATGTGTGTGTATACAGTATCTATGGAGTTTTTTTCACGTGTGCTTCTGACCCAGCCAATGAAGTCCCAGGCTTTTTCACTTCCTTAGCAGCAGCAGGGGGCGGTCCTTAATGCTGCAATAGTCCAGGCTGCATGATGATGCTGTCCCAGGGGCGTGTCCATAACAGTTTGGGCTCAGTGGAAGTGGGATGATGATGATACCGACTATTACTGATCATGAAATACGGTGGGAGGGAAGTGCCAGACTTGGAGATGTTTGGCGATTGGAAATCTTTCCAGATTTGAAGGAAAAGCTGTTTTTTTAAAATATATTATTGAGCTATTCTGCGTTACGTATTGTGTAGCTGCTTTTTAAAATAAATACATACATGTATAATGATTGATATTACTGTTACTTTTATTCCTGGTAATACAAATTTCACTTTGCAGGTGCGCAGTGATTACCTCTATCCCAAATGGAGCAACACAGACCTACTACTGCCATGGCATGGTTGGCAGATACGTCAATATAATTTTGCGCGGAAAGACCGAATTTCTTACATTATGTGAAGTTCAAGTCTGGACCTCTGACAGTAATTGAGTGGCCCACTTAAAAAGAGCAACAGATGATTACAATAATAAAATGTAAAATGTATTGTCTTATGTGTCAGTAATCTGAAGGGGAAAGCGATTAATCAAATAATCAAAAACTGATTAATAAACAATATTCAGCATTATGTCCGTGTTGTCAAATGTGTTATCCGCATTCACTGCATTCCAGTATACAGAGAAAGCATGTTACATTTAAATGCAGGGAATGTATTAACCACTTCAATACCAGGCATTTTCACCCCATTTCTCCCCAGGCCAATGTTTCACATTTTGAATGACAATTGCACGGTCATGCGCAATGTACCCATAGGAAGTTCTGACCATTTTTCCCCTCCACATATAGGGCCAGATTCAGGTAGAGTTAGGCTGGAGTATCCAGTGATCCGCCAGCCTAACTGTCACTTTAAGCCGGCGTTTTTGTTTTCTGTAAGCAGAAAACAAGAAACGCCGGGTTGGAGTTCCGATGCGATCGGCGCAATTGAATTTCGCCATCGCATCGTTACTTCAACTTAAAAATGGCGCCGGGGGCGTTCCCGCTGATTAACGCTGAAAAAATATGTTAATCAGCGGGAGTCGGAAATTCACGATCTTTTTCGGGCGCGACGCAGGGACTTCACGACGTTTCCGGAAGCGATACGCGACGTAAAGATAAAGCAGCCCCCTAGTGGAGTATCCTATGTTAAGTATAGGCGTCGTCATCGCGTCGGGAAAAAATAATAATCGCGTCGCTTGCGTAAAACTTTCATGAATGGGGATGTGACGTCATTGACGTTCACTGACAGAATTTGGAGCATGCGCACCGGGATGCATTGACACTCGACGCATGCGCAGTACGTTCGCCGCGGGATCACGCATAGTTTAAATAATACACGCCCCGTATTCGCCCAATTTGAATTCCGCCGGCTCATTTGCGATGCGCTGCCGCAACTTTAGGAGCAAGTGCTTCATGAATAACAGCACTTGCTCCTAAAATTTCGGCAGAGTAACGTAAATGAGAAGCCTTACTCCAGAGCAAAGATGCTCTCATCTACCTGAATCTGGCCCATAGAGCTTTCTTTAGGTGGTATTTGATCACCTCTGCGTTTTTTATTTTTTGCGCAATGAACAAAAAAAGAGGGACAATTTTGAAAAAAACATAATGGGCCAGATCCACAGAGCACTTACGCCGGCGTATCTGGAGATGCGCGGCGTAAGTGTAAATATGCGCCGGTGCAACTATGCTCTGCATACCCAGAAATAGATACACCTGAAAATAAGATATTTGCGCCGGACGTAACTGTCCTGCGCCGGCGCAGCGTGGGCGCATATATATGCTGGACGCATCTGGCGCTCCCATTGATTTTCTATTCAAATATGCAAATGAGGGAGATACGCTGATCCACAAAATGCGTGAGCCACGCGTAAGTTTTATGTCTGGCCTAAATTTACCCCTCATAAAAGCAGGTGTAAGTGATCAGCAGACGTGCACAGGTCAGCCGGACAGCAGCTGCAACAGCACCGTTATGGACAAGCTGAACATCCATCCTTGCAGGACAACAATCTGTATGCCAACATGCCAGCGGCATCCATGGTCATAGCTATACTACTGGCTTCACAGGAGCATAGGAGGAGGGCATGTGAGAGGGCACGGGAGAGGATATACCAATTGCGCATGAGCCTCTTTGGCATGGGTGATTCGGAGGTGTAACGCATCTTCAGATTCAGCCCTGATGCCATGCTGGAAATAACCACAGCCCTGCAGTAGGACATCATCAGCCAGACACACCGCTCACATGCACTGCAGCCATTGGTCAAGGTACTGGCAACATTCCATTTCCTTGCCAGTGGATCATTCCAGCGTACAAGTGGAGTTGTGGCTGGGATGGCACAATACAGCATGAGCAGATGTCTGGACCAGGTTGTCCCCGCAATCCTCAGACGCATGTCCCACCACATCATTAGACCCACCACTGAGGACCTGCGGCAGAAGACAATGCTGGATTTCTACAGAATTGCAGGATTCCCACGCACCATCGGGGTCATCGATTGCACACATGTGGCACTCCAGCCCCCCATGCCACAGAGCACCTGTACCGCAATCGGAAGCACTGGCATTCCATCAACGTACAGGTGATAGCTGATGCCAATTACCTCATATGGCATGTCCGTGCCAAACACCCCGGGTCCAGCCACGACAGGTACATATACCGTCAAAGCCACATCCCCACGGATTTTGAACAGAACATGTACAATGACAGCTGGCTGGTTGGTGAGTGACATGAGTGTCAGGCATGACTGTCTGACCCCATGATGCAGACATCACGAGGGGCACATGCCTGGCTAACATCCTCCTGTCTTTTCCCTTCCAGGTGATGCGACATATGCACTTGGGCCCCATCTCCTAACTCCATCCTGGAATCCACAATCCAGAGGAGAGATAAGATACAATGCTGCACACACACCTACACGTGCAGTGGTGGAGCAAACATTTGGCCTCCTGAAGTTCCGTTTCCGATGCCTGGATAAGTCTGGGGGGACCCTGATGTATTCCCCAAACTTTGTGTGCCAGATCATCGGTGCATGTTGCATTCTGCACAACTTTGCCATGAGAAAGGGCCTGCAGATTGACATACGTGATGACCTGACCCCTGAACCACACATTCCCCCCCTGCCTGAGGCTACCCCGTTTGCTGATGGAACAGCAGTCAGGAGGGTCCTCGCGGTAGGCTTCTTTTCACATTAAACACACACATTCATCACGGCACACGGACAATGCTCGCATGCACACCACTGTGGTCCCTAGATCACACACACCACATCCACTTCAAATTGGTTTAGCCCACGTCCAACATGTAGGACTTGGGAGCAGCAACACCACGTCAAGGCACCAATCATGTCGCTGTCCATTCACACAGCCATGGGGATAACTTCTCCCCAATGGCCGAGGGTGACACCCCTTACTGGCAGGAGTGTCATCCCCTCATATACACACCAGCCACACACCAGTCACACACCATTCACACTGTAGCCAGCACTCCTAACCATGTGCTGGTTCTACAAAGAAAAAAAACTAATCAGCAGAGTATATAAAAAAGTATAACGGAAAAAAAAAAGCCACCAAAAAATGACTCATCGGCCCCGTCTTGGGCCCTGTCTGGAGCTACGGCTCCTTAGCTGCATGGGGGCAGCCTCAGGTGGGGGAGGGCATCCCCTGGTCCCTCCCTGTCTGGCTTCCTGGCCTCAAATGCCTCTGCTATGCGGGTGAGGACCGCATTTGTTTCAGCCTGCAGCAGCCTTGACTGCCTCCCCTCATCCTGGATGGCAGCTGTATTGGCCCAGACAGCCTCTGTCAGGGACTGGACCTCAGCCACAAGGCCTGCTGTGGTGGCCTGCAGATCCCCCAGGCAGGTGACCACAGCTGACAAATTCACACTGACATGCTGGAGACTGTCACTCATAGTAGCAGAGGAGTCCAGCCTGTCTACCACCCGCTGCATGTGGGCAGCAAGCTCACCCATATGCTGGGTCTGCAAGGCCTGTTGCTTTGATAGCTGGTCCAGGACGGACTCAGGCACTCCCCTAGTCTTCCGGGTGGCCTTCCGGAGGACAGGAGTGGCTTGGAGCGGTTGATATGGGGAGGCCCTTGAGGGGGCAAACACGTGGGGGGAGGACCCTGAGGGGCTTCCCCTGATGGGGGTGGAGGACACAGAGGGCCCGGCAGAATGGGACGACTCCTCAAGCACCAACCTGACCTCCTGGTCTGACAGAACAGGCTCCTCCTCCACATCAGTAAGAGGTGAGGTGTGGGCACTCCCCTCCACCGATGACTCATGGCTTCCCAGGGGGTCTGTCTCAGGATGCCCTCCTGGGCATCTGTGGATGACACAAAGCATTCACATGTTGGTGGACCCACACACTTGTCGCATGTTCCCTCACCCCCCACATACTCAACACCAGATATAGAAAAAACAACTTACCAGTCCACAGGGCCTGATCTCTGGAGTCATATCCCCCAACTCCCTCCACTTGCTCCCTATGGAGACACCGGCAAGCCTGATAGCCTGAGATCGCTGGCTGGTCCCCCTCCAGCGGCAGGAGCATGCCTCCTGATCTCTCCCAGCTTGGCCCGGACACCACGACGCAGGTCATTAATCTTCTTTGCAATCTCCTTGGAGGTCCTGGCCTCATGAGCAAGCAGATTGACCTGTGCGGTGATCTCCTCAAGGATCTCATCCTTCCGGGCCTTGCTGGTGGACCCACTCTCTGCCCCATGCAGGTAGACATCATACCTGCCCATGGCTGACATTATCACAGCCCTCTCCTGGGGAGAAAAGTTTTGCTTCCTCCTCTCCCTGCCTGACGCACTAGCAGACCCAGACATGTTTACCACATAACCGAACAAAAGTACCTTGCTTCAGGGGGGAAACAAACAAACTTTTGCACTCGGCTGGCGCATATCTGGGCGTATTTCTAGACTGGGCGTAAGTAGTGGGACGGCTCATTTTAGGGTGTAACGCTGGGCGAAGGGGCATGCGTGCGCAGTGGGGCGCAGGACGTAGGTCCACGTTACGGCGCATGCTCCGTCCGTTCGGTCATTCATTTGCATGGGGTCACGCTTGATTTAAATGGATCACGCCCACTTCCCTCCTACTTGCAATTACGCCGGCTTACGCCGACTATTTTACGTTACGCCGGCGCATCTATAGGAGCATTTGCGCTGTGGATACGGTGTTTACCGCTTTGGCGTACATCGGCATAGCGCATCTGAGATGCACTACGCCTGCTTAAATATGCGCCGATGTACGTGGATCTGGCCCAATATATTTTACTTGTTGCTATTCTAAGTATCACAATTATTAAAAAAAAAAATCTTCCTCAGTTTAGGCCGATATGTATTCTTCTACATATTTTTGATAAAAAAACAAAAAAAAAAACACAATAAGTGTATATTGATTGGTTTGCGCAAAAGTTATAGCGCCTACAAAATAGAGGGTAGATTTATGGCATTTTTATTATATATATATTTTACTAGTAATGGCTAAGGATGAGCTTCATTTTCGACTCGAACATCGTATGTTCGACCGTTCATGGAATTACCCCTATATGAGGGGTAACCTTACGAAGTTCCGTCGTATGCCATGTTAAGTATGGCGTCGGGTCAGCGTCGTCTTTTTCCGTTGGTTACGTTGTTTTACTAAGTCGTTCGCGAATAGGGATTTACGTAAACAACGCTCACGTCGGTTTCATTCACGTGAGCTGGAGCATGCGCACTGGGCTATTTTTGCAGCCGGCGCATGCGCAGTTCGAATGACGCATGGGCGCGCTTAATTTAAATACAAGCCGCCCCCTTTGAATTACGCGTCTTATGCCGGGCCATTTACACCACGCAGCCGCAACTTACGTAGCAAGTGCTTGGAGAATACGGCACTTGCTCTGTTAAGTTGCGGCGGCGTAGTGTAAATGGCTTACGCTATGCCATCGGCCATTCTACGTGAATCTGGCCCATTGTGTTCACCTGCTGCATGCTTTATAACTTTTTGTGCAGACATTAAAGTTCTTATCTCACAATTGTTGGGCCTGAGGACGGACTTCCTGACACAACATCCATGACGGGTCTGAACACTGGCCATACCGACTTGGCCCCCAAAAGCTCCCATGAAGTACGTGATGAAGTAGGGGGGCCATTGCTATTCCAGACAATATCTGATTCTTTTTACCAAAAATAAAAACACAAAATTTGATCTTTGAAAAAACTTGTTTGTTCATTATTGCTTGTGTTTCTTTTATCTGTATCCCATGTTCTCCTAGTGCACTTGTATAGTGCCAAGTGGATTTCTCTTTTTTAGTAAATAACCACAATTGTAACAGTAAACAAGCACTTTTAAATGTACAAACTGGTATTGAGCATAGAAAGAAGAAGCCACACATTGTTGAGTAGAAAAGTATTTTTACTCTGTGCACAACTTGTGCGTTATAAAACCATTTTTTGGTTTGCCTAAACAGGCATGGTTTAAAACAAGCAAATATATAAAAACAATGGAACTTACAAAGTTCAACCTTAGAAACACATGAGATGTGGTGATGTCACCCCTGAACAAGCCAACATTTGAAGATACACACAATTTGTGTGCAAAATGGGTATCTTTTTCATAATCCCATGCCAAATGTCAACATGTGCTATCTGCCATCACGGGGGATCAATGGACGTGTTTTGGGGTGCAAACTGTTCCTCTCACCTACTTGAGAAGCTAGGAAGGGGTTGCACCCACAAAACACAGACAATAGATATCCTGTGATGGCAGATAGCACATGTTGACACACTGTGTGCATCTTCAAATTTTGACTTGCTGAATATCAAGTGCAAATTATTGCAGCTAAAAAATAAACTAAACTCAAGGGTGGGGGGGTCAGTATACTATTCGCCCCAAATATCAATGATGTTTTTAAATTTTTGTTCAATCACATTCATCCTATTCCTCATAATGTCCAGTTCACTACTACATTCCATTATTTCTTGAATCAAGATTTGTGCACGAGCACTTGAGAAAGGAGTAGTAGTAGTTTCTGCAACACCACCATGTTCATCCCCTAAAAAAAGAACAAAAAACGGTATTATAAATATACAGGCCTACATCTCTTTACCTGAAGCTGTGGTGACAGACACTGACCTGTTGTGGTGATAATCTCCACCTCTGCTTCCTCCACCTCTCCTTCCTCCACCTATGCTTCCTCCACATCTCCTTCCTCCACATGCTGAGGTTAGGGTTATTTCTGTGGTCTGTGCTTTCTTCCTCTGATTGGTGTCCTCCCAGTATTCTCTCCCCTAATAAAATGGAACAAAATGTATACTCAGCACACAGATATTTGAGGGCATAAATTGCAAACATTGCTTGGAAGTGGGGTACAATTGTCTGTTTTGGCACAGTTCTAAAAGGAACATGCGATTTTGGGATTTTTACAATGCTGGAATACTGACCTTTTTTGTCAAAGTGACACACATGGAGACACCCCAAATTATCCACTGTAGCACCTGTGTGGGACACCCTAAAAAGCTTGTTCTGGTGGGCCACACAGGTGCTCCTGAGTACAGATGTGTAACCAGCTGCTGAGTGACCTCTCCATTACATTGAATCAAATTTTCCTTTCACATTCTAGTAACAAACACATCATCTAGACAACAATGTTTATAAACGTTGTTTTAACCACTTAAGGACCGCCTACTGCACATTTACGTCGGCGGAATGGCACGGCTGGGCACATCAACGTATATATACGTTGATTTTAGTAGTCCTAAGCTCCGGGACCGCGGGATTCGCGGACCCGATCGCCGCTGAACTGCGGCGATCCGTCCCTGGAGCGGAAGAACGGGGAGAGCTGTGTGTACACACGGCTTCCCCGTGCTTCTCTGTGGCTGTAGCATCGATCGCGTCATCCCTGTAATAGGGGGACGCGATCGATGACGTCACACCTACAGCCACACCCCCCTACAGTAGTAAACAAAACACATAGGCACACATCCCCTACAGCGCCACCTGTGGTTAACTCCCAAACTGCAACTGTCATTTCCACAGTAAACAATGCAAATTTAAATGCATTTTTTGCTGTGAAAATGACAATTGTCCCAAAAATGTGTCAAAATTGTCCGAAGTGTCCGCCATATTGTCGCAGTCATGAAAAAAATCGCTGATCGCCGCTATTAGTAGTAAAAAAAAAATAATTAATAAAAATGCAATAAAACTTTTCCTTATTTTGTAAACGCTATAAATTTTGCGAAAACCAACCGATAAACGCTTATTGCGATTTTTTTTTACCAAAAATACGTAGAAGAATACGTATCGGCCTAAACTGAGGAAAAAAAATGTTTTTTTTATATATTTTTGGGGGATTTTTATTATAGCAAAAAGTAAAAAATATTGAATTTTTTTAAAATTGTCGCTCTATTTTTGTTTATAGCGCAAAAAATAAAAACCGCAGAGGTGATCAAATAACACCAAAAGAAAGCTCTATTTGTGGGGAAAAAAGGACGCCAATTTTGTTTGGGAGCCACGTCGCACGACAGCGCAATTGTCAGTTAAAGCGACGCAGTGCCGAATCGCAAAAAGGGGCAAGGTCCTTTACCTGCATTTTGGTCTGGGTCTTAAGTGGTTAAAGAGGATGTAAACCCCAAATTTTTTTTTTTTTTAATGTCACAATGTAGAGTATAATATTTCCTATCATTTGTGCCCAGTCTTGCCACACATAGTTAATCCAGCGCTGAGTAATCCTCTTTTATGTTCAGTGAAAACGAACAGCCTTCCAGATAAAACCCTGCCTAAAGCAAAAAGTCCGGAATCTCTCTTCTTGATTTGAGTGAGAGGTTATTTACAAATATAGCTAGGACATGTTTATCATATCTTATGTTTTGTTTATCATAACATGAGGTGATATAACATCATAACACATCCTAGTAATATACAATGAACTTTGGATCACCTCTTGTTATGATAAACATGTCCACGCTATATTTGTAAATAACCTGTTACTGAAAGCAAAAACAGAGAAACGGACTTAACCTAATTTGGCAGGTTTTTATCTGAAGTCCGGTTAATTTGCACTGGACTTTAAAAGAGGATTACTCAGCGCTGCCTCTGTGTGGCAAGACTGGGCACAGATGATAGGAAATCTTATACTCTACATTGTGACATAAAAAAAAAATTTTTTTTTGGGGGGTTTACATCCACTTTAATACAAATAGGCATGACCACATGTGGTTTACCTGGATCTGCGGAAAACATTGTATTTTTGACGGACGATGTTTACAATGAACGATTAAAAACTTTGGCCACTAACCTATAAGTTGCCATTTTGAAATGTAAAACCAGTCAATCCAAGCACATGGAGCAAAACATGCAAGAATAATAATACAATTAGGAATAACACAGGAAAAATACTTACTTTTTTCCAGCATTTTCTTTATCTTCCTATACTGCTCCGGCTCCCTCAGTTTAAGGTCAGACCACCTTTTACGGGACTGCTCCTTGGATCTTTTGACCCCAAATTTATGTTAAAGACTCCTCGCCACTTTTTCCATTATTTGTGCCTTCTTCAGATTAGGGGTGTTGTATGGCCCATGCTTGCCATCGTAATCTTTCCTCTGCAGTATGTCCACAATCTCCGCCATCTCATCAAATTACATATTAGTCGCCTTGTATAGCTTTGGCCTGGATCGGAACGTTCCCGCCTCCGGCTTTCCTCGTGGGTACTTCGTATTACACACACCTGTGTCACCGCCATGTCGTCGTCTCCCACTGTGTGCTAAACGAGAAGGGGCAGGGAATATATGAAAAAGACCATTATGGGCGGGCGACACGGTGGAGTTTCACGCATTTGCAGGATATATAATGAGAACGACGTAACTACGTTGTGTGCGCGGAGTAAGGGCGAACAGAAATGCCGAACGACTCAAACGAAGGTAAAAAATGAAACTTGGGCCATCAGTGGCCTATACTGATTCATGATATAAAGGCCTATATTGGGATAAGATTAGGACAATTTAAATTGACCTAGTGTTTATGTCTTGTGTTTTATCTTGCATAAATAATGCAGAAATTTTATACCACAACCGTGTGGTACGAAGGGCAACAATTGAGAAATTAGCTGAATATATGAAGACCTGAATCCTAGAGGCAGACTATACCATGATGAACAATAAAATTTATCACATGAGAAATAGCTACAAGAAGCGGTACAAAGAGGTCCGCACTTCCCAGAGATCAGGAGCAGCAGCAGACCGGGTACATGTGCCCAAGCTGTGTTACTTCAAACACCTGCATTTTCTGGATGACCAGATTGAAGCAAGGGAATCACTTTTGAGTCTTCCCTCCACCCTTCCCTCCACTGTTCCCTCTAGCGTTCCTTCCACCCTTCCCTCCAGCGTTCCTTTCACCCTTCCCTCCACCTCTGAAGAGGGTGATGAGGAGCAACCTGAGCTTGAAGAGCCGGATCTACACATCTATAGCCAGGTATAGTATTTTACAACATATTTATTGGCCTAGAATTATTGTTGGGAACTAGATGTTTTTATTCCCAAATGAAATAATTACAAAAAAAAAAAGACAGTAGTGGCCAGAAATGATTGGGACAGGAATGAAAACCGCTGGGGTCAGAATGAGAGTCTTTTCTATTTCTTTAACATTCAAATTGCAACAGTCATGATCTGAAAAATGTGTGTGATTGATGAACTAAAAACTGTCCAATTTTTACACACAGGAAGAGCTCGGCCAGGAGGACGTGGCTCCGGAATGTGGCAGCCAGGAGGAGGAAGGGGTGAGTGGCAGACAGGAGGAGACTGGGCCAAGTGGCAGTCAGCAGGTGCCAAGGCCAAGTGACAGCAGCCAGTTTCAGGTGCCTCCCCTCCACGTCAGAGCCAAAAGACTGAGGAGGATGATGCAGGTGGAAGAGGAATCACGTAAAATCATTCGGGATGCAGCTGCCATAATGAGGGCCCCCCTCGACCCTGTAGAGGCCTATAGCTGCTACCTGGTCGATAAGCTGCAGAAGATTAAGGATAAAAAGGGGGGAGGTTTTGGGACTTTAAATGAGATGCGTTTTTAGCTGTATGCGATTAAATATATATCTATGGAATATAAAAAAACGTTTCCATAGTAGCCAGGCTCAAAATTACCAACCAAAAAAGCACTAAACCAAATTAATCTGTCTAGCTGTATGCATTTAAAAACAGAGGTTTAGTTGCATGTATTTGCAAATACCTGTAGTAAGCTGCAGCACCAGCGTCAAGGCACCCCGTGTGCTGCAGTCCTAACTGTGAATTTTAAAGTCTCCTAAAAAGGAGCACAGGCGTGCTAATCAATAGATAGGGGGCAGGTGATCTCCTAAGCCCGCCCCTACCTATAGTTTGTCTGGCAAAACAGAGCACTGGAAAAACAGAAAAAATACAGAAGAGGAACCAAACATGCCTACCAAACCAAAACACCACCAAACTAAAAGCAGACCACATCAAACTGGGTCAGCTAGTCAAAAATGACAATGCAAAATTAACTGCCGGTGGTAGATCTGTGGAGGCACTTTATACCACTCCTGAAACGCATCTCCATCCCCTGGATAGTGTCAAAAAAGGAGGGGGATAGGGTGGGACTTTAGATAAGGCATATGATAGGAACTACCACAGGCCTCCATCACTGTAAATGGATAAAAAGGGAGGAGGTTTTGGGACTTTAAATGAGATGCGTTTTTAGCTGTATGCGATTAAAAATATATCTATGGAATATAAAAAAAAATTCCATAGCAGCCAGGCTCAAAATTACCAACCAAAAAGCACTAAACCAAATTAATCTGTCTAGCTGTATGCATTTAAAAACAGAGGTTTAGTTGCATGTATTTGCAAATACCTGTAGTAAGCTGTAGCGCCAGCGTCAATGCACCCTGTGTGTGAATTTTAAAGTCTCCTAAAAAGGAGCACAGGTGTGCTAATCAATAGAAAGGGGGCAGGTGATCTCCTAAGCCCGCCCCTACCTATAGTTTGTCTGGCAAAATAGAGCACTGGAAAAACAGAAAAAATGCAGGAGAGGAACCAAACATGCCTACAAAAGGAGGGACAACGTGCCCTCTCTGAGGAGCTTATTGCCAGTGTGCTTCACAGGGCAACGAGGGGCCAGCTGACAGAAGCCACACATATCTGTGATCTAGCCCATCCTTCTCTTCCTACTCCTGCCACATTCCCACCACCAGACCCTCAGCCTGCAAGGGGGCATGGAGGGAGCCGTAGAAGTAATGCTGCAGGGAAGCATGGAGGGAACACTGCAGGGAGCAGTGGAAGGGAGGCTACAAGGAAGACCATAAAGTGATTCCCTGGCTTCAAGCTGCTCTGCCAGAAGACACAGTTTGTTTTTGGAGTACCACAGCTTGGGGACATGTATGACATCTGCTGCTGCTCCTGATTTCTGGGATTTGGGGACCAGATTGTGATCCCAATTAGAGGGACTCCTCGTGTTAATAATTTTATTTTCCATACAATTCATGTCTGCCTTTGGTGTCCAAAGTCTGCATAAATTCATCTAATTTTTTAATGGTTGCCCTTCCTCTTTATTTTGGTTACCCAGAATAAATGGAGATTTGATTTAAGTTAATAACTCGTCTATGTGTTTTTCTGGTCAATAGCCATAACATTTCATAAATACAATGTGTAATTAACAAAGGACACCAACCTCCTTGAGGGAAAAAAAATATGAAAATAATAATGTTGTTGTGATAACTTGACAAAAAAAATGCAGATCACCAGAAAATATTAAAAGCAAAAAAACAAAACAAGGAGATCTTGATTAAAAAAACAAACAAAAAAAAAACATTATTATAGAGATCTGGCTTTAAAAACAAGTACGATTATTCATGAGATTACAAGAAAAAGTTAAGAAATCGTTTTTTCATAATTCTGTATAAATATCAGTAGCAAAACAACTTCTTTATTTTAGCATTAGAAAGAAGAAAACAGGGAGCTGTGGTGGCTCAACGCGATTGGCACTGCGCTGACAAGCCGTTCACCTCTGCAGCTAAGGGTTCGGATCTCGGTCTCGGCTGCATGTGAATTGAGTTTGGTGGTCTCAGCCCGGCTCCCGGTGGGTGTGCTATGCAAGGTAAGCCTGTGCTTAGTATGCCCACCCCCTCCCACAAAACCACCACACTTACACGCACTTTAAATTGGGTTAACATGCACGCACTTTGGCCACGCGGTCTCTAAAAAAGAGAGGCAAAGGACTAACAGGGCTGGCTGAGCGGGCTAGGTCCTCTCACTCCCTCATAGGGGAGTCGTCTCTTCAAAGCGGAGCAGGTAGGGCGGGCTGTGTGGGAGGACCCCCTCACACCCGCCATTGCCACCCGGGGGCATGGAGAAAGATGGCAGATTGCCTCTGGGGGAGGCCTGCCTACTCCCAACTCCTGCAGTCCGGCTCCTCTCTCGAGTACATGCACAAAATACACTATTTAAAGAAAAAGATTAAAAAAAAGAAAGAAGAAAACAGTGTGCTGCATTAAAATATGCAATGATTTGCAGAATGACCAATGTGTTATCTCCATTACGAACGCTAGTTTTACCAGAACGAGCGCTCCTGTCTCTTAATTTAGTCTGCGTGGATTTTTGACCGATGGACTTCCACAGTCCACACAGACAATCAGATTTTTCTATCAGGTTTTTTATCCATAGGAGAAATTTAAAACATGTTCTATTTTTTTACACCGATGGAAATAAATCGGTGGGGCCCACACACAATCGGTTTGTCCGATGAAAACAGTCCATCGGTCGGTTTTCACCGGACAAACCGATCGCATGTACAGGGCTTTAGTGTGAAAGCAAATATCATGTTTGCAGCAGGTTCCTCATATCTTTATATATTTTTGTGTAGGCAGCGTGCAGCACTACTTGCTTTATTTTCTCAAAGTATCTTTTCACTTTTGTTGAACAGCAGCCATAGAAGTTCTTGGTCTTTTAGAAACACATCATTTGGAATAGGTTTTTAATAAAAATGACACCAAACAGATGATTTACAAAGCAGTTTTAGGAAATTAGGGCACTTGATGGGAAAGAAGGTTAATACCTTGTGGGATACCATCATTCGTGAAAGTTACATTAACCACTTGCCTACTGTGCACCTACACCCCCTTCCTGCCCAGACAAAATTTAAGCTTCCGGCACTGCGTCGCTTTAACTGACAAGTGCACGGTCGTGCGACGTGGCTCCCAAACAAAATTGGTGTCCTTTTTTTCCCACAAATAGAGCTTTCTTTTGGTGGTATTTGATCACCTCTGCGGTTTTTATTTTTTGCGCTATAAACAAAAATAGAGCGTCAATTTTTTTTAAAAAATCAATATTTTTTACTTTTTGCTATAATAAATAACCCAAAAAATATATAAAAAAAATATTTTTTCCCTCAGTTTAGACCGATACGTATTCTTCTACATATTTTTGGTAAAAAAAAAATGCAATAAGCGTTTATCGATTGGTTTGCGCAAAATTTATAGTGTTTACAAAATAGGGTATAGTTTATGGCATTTTTTTTTTTTTTTACTATTAATGGCGGCGATCTGCGATTTTTTTATTGGGACTGCGACGTTATGGCGGACACTTCGGACACTTTTCTGACATTTTTGGACCATTTACATTTATACAGTGAACAATGCTATAAATATGCATTGATTACTGTATAAATGTGACTGGCAGTGAAGGGGTTAACCACTAGGGGCGGGGAAGGGGTTAAATGTGTGTCCTATGAGTGTTCTAACTGTGGGGGGAGGGGGGGTGACTGGGGGAGGTGACCGATTGTGTCCCTATGTACAAGGGACACAATCGATCTCCTCTCTCCCTGACAGGACGTGGAGCTCTGTGTTTACATACAGAGCTCCACGTCCCCGCTCAGTTACTGAGCAATCGCATGTGCCCGGCGGCGATCGTTGCCGCCGGGCACTCGCACGGGATCCCCGCAGAGTGGCGGGTGCGCGCTCGCCCGCCCGCGGCTTTAAAGGGACATCACGTCATATGACGTGATGTCAGGATAATGGAGTCCTCCGTCTGCCGTCATTTGACGGTGGGCAGAGGACAAGTGGTTAAAGAAAGTTTAGTACCTAGAAGGTTAAGATAGGATGTTCCTATTAGCGATGGCCTTTTAGATAAAGAGTTGGGAGATGTATGGTACCAGTTTTTTAATAGTGTTGCACCCTCTACTTAGAGTAGGTGCTAGATAGTTTTTTTTTTTGTAGTGCAGATAAAATTTTAGCAGGCCTAGCTTTGAGCTAGGCCTGTTTGTTTTGATCTGTGCGGCTGGGAGTGGCCCAGAGTAGGCTGGTGATTCACAGCTGGCTTCATCTTTTGGTTACCTCCCTGCTACTTTCAAAAGGCATCTGGAAGAGAGGAGGGGAAGAAAAGGTGGAGTTAGCTAAGGAGCCCTGACCAATCCCCAACCTGGTTTGCCACGGGGCAGGTCTCCTTAAATACCTAGAGTCAGTCTAGCTGGGGAGAAGTAGTCGGGTGGAAGAACTGGAGCTGGAGTGTTAGACGGTTGGTAGGGCGTTTGAGAAAGCTCCCCATTCTGGGGGGTGACCTTGGTCCTTGAGCTCGCTTATTGCGATTTTTTTAACCAAAAATATGTAGAAGAATATGTATCGGCCTAAGCTAAGAAAAAAATTGTTTAAATAAAAAAATGGATATTTATTATAGCAAAAAGTAAAAAATATTGTGTTTTTTTTTAAAACTTGTCCCCCTTGTCCCTCTTCTTTTGTTTATAGCGCAAGAAATAAAAAAACGTAGACATGATCAAATACCACCAAAAGAAAGCTCTATTTGAAAACATGATAAAAATGTCATTTGGGTACAGTGTTGCATGACCGCACAATTGTCATTGAAAGTGTGACAGCGCTGAACGCTGAAAAATGGCCTGGGCAGGAAGGGGGTGAAAATGCAAGTGGTTAAAATATAAAAAATCCACAACATATTGGTTACACTAAAAACATACACATATATAGAAAATTATAAAATATCGGGGGGGTAATGGAAGACCAAAAATGTATCAGGAAGATGTTATAAACGCAACTATAAAATCGCTAGTTAACCACTTAAGACCCGGGCCAATATGCTGCCAAATGACCCAAGGGTTTTTTTGCGATTCGGCACCGCGTCGCTTTAACAGACAATTTCGCGGTAGTGCGACGTGGCTCCCAAACAAAATTTGCGTCCTTTTCTTCCCAAAAATAGAGCTTTTTTTTTGGTGGTATTTGATCGCCTCTGCGATTTTTATTTGTTGCACTATATACAAAAATAGAGCGACATTTTTGAAAAAAAAACAATATTTTTTACTTTTTGTTATAAGAAAAATCAATTAACTAAATTTTAGTCAAACATTTAGGCCAAAATGTATTTAGCCACATGTCTTTAGTAAAAAAAAAAAAAATCGCAATAAAAAAAAATTAGCTACCTAGCGGGAACAGCGACACTAATACAGCGATCAGAAAAATGATCGCTTAGTGATGCTGGCAATAGGGAGTGAGAGGGTTAACTAGGGCGGTGATCAAGGGGTTAAAACTTTATTAGCGGGGGTACGGGGGCTACCCTGGACCTAACACTAACTGACTGTCACACTGCCTGTCCCACTGACACTAAATACAGTAATCATACATGTATGATTACTGCATTCAGTGACACTGTGACAGGGGGGAGGGGGGGGGCGATCGGGGGGGGGGGTTAAATGTGACTATGTGTAGTGTTAGTGCAGTGTAGTGTTAGTGCAGGACTTACTGTGTGGTGATCTCTCCTCAGCGGTGGTTGAAAAAAACGCAGAGGGAGAGATCACATCGCTTCCTCCTTCCTGTGTTTACACAGGAGGAGGATGTGACAGGGTGGGGGAGGGGGGATGGCGTGTGCATTGGCTGGGAGCGATCCGGAGGGGGCGGACAAAAACGAATAGCCGCCCCCTCTTGTCGGATCGCTCCTGCCGCCGCATTACGGGGGGGGTCTCTTTTGGTGCCATTCTGCCGACGTAAATGTACATGCGGCGGTCCTTAAGTGGTTAAAAAAAAATATATAGAATACATGAATAAAAAACAATAACCACCAAAAAAGGGGTTAAATGCACAAAACCTTATAATAAGTACAATTGACTAAATAGTGAATCTATATGGACCTTGTACCTCAAAACCCCCCAAAAAAGGTGTGGGATTACCCTTTTTAATCTCCTCTGCACATACCATACGTGTGAACTAGCAGGTGTAAATTATAGCCTAGGAAATGTAGTGCAAGCCAATATTGATCAATTATCACTAATGAAACCGTTTGTATAAAATTCCACTTTATGGCCAAATGACCATAGAATTTGAATGTCATATATCTATTGGGACTCCCTTTGACTAAGAGTTAATACTTTTTACTTTTTACTCTTTCCTTAATACTTTATTACTGCCTCTCCAATGGAGATGATATTTCTCAATTCACCAGAAAATCAATGCGGAGGGATCCTGATTATGGAAGGTGGCATAATGTTTTGATATGCTACATTTGGGGTATACTTTGATTATATTTTGTACATGTTCCCCTATTCTTTTCCATAATGGTCTCTTTGTGTGACCTATATATTGCCTTTAACATGGGCATTGGAGGGCATAGACCACTCCCTCTGTTCAGCATGTTATGCTGTGGCTGTAAATGCATCTCTTCCCATTTTTGTATTGGTTCTAATACATGGATAACATTATTTACAGGGAAAAAGCCTTTGCCCATAAAAAAACGTAAATTCTTGTTTCTTTGGTGGATCTATAACAATTTTTTCTATTCTATGCCGTATTAGTCCTTTCCGATACATACATTTCTGCTGTTCCGGTAATATTGCTTTCCGGTGTCTATCCTCTGTTCGAATGGGCCAATGTTTTCTAAAAATATTTTCTATTTTCTCTTACTGCACTCCATAATTGAGGATAATAGGGATGTTATCTGTATAATCTTCTTGTTTAGGTTTATGAGATCCCTCTGATTCATATTATCTGCTTCCTGTATTTTCTGTTGTATGAACCCTTTTTGGATAAATCTCTGGACAATCATAGATGCTTGCTAGTGATAATCTGTTCTTTCTGTACAGTTCTGCTTGAGCCTCATGAGTTGTCCTTTTGGGATATTTGTTAACCAGGGGGCATAATGGCAACTCTCCATCCGTATATATCTATTGCGATCCACTGTTTTAAAAAAACATCTTAGTATTTCTTGTACACATCCTTAATGGATATTATTATTGACTACATGTAATGCATTTATGTATGTTTTTTTTTTCTTATGCTTCAATAAACATTTGCACAAAAAAAAATAAAAAAAACATCTTAGATTTATGAGATCCTCTCTCAGCTGTAATTGTCAGATCAAGATAATGAATGTGTTGTTTGTGGCATTCCCAAGTCAAAGTAATACAGTATTCTTTTAATTTGAGTTGAGGCTGTTAAGGAAGGGTAATACTCTATCTTCTCCGCCTTCCCAGACTATAATGACGTCATCAATGTACCTTATGTACATTTTCAGTTGTTTTGGCATATTTTGATCTATAGTTTTCTCCCCACACTGCACCACAAATATGTCCCCATGGCGATACCTTTTGACCTGTTTAAAATAGGTATCATTGTGCAAAAAGTAAATATTTGACAAGCAATAGTCTAAATACTCTCCTATATGGTTTTGTTGACTCCTTGGGAGATCACTCATTTGTCTCTTTGCCCACTTAGTTGCATCAAGGGCATCCCGATATCCAATTATTGTATACAATGAATTGAGATCTACCGTAGTTAATATGACACTTCCTTCCTCGGTTTTAACTTGTTCCAAAAGTTGTATAAGATGTTTAGTATCTCTTAGATATGATCTTGTCTTTTGCATTAGAGGTTGTAAGTATTGATCAATGTATTGGCCCATCCTTGCTCCTACAGATTGAGCCCTGGTTCACACTGGGTACGATTTAGTTTGATTTGAGATGCGATTTCACATGTGAAATCGCATCTCAAATCGGCGGCAATTGCCAGCAATGACACCGTCCTAATCGGTGCGACGCTGCATGTGCGGCACTGCACCGATTTCAAAAAGTAGTCCCTGCACAAATGTCTCCTAAATCGCGCCGAAATCGGGACTGCCAGAGGGAGTGAAATCGCGCAAGTTCAGCTGAAATCGCGCGAGTTCAGCTGAAATCGCGCAATTTCACTCCCGCAGCCCAGTGTGAACCAGGGCTCAATCCCATTTACTACGAGGTGACCAGGTGTATTATCTTTATTCTTAACTTTCCTAATTTCCAACTTCTGTATGTCCTGTGTAACTAGTCTCCTTTACTGTGTAACTAGTCTCCTTTAGACCTCTATGTGTCTTTTTTCACTAATGGGTGGAATGCTAGGTGAACAAAAACATTAATAGTGGTAAAAATAAAAAATGTACTTGCAGCAGCTGTACACAAGGTGCTATCCTGCTATCCACCTGATAACATATACAATTGAATTGCAGCGTTCACAACTGTGTAAAAAGCTGATCAAATTATGTGCAAATATATCCCAAAAATGCTATTGAAAGGGCTAGTGTGCAAAATAACATACCCAAATGGCATATATATATATATATATATATATATATATATATATATACATATATATATATATATATATATATATATACATATATATATATATATATATATACATACATACATACATACATACATACATACATACATACATACATACATATATATATATATATATATATATATACATATATACATACAAAAAAAAAAACATATACATACAATAAAAAATGCATGTGACTCACTCCCCTTCTATGTCCCCACTCACTAGATCTACGGGACCCCAGCTTTTCAGTCTAGGGGTCAGAAAAGGCAAAGATCCAGCGGTGACTGTGGTCTTAAACTGGTCCACAAGAGATCTCCCCCAGCATGGATGTTAATATAAGGAAAAGAAAGGGCACTGATGGTTAGTCATTAGGGATGAGCCGAACACCCCCCTGTTCGGTTCGCACCAGAACTTGCGAACACACCAAATGTTCATGTGAACTTTAGAACCCTGTTAAAGTCTATGGAACTCAAACATTTGAAATCTGATGTGCTCATTTTAAAGGCTAATATGCAAGTTATTTTAGAAAGAAGAGACAGACTTGTTGGTGGAGAGATAGGGCTGCATACCCCGGTATAATGAAAAATAAATTGTCCCGGTGGGGCTTTTGAACAGCAAGGATTGAAAAAAATATGAGGATGCAACGTGTAAAGTATTGTACTTTACACGTTGCATCCTCATATTTTTTTCAGTCCTTGCTGTTCAAAAGCCCCACCGGGACAATTTATTTTTCATATGCCAGTTATTGTCCTAAAAAGTGTTTGGGGAGCTGGGTCCTGTCCCAGGGGACATGTATCAATGAAAAAAAAGTTTTAAAAACAGACGTTTTTTTCGGGAGCTGTGAATTTAATAATGCTAAAAGTGAAACAATAAAAGTCAAATATTACTTTAAATTTCATACCTAAGGGGTGTAAAGTTAGCATGTGAAATATCGCATGTTTCCCGTACATAGAACTGTCCCTGCACAAAGTGTCATTTCTGAAAGGAAAAAAGTCATTAAAAACCGGACTCGTGGCTATAATGAATTGTCGGCTCCGGCAATTCAGAGAGAATTCATTCATAAAAAAAAAGCGTGGGGTCCCCCCAAATTCAATTACCAGGGCCTTCAGGTCTGG
Organism: Rana kukunoris; assembly: GCA_029574335.1. Classification (NCBI taxonomy): domain Eukaryota; kingdom Metazoa; phylum Chordata; class Amphibia; order Anura; family Ranidae; genus Rana; species Rana kukunoris. Next base: position 35,455,192 of record CM056052.1, read on the forward strand.
TATGGATATTAAGGGGAACCCCGTCGTCAATTTAAAAACCGAGGTATCCATCTTTAGTGCTAAGGGTCCTGTAAACGATAACGGCGGTCTCCGGGGCGGATTCGCCGCGAGATCGCCGTTTTTGGATGGTGGGAGAGGGGCGCCCTCTGCCGCTTACCGGAGCAGTCGGTAGCGGCGGAGGCGATCGGATCTGCTCAGCTGCTGTGTGGGGATGCGAGTGAGGCCAACATGGCCCCCACCCATTCCCATAGCTCTGCTGAGCGAAAGTGAAGTCAAAACGTCAGTCCCGCCCAGCGTCTCAGTCGGGCAAATCGATTTGATCAGATTTGTCTGCTGGCTGTTTTGGTTTGATCGCTGTACACATGATCAAACCAAAATCCCCGCCGGCAGACAGCACGGTGACGTGGCGGTGACGTTGACGCCGCCACGTCACCGCACCAGGAAGTAAAACACTTCCGCGCATGCAACTAATCCATTCGACGCATGTGCGGGCAGATATGTCTGCTGGTTTGCGTACTAACCAGCAGACATATCGGTCCGACGGGTTCCCAGCAGACAGATTTTAAAGCAGGCTTTAAAATCTGTCTGCTGGACAAATCCATCTGCTCGCCCGTACACACGATCAAATCTGTCTGCTGAGACAGTCTGTCAGACCGTTTCCAGCAGATAGATTTGATTGTGTGTACGCGGCCTCAAAGAAACAATTTTTTTTTGTCATTTAAAAAAATGACAGTTTCAATTTATTTATTGTTTGCATTTTAGTCTAAATATGAGATCTGAGGTCGTTTGGACCCCAGATCTCATATTTAGGAGGACCTGTCGTGTTTTTTTCTATTACAAGGGATGTTTACATTCCTTGTAATAGGAATAAAAGTGATAATTTTTTTTTCCAGTGTAAAAAATAATAAAATAAATGAAAATAAATAGGAAAACCATTTTTTTTTTAAAGTGCCGCGTCCCGACGAGCTCACGCGCAGACGCGAACGCATACGTGAGTAGCGCCCGCATATGAAAACGATGTTCAAACTACACAAGTGAGGTACCACCGCGATCGTTAGAGCGAGAGCAATAATTCTAGCCCTAGACCTCCTCTGTAACTCCAAAGATGCAACCTCCAGAGCAGCATCGCCGGCTTCTCTATTTGCCGGACACCGCCCAACGAATTAACATTTCTTATATTTGTGAGGCGGGCCACTTTAAGCAGGGACAGTTCTATGTACGGGAAACATGCGATATTTCACATGCTAACTTTACACCCCCCTAGGTACGAAATTTAAAGTAATATTTCACTTTTATTGTTTCACTTTTAGCATTATTAAATTCACTGCTCCCGAAAAAACTTTAGTTTTTAAAACTTTGTTTTGCATTGATACATGTCCCCTGGGACAGGACCCAGGTCCCCAAACACTTTTTAGGACAATAACTTGCATATTAGCCTTTAAAATTAGCACTTTAGATTTCTCCCATAGACTTTAACAGGGTGTTCCGCGGCTTTTCAAATTTGTCTAAATTGTTTGTTGTTCACCGAATAGGCGAACAGGCAATGTTTGAGTCGAACATGAGTTTGAATCAAACTCAAAGCTCATCCCTATCCATCTACCACAGCGTGGGTAAAATCACAAATGTTCGCTCTATTAAGTCAGTCGTGCCCACAATGTTTTGCTTCAGGAGAGTTTACAATAAATGCACATATGCTGTGGTGAGGCCCCACCCCCTATTAAATGAGGGTGAAACAGCATTAGTGGTTACTACATCCAAAAAAGTAGGTGAGAGTCACCAATGGACAGATTAATGAACCCAGCCAATAATGGATCTAGGAATCAAGGAGCCAGGTATCAAGAGAATAGCTATTATGGATATAGAACACCAAGAGGACCTTGGAGACCAAGAGGGAATAATGGATACTACACAGGACAACGAGGAAGGAATCTGGGAGGAGGAAGACCTTATTATCCATAAAATAGAAGACCAGAGAACCATTATAGACAGCAAGAAAGGTGTCCAGGACCATCTTATAGAGACGAAAACCAGAGAGACTATAGATACCAAGAAAGAAGCCCAATACCAACTTATAATAGATATGAGCCTCTGAGGGATAACCAAGACTAGAACCCCCAGGAATCTTTTAGGGTAATGGAGGGAAGAGAGATTACTTTTACGGATGAACAGAGAAGGATGGGAAAGAAGATGCCCTACATGAAGGGGGGTCAGTCGAGCAAGGAGCAAAAAACAAGCCCTATAGACAGTATTAGGAGAGGGAATTTTTTACCTTACAGAATTACAATTGACTAGAGCAGTGGTCATCAACCTTGTCCTGCAGGGCCCACTAACAGGCCAGGTTTGCAAGATAACTGAAATACATCACAGGTGATATCATTTGCTGCTCTAGTGATTGCAGTATTCTAGTCTGCATCTCCCCAAGGTAATACATAAAACCTGGCATGTTAGTGGGCCCTGCAGGAATGGTTGATGACCACTGGACCAGAGAACAAATCAAGGTTTTGGACAGAGGGCTTTAATATGCACCAAAGAAAAATATGACTAAATGTGATGTTTATGTTGATTTACAGAAATATACTAGAAAACTTACCATCAAAAAATATATGATGTCTCTACCAATGAAAAAAAGTGAATCCTCTAGATACCAGTTGTATTCAACATACTACACTCATGCCACGTACACACACAATCATTTTTCGGGTTGTAAAAAACTATGTTTTTCAGCCTCTAGAAAAAACAAAGTTTTTTTCAACTTCATCATTAAAACGACGTTGCCTACACATGATCGTGAAAAAAAATGCTCTAGCAAAGCACGGTGACGTACAACACGTACGACGGCACTATAATGGGGAAGTTACATTCGGATGGCGCCACCCTTTGGGCTGCTTTAGCTGATTTTGTGTTATTAAATGACGATTCGCGTTTTTCTGTCTGTTACAGTGTGATGAATGTGCTTACTCCATTATGAATACTAGTTTTACTAGAAAAAATAGGGCAGGTTCGAAAAAATTTTTTTTTTCGTTTTTCAGAACCCGAAAAATGCTCTGAAGCCCACACATGATCGTTTTAAATTACATTTTTAAAAAACTTTGTTTTTTACTGTGAGGTGAGGGGTCACCTGTGATCACCTGTAAGTTCCTGTTCTGTTATTCTTTGCTCTGGGTGCGAGGAGTCCTACGATTGATCGGGTAATCAGCACGACACTAACACAAGTATCATGTAGCAAGGTTACAAATTTATTATTCGGAACTCAGCTGGTTTTGTTTGTGAATTTGGGATTCACCCGTTGGGATGTATCTCTTCGTGGAGCAGCCAATCAGGTTACAATTTCTGCCTAGAGCTACAATATATTAATGTATGATCGATTAAATAAAAGTCTGCCTAGAGACAGTTGCGTAACAGATAAAAATATATATCTTAACCACAGTCTTATTTCTATAAATTTTTATAAAGCTCACAAAAAAAACTTCACACGTCTGCAGAATATTGACCATTTACTCTTCTTTGTAAAGAATATTTCACACATTCTGCAGAACAGTAGCTTTAGCTGCAAGCTTTAAGTTTCCTGTAATATAAACAGTTTGAGCCTTCAAGCGAGGATTTGTAACTTAAAAGTTAAGAAGAATTCAGAAGAATTAAGTATTAGATTAATATGGAAATAAAGGGGTAATCCCAAATGAATGGGTAACCCCAAATTCCTATCAACCCCTCCTGTTGATTATTGTTCTTGTTAAGAACATTAATCATTTACTCATCTGGTCATTTCAGTTTCAGTTTCACTTTCTTCCTTATGTATTTTGGCTGGGGCTATTTTTAAAATTATGCACATTATGATTTTAACAGCAATGTAACAGAAGAAAGCCAACATGATTTTCATCAAAATCACCAATCCTGTCTTTTTAACCACTTAAAACCTGGACCAAAATGCAGGTAAAGGACCAGGCCCCTTTTTGCGATTCGGCACTGCGTCGCTTTAACTGACAATTGCGCGGTTGTGCGACGTGGCTCCCAAACAAAATTGGCGTCCTTTTCTTCCCACAAATATAGCTTTCTTTTGGTGGTATTTGATCGCCTCTGCGATTTTTATTTTTTGCGCTATATACAAAAATAGAGCGACATTTTTGAAAAAAAATCTATATTTTTTACTTTTTGTTATAAGAAAAATCAAATAAACTACATTTTAGTCAAACATTTAGGCCAGAATTTATATAGCCACATGTCTTTAGTAAGAAAAAAAAATCGCAATAATAAAAAAAAGCTACCTAGCGGGAACAGCGACACTAATACAGCGATCAGAAAAATGATCGCTTAGTGACGCTGGCAATAGGGAGTGAAAGGGTTAACTAGGGCAGTGATCAAGGGGTTAAAACTTTATTAGGGGGGGTACGGGGCTACCCTGGACCTAACACTAACTGTCTGTCACACTGACACTAAATACAGTGATCATACATATATGATCACTGCATTCAGTGACACTGTGACAGGGGGAGGGGGGTGATCGCAAGGGGTTAAGTGTGCCTGCGTGTCCTGGTGTCAGTGTAGTGTTGTGCAGACTTACTATGTGATGTGATCTCTCCTCAGCGGCGGTTGAAAAAAACGCAGAGAGCATTGATCACATCACTTCCCTCTTCCTGTGTTTACACAGGAGGAGGAAGTGACACACAGGCGAGCGCGCGCATTGGCTGGGAGCGATCCGGAGGGGGCGGTCAAAAACGAACCGCTGCCCCCTCAGCACGGATAGCTCCTTCAGCAAATCGGACCACCACATGTATCGGGGGGTCCCGATCGGACCCCCGACCCACGTCAAGCAGCCACGTACAGGTACGTTGATGTGCCTGTCTATGCCATTCTGCCGATGTAAATGTACATGCGGCGGTCCTTAAGGGGTTAAAGAAGCCCAAGATTCCACTCTCCCAAACCAGCCTCCTCCTATACCCTGTAATGGATTGGATTCCAGGTGTCAGCTAAATCACTTGCCTCGGTTTGTAATCTTATTCTTTCTTGCTGATGACCTTCAATAATATTATAATAATCTGGAATTTCAATATCCAGAGTGAATGATGTGTATGTTTCTGGATCACCTTTGTCCTCGAGATTAATTATTTCTATGTCTTTTGGGTCTACAACAGTGGAGATAACTTTCCTGGTATTATTTCTCTGGACTGATGTTTTGACTATTTAATTTACATAAATTGGTTGTTTCCCTGCATTCCGTTGTGCCCTAACATATTCCTTTAGCTCTCTTAAGATCTGGGGAAAAGCACCATGAAACATATTTCCCTTGATGGGTAGTAGAGTCTACCTCACAATTTTCCTTGCTCTCACTACACACCAGTAGTAGGTCATCTCTCATCTCATCTCATCCATATTGCAACAAAGTGGATCCCTCCTTAGGTTCCCAGTCTTCTAATAACCTTTTCAAAACCATTGAGAAAGCGGCTGGACTGTCCCCAAAGCCTTGAGAAAGCCTAGTCCATGTTAATTGCCCCTGACTGTGTAACACTGTGAAGTTAGGGGTATTGCTCCAAAAATTGTAGTGATATCTGCAGTGCTGGGACAAGGCCATTTGGTGCCCAGGGCAAAAATATCAAACTGCGCCCCCCCACCCCCGTTTTTAAGAAAGAATCTGGTGGCAATTGATGGGGCAAACTGGCAGCACACTGTCGGCAATTGATGGGCACACTGTCGGCAATTGATGGGCACACTGTCGGCAATTGATGGGCACACTGTCGGAAATTGATGGGCACACTGTCGGAAATTGATGGGCACACTGGCGGCAATTGATGGGCACACTGGCGGCAATTGATGGGCACACTGGTGGCAATTGATGGGCCAAATTGGCGGCAATTGATGGTTACAGTGGCTGCGTGTGATGGGCACAGTGGCTGCGTGTGATGGGCACAGTGGCTGCGTGTGATGGCACAGTGGCAACAATTGATGGTATAGTGGCTGCATGTGATGGCACAGTGGCAACAATTGATGGCACAGTGGCTGCGTTTGGTGGCACAGTGGCTGCGTGTGATGGGCACAATGGTGATAATTGATGGCACGGTGGCTGCATGTGATGGCACGGTGGCTGCGTTTGGTGGCACAGTGAGGCTGCAATTTATGTTTTTTTTTTTTACAGAGAAGGCAAGCTCAAAATGACACAAAAGCATTTTTTTTAAACTGCTATTTATTAAAAATCTCAGTACAACCCCCCCCCCCCTCCCCAATACAGTAATTTCATTATTTTCTTACTTTTTACATGGTAGTGTTCTTCTGTTAGTTCAGTAGTGTTCTTCTGTTAAGCCAGACCAGTAGCACTAGCAACTGTAGGCAGGCGCAGCACTGAAGCAGGCTCCTCATGACTTGTTCTTCCTTCAGAACGCGCCGACACAGCTCCCTGCATGAGTGAGTCCTCCCTCTCTCACCTCGCCTCCGGCGTGACGTCACACAGCGCACGCCGGTGGAATCAACCAAATGAATCCTCCATGGGGGGGGCGAGGAAACACACAGGAGGAAAGGGAGCCCGAGCCAGGAGCGCACTCGGCAGCCAGTCGGCACACAGTTTGTAAAGTGCCACTGCGCTGTCTATGAAACTCTCACTCACTGACACATTGATCCAACTGGTGTGGCGGCCGTAGCTGATTGCGCCCCCCTCCTGCACAAAATGGTAGCGCCAGGGGCACTCGACCCTCCCGCCCCTGCCTTGTACCGGCCCTGGATATCTGCCACCAGGGGAGGTAGGGGTATAACTGCCTTGAGATCCTGTACTAATCTCCAGGTACCGTTTGCCTTTTTCACTGGGATAATTGGTGTGTCCCATGGGATAACTTGGGGGCTTTAAAATACCCTCCCCTCCACAAATTCTGTCCAACTGTGTCGGACCGTTGCTGGAGATGTGGACAGACCTCGGGTACTTTCCTCCACATTTGGTGGGACTGCCCGCTAATCCAAACATTTTGGCGGAGGGTTCATGATGTGACGACGGCAGTATCATCGCTACCCCTGGAGTTTTCACCAGCACGGTATCTTCTTCATCTCTCAGAAATTCCTAAAAAACGGTATTGCAAATCTGTGGCGATTTATATGATTAACGTGGCCAGACTGTGCTTGCCTGTTCACTGGAGAGACGCGAAACCCCCGTCTCCTAAAGAGTGGGTGGCACGCATTAACCATATTGCTGCAATAGAGGAGCTGATACATACTGCACAAGATAGAATCTCTAGCTTTTCCTGTGTTTGGGAAGACTGGTTTACATTTAGGAATACGGCTACCTATCAGGACCTTATCAAGAAGGTGTGATGAATAATAGTGTGCACGGTGAGTCGGCTTTGCATATGTTGTACGATAAGGTCGACTTTTTTCTGTACCAACATAGTAGACGGAGAGGGTAGTTGATCCTCGCTCCCCACCACTCCCCCCCCCTTTTTTTTATGTTCTTCTCGTTGTTTTTGTCTCTCTCACCCCTTGTTTCTTTCTTCTTCTTTACCTCTTCTCTTGATTAGAGATGAGCTTTGAGTTCGAGTAGAACTCATGTTCGACTCGAACATTGCCTGTTCGCCGAACAGCGAACTATTTAGGGTGTTCGCGGCAAGTTCGTGTGAACTTTAGAACCCTGTTAAAGTCTATGGGACTCGAACGTTCGAAATCTAAAATGCTAATTTTAAAGGCTAATATGCAAGTTATTGTAATAAAAAGTGTTTGGAGACCTGGATCCTGCCCCAGGTGACATGTATCAATGCAAAAAAAGTTTTAAAAACTGCAATTTTTTTGGCAGCAGTGATTTTAATAATTCCTTTAAGTGAAACAATAAAATTGAAATATTGCTTTAAATTTCATACCTGGGGGGGTGCATAGTATGCCTGTAAAGTAGCGCTTGTTTCCCATGTTTAGAACTGTCCCTGCACAAAGTGTCATTTCTGAAGGAAAAAAGTAATTTAAAATCACTCGCGGCTATAATGAATTGTCGGCTCCCTGCAATACAGAGAAAAGGCATTCATTAAAAAAAAATGTGTGGGGGTCCACTGCATTTTTTTTTTTAAATTTGGGGGGACCCTGAAGGGTCTGGAATGGATATTTGGGGGAAACCCCACATAATTTTTTTTTTATTTGACGCAGGGTTCCCCTTAATATCCATACCAGACCCTAAGGTGAGTGATTTTAAATGACTTTTTTCCTTCAGAAATTACATTTTGTGCAGGGACAGTTCTAAGCACAGGAAACAAGCGCTACTTTACAGGCATACTATACACCCCCCTAGGTACGAAATTTAAAAGGAATATTTCAATTTTATTGTTTCACTTTAAGCATTATTAAAATCACTGCTCCTGAAAAAACGGCAGTTTTTTAAAACCTTTTTTGCATTGATACATGTCCCTTGGGGCAGGACCCGGGTCCCCAAACACTTTTTAGGACAACAACTTGCATATTAGCCTTTAAAATTAGTACTTTAGATTTCAAATGTTTGAGTCCCATAGACATTAACAGGGTTCTAAAGTTCACACAAACTTTTGGTCTGTTCGCAGGTTCTGGTGCGAACTGAACCCAGGGGTGTTCGGCTCATCCCTACTCTTGATATTAGCGATCTTAACGAGATGGGCGGATGGGTCTGCGCTTGGCGGATCTCTCCGACCATCCCTGCTGGAGGAAACGAGGAAACGGACCATCCCTGCTGGAGGAAACGGTTCTCCTAGGAATAGGGTGAAAGTAAACCAAAGGCCCTGTTCTGGCGTAACAGGCAACCTGAATTATCATCCCATCTTTATGGGAGTTCTCTGTACGTCTATATATTTTCCCCCTTCTATGGGTCTAGGAATCTAGAGACACTGCAGTATACCCATGTTATCTTGAGCCTTTTGTGATAGTTGGGCACATAGTTTCCTTTTTACTTAGGCTGATGACGATTTTATACTGGCTGAAAGTGTTATTTGGGCCTCATTAAGATTATGCCCTATGTTACTGTATCTCATTACCGGGGCCCCTTGGTTTCTATATTTTATGGTTATTCCTGTTGATGTTTTTAAGATGTCTGTTAATATATCTGTTCTCTCAATAAAATCTTTATGGAAAAAAAATACCCTCCCCTATGTATTCCTGAATTAAGGGTTCTATCCGGCGTAAGTGCAAATGTGCACCCGTAAGTGCAAATTTGCGCCGGCGTATCTGTGCGCCAGACCTAAAAACCAACATACGCCTAAAAACTGGCCAGCCTACACCGACCTTACATACGCCGGCGTAGCATGGGTGCACTTTTCGTCTTGACGCATGTTGCTGCTCCAATTGATTAGGCATTCAAACATGCAAATGAGGGAAATACGGCGATTCACGAACGTACGTGCGCCCAACGCATGCTACGCGAAGTGCACGTAAATTGTACGTCTGGCGTAAAGTTATACCCCATAGATGAGGTGCAACCCGGCAACAGACATGCAAAGGTCTGCATCAGAGAACACATTTCGGCGTATTTGGCATACGCTACGTTCACGGCGTACGTGGTGCTCCGGTGTAGCTTAGGCATTTGTGCCGGCGTGGTTGTGAACATGCACATAAGGGTTCTGTTTCATGCGTCCACGTCACGGCTACGTCACGGCACATGTGCAGTTAGTGATACGCCGGGCATAAAACACTGCACCATGCTCAGACCATCATTTGCATAGGGTCACTCCCACTTTCACCTACGCCGGTCTGCGCCTTTGAAACCTACGCCATGCCGACGTAGCGTTGGGAGCAATAGCTTGCTGAATGTAGTGCTTGCCTCTCCGCGCTGCGTTGGCGCACCGTAAGACGTTTGGGCTACTGAGGCATAATGTGCGCCCAACTCTCTGTGAATCTGGGCCATGGTGTGCAATTAATTAGAGAGGACTTGGATAGTGTCCATATGGGATGTGTTTTGAGGTCTGCAGGAGTAGCATGTAGTGTCCTTTCCAATCTTGGTACTTTAGGATTGTCAGTTCGCAAATGGGGGATTTGGCTTGAAGGTTACCCTCTTTGTCAAAGATAATGATAATCTGTAGTTGAGACATTAGATCCCTTCCCATAATCAGAACTAGACAAGCAGGTAATATTGCAAAAGTCAACTGTGTTTAAATTTTCCTTCCATAGAGGAAACTTTTAGGTCGCGTACACACGATCGAATCTATCTGCTGGAAACAGACAAATTTGATCGTGTGTACGGGCGGACAGATGGGTTTTTCCAGCAGACAGATTTTAAAGCATGCTTTAAAATCTGTCTGCTGGGAACCCGTCCGTCCGACATGTCTGCTGGTTAGTACGCTAACCAGCAGACATATCTGCCCGCGCATGCGTCGAATGGATTCAACGCATGCGCGGAAGTGTTTTACTTCCTGGTCAGCGTCACCGCCACGTCACCGCGCTGTCTGCCGGCGGGGATTTTGGTTTGATCATGTGTACAGCGATCAAACCAAAATAGCCCAGCAGACAAATCCGAACAAATCGGTCTGTCAGACCGATTTGAACGGATTTATTTGGTCGTGTGTAGGCGGCCTAAGGGGTGGTGTTATCTTATGTGTTACATCATTTACTGTATTTATTCCCATTGAGCAACCCTCAGTACATTCTGCAGTGATAAATTTAGGATCAGTTAAACAACTTGTGGTTGCTCCAGTGCTCCTAATGAATCTTGGTTAACCTTCCAAATTTGAGGAAGGGCAGCACGCAAAGTTCTAGAAACAAAATGTAGCACTAAAGTTGGGGACCTTTTTGTGTTTTTGCTCGTAAAGCTTCTAACGCTAATTGTTCCCTATTGTTCCCTAGCCGCTATCTGTTCCTGTTTGTGTCCCAGAGTTAGGATAGCTGTCAACATAGTCTCATCTAACATTAGCAAATAGGAATATAAGTTTGGAACCTTTTCCTCATTGGTCATTTTATAAGGTGGGGGCATCTCTTGTCCTACTGGTGAGAATGAGGCAGAGGGTATTGAGGTAGGCACCAAAACAGCGGTGTCAAGGGCTATTGGTGTCTTTTTCTCAGGTGTAGCATTTGGAAGTGGGAATCTATTTCTATATTCCTGAAAGCTTTGTCCCATTTCTTACAACATTTTATCATATATACAGTATCCCAGATGTCCGGTGGATAATTATGTCGAGGGTGAACCCCACAAATTTTTAACTTCCTCCCATTGCTCAGCAGAACAGGGTCCTTAGGGACCTATGCCTGACAATTGTAATTGTAATTGGTGGGCACGTTTTTGAACATTTTGCCAATATGGTTCGACACAATTTAAACCACAGGTACCTTTATTAAAATCATATCGGGTTGGCTGTTCTTGCTCACCTTCAAGAGCCACTTTCCCTGGTATATTACCCATTATAGGCCAACGTCTGAGGGTTTCACATATTTCCAAGATTTAGGGCAGACTACACGGGCCAGATTCACGTATTCATATATTGACCGGAGTAGCGCACCTCCTCTACGTTAGATCGGCGCATCCTTGTAGTATTTGCGCAGAAATTTGCGCCGGTGCAACTTAATTTCCGAGGCGCAAGGCGGAGTAATTCAAATTGGGAAGGACGTGGGCGTGTTCCATTGAAATGAGCCGTGACCCCAAGCAAATGAAGGGCTGGACGGATTGCGCATGCGCACATGAAGCAGACCATGGTCAGCACCTCTCTGCGCATGCTCACAACTCGGCACGGCGCAATCAGTGAGATTGGAACTTGGCCCGGTCAACTTAGTGAGCTACGCAGAGAGCCTAAATAGACAGAGACAAACGCCCTTCCTTTGCAAAAGTACATCCCTTTGTATTCCTTCCTATACAGCAAGGTGCTTTTGTTCTGTTGTGTGTTCGCGTTTGTCAGTTTGTGACTTGTGTTTGACATATTTCTTGACTGTTTAGTATAGTGTTTTTGATAGTGCTTTTCAGAGTGTTGTTTGGTGACTGTTTTTGATACATTTTTGGTGTCTGATTTTTGGTGACTGATTTTTGGTGACTGATTTTTGGTGACTGATTTTTGGTGACTGATTTTTGGTGATTGTTTTGGTTCCAGTTTGTGAGAACATGAGTGAAAGGAAGCGTAAGTTGAATTTTTCTTTGTGGGAGAAGGGCATTCTTGCCAGGGCCATTACACAATAAGCCAGGAAAGCTGAGATATTGCAGGCCATCACCGACGGGGTCAACTCGTTTGGGGGGAGACCCGGACACGCCAGGGGATCGACAAGAAGATTAATGACCTCCGGCGTGTGGTCCGTGGGAAGCTGGGCAAGATTGCCGCCCATGCCAGGGGCACTGGAGGGGGCCCACCATGCCCTGTTAGGCTGACTGAGGAGGAGCGTGCGGTGGCCCAGGCCTTCAACAGGCAGCACGTGAAGGGGCTGCCTGGCTTTGAGTCCAGTTAGGAGGCCGTGAGGACAGGTACGTTTTTTTTTTTTCTATCTGGTGTGTAGCATGTGTGGAGGAGGTTGAGGAGGAGGGCTTGTCAGGGAATGGCTTGTTTGTTTTGGAGGAGTCTTCCCCTTTGGCTGGCAGCAGCCAGGCCTCCATCAGGGGTAGCCCCTCCCACTCCTCCCCAACAGGGCTCCCCTCCCAAGGGGCTCCCCTTCTCCCTGGCCACAAGCCTCATCTGGAGGCAGGAAGGCAACCCACAAAACTAGGGGGTGGCCGAGTTTCTGCCCGCCAACCTGAGAAGGGACCAGGCCCTTCAGACCCGCCATATGGGACAGGTCAGCCAGAGTTTGGGGCGGATGGAGGAGAGCCTGTCCTCCATAAAGGATATACTTGGGGACATGGCCTGCAACTCCCTGGCCCTGATCAATTGCCTAAATGAACAACATGCTACCACAGCTGGCGTTGGTCAGGATGTGCAGGCCCTCGGTCAGGATGTGAGGGCCCTCACCCAGGTTATCCAGGCCAATACAGCAACGCTCAATGATGGGCTGACTCGCAGTGCCGTGGCCTTGGAGGGCAGGCCACCAGGTGGGCAGAGACCAGGGGATGCTCCTCCTTCCTCGGATTACCCCCCCCCCCATGAGTTGGCCCTGAGGAGGGCACGCCTGCAGCGGTAGTTTTTTTGTTTTTTTTTGCTGGTCATTTTTTTGGGTGCTGGACAATTTTTTATTTTTTTGGGTTGTGAATAATTTATGAATGTGGGGGTGACATTCCTGCCGGAAAAGGGGTGTCACCCTCATTTGTGGTGGAGAAGGGATCCCTAGGACCAGGGAGATGTGATCCCCAGGTCCGTGTGAATGGTGTATGAATGTACAGTGACATAATTGGAGCCGTGGCGTGGCGTTGCTGCTCACAAGTCCTGCATGGTGGGCTTGTGCCAATCCAATTTGATGAGGATGTGGGGTGTGTGTGCTAGGGACCACAGTGGTGTACATGCATGCATTCTCATTGTGCCATGATTAATGTGTGTGTTTAACATGCAAAGATGCCTAATGTGAGCTGTCTCCTGGCTGCTCTTCCCTCAGAAGACGGGGTAGCCTCGGTTAGGGGGGGATTGTCTGGTTCGGGGGTCAGGTCATCACGTATGTCAATCTCCAGGCCCTTTCTCACTGCGAAGTGGTGCAGCATGCAACATGCACCGATGGTCTGACATACAAAGTTGGGGGAATACAACAGGGTATCCCAAACTTATCCAGGCATCAGAAACGTGAGGCCAAAGGTGCGCTCCACGACTGCATGGGTTTTGGCGTGTGCTTCATTGTATCTTTCCTCTCCTGGGGTTTGGGGGTTCCGGATAGGAGTCATGAGATGGGGTCCCAGTGAATATGCAGAGTCACCTGGAAGGGAAAAGACAGGAGGATGTTAGTAGTGCATGTGCCCCTTGTTATGTGTGCATCATGGGGGGGGGGGACAGTCATGCCTGCCACCCATGTCACTCACCAACCAGCCAGCTGTCCCCATACATGTTCTGTTCGAATTCCATTGGGATGGGGCTCTGATTGTATATGTAGCTGTCATGGCTGGATCCGGGGTGTTTGGCACGGACGTGCCATATGAGGCATTTGGCATCGACTATCACATGTACGTTGATGGAATGCCAATGCTTCCGATTGCGGTATATGTGCTCTGTCTCACGGGGGGGCTGGAGTGCCACATGTGTGCAATCAATGGCCCCATGGTGCGTGGGAATCTGTCAATTCTGTAGAAATCTGTCATTGCCTTCTGCCGCAGGTCCTCCTGGATGGGTTTGATGATTTGGTTAGCCATGCGTCTGAGAATTGCAGGGATAACCTGGTGCACACATCTGCTCATGGAGGATTGTGACATCCCAGCCACCACTCCACTTGTTCTTTAAAAATGAGCCAGTGGCAAGGAAATGGAGTGTTGCCAGGACCTTAACCAGTGGCTGCACTGCATGTGAGCGGTGTGTTGGGCTGGTGATGTCCTCCTGCAGGGTTGTGGTTAATTCCATGATGGCAGCAGGGGTGAATCTGAAGATGCGAGACACCTCAGAATCACTCATGCCAAAGATGTCTATGCGTGTGCGGTATATCCTCTCCCGTGCCCTCCTTTGTGCCCTCCTCCGTGCCCTCCTCCTTCTGCGCTCATCTAAAGTCAGTAGTATAGCTATGAGCAAGGATTCCCCTGGCATGTTGGCATACAGATTGTTGTCCTGCAAGTGTGGCTGCTCAGCTCGTCCCTAACAGTGTTGCTTTAGCTGACATGTAGACGGATTGTCTAATTTTAAGCAAGCTTTTATATTGCCTAATTTTAGACAGGACGTGCAGCTGATGCGCACAGCGCGTAGCCTGCGCTGCACAAACTTACATTTGTGGATCGCCGTAACCCCCTCATTTGCATATTTGCCTAGCAAATCAATGGTGTGTCTAGCGCATTTTTTGCGCGCACGATGCGCCGGTCTATCGAAATTACGCCGTTCGTAAAAAACTAGATTTCTGTCGCATATCGTTTTGTGGATACGGTGCATAGATACGAAGGCGCATATTTCCAATTGCGCAGGCGCATCTCCTGATACTCCAGCGTAGGGGCTTTGTGAATCTGGCCCCACATGTTTTTTTGTATAGTCTTTATAATTCGCATAATCTCTTCACAATTAGGGCTGCAACTAACGATTATTTTCATAATCGATTAGTTGGCCGATTGTTGTTTCGAATAATCGATTAATCGGATAATAGCCTTAAAAAAAATTTAAATGGGCCAATTTGTTGTTGGGAAGATTACAAAACCCAAATTGCTGCAAAAACACATTACATGCTTTTTTGCAGCTTCTCCATTGAAGTATATTGAACCAAAAAAAACAAAATAGCACAGTTTTGTGTTAAAAAGTCCTTGCCCTTTCCAAATACGCAGCAGCTAAAAAAATCATGGATGTGAACGTGTCCCATAGGAAAACATGTAAATGAACTGTAGTGTGTTTCTGCAAAAATCACCAAAAAACAGAGGTGTGACCCAGGCCTGAGATATTTAGTTACATAATGGGTTTTTACTGTGGGGCAGTAAAAGTAATATTTACAGTAGCGATTTGCTGTTTTGTACTATAAAGGGCTAATTTTTTTTTTAATAGATTATGAAAATTGTAATCGAATAATTTCATAATCGATTAGTTGTCGATTAATCGATAAGGGCCCTTTCACACTAGCGGACCGTTCGTCCGCTCATTACAAGTCCGTTTACGGACTTGTAATGGGCCCCTATGGGAGCGGATCCGTTAGCGGATGATGCATCCGCTAACGTCCACTAGATCCGCATCTGTTTTTGCGGACGGAAGAATGTCCTATTTTTCTTCCGTCCGGCCAAACGGATTGGATGCAAATGGACAGACGGTCCGTTTCCATCCGACTCCCCATAGGGGAGAGCGGAGGAGAGACGGGGCGGTCCCTGCACAGTGTGCGGGGACCGCCCTGTCCGCCGACAGCTGAGTGCAGACCCCCCCGCTGGGCTGACGGACACACGGAGCGGACCGAAAAACGGACCGCTCTGTGTGTAAGGAGCCTAAGTTGTTTCGGCCCTATTCACAATCTCTGCAAATTTTACCTCAGAGACAGGAATTTAGGCGTCCCGTTTCTGAAATAAGCCTTTTCCCAATTTGATGTGATAACCCCCTTGAACAGTGGCCACCAAACGGGTAGACGTTTTAGTACATACAAATAACAATCCCGTCAAACAATGCGGACAATGCGGACAATTTTGTAATAAAGAAGTTTGTGACCTAAATCATAAAGTATTTCACACAATATGATAATTCTCTCTATCTTAGAATAATTATAATAATGCAAAAACACCAATTTAAAACAATCCATATACAACCAACAAGCTAACCATACAGAAATATAGTGCACAGATAATATAATCATATAAACCGTTTTTCATATATTTGGTTTTGGAAATCCACGCACCCTTGTTTATCCCCTGAACGAGAGAGGGTCCCGTGCGGTCCGCTCCATTACAGGAGGTTCCTAATTTCCTATTTGCCCCCGGCAAGCCAACCTAGCTTCCGCAAGATAATTTTCTACCCTTTTCTAGTATTAATTAGCCCTGACAAGCCAACCTAGCTTCCGCAAGATAATTTTCTACCCTTTTCTAGTATTAATTAGCCTTGCAAGCCAACCTAGCTTTCGCAAGATAATTCCTAAAAATCAGCCCCAGGTAAGTCAACCTGGCTTCCTAGAGACATACACAAATATAAAAAATACTTCAACCAAGTATAATATGCAAGTATAGTATGCTATATCACCTGTCTAGTTCGGAGTACTGGATCTAAGCAAGTGCGACCTTCATACAAATATTCATTTATAAGAAAATAAATTGTAGAGGTTTCACACCTACCTGCAATACGGCACCCCACTTCTGGTACCACCTGTCAGATGAGGGGTCACCTGTGATCACCTGTAAGTTCCTATTCTGTCATTCTTTGCTCTGGGTGCGAGGAGTCCTACGATCAATCAGGTAATCAGCAAGACACTAACACGAGTATCATGTAGCAAGATTACAAATTTATTATCCGGAAATCAGCTGGTTTTATTTGTGAATTTGAGATGCACCCCTTGCGATGTATCTCTTCGTGGACCAGCCAATCAGGTTACAATGTTTTACAGTATATTTTTATACAAAGTCTGCTTAGAGATACAATATATTAATGTATGATAGATGAAATAAAAGTCTGCCTAGAGATGGCTATGTAACAGATAAAAAAATATATATTAACCACAGTCTATCTTATTTCTATAAATGTTTATAAAGTTCATACGTCTGCAGAATATTGACCATTCACTCTTCTTTGTAAAGAATATTTCACACATTCTGCAGAACAGTAGCTTTAGCTGCAAGCTTTAAGTTTCCAGTAATATAAGCAGTTCGAGCCTTCATGTGCTTTCACAAGCGAGAATTTGTAACTTAAGAGTTAAGAAGAATTCAGAATAATTAAGTATTAGATTAATATGGAATTAAAGGGGTAACCCCAAATGAATGGGTAACCCCAAACTACTATCATTTACAACCCGAAAAATGATCGTGTGTACGCGGTATGAGAAACAAATCATTGTTTAACCACTTAAGGACTGGACCAATATGCTGCTAAATGACCCAAGGGGGTTTTACAATTCGGCACTGCGTCGCTTTAACAGACAATTGCACGGTCATGCGACGTGGGTCCCAAACAAAATTTGCGTCCTTTTCTTCCCACAAATAGAGATTTCTTTTGGTGGTATTTGATCGCCTCTGTGATTTTTAATTTTTTGCGCTATATAAAAAATAGGGGACATTTTTGAAAAAAAATCTATGGGCCAGATTCTCTAAGAAATTCGCCGGCGTAGCGTAAGCCATTTACACTACGCCGCCACATCGTACTAGAGCAAGTGCCATATTCCCTAAGCATTTGCTCCGTTGTTTGCGTTGGCGTAGCGAAAATGGCCCAGCGTAAGCCCACGTAATTCAAATGAGGCGGCTTGTATTTAAATAAAGGGCGCCCCTGCGTCAAACGAACTGCGCATGCGCCGGCCGGGGAAAAAGCCCAGTGCGCATGCTCCAGCTCACGTCGGAAAGCGTCGTTGAAACCGACATCAAAACGACGTGAGCGTCATTTACGCAACTCCCTATTCGCGAACGAGTTAGTAAAACGACGTAAGCGACGGAAAAAGCCGACGCTGACCCGACGCCATACTTAACATGGCATCCGACGGCACCCGACGGCATCCGATGGAACTTCGTAAGGTGATCGGGAATCGGCGTACTAGCCTCATTTGCATAGGCAAATGAGAAAACAACGAAAAGGCCACCTAGTGGCCGGAGTTGTCATTACACCTACGATCACACGCATAGATACGAGGCAAAACAAAAGGCGATACGACGGGGTATCTGAGATACTCCGTCGTATCGCCTCTGAGAATCTGGCCCTATATTTTTTACTTTTTGTTATAAGAAGAATCAAATAAACTAAATGTTAGTCAAACATTTAGGCCAAAATTTATTTAGCCACATGTCTTTAATAAAAAAAAAAATCACAATAAAAAATAAAAAATAGCTACCTAGCGGGAACAGCGACACTAATACAGCGATCAGAAAAATGATCGCTTAGTGACACTGGCAATAGGGAGGGAAAGGGTTAACTAGGGTGGTGATCAAGGGGTTAAAACTTTATTGGGGGGTACGGGGGCTACCCTGGACATAA
This sequence comes from Rana kukunoris, assembly GCA_029574335.1. Taxonomy (NCBI): domain Eukaryota; kingdom Metazoa; phylum Chordata; class Amphibia; order Anura; family Ranidae; genus Rana; species Rana kukunoris. The sequence continues at coordinate 35,473,767 of CM056052.1, forward strand.
CACTAACATATATGATCACTGCATTCAGTGACACTGTGACAGGGGGAGGGGGGGTGATCGCAAGGGGTTAAGTGTGCCTGCGTGTCCTGGTGTCAGTTTAGTGTTGTGTAGACTTACTATGTGATGTGATCTCTCCTCAGGGGGGGTTGAAAAAACCGCCGAGAGCAGAGATCACATCACTTTCTCCTCCTGTGTTTACACAGGAGGAGGAAATTACACTGCAGGGCAGCGTGCACATTGGCTGGGAGGGATCCGGAGGGGGCAGACCCCCGACCCACGTCAAGGCAGCCACGTACAGGTACGTTGATGTGCCTGTCTGTGCCATTCTGCCGACCTAAATGTACATGGTCCGCGGTCCTTAAGTGGTTAAACCACCCATAGTGATAATGAACACATAGAGGTCTATAACAGACTAGTTACACAGACAGGACTTGCAGTAGTTGGAAATTAGGAAAGTTAAAGAAGCAAGAGACATTGAAGTAGGGATCAAACTTTGAAAAATAGAAAAAATATTGTAATAAGTCCTGCTCACAAGGCTGAACTAGAAAACCAATTAGAAGATTGGGATAAGTATCAACAAATTGTTGAGCATCCAATCCAAAATGTACTGAAAGGGACTGGAGAAGGTGGTGAAGAAGGGCATGAAGAAGGTTTTCCTTAATAAAAAAAAGGGAGATATCTTGTTCTGGATGTCTGTAGGATTACATATACTATTCCAAAAAATCCACACGAATAAAGCTAGTCCCTTAGTAAACAGGATTCAATCTGTAAGAGCAAAGACAACATGTAACGCAGAAGAAAAGATCATATCTAAGAGATACTAAACATCTTATACAACTTTTGGAACAAGTTACAACTGAAGAAGGAAGTGTCATATTAGCTATTGCCGATGTCAATTCATTGTATACAATAATTTTACATCAAAATGCCCTTAAGGGGGGGGGGGGGGGGTTGCGTGGCTTGCGCGCAAGCAAGATGGCTGCCTAGAACCAGAGCTCCTGCTAGCCGGATCCGAAGCAACGACATTCAGGCAGGTTACCCGGCCCATCGACAGACCAGTCTGCTGCACGATATCCCCAGGATCGAGGGCAAACGATGTCCCGCAAGCGGAAGGAGGATCGCTACATCCAAAGGCTTACAGCCTTCTCCTTTCAACAAGCGAGGCAAGGTCTCGACCAAGATGGCCCCACCGAAGCTGCTCGGCGGAAGCCTGCTGCCTATACGGATCTTCCCAGCAACAATCCGTGAGGTTCTGGATGGGGTCTGTCATCCCCTCCCTCCACCGGCACCCCGCCGCTGTCTCCAGGCACTCAGAGTCCCGCAAAAGCGCTGATGCGCTTGGACACTGACCATCAGGCCGGAACCGTGAGTAACCCCTGCATAATGCAGACGCCATATCTTCTCTACAATCCTCCATTGCGGCCTTCCCCACATCGGAGTCATCCTGTCCTAGATACGATGATGAAGGACATGCTAGTCCTCCTGCAGTCCTCATTAATGTTTAATCTGTCTTCCCTAATTCAGAAGTTTTCATCTGATATGCAGCATATGGGGGACAGGGTGTCTTACATGGAGGAGAAAATGGAGGAATGCACTGACATTGTGAATGACCTAGTGGATGAGACTCAGAGGGAGGACACTGACTGGATCAAAACAAAATTAGCAGACCTCGAGGACAGATCCAGGCGCAATAATATTAAAATTAGGGGGGTCCCAGAGAGTGTCCTCCCCGCAGATCTTCGCAACTTTGTGAATACCCTGTTTTCTACTCTCCTGCCTGATTTGACCCCATTAAATTAACAATAGATCGCATCCATAGGATACCTAAACCACCCCACCTAGCAGACACGGTCCCGAGGGATGTTCTCCTGTGCGTCCATTTTTACCAAGCAAATGAGCAAATTCTGTTTAAAGCCTGTGCACTCCAAACTCTCCCTGCTACCTATGCTGACATTCAAATGTACGCAGACTTGTCCCAACACACACTCCAGTTGAGGAGGCAGTTGAAAACCGTAACCAAGGCCTTATCAAATCATAAAATCATCTACAAATGGCGTCACCCTGCTACTATTCTGGTGACTCATAACAGTGTTCCGCATACCATCTCCACCATAGAGAGGGGCACTAAAATGCTACTGTCGTGGGGCATCATCCTGGAACCTCCGAAGGCCTACGCTGATTCTCAGGGGAAACCCTCCCTATCCTGCAGGAGCCCTCGCCATGCAATGCACTAGGACCTTCACCTTCCCACCTAGCCGCATTGATTGTCTGTGCATGTACCTGCCTAGGCCTAGGCCACTGCTACAGTCGTACCGGCTGGCAGCTCACTATGTTGCTCTTGTTTTACACTTGCTCGTTGAGCCTGAACTTCACCCCAAGTTTGTTCAGCTACCGGCTATACTCCGGCCTGCTGTTTTGTGCTACTCTCATTTGAATCTTTTTGCTTTACATTATTGTTTTTATTTTTTTTTGTTTCTTCACTTGTATTAGCACTGGGGTTCCTCTATGGATCCAGAATTTGAACCACTCGTTCTGACTGTTGCACGCCCTCCATCTGGGGGTCCCCCTGAATGCCTATCCCTGCCACGGCTCTACCATTGAATTGGACACCATTGGACCACCCTCATTTAATTGTAAGTTACACCTTACACCCTGCATCCCTGACTTGACGCCATGTCCTTCACCATTTTGACACTAAAGGCAAAGGGACTAAACCATCCAGTTAAACGTTCATCTATGTGGAAGCTGGCTGTGTCACTAAAATGCGACATACTTTGCGTCCAGGAGACTCATTTCCAGCAAGACTCACACCCTTGTTGCCAAAACCAGCAATTTCCCCATGTTTTTACCTCATGTTCTGCAAAAAAACAGAGAGGAGTGCTGATCGCTATTCGGAATTCAATTTCCTTCCAACTGCAAAAACTTGTAACTGATCCGGAAGGTCGCTATATTGTATTGTTATGCATGATCAATAATGTTCAGTACACATTGGCTTCTATTTATGCACCGAACCAACAACAAATTTCATTCCTTAAATCTGTCATGAAGAAAATTAAGAGCTTTCAAAAGAGTCATCTTCTACTCTGACCAAAATCTAGACTCCACGGCATGCACTAAGAGCCATCCTTCCCCTTTGAAGAATTTTATCTCTGCTAATGAATTATTTGACGTGTGGAGGTGTTGTCACGCGAACGAACGTGACTATACTTTCCTTTCCCCGCGCCACAACACCTACTCGCGCATAGATCTGTTTTTGTCTGATCGGTCACTGCTCCAAAGAGTTTCAAAATCAGTGATTCACCCCACCACCTGGTCGGATCATGCCCCAGTTAGCATTACCATTGATACAAAATCCCTGCAAACTAATTCCTATCTCTGGACAGTCAACAACTCCCTGATTCGAGACCCATCCACTGCTAGCATCATACAGAAACACTTAGAGGAGTATTTCTCCATAAATTCTCAATCAGTATCCAACCCGGTGGTGGTGTGGGCAGCCCACAAGGCAGTCATTAAGGGCGTGTTTATCCAACTAGGAGCCAGAAAAAAAAAAAAAAAGACTCAGAGCTAGTAAGATTGACCAACTCAAAGCTGAACTTGAAAGCACTGACTCGCAAAACAAATCCCGGCCCTCACCCTTCCTACAGGCCAAACTCTTTAATTTACAACATGAATTATGCTCGCTACTCTTAGAATCTTTTGAGAGGCCCTGCACAAGCGTTAGGGCCACCTCATACGCCACGGGGAACAAGGTGGGTAAGATGTTAGCTTTGAAGATACAAGGTCACAGACTTAAGTCGACGATCCCTTACCTATACCACCCCCACACCAGGGAGAAGCTATTAAAAACCCCATGAGATATCCAATGCCTTTAGTGCATACTATGCTGAATTGTATAACATAAAAGATGACGGACACACCAACCAACCCAACGAGACATAGAAGCCTTTTTAAAGAAACTTAATCTCCCTTCACTATCCAACGACCACCTGGACTCCCTTAATGCCCATTTCTCGATCACTGAACTAGACCGAACTATTGCCAATCTCCCTAATTCCCAGTCATCGGGCCCTGACGGGTTTACCGACGAGGAGACATGTCCGCAGATCGTTTTCATCGGACATGTCTCCTGCAGGATTTTGGTCCGGCGGTGTACACACCATCGGACGAAAATCCCCTCCGACAGAGAACGCGGTGACGTGGCGGTGACGTTGATGCCACCACTTCACCAAACCAGGAAATAAAATGCTTCCACGCATGCATTGAATCCATTCGACGCAGCGGGGGATTTCTGTCCGCTGGTTAGTCGTACTAACCAGCGGACATGTCTGACGGACATGTTTCCAGCGGACAAGTTTTAAAGCATGTTTTAAAACTTTTGTCCGCTGGAAACCTGTCCCCTAGGCCGTACACACGATCGAATCTGTCTGCTGAAACTGGTCTGCGGACCAGTTTCAGCGGACATGTTTGATCGTGTGTGTACGCGGCCTAAGTGTGACAGGCAGTTAGTGTTAGGTCCAGGGTAGCCCCGTACCCCCCCTAATAAAGTTTTAACCCCTTGATCACCGCCCTAGTTAACCCTTTCACTGCCTATTGCCAGTGTCACTAGCGATCGGTTTTCTAATCGCTGTATTAGGTAGCTAATTTTTTTTTTATTGCAATTTTTTTTTACTAAAGACATGTGGCTGAATACATTTTGGCCTAAATGTTTGAATAAAATTCAGTTTATTCAATTTTTCTTAAAACAAAAAGTAAAAAATTATGTTTTTTTTTTCAAAAATGTCGCTCTATTTTTGTTTATAGCGCAAAAAATAAAAATCGCCTCTGGGCATTTAGCAGCATATTGGTCCAGGGCTTAAGTGGTTAAACAAAACTTTAACACTTAAAAACAAAGAATAGCTTAATGCCGCGTACACGCGATCATTTTTTTTGATGAAAAAAACGACGTTTTCTGTGAAGTAAAAAACAACGTTTTTGAAACGTCACTTTTCAAAGACGATGTTGCATACACACCATCGTTTTTTTCACAAAAAGCGAGGTTATGTTCACCACTCTTTTCCATTGAAGCTCGCTTCATAACTAGCTTCTGGGCATGCGCGGGTTGAAAAACGTCGTTTTAAACGACCTTTTTGCTACACACGGTGACTTTTTGTGTTGGAATTTTTTTTTGGTCGTTTTTTTGAAGACAAAAAACGATGTTTTGCCCACACACGATCAATTTAAATTACGTTTTTTAAAACATTGTTTTATTTCATCACAAAAAACGACCGTGTGTACGCGGCATAAGAGACCATTATTAATCTTCCAATGGACCCGCAGTTAGATACATTCCATGAATGTTTACATTCCTTGTAATAGGAATAAAATGGATAATTTGTTATATATTTTTTTATTTCAGTGTTAAAAATTGTAAAATAAAAATAAATATGATTTTTTTTTTTTAAAGCACCCCGTCCCGACGAGCTTGCGCGCAGAAGCGAACGCATACGCGAGTGGCGCCCGCATATGAAAACGGTGTTCAAACCACACAAGTGAGGTATTGCTGTGATCGTTAGAGCGAGAGCAATAATTCTAGCCCTAGACATCCTCTGTAACTCAAAAAATGCAACCTGTATGAATGAATGAATGAATGAATGACTTGTATAGCGCAACGCATGCGAACTGAATCGCCTCTGGGCGCTTTTTCCAGCCAGTGTCTGCTTGGCTGGTGCGGTCATTTTTACCCCGTAGGATCTTGACACGCTAGGGACACACAGTCATACACACATATATACATATATACAGGGCCAATTTGGACGGGATCCAATTTACCTACCCGCATGTCTTGGAGGGTGGGAGGAAACCGGAGTACCCGGAGGAAACCCACGCAGACACAGGGAGAACATGCAAACTCCAGGCAGATGGTGTCGTGGTCAGGATTCGAACCAGCGACCCTTTTGCTGCCAGGCGAAAGTGCTACTCACTGCACCACTGTGCTGCCCCACCTGTAGAATTTTTTAAACGTTTCCTATTGAGATTTTTAAGGGTAACATTTTGACGCCATGCCACGAGCAGGCGCAATTTTTAAGCATGACATGTTGGGTATCATTTTACTTGGCGTAACATTATCTTTCACAATATGTAGAAAAATTGGGCCAAATTTATTGTTGTCTTATTTTTTAATTTAAAATATTTTTTTTTCCAAAAAAAGTGCTCTTGTAAGACCGCTGCGCAAATACGGTGTGACAAAAAGTATTGCAATGACTGCCATTTTATTCTCTAGGGTGTTAGAAAAAATATATATAATGTTTGGGGGTTTTAAGTAATTTTATAGCAAAAAAAATGTTTTAGTCTCGTAAACACCGAATCTGAAAAACAGGCTCGGGGCTTAAGTGGTTAAAACAGTGGATCACAATGGTCAGATACAAATGGAAAGTTTCCATTATGCCCCCTGGTTAAAAAATATCCCAAAAGGACAACCTGTGAGCTCAAATAGAATTGTACGGAAAGAACAGCTTATCACAAGCAAGCAGTTATGATTAGCCATAGATTCATCCTAAAAGAGTATAATAAGGAATTTATACAACAAAAAATACAGCAAGCAGATAATATGGATCAAAGAGATCTCATCAAAACAAGAATATACAGATAACATCCCTATTATACTCAATTATGGAATGCAGTATAGGAAAATAGAAAAGATTTTTAAGAAACATTGGTCCAGTCTAACAGCAGATAGACACTTGAAAGAAATATTACCAGAACAGCCAAAATGTACATATCGGAAAGTACAGACATTACTTGTTAGAATAGCAAAAAACTATAGATTCGCCAAAGAAAAAAAGACATAGGTTTACGGGCAAAGGTTTTGTTTCCGGTATACTATGTTTTGCATGTATTAGAACCAAAACGGAAATGAGAAGAGATGGATTTACAGCCACCACAACAGGGAAACACTACCAAAGAACAGATAGCATAGCATGCAGAAAAGAGGGAGTGGTGTATGCCCTCCAATACCCATGTCAAAGGCAATACATAGGTCGCACAAAAGAGACCATTATTAATCTTCCAATGGACCCGCAGTTAGATACTTCCTCATGAAGAACTGCGGTCTCATTATCTAGGTTAAAGATGCTGAAGCGTATTCTTTACGACCATCATTTAATAGATGTCTGCAGGATATTGCATCCTAAATCAAGGGATTACACTTACTTTTCCATGGTCCACCAATCTTATAGTCCAATCGACTATTTTTTCGTGGACCATAATTGTCTTGATTGGTCACCAACATGTGATATTGGCACTATGGTTTGGTCAGACCATGCACCTCTTTTTTTGACATTTAAAATTCCTTCGGCTCCAATAAGAGAATGGACGTGGCGTCTGAACGATGCTTTATTGGAAAATCTAGAATGCTCTACCTACATTAGGGAAACTATTTCAAACTTTTTGGCAGACCATGCCTTAGACTCTACTGCACTTCCCACTTAATGGGAGGCTCTGAAAGCAGTCTTGAGAGGGTCCTTTATCCAACTAGGTACCCGCATGAAGAAGAAGCGATTAGCAGCCATTACAACGGCAGTCCAAAAGCTTAGAACCTTAGAAACAGAACATAAGATCTCAAATACGACAGAAACATTACTGGAGGTAACCTCAGCCTGGACATGTCTGCGCAATCTATATGAATCTTAGGCCTGCTTATATACGGGTAAATTGGCACTGTATCAGTACAAATCTAGTGATAAAATGTGGGAAGTCGTTGGCTCGGACTCTAAATCCACATCAGACCCCTACCTTTATTCCACAGCATCAGGGACCAATTGGAGAAATTATATCCTCACCTCCTTTAATCATGAAAACATTTAGTGATTTCTACCAGTCTTTATATAATATACCTCAAAATCAATCCCCAAGCTCACCCGATACTGAAGAGGATGATGTGGCATCTTATATAGCAGATACTTCGTTACCTGCCCTGGATGAAGATACAGTAAAAGAATTAGAAACCCAAATTACCGAGGAAGAGGTCGCTAAGGCTATCGCTAATACTCCGGTGGTTAAAAGTCCAGGCCCTGATAGCTTTACGCCTAAATTTTATAAGCATTTTGCTTCACTTCTTACTCCTTTTCTGACCCAGGTATTTAATTCTATAGCAAATGGGTCAACATTTCCAATACAAAGAATGGAAGCACATATCTCATCCCAAAACTATAGACCTATATCTCTTATAGGGGTCGATATTAAAATCTTTTCCAAGATCTTAGCTAGTCGCCTACAACCATTATTGCCTCAATTAATACATCTTGACCAAGCTGGCTTTGTCAGCGGTCGAGAGGCTAGAGATAATGTGCTTAAAGCCCGTCTATTGACAGACTACGCCCGTACTCAAGATATTCCTCTATGCCTGCTAACGGTTGATGACGAAAAGGCATTTGACCTTGTTAGCTGGAAGTTTCTACGACTGTCCCTTCAACAGATAGGCATAGGTCCCCATATGATAGCACGGATTATGTCATTATACTTATCATCATCAGCTAGAATTAGGGTGAATGGATCCTTATCTACTGCTTTTTCCATGGAACACGTCAAGGTTGTCCCTTATCACCCTTGTTATATGTCATTACGATGGAACATCTGGCAAATGCATTGCGACAAAATGAAAACATAATGGGTATTCAGGTTGGCCCTTTACATACTAAATTGGCTCTTTTTGCAGATGACTTGCTCTTATTTGTAACAAAATCAGACACTTCCTTTCCCTCTATACTCCTAGAATTCCAGAGATTTAGCGAGGTGAGCAATTTTAAAGTTAATTACAATAAATCAGAACATATTGTTGTCGCAAACAAACGTGAAGTGAATATCGAAGAACTTTTCTTTTAGGACCTGCTCTAAGTCGATACCTAGGGATCAATATCCCAGCCTCAACATCACAATTATACTCTCTAAATTTTCTCCCGATGCTTCATAAAATCCAAACAACTTTGACATCCTATGCATTTAAGAGACTTTCATGGTTTGGTAGAATTAATACCCTTAAGATGGATATACTCCCTCGTCTTTTTTTTTTTTTTTTCCACAAAAGTTTTATTTATTCAAAACATAGCGTGAGATACCGTACATAACAAGGTAATTATTACAGAACAGAGAATCATGAAAAGAACATGCCACAGAGTACAATTGAAAGGCAACAATTAACATGTTCAGACCATAGACAAGGTGTAGGGAGTTGAATTAAGCGGAGGAGGGCGGAGGATCTCAAATTTCAAAATTTTCCCCTCCCCCCATACCCCCCCCTCGCCAAGTGTAGAGGGGGGAAGCGGTGCAAGACCTCAATCTTGGTCAGTATTTAGAGTGCATCGTATCGTGGAAGCAATGGGATCAGATGCCCATAATGAGAGGGAAAGAGGAGATAAGAGAAAGGGGGGAGAGAAAGGAAGGGAGAGGGGCAGAGAGGAAGAAGAAAAAAAGAAAGACAGAGTGAAGGGGAGTGGATCCGCAGCCGCCCCCCCCTCCCCTGCAAGCCTGTTGGGGGGGGATACACATCCGGTGTCTCAGGCGACTCAAGAAACACATTGATGGTATCGATCAGTGGTAACAAAATGGTTCCAGCAAGCCCAAGTAAAGGAGAATTTCTGCACTCTATCTTGGGAAATGTGAATCAGCTCCTCCATTTCTTTTATTGAAGAGACCTGTGCGAGCCATTCTCTGATTGTCGGGACGGTGGTAGAGCGCCAATGTCTGGGAATGCATACTCTAGCAGCATTGATCATATGCATGGCTAGGGATTTGAAATAGTCTTTCTTGGGAAGCGACGTATGATGTAGAAGGAATTGGGATGGGGTGTAATCCAGGGTGTAAGTAGTGATATGTGAGATGAGATCGTGGACGCCCCTCCAAAAGGGCTGGAGGGTGCCACAGTCCCACCACACATGGAGCATAGTCCCCACCCCCGCGCCACATCTCCAGCAGGTGTCAGGGATAGCAGGGGAAAATTTATGGAGGCGCGACGGGGTCCTGTACCATTTAGTGATCACTTTGTAGCCGTTCTCCTGGACTGCCACATTTGCTAAGCCCTTATGGGCATATTCATAGATAGTGTTCCAATCCCCTACAGTCAAGGGCACCTGAAGGTCTTTGTTCCACGAAAGCTGCGGTGGGGTGGGTGTTTGTGATGGGTCCCCCACCAAGAGGGAGTACAAAAGGGAGATCAAGTGTCTCTGTGGTACTTTACGGTGGCACAGAGATTCAAAGGGGGTGAGATGTCGTGTCCAAAGGGATTGATCAGCAGTAGACGTGAGAAAGTGCCGTACTTGCCTGTAGGTCCAGAATGAGAAGGAAGACGTCCTAGTGAGAGATTTCACGGCCTCAAAAGATAGGGGCCTTCCAGCTGAATAAAACTGGAGGGCTAGAACATCCTCATAGGGCCACTCCTGGCTCAAAAAATCTCCCGACATACCAGGCGGAAAGTCTAGATTCCCCCGCAGGGACGTCAAAGGGTTCGGCTGAGAGGATGGGGGCCCTAGCGACGAGGCCTTCTTAAAAGCCAAGAGCGAGGGGTAAATGAATGGATGGGATAATAAGGATTGAGGCCAATTCCTCGGGGGTAACCATGGAAGTAAGTGCAGGAGACCGGGAGAGAAGCTCCCCTCCAGGCGGACCCACAGCTTCTCGGAGGCATGGATATTCCAATCCGCTATCCTGGTGAGATGACACGCACTGTGATATTTCTGAAGGTCTGGGAGACCAATCCCGCCCCCGGATTTCGGCAGAGTGAGTCGGGAGTGCTTTATACGGGGCTGAGAACCCCTCCAGAGGAAGGTCGAACAGGCCTTCTTATATGACGTGAAGAAACCCGTGGGCAAGGAGATGGGGATTGATTGCATAAGATAAAGTAAGCGTGGCAGAATTATCATTTTAATCAGGGCTGAGCGGCCAAACCAGGAAACATTCAGACCCAACCAATCCTTAAGGCACTTTTGAGCCTGAAGAAGGGCTGGGTGGAAGTTTTTAGAATACAGATCTGCTAGACTGGTGGGGATGTGGATACCGAGATAGGTAAGCGAGTCCTGTGTCCATCTAAAAGAAAAGAACTCCTGGCAATGAGATACCTCCTGAGAGGGGAGAGAGACGTTCAGCACCTGTGATTTCGCATGGTTAATCTCAAGGTTTGAGAGGGTGCCGAAATGGTCAAGATCATTGAGGAGATTGGGCAGGGAGATCCTAGGGGAGCGCAAGGACAGAAGAACATCATCTGCAAAAGCAGCAACTTTGAACTCTCTCCCTCCCACAGTAACTCCCAGAATGTCTGGGTTTTCCCTCAGCCTATTAAGAAGGGGCTCTAGTGTGAGAATGTATATCAGAGGTGACAGAGGGCATCCCTGGCGCGTCCCGTTGCTTATGGGAAAGACGTCCGACAGGTAACCGTTAACCTTGACCGCAGCTGAGGGGCCTGCATACAGGGCTAAAATGTGCGACAGCAAGCGGGGTCCAAGACCCAAAGCTACGAGTACCTCCTGCATATAGTCCCAGGCCACCCTGTCGAACGCCTTTTCAGCGTCGAGGGAAAGAAAAAAGCCCTGCGTCTCTGAGGTCGTGAGCCAGTGGTGCAAGTTCAAAGTACGAATGGTATTGTCCCTGGCCTCACGGCCAGGGACAAATCCCACCTGATCCAGCGAGACAAGTTCGGGGATCAAAGGAGCCAGTCTATTCGCAAGGACCTTCGCGTAAATTTTTATGTCCACATTTAAGAGTGAAATCGGACGGTAATTGGCCACCGAGGAAGGATCTTTGCCCTCCTTAGGGATTACCGCTATGTGGGCTGCCAGCATGTTGCCAGGCTTGTTCTGAGGGTCTGATAGGGCATTGAATATGTTCAGAAGTCTAGAGGCAAGCACATCGCCAAAGGACTTATAGTACTGTAGGGAAAAGCCATCCGGGCCCGGGGCCTTCCCAGACTTCATTTGCTTAATAGCCAAGTCCACTTCCGTCGCCGATATGAAGCCTTCCAGGGCAAGTGATTGTTCTGGGGAAATTGGTTTGGGGCTATAACGTGAAAGAAATTCTTTAATCTGTGACTTCCTCGAGGTAGCCCTGGACTGAGAGAGGTCTTGGGAATGGAGATTATATAATTTAAAGTAAAAATCCTCAAATTCCCTGGCAATATCCTCATTCTTGACTAGGCGAACGCCACCATGACTATGTACACGGTGTATTGTAGAGGTAGGTTTTGAGTTTTGTACCGTGCGCGCCAAGAGGCGCCCACTTTTGTTACCCTGTTCATAAAAGATCCTCTGCCCGAGGATGTATCGTCTCTTAGAGCGTTTGCCTAGCTCTTCCATAAGGGATGTCCGAGCACGTGTCAAGTCTTGTAGGGTGGCCAGGGCACGGGACCTCTTGTGAGACAGTTCCAGGGATTTAACCGTCGCAATAAGGGAGTTTATATCTGCCTGATGTTGTTTCTTGGCTTTTGTAGCCAGAGCGATCAGTTCTCCACGGATCACACATTTATGTGCCTCCCATAGGGAGACCGGCGAGATATCTGGATCAGAGTTTTCAGCGAAATATTGTTGAATGCGCGTGCGGATTTGATCAGTCACGGATAAGTCCTTAAGCAAGGAGGAATTCAAACGCCAGGATTTCGTTCTAGAGAGGGTTCTGGGAAAAGCCAGGGTGACACTGATCGGGTGATGATCCGATAAAAACATCGGTTCTATTGTGGAGTGCTGGAGAAGGGCTAGGTCCGCTTGGGAGAGAAAAAAATAGTCGATCCTGGAGTACTTTTGGTGTGGGGCCGAAAAGAAAGTGTAGTCCTTAACCGAGGGAAAAAGTGTGCGCCAGGTATCATGCAGGGAGAGAGACTGGAGGCGTAGGTTAATCTGCCGCAAAGCCTTATAGGTCAAGGTGGAGGCGCCCGTAGAGGAGTCTATTAGGGGGTTTAAGGGGACATTGAAATCCCCCCCCAAAATCAAGATGCCCGACTGGAAGGAGGCTAACAGATCACAGGTGGTCTTAAAAAAGGCCAGCTGGCGTTCGTTGGAGCAATAAATATTGGCAAGTGTGATAGGTTTAGACTCGTAAGAGCCCTTAAGGAAAATATATCTACCCTCCGGATCAATGAGAGAGTCGGACACATGAAGGTTTTCACGCTTAGACACCAAGATAGAGACACCCTTCGTCTTGGAGTCAGGATTAGTGGCGTGAAATGCGGACCGATAGACTTGATTAGAAAGCTTGGGGATGGCGTCTGAACGGAAGTGGGTCTCCTGGAGGAAAACAAAATGGGCGCCGTGTTTGGTAAGGGAAGATAAGACCTGAGACCTCTTTTCTGGCAGGTTGAGACCCTTGACATTAAGAGAAAGACATTTCAAGGTTAAGGGAGGCATAGCTTATGATCAGTGCTGCAGAGTCAGGTGTGAGATAGGGGAGAGAATGAGAGCACAGGGCTGGAGGGGCGAGGAGCTAGAAGGGGGCGAGGTGGTGGAAAGGCCCACCAGGGGGGCCGGCACGGATCCCAACGAAGGAGCAGGTAGAGTGGAAGCCAAAAGGAAAAGGAAGGGCAGGGAAGGAAAGAGGGGAAGGGAGGAAAAGAGGGGCAGTGGGGGAAGAAAGGAAGGGGTAGGGGAGAAGAGGTACAGGGAGAGGACCAGTATAGAGAAAGGGAAGGAAAGCACAAGATGGAGAAAAACTTAAACCAGAGGTGATCTTAGGCCTGCTAATTCACCTAGAAAGGGAGGAGTCTGGAGGGTCAGCAAAAAGTCCCAGTGGGACCGCTGTGTGGGAACGAAACAAGGGACGGAAACCTCGAAGAGGGGACGACCCAGGGACCGAGACAGAAATTAGCTAAAGACAAATAGGTTATTATTATTATTACGGGGAACCTGAAGTGTGTAGAGCTCAGGGGCCAGGGTAAATAGTAAGGACCACGCATAGCGATCGTACTATAAGGGAGGGAAGTAAAACATTGCAAACATTATGTACAGGTGTAAACAAGTTAACAAAGGATCAGCAGAGAAACATCAAGTATATTATCAAGTGTATTATCAAGTGTCGCCACATGTCTGCCACTCAATGCCCAGTCAGGCGTATATCTACCAGGGGATAGGTAACACAACACTCTAAAATGCAGTAAAATAAGAGATAGAATTTCTGTGGTAATGGGAGATGGTATGAATGCCTGGGGAGTCAAGCTCAGGGGCGGAAAAAATGTAAAAAAAAAAAAAAAAACCCCAAATACATTTCTGTATCTGATGAGTGAGTGTGAACTACCGCGTCCCTAAAACAAAAGCAGCGGGGCCGAAGGGTTAACTACCCGCCAATCTCCTACCATAGGACGAATGTGTCGACCCTGATCGCAGGCATTCAGACCAAATCCAAGCTTACATCTGAGAAAAACATGCATGATTGGGCACCCAGGAGGGTATCCAAGCACTCCCATATTCGATCAGGCATAAAAAGAAACATGACTGTCAAAAGTCTCAATATAGGTGGGCGGCGTAAACCAGTTGAGTATGAAATCACTAAGGGATCTGTGGGAGGGGGGTAGGAGCAGAGGATGAAGGGAGGGGGAAGGACAGGGGGGGAGGAGGGGAGGAAAGGGAAGGAGTAGGGGAGGGAAGGAGGAGGGGGAGGGAAGAGGGAGGGGTGGGCAGGTGGAGAGGGGGGGGGGGGGTAAGGGGCGGGAGGGGCAGTCAGGTAGTAGGTGATACTCAACGGATGCGTGCAAGTCACCAGGCGTTAACAATAACCATTAGCTCCATCATGTAGGGATATAGGGACCAACACACGTGAGACTTAGTGAGACTTAGTGAGACTTAGCAAGGGTGGTCAAACCTGTAAGTGTGAGAAGCATGGTACCGAAGGGCTCCAGTCCAGATGACAGTCCAAGTCTGTAAGAAGGGAAAATATTAATACGCAAAAAAAGAAAAGAAAAAAAAAAAAAAAAAGGGCAACAGAGTCCGCAGCCCACCCCCCCTCCCCCCCCCCCCCGGCATAGCACTAAACCGGAAGAGAGAAGGGGAAAGAAATAAAAAAAAAAATGAGAGAGGGATTAGAGCAAACGATCCAGTCATCCGACCGAGTGGGATTCAACATCCGGCTGGCACAGGCACAACAAGTCAACGACTGCCTTTTGCTGGACGATCATTCACGCTGCGGCTGGTAGTGAGGGAGGCCGGATCCGGGGTCTCGGGAACAACATGAGGGCGAGTGGTGACACTGACAGGAAGTGAGAAAGTTCATCAGGCCTCAACCCGGTCTCTACCCCTTGGTGGAGTTGAGGGGGAGCCAGGGTTGTGATGGTACAGGTCACGGCCAGAAGCATGATTACCCGGGGAGGACGGACCTGCCCTGTTCCTGCGGGATCTGTGTCGCTGTGCTTTCGGAGATGGATTCATGGAGACTGGGAGCCAGGGTTCCGAGGGGAAGTAGAATGCGTACCAATCCGGGAGGTCCACGGGCGGGAGATCGAGTTGCTCGCAGAAACTACGAAGGTCTTCGGGCGTGCGGAGAAGAGCAGAGCGCCCCCTGGATGATGCCGACAGCGCAAAGGGGAACTTCCAACGGTATTGTATGTTCCTGGCACGCAAGGTCTCCAGCAGGGGGCGCAGGGCGCGTCTGTTCTGGAGTGTGATTTGGGACAAATCCTGAAAGAGTTTCACCTCCGCGCCATCATGGAGGATACGTCCTCTCGCTCTAGCTTTGCGGAGGATCTCTTCTTTGAGCTGAAAGTTAATCACACAGCAAACCACGTCCCTGGGGGGTTCATTGTCCCTGGGTGGGGGGCGCAGCGCCCGATGGGCTCTTTCCATCTCGACGGGCGAGTCCGCCGGGCGCTCCATCAAATCATTAAAAATCGTATGGAGCGTCTGCTGCAGGGTCCCCGGTTCCACACTCTCAGGGAGTCCCCGCACACGTATGTTGTGTCTCCGTCCTCTATTGTCGAGGTCCTCGACGTGTTGGTAAAGATCCAAAAGGTGGGGAAGCGGAGAGTCGTAAGTGCTCTGGACCTGGCGTATTGCGGCCGCGTGCGCCTGTGTAGTTTGCTCCACCTCATCAATCCGGTGAGCCACGGCTCGGATCTCCATCTTAAGGTCAGCGACTGCCGCCGTAACAGCGTTCTTGATATCCGCCGTCATTGTTTCCAGGTCGGACAGGCCCGAGACGAAGCAGGCTCCAGGGGCCGCAAGTCTGATTCCAGGCCGAGCGGGCTCGGGGTTTGGGCCTGCGAGGCCGCGTGGGCCGCCATGCGCTGCGTTCGGAATATCTCCGGGATGTTCCTATTTAGCTGTGAACCGGACTCACCCGTTACCCGGGATGTAGACGAGCTTCGGGTGGCTCTACTCATGGCAGAGGGTGAAGTATAGGTTCCCCAAAAGGCAAGTTTCAATCCCTGGGTCGCAGGAGCTCAAGGCTTAAGCTGCCATCTCGGTCTCCGTCCAGGTCACGCCCCCACTCCCTCGTCTTTTATACTTATTTCAAACAATCCCAATTTATCTCCCGGCCACGTACTTTCGTAAAATCCATCGGCTATTTTCTAAGTTTATATGGAACTCAACCCAGTCTAGAATTAGCTTTGGGACATTATCCCTACCGAAAAATAAAGGAGGAGTAGGGGTACCAGATGTCTCCATCTACCATAAAGCAACTATTCTAACACGCATTACTGATTGGTTCCACCATTCCTCAACTAAGTTATGGGTACAACTGGAAGGTCACATATACCCTATAGATCTTTGTGCCCTCCCCTGGACCTCGCCTATTTTACAAAAGGGCCTCTCAATTCCAGCAGATCTCACTAGGCAAACACTAGTTATATGGGATCATATGATACCCATTTATAAGATATCAAAACAATTGAGCCCCATGACTCACTTTTTTGGGACACCAGATTTTTTTCCAGCCTTACACTCAAATACGTTTGGCCCCTGGTATAAACAAGAGCATAGAAGTCCTCCAGTCAGATTCTTTCTTACTGTAATGGTAGACTCTTCATCTACAACGATCAATCATAACCCTGCACAATGGCTACAGAGACATCAAGCTTTATGTTACATACGATCGATCCCATCAAAACAAGATATCTGTGCTAAACCAACTACATTTGAATCTCTGCTCCTGCAAGAAGAACCAATACCACATTCGATCTCCGTACTATATTCTATCCTTCTATCAGTCCATCCAGATCTTCCCCCGTATACACAGAAATGGGAAAAAGAGCTCCAAGAGACCGTAACTTTAACAGATTAGCAAAAAAGCTTTATTTTGACCCATAAAATTTCAATAGCTACAAGAACACAAGAGAAGGCATATAAACTGATGAGCAGATGGTACAGGTGCCCCTCCAATATCCATCAAATGAATCAGGATATACCTGACATCTGCTGGCGCGGTCATGAATCAAAGGCAAATATGATCCATATCTGGTGGGAGTGTACCCCAGTGAGAAGGTTTTGGAAACATATTTTTGACTTATATAGCAAACTAGTGGATATAAATATCCATGCATCACCCACAGTGGCTCTCTTAACCATGATTCCCGGGTCTGTAATAGTGATGAGCGGAATACGCCATATTCGATTTCGCGATATTTCTCGAATATTTCGAAGAATATTCGCGAATATTCGTTATATTTTATAAAAAAAAAAAAAAAAAATATTGCGAAATTTCGCTATTTTTTTTGGATAAAATATCACGAATATTCTATATTTACGAATATTCGCTATATTTTATAAAAAAATATATTGCGAAATTTCGCTATTGCGAAATTTCGCGAAATGCGAAATTTATTGCGAAATTTATTGCGAAATTTGAAAAATACGAATATTCGAAATAGCGAATATTCGCAGCGATATTCGAGTTATTCGCGAATACTCGAATATGCAATATTCGTAGCGAATATTCGCAATGCGAATATTCGTGAGCAACACTAGTCTGTAAAGAAAGCAAAGGAGGATGTGCTTGGACACTTCCTCGCTGCGGCTAGAGCAGTTATCCCACGACACTGGAAATCAATGACGGTACCTTCCCTGGGGGAATGGGTAATTGAAATGGACTATACTAGAGATTTTGAGGGTCTGTTGGCACGGGAAGTGGGAAGAGAAGAACAGTCCTCCCGAACTTGGTCAGCTTGGTCCAAGTTTAGACAGTCTGCAGAGTTTCTACCATGGGTTAAAGGGAGTCCTACCATTGTTTAGCTATGATGGAGAGATTATGGGCCAGATTCAGGTAGATGAGAGTATCTTTCCTCTGGAGTAACGCTTCTCATTTACGTTACTCTGAAGACCCTTTCAGCGCAAGTCCTGTAATTCACATAGCAGTTGCGCGTAAACTTGCGCCAGAGTAACGATAATGCGCTGGCGTAACCCGACGCAAGTGGAAGTGGGTGTGATCATATGTAAATGATGGGCGGAGCCCAGCGCAGAGGCTTACGTTCAGCGCATCATCCACAGAGCATGCGCAGTGAGTGCGGCTCCACTCGCCCCCTTGTGCGCATGCTCACAACTTCCGTCGGCACCACTTCCTGGGAAACGTCAGCGCAATGCGTTCCGCTGGGCGCTTAAAAGCGCTGGCGGAAATGCCATTCCGGCGCAAAAGTAGTTCCGTTTCCCCCCACCCCAGGGAAGATACTTTTGCACTGTAATGGCTGCTCCCGCTACCCCCAGAGAGAGGAGGAACCTCAACTTTAATGCCCAGGAGGTCTCAGTGATTATCTCGGCTATGGAGACGGATAATGAATTTCTCCATGGCAAAAAAAGCCGGAAGACCAGCCGGGAAAGGAAGCAGGGCATCCTGGAGTCGATTGCTGCCAGGGTCAATGTCCTGGGGTACTCCACACGGACTGCTGGGGACATACAAAAGAAAATAAACGACCTGCGGCGCAAGGTGAGGGACAAGGTGGCCTCCATCAGGAGGTATGAGAGGGGCACAGGTGGTGGTCCCACATGTCCTGTCACCCTGACCGCAGAGGAGGAGGTGGTTGCTCGCTGCCTGGAGAGGGAGCAGGTGGAGGGGGTCGCAGGCTATGACTCCGTGGAGGAAGGCACAAGGACAGGTAAGTGTTTTATAATCCCCTATTTGTTGTTTTGCATTTGGGGGGGGGGGGGACATGTGCCAAGTGTGTGGGACCACCAACATGTGTCTGCTTTGTGTCATCCACAGATGACGGAGCTGGGCCATCATCTGTCAGCCTGCATTCCACCCCATCCCCCCCACGCCATCATGTGCCCGAGCCACTGGGTGGTGAAGAGGTTGTGGAGGAGGAGAGTGGCCACACCACACCTGCCGAGGTGGTTGTGGAGGATCCTGCTGTGGCAGAGCAGGACTTTTCATTAGTCTTGTCTGTCTCCTCCCCTTCTCCTGGCCCGTCTGTCGTCCCCTCCCCCATCCTTGGAAGCCCCTCAAGGGCGACACCTTCCACCCGAGGACATCCATCTTCTGGCCCCAGGAAGGCGACCCAGAAGACCAGGGGGGTGTCTGATGGTGTCCAGGACCAGTTGGCGAGGGATCACGCCAGGCAGACGGAACAGATGGGGGCCATAGCGGTGCACTTGGAGAAAGTGTCTGACAGCCTGGGCTCCGTTGCCAACCTCAGCAACGCAGTGCAGGATGTCAGCTGCAACTGCGCTGCAGTGGTCACCACTTTGGGGGAGGTGCAGGGGGATATAAGGCACCTCACTGCAGCCGTCCAGGCCAACACTGCTGCCATCCATGGGAACAGTGCTGCCATCCGGGAGCAGGGGAGGCTGAGTCGGCGGGCCCAGCATTACCAGGTGACCCGTCAGCTCCGGATGCAGGCCCAGACGAACACATACCTTGGACGGATAGCCAGGGCCTTGGAGGGCACGCAGGCCACACCTGCCAGGAGTGGCCCACCTGGGGATCAGCCACCTCCAGATGCCCCCCCACCCCCACCCACTCCATCCAGGCAGCTGCGGAGCCAGAGAGGGGCCCCCAGAAGAAGCCCCCGGCATCCCCGATGAGGCCTTTTTTTTTTTATGGTTTTATATTATTGTTTTTGACATACTCAGGTCATGAGTTTATTTTTTATTTTTCTCAGGTAATGAGATTTTTTTTCTTTTAATGATCAGGATATGATATTTATAATTTCTTTTTGTACTGCACACGGTCAGGAGTGCAGGGGACAGTGTGAATGGTGTGTGAATGTGAGAGGGTGGCACTCCTGAAAGTAAGGGGTGTCACCCTCGGCCGTGGTGGTGAAGTGAACCCCACGGCTGAATGAATCACGTGTGAAAGGTGTGTGAATGGACAGTGACATCATTGGGGCCTTGACGCTGGCGTTACTGCTCCCAACTCCTACATGCTGGACTTGGGCTAATCCAATGCGATGTGCATGTGGTGTGTGTGATCTAGGGACATCAGTGGTGTACACGCGTGCACTGTCTGTGTGATTAATGTTTTGGGTTAGTGTCCAAAGATGCCTACGGCGAGGACCCTCCTGACTGCTCTTCCATCAGCAGACTGGGTGTCCTCTGGCAGGTGGGGACTGTGTGGGTCGGGGGTCAGGTCATCACGTATGTCAATATGCAGGCCTTTTTTCATAGCAAAGTTATGTAGTATGCAACATGCAGCGATGATCTGACACACGAAGGTAGGGGAATACAATAGGGCCCCCCCAGACTTATCCAAGCATCGGAAACGGGACTTCAGGAGCCCAAATGTTTGCTCAACCACTGCACGGGTTTTGATGTGTGCTTCATTGTATTTTCTCTCTCCTCTGGTTTGGGGGTTCCGGAAAGGAGTCATTAGATGGGGTCCCAATGCATATGCAGAGTCACCTGTAAGGTAAAAGACAGGAGAATGTTAGTCATGCATGTGCGATTTCTGTTGTGCATCACGGGAGGGGATAGTCATGCCTGACTCCCTTGTCACTCACCAACCAGCCAGCTGTCCCCATACATATTCTGGTTAAATTCTGCTGGGATGGGGCTCTGACGGTATATGAAACTGTCATGGCTGGACCCGGGGTGTTTGGCACGGACGTGCCATATGAGGCGTTGGGCATCGGCTATCACCTGTACGTTGATGGAGTGCCAATGCTTCCGATTGCGGTATATGTGCTCTGTGGCACTGGGGGGCTGTAGGGCCACATGTGTGCAATCAATGGCCCCCGCAGTGCGTGGGAATCTGGCAATGTTGTAGAAATCTGTCATTGCCTTCTGCCGCAGCTCCTCAGTGTTGGGTCTGATGAACTGGTTGGACATGCGTCTGAGGATTGCAGGGACAACCTGGTGCACACATCTGCGCACGGAGGACTGTGACATCCCAGCCACCACTCCACTTGTACGCTGGAATGATCCACTTGCAAGGAAATGAAGTGTTGCCAGTACCTTCACCAGTGGCTGCACTGCTTGTGATCGGTGTGTTGGGCTGGTGATGTCATCCTGCAGGGTTGTGGTTAGTTCAAGTATTGCATCTGGGCTGAATCTGAATAGGCGATACACCTCCTCATCCCCCATGCCAAAGAGGTTCATACGTGTGCGGTATATCCTCTCACGTGCCCGCCTTCTTGGTTCCAGGGGACCCATCAGTAGTTCTAGGACCACGAGTGCCCCTGGCATGTTGGCACACAGAGGTGTTGTCCTTGCAAGTGGGGGTGCTCAGCTAGCTCCTATCGTCGGTAACGCTGCTGTAGCTGCTCTCCTGCTGACCTGTGACCGTCTGGAGTAAAGATAAAGCAGCCTTTTGTAGAAATAACTTTGCGCCGGACGGACCAGATACGCGCGGCGCATGTAGCCAGCGTATGGTGCTAATCCGTTTGTGAATTGTGAAAAATCCCTCATTTGCATATTTGCAGGGGAAATCAATGGGCGCGACTGATGCGCCCAGCGAAAATAAACGCAGACGATACTCTGGCGTCGGAACGTTCCGCCGGTCGCAAATGAGCCGTTATTGGGCGCATCTAGTTTGGTGGGTACGGGCACATAGAAACGTCGGCGCATCAGCACAGTTACGCGGCGCATATCCAAATACTCCAGCGCAAGTGTTCGTGAATCTGGCCCTATAAGTATTAATGTTCTCGTAATATTTCCACCTTCCCTTTTCTTTTTTTTTCTCTCCCTTTTCTATATATTTTTTTTCCTTACTTTTCTTATGTTGGTATGATGAAGATTTGCATAGAAGATTTGTAAGAACTTATAATGTACTCTACTAATATATGTAGATTGTCTACAATGACATATATCTGATGTGCATAAGGTAAAACCCCTGTAATACTTTATATACAATAATAAAATAATATTGAAAAAAAAAAAGAGACCATTATGGAACATGTACAAATTATAATCAAAGGAAATCACAAACATAGCATATCAAAACATTATGCTACCTTCCATTAACAGTAGGACTATCTCAGTTGGCACCTCCCCTTCTTATAACAGATTAAGGCTTACCTGTAGGTGCTGGAAATATCTCCTAAACTTCCACAGTTTAGAAGATATATATATAGTGCCCCCTTACTTTCAGAAGGGACGCTACAGTATCTGTACATTTAGTGGGGTGAGAGACTTATTTGCTCTCACCCAGGTTGATTTATGTTATAGTGGGCTGCTGTCAGCCCTGAATTATCTCCTGGGTCATTCTGCGCTCCAGGGATGCAGTTCCATCTCTGGGTGGCAGGTGGTGCCAAGGGGATTCAGGCAGAGACACCTTTTCCCAGCAGCCAATTGGAGGAGTGTTTCCCTTGCAGGGCATGCTGGGGGAGGGTATATCTGGGACAGACGCCATTTTTTGGGGTTCTTCGCGGGTTCCTGGTTCCAGGCACGGCACCCACCTTCAGGGTGTGTGCATATCACAGGCCCCACCACTATGGCCTACCTGGCCGGGGCCCGTGCAACGCGGAGTTCCAAACTCTGGGCCCTCATGGCTCAGAGCAACTGAGTTGCCGAGGGGCTCCAGTGACTTACTGGGCCCCTATACTTCAAGAGGATTTGACTGAAAGGATACGCTCTATTGCTCTCAAGTATCGGACCTGTGGCAGAGGCCTTTACTAATTTACTAGAGCCAAGTCGTTGGCAGAGACTTGTTCCTTCGCAGCATTCTCAGTAACACTCTGGCTGCCAGGCCTGTGGGAGAGGCCTGTCCAGGTGCACTGCACCCACTATGCGGGAGTGGCGACAGGAGTAAAGAATATACTCTAGAAGCAGGACTGCTTCTGTTTGTTATCCATAGCCTGACTTTGCAAAGTTATTCTCTTCACCGACCTATCCTGTCTACCTCAAGTTGACTGTTGGTCGATGTTGGACCGAAAATAAAAGCACTTAGAAAACGTCAACCATTGGCTTGGACATTCCGTTACTGCTCTCACAGTTGCTGCCATCAATTTTCCTAGACACATCAAAGGTAACTTAACTTATGCCGATCCCACATCTAACCAGCGGCTCCTGAATGGGTTTACTTCCTCTTTAATAGAGTAGGAAGCACAGCAGCAGAGGAAACAATGAAAGAAGAACAAAAGAAGTTCACAGTCAGGGGGTTAGCTGGCCTGTTCTCAAAAGTGAATGCAGCTTTATTACAATTAGAGAGTATGGACCCAAATGTTGAAAGGTTCTCTAAAGTGAAACGGCAGATCAGTTTTTGAACTGATGGTGTGTAGGCACATCAGACCAACAGACCATCAGTCTGAACTGATGAAACTGAACTTCAGTCTGTTTTCATCAGTTTGGCCTGATCATGTGTACAAGGCCTCAGGGGTAAATTCAAGCGGAGACTGCAAGCCAGGCCATCTTGTGGCAGGCGCAGCACTATGAAGTGCCTCATGCACTGTGGCATTAGAAGAATTGTGATATCTCTGACATTTCAGTCCAACAAGACTGTCTATTACTCTGAAATTCCTCTATTGCCGTTCTATGGAAGCAGTAGGTTTAAAGAGCACACCAAATGCTTAAAATAACTTCTTTATTAACTTCACTTTTCTTCATATAACACACGGCTGCTTTGCAGCAGACAGTCCATGTACAAAAACACGTGATAAATAAAGTATAACAAAATGGTGGTTCAAATATTCAATCTTGTCATTTAACATAAGATGGTGGATATATTTCTTTCTTCAGTATTTACTCTCTCTCTTTCTGTAAGTTATTAAAGCATTCTCTGATTTCTAACTGTGTCACATACCTATTTTTATCCCCTGGCTTCCATAAAACAAGACTCTGGCTTTGTGTGTCTGCTCTGTGTCTCTGTCTCCATGTGGCTTTCTGTCTCTGTGTGGCTCTCTGTCTCTGTGGTGGAAGAATAATTTGCAGACCATGTGCTAGGAACTTCCTAGACAGTGGATGCAAAGCTGGCTGTGACTGGTCAAGACTCTGCTCAATGTGAGATTGGCTGTGATTGAGCCAAGGCTTCTGATGAGTCACAAAAGCTTAACTCTATGCTTTCTGGCATGAACTCTACTGTGTTATTGCTTTGATTCTTCTGTCATATAAGTAAACGATTCTTAAAGGCATATATTTTCTTTTGCTTCTGTGAACACAACATACAACTGTTATATGACATCCAAGTATAAAATCACAGTGAATAACTCTGCCTTTGTCTCTCACATATAAACATGTGCACTACATTAGGTTCCCAGCAGGCTTAGCTGTATATACATGTAGGTTATATTAGCTACCTAGGACAGGTTCTAGCTGGCCAGCTACACATCTCATCCAACATCAGTGCATGACCTCACAAATGCACTTCTGGCAGAATGGTCAAACATTCCCATAGACACTCCTAAACCTTGTGGACAACTCTCCAAGAAGAGATGAAGCTGTTATAGCTGCAAAGGGTGGGCCAACTCAATATTGAACCTTACAGACTAATGACCAGTACACACGATCATAAATTCCGACAAGAATTTTTTTGTATTTTTTCCCAATATTGGCTCAAACTTGTGTTGCATACACACAGTCACACAAAATTCTGACCGTCAAGAACGCGGTGATGTGAAGTTCAATGCTTCCGAGCATGCGTCAACTTGATTCCGAGCATGCGTGTTTTTTTGTGCGTCGGAATTACATACAGATGATCGGAATTTCCAATAAAAACCTTTTACGGAAAAATTGAGAACCAGCTCTCAAATTTTTGTTGTACGGGGCATGAGACTGGGATGCCATTAAAGTTCATGTGTGTGTGTAAAGGTAAGCGTCCCAATACTTTTGACAATATAGTTTATGTTTAATTTCCAATTTGGCCTCCAGACAAGCTATTTTCAAACAGTATGGGCAGCCTTCACAGTTCCCACTTAGTGTTCTTTATCGTGTTTTTTTTGGGTGAAGCTGTGACAATAGGTGTGAAAAGGACGTGAAACTATCGCCTTGAAAAAGACACGATATACTGTATTTTTGTTTTCGGGTGTGAACATCAAAAACAATTTTTTTTAGCAGTAGATTTTTTTTAGACAATAGAAATGAACAGTTTTTTATTGTTATATGATGAAAATCATGCATTATAAGACATATTATATTATAATACATGATAAGAATGTACAGTATCTAAATCCACGCTTTCTTAAAGGAGTTGTAAATAAAAACATTTTTTTGCTGAAATGACTATTTACAGGGTATAGAGACATAATAGTTAACTGATTCCTTTTAAAAACGATTAAAAATAGATAAAAATTAATCATATAATGTACCTGCAGTTTCAGTTTAGTTTTTGCATGCTGTTTGCATGCTGTTTCCTGTCTGTGCTGTACAGAGCCACAGAGCCAATACAGGGCAGTGATGGTTTGGAAAACGAAACTGATTGGTGCTGTGGGGTTTTAGACACACATTAATCACACCTCCTTGATTAGTGACCACAGAGAGAAAGCTCCCAGTACTGTGGTTACAAGGAAACAGACAACCAGGAAGTGTGGAGTTCAGAGAAGAATTACAGCAACTTGAGAGCAAAAAACAAACAATGAGGACATGAAAACAGCACTGCATTAAGGTAAAGGAAGCTATTAAGATAAAACAAGTCCTTTACAAACCCTTTTAACTCTGGGGCCTGAACCTCCTACCAGACTCGGGTAGGGTTTAGTGCAAGCACACAATATAATATCCAATTTTTGTTTAACATATAAAAGATTGGATTGTATCAAGTAAATAGATAACAAACATGTTAAGTCTTAAAAACTGTGTGCACCTGTGGTATTGTAAAAAACTATGGTTCGCAAAAATCTTCACAGGGGATGCTTTAAAAGCCTTTACATCTTATTAGTTCAGAGATAGACCCCTTTCACACTGAAGCGTAAAAATAGCGCTCTTAAAACACTCTTCATGCATCTCAATGGACCCTTTCACACTAAGTCCTGCAAGCAGCATCTTTGGAGCATCTTTTAAAAAAAAACGCTCCAAAAACGCCCCTCTCCATTGAAATGAAAGCGCTGTAAAAACGCCTTGCCCTTTCACACTGAGGCGTTGCACTGGTGGGGCGTTGAGAAAAGTCCTGCAAGCAGCATCTTTTGGGCTCTGAAAAAAAACGCTCCAAAAACACCCCTCTCCATTGAAATAAATTGAAAAGCGATGTAAAAACGCCTTACCCTGAGGCACTGCAAAAACGCCCTAAAAGGTTAGGGTCTTAGCGGTGCTTAAAGGGGTTGTAAAGACAAAATTATTTTCCTCCTAAATTAAAGTCTGACAGTAGCTGATAAAGTAAAAAGTAATGTTTTGCATTATAACTAGTTTGATACCTGTTGAAATCGAGCTGTTTTATTCACCTCCGTCACTCCTGAATCGTTATTCTCACTGACTTCCTGGTTTGCGGTGCGCATTCATTCTTGCTACATCACGGCCTAATGGGAACTACAGTTCCCATTAGGCTTTGCCTACATGCCTGTGAGGAATAAGAGAGCATCTTCACGCAGGGCTGTAGTCATAGGGAGGGGGTGAGCACGTTCTGCTTTCCACCATGCAAAACAGCTCAGGTGCTGATGGAAAGCAAGAAGGGGAGAGACAGGAAATGGCATTTTCAAACCTGGATTACTGTATTTTGGAGGTCAACAGGAAAAACGAGGTAAGTGATATTTAAATGCTCTAGCTTACAGCAATCAATTGATGTAATAAAAAATTAACCTTTAGTGTTCCTTTAACCAGCGCATTGGGATTGCAGATAAGGCTTCACTCGAATAACGCTAAAATAACGCTGTAATAACGCTCAAAAAATGCTTGAATAACACTGTAATAACGCTGGAAAAACGCTCGAATAACACACGAAAAACGCCCCAGTGTTAAAGGGGCCTTATAGAAGTATGGAAAAGCTTTTTTGGCCATACTTCTCCTATGGTATACATTTATAAAGGAAAAAAAGTAATTTAAAACTACTCACGGCTATAACGAATTGTCGGGTCCTGGCAATACAGATCAAAGTCATTAAAAATAAATAAAAAAAAGCGTGGGGGTCCCCCTAAATTCCATTACCAGGCCCTTCAGGTCTGGTATGAATATTAAGGGGAGCCCTACGCCAAATAAAAAAAATGGCGTGGGGTTCCCCCCAAAAATTCATACCAGACCCTTCAGATATGGTATGGATTTTAGGGGGAACCCCGCGCTATAATTAAGAAAAAATGGCGTGCTTGGTGAGGGAATTGCCCTTGGGCACTAGTATCTCGTCATAATACATTTGATTATTGGTGCCTACTGAAGGGCTTTCCCCTGGTTATTAATGTTTATTGTTTTAGTGGTACGAGTTGTCACGGCCTACCTCATATGCCAGCTGGTCGCAGTGGCATGGCGACCCCCGTCTATCATTACATAGGAGATAGGGCCTCTTGGTGGGGTCTGCTTACCTACCACCGGCACAGTTATTTCCCATGAGGGGTGCGGGGGGGGGGTTTGGGAGGGATCCCATTCACGGGGGTTCTTGAGAATTCTTGATTGAGAGAAGTTCCTACGCAGGTACTAGAACTAGTTGATGATTTTTTTTTTTCTAGCCTGTATAACATATGCTGCACGGCCGTACCATTGTCGTTATGCTTATTTCTGGTATTTTATGTCATGTACACCTTGAAAATTAATAAAACTTTTGAATTAAAAAAAAGAAAAAAAGAAAAAATGGTGTGGAGTTCCCCCCAAAAATCCATACCAGACCCTTATCCATGCATGCAACCTGACAGGCCGCAGGAAAAGAGGGGGGACAATAGAGCGCACCCCCTCCTAGGATGTCCCCATGTTGATGGGGACAAGGGCCTCATCCCCACAACCATTGGCCGGTGGTTGTGGAGGTCTGCGGGTGGGGGTTTATCGGAATCTGGAAGCCCCCTTTAACAAAGGGGAACTCCAGATCCCGGCCCCACCCTATGCGAATTGCTATGGGGCACATTATACCTCTACCATTTCACAAAGAAAAAGTGTGAAAATTTTAAAATGACAGGAGCCGGTTTGGACATGTCCTTTATTAAAAAAAAAATCCAGTGTGTCCGGCGTAGCAATCCATTCTCGATGTCCAGCGATGATCCATTCTCTCCTTGTATGAGCTGAAAGTTTAGAGGGACGGCCAGGTCTTCGTAGATTTGCAGTGGTCTGATACTCCTTCCATTTCAATATTATCACTTGCACAGTGCTCCTTGGGATGTTTAAAGCTTGGAAGATCTTTTTGTATCCAAATCTGACTTTAAAGCGGATCTCCACCCTAAAGTGGTGTCGCGCTGATCGGAACTGTAACGGAATGCACCGTGACAGACTGAGATATTCCTATGTCTAGGGTCACCTTATGTCCACTAGGGCCATAGGGTGACAAAGAATCATAATTCATATGTTACAGAAGACATTAATAAGGGACATTAATAATAATTCATGTTTGCAGGATGTCTTCAAATATCAAAAGCTGTTAGCTATGCAATCTGGGCACACATGCTTTTGAAAGGTGTTAATTCAGGTCTACAAGACCAGAGTGAGTCATACCTTTGTATAATATGCTATTGAAATATCTGAAGGTGTGGATTGCACCCACTCTCACAAGACTCTGCCATTGTGTGATAAAGCTGTATAGATAACTTATTCAACTAGATGTCTGTGTTATTATTCAAGGTTAATTGAACCCTATTGAAGATGCGGTGCTGACCGGTCTACATGGTTAGCTTACCTGAATGCCTTTTAGAGTGTGATTGAAGCCCCCCATGGTGTGAAGGGGGGTGGAGATTGCATTGTCCTGTGATTAACTGTATTATGCTGTACTGGATATAAGCAAGCTAAGGAAACTAATAAATTGTCATATCTTTGGAAGCAAGAACGGAGCTCTGTCTTGTCTTATTCTGGGAAAGGATATGGATCATGTATGCAATATTGTCGGAGTGTGTCAGATAAGCTTGTCCTGGTTGGATGGAAAGTGGTAAGCGGTGGTGACCGTTACAGGAACCCTCCCCCCTCCAGTGTCACATTTGACACCTTTCAGGGGGGAGGGGGGTGCAGATACCTGTCTAAAGACAGGTATTTGCACCCACTTCCGGCCACAGCAGAATCGGGCAAAAGATGGGTTTTCCTAGCTTCCCGTTGCCCCCCCCCCCCCGTTGTGTGCTGGGAACTCTCGGCTCCCAGCACACAGCGGGAGCCAATCAGAGGGCACAGCGAGACTCGCGCATGCGCCGTAGGGAACCGGGCAGTGAAGCCGGAGCGCTTCACTTCCTGGTTCCCTCACCGTGGCTGGAGGGGGGAGCAGCAGAGACGAGCGGACGCTCGTCTCTCTGCTGCAGACGGCGCTGGACTCCAGGACAGGTAAGTGTCCTAATATTAAAAGTCAGCAGCTGCAGTATTTGTAGCTGCTGGCTTTTAATATTTTGTTTTAATGGGCCATCCGCTTTAAACTTCTCCACAACAGTATCTCGGACCTGCCTGGTGTGTTCCTTGTTCTTCATGATGCTCTCTGCGCTTTAAACGGACCTCTGAGACTATCACAGTGCAGGTGCATTTATACAGAGACTAGATTACACACAGGTGGATTCTATTTATCATCATTAGTCATTTAGGTCAACATTGGATCATTCAGAGATCCTCACTGAACTTCTGGAGAGAGTTTGCTGCACTGAAAGTAAAGGGGCTAAATAATTTTGCTCGTCCAATTTTTCAGTTTTTTATTTGTTAACCGGTTAACGCCCGCCACACGTACATATACGTCCACAGAATGGCACGTACAGGCAGATGGACATATATATATATGTCCCTGCCTTTGCGCGGCGGCTACATGCGGCGGTCGGAGCGATCCGGGACGAAGGTGCGGCTATTCGTTTCTAGCCGCCCCCTCGCGATCGCTCCCCGGAGTTGAAGAACGGGGAGAGCCGTATGTAAAAACGGCTTCCCCGTGCTTCGCTGTGGCAGCTGCATCGATCGAGTGATCCCTTTTATAGGGAGACTCGATCGATAACGTCAGACCTACAGCCACACCCCCCTACAGTTGTAAACACACACAGGGAACACATAACCCCTACAGCGCCCCCTTGTGGTTAACTCCCAAACTGCAACTGTCATTTTCACAATAAACAATGCAATTTAAATGCATTTTTTGCTGTGAAAATGACAATGGTCCCAAAAATGTGTCAAAATTGTCCGAAGTGTCCGCCATAATGTCGTAGTCACGAAAAAAAACGCTGATCGGCGCGATTAGTAGTAAAAAACAAACAAATAATAAAAATGCAATAAAACTATCCCCTATTTTGTAAATGCTATAAATTTTGCACAAACCAATCGATAAATGCTTATTGCGATTTTTTTTACCAAAAATAGGTAGAAGAATGCGTATCGGCCTAAACTGAGGGAAAAAAAAATTATATATGTTTTTGGGGGATATTTATTATAGCAAAAAGTAAAAAATATTGAATTTTTTTTCAAAATTGTCGCTCTATTTGTGGGGAAAAAAGGACGCCAATTTTGTTTGGGAGCCACATCGCACTGCCGCGCAATTGTCTGTTAAAGCGACGCAGTGCCGAATTGTAAAAACACCTTTGGGCATTTAGCAGCATATTGGTCCGGGGCTTAAGTGGTTAAAAAAAATTGAAATATCCAATAAATTTTCGTTCCACTTCATGATTGTGTCCCACTTGTTGATTCTTCACAAAAAATTACAGTTTTATATCTTTATGTTTGAAGCCTGAAATGTGGCAAAATGTCACAAAGTTCAAGTGGGCCGAATACTTTCGCAAGGCACTGTATGTACCATCAATATAAATTTAAAATGCTCCAGTGCTGCTAATACATTTTTTGTAAATCTTACCATTTTCCTGTTGTCCTGTTGTCTATGGCTCTGTATGGCTGTGTGGGTTTCCAAGCTTGAATATTAATCGTTGTGCAGTATAGTGGGAGATATAGTGGGCAGTGTATTCAAAACCTGAGAGCGAGCTCTCATGCCCGTTTTTTTAAACTGCGCATGCGCGATGCGCAAAGGATACTGGGAAATGTATTTCTAAGCACTCCAGCGACGTCGCACACATGAACAAGCGCCGAAAGGCAGGAAACCAACAGCCGAGAGGCAGGAAACCACATGCAAAAATGAAACTAGAAGCTATAGGTACTTTATATGATTGATTTGTATCTATTTTAATCATTTCAGCACATTTTTTTTTTTTTTATTATTTACAACTCCTTTAATGCAATTCAGTCTTTTCCCCCTGGGAAGGCTCCTGGTCCAGAGGGGCTCCCAATTGACTTCTACAGGTCACATGGCAGATTTTTGGCACCGCTGCTGGCCTCTCTATACACTCAGGCCCAGATTCAGAGAGAATTAGATTCTCGTAGCGTATCAGAAATACAATACGCCGCCGTTTTTTACCTGGCTCTACGTGGAATCCAGGTAGATTTTGTCCAGTAAACGACGGCGGCGTAGTGTATTTCTCCCGTCGCAATCCATCTGCGCGAGTAGGGGGCGTGAAGCATTTAAAATAGGCGCGTTCCCGCGGCGATCGAACTGCGCATGCTCCGTTCGCAAATTTCCCGCCGTGCATTGCGCGAAATCACGTCGTTACGTCGTAGTAGCGTCGTTTACGTACATTCCTATTCCCGAACGAGTTACGTTAAAAAAAAATAATAATTTCAAATCCACGCGGGAACGACGGCCATACTTTACATGGCTTACGCACTGTTAGACCAGCAAAAAGCTCCTCTAACATTACGTAGCCAAAAAATGACGTAGGCGATTGCGAGGGACACTCGTACCTTCGTGGATCACCGTAAAAACTAATTTGCATATCCCGACGCATGAAAACGACGCAAACTCCTCCCAGCGGCCGCAAAAATATCGCAGCGTAGATCCGAAGGCTTACGAAGACGTAAGCCTCTCGGATCGAAGCCTGAAGCCGCCGTATCATGGTTTGAGGATTCAAACTAGTGATACGGCGCGGGAAATTTGAAATTACTCCTGTCTAACACCAGTTAGACAGGCGTAATTGCTCTGTAGTGTTGAGCAGAATATGCCATATTCGATTTCGCGATATATCTCGAATATATAGTCGAATATTCGAGATATATTCGCTAAATACGAATATTCGTGATATTTTTGGGAAATGAAAATATTGCGAATTTTCGCTATTGCGAATTTTCGCTATTGCGAATGCGAATGCGAATCGCGAATTGCGAATGCGAAATTTCGAGAAATGCGGAAAGGAGCACTCTGATTGGCTCAGAATATTCGTGATATATTACAATATAAAATAATTGCGAATATTCGAGAAATGCGGAAGGAGCACTCTGATTGGCTCAGAATATTTGTGATATATTACAATACACAATAATTGCGAATATTCGGCAAATGCGGAAGGAGCACTCTGATTGGCTCAGAATATTCGTGATATATTACAATATAAAATAATTGCGAATATTCGAGAAATGCGGAATGGAGCACTCTGATTGGCTCAGAATATTCGTGATATATTACAATATAAAATAATTGCGAATATTCGAGAAATGCGGAATGGAGCACTCTGATTGGCTCAGAATATTCGTGATATATTACAATATAAAATAATTGCGAATATTCGAGAAATGCGGAATGGAGCACTCTGATTGGCTCAGAATATTCGTAATATATATCAATATAAAATAATTGCGAATATTCGAGAAATGCGGAATGGAGCACTCTGATTGGCTCAGAATATTCGTGATATATTACAATACACAATAATTGCGAATATTCGAGAAATGCGGAATGGAGCACTCTGATTGGCTCAGAATATTCGTGATATATTACAATATAAAATAATCGCGCGATATCGCTATTGCCGAATAATCGCATTGCGATTTTTCGGCAATATAAAATGAGCGCTGCAGCTACTCGGCCCAAGGTCTCTAATCATACCAGCAATGCTTTTAGACGTCGATGGGGATCTCTAGGATGTGATCTGTTCTAAAAAAAAAATTGAAAAAATTTGAATATTCGAAATAGCGAATATTCGCCGCGATATTCGTGTTATTCGCGAATACTCGAATATGCAATATTCGTAGCGAATATTCGCAATGCGAATATTCGTGAGCAACACTATTGCTCTGTGAATCTGGGCCTCAGTGTCTGGGGGAGGGGAGGTTACCTGCATCTATGTGTCATGTTCACCTGACCCTTATATAAAAATCCCTCATTTTTTTTTATTTTATTTCAATTATGGACCATTGGTTGGATGATGTCAAACACCTAGCGTGGTGTATATTTACACAGATCACCAAAGTTTTACCATTGAACTTGCGTAACCACAGCACCTAGTTAATCACTACAATAGCATTCACTGATTTATTTTTATTTTATTTTTATAGTCTATGGCGCTAAGTCGTTAATTTTAAATGGTAAATGGGGTTCGTCACCAACTTCAAGATAATTAAAATGAGCAGACTCACTGTTTTCACCTTAGTGCACCTTAAAGCGTTACTAAAGGATTTTTTTTTTTTAAATAACAAACATGTCATACTTACCTCCACTGTGCAGTTCGTTTTGCACAGAGTGGCCCCGATCCATGTCTTCTGGGGTCCCTCGGCGGCTGTCTCTGATCCCCCCCGCAATTAGTCACCACAGTCATGCGAGAGCTCGCATGGTGGTCACTAATTGCGGGTGCGCTCCCGTGATACATCGAGTGGCCATAGCAGCTCACTGTATCACTCGGCCCCCACCCCTCGGCACGCCGCGTCACTGGATGTAATTGACAGCAGCGCCAGTCAATGGTCTGCGCTGCTCTTAATCCATCCACTCTAGCCAATCAGCGGCCAGGCTGAGCAGCGAAGAGGTTCGCGGGACTTTCAAGGTGTCAGGTAAGTATAAGGGGCTCGTGGGGGGGGGGGGCAGCAGTATCAGATGTTTTTTCACCTTAATGCATAGATTGCATTAAGGTGATTTTTTTTTTCCTTTACAACTCCTTTAAGGCAAAAAACCTTTTGTGCTACAGCACCCCACCCCCCTTTTTTTCTTACCTGAGCCCGGTCGTTCCAGCGATGGGGACAAGTACAACAGCTCCAGCCGCTGTCTCGTGTCCTTATTGGATAGATTGATAGCATGCTGTCAATCAAATCCAGTGACACCGGACCAAGGGGGCGGGGCCAAGTGCTGCTGTCTGTTTCAATGGATGCAGCAGCAGGACTTAGGAGCACGCCCACACGAGTGCCCCTATGGAAAGCGGCTTTCCATGGGAGCACTTGAGAAGAGGAGGAGCTAAGAACGCCGGGGGGGGGTTCAGAAAAGGAGTACCAGGGCCACTCTGTGCAAAACCCTTGCAAAGCTTTACAATCACTTTAAGTTGGGTGCAATTAAAGTTAGTCTTTTTTTTTTTATTCTCTTAATTATGGTAAACTTCTTTGTTAACACTTTTTGAATGTTCTAGGATTCTATTTACAGTACTTCTAAAATATGGTTACTTTGTGAATTCACAAATAATACAACAAGATATACGATGTGGGTAGTGGGAGACACTCATTTGAACACTTCTGTTCCTGAGAAAAGAAATGTTTTTTACTAATTGAGGAAGTGCTATTTTTGGCATAACCTTTTATGGTGGTGTTGGTCAATGATGCACGCCATTCTTCTTATAAAAGCCGGATTTATCTCAGAAGACTTCTCTAATTCTATTGCATTCATTAGAATCTTTTTTGATAGCTCTCAGCTTTGTGTACACGTTGAAGTTCTCCTGGCGTTTCTGGAAGAAGAGAAAAAGCTATTGCAGAAGTAGCAATAAAGTATTATTGTGGAAGAATATTCTCAAAGGAAGGAAGAAATCATTTCTCAGGTAAGAATATTATTATTATTATTATTTTATTATACATAATTTTTCTTAAGAAGAAAATTTTCAATTTCCCCCATCCAAACATCAGCCAACAGCGGGTTTAAGCTAAATGTGGTTCACAGGAGTGAGGAACGAAGTGCGCTTCTGTGATCCCCAGGAGCATGCTTTCAAATCTGTCGGCTGGCCAAATCTGTCTGTCCGCCCGTACACACGATCTAATCTGTCTGCTGAAACGGTTCTGGCAGACCGTTTCCAGCAGACAGATTTGATCGTGTGTACGCGGCCTAAAGGGGAAGTTCTATTCGCCTTTGGGCTGCTTTTAGCTGATTCTTTGTTAGTAAAAGACGATTCACGCTTTTTTGTTACAGCTTGATGAATGTGCTTACTCTATTATGAATGGTAGTTTTACCAGAACGAGCGCTCCCATCTCATAGCTTGCTTCTGAGCATGCGCAGGTTTAAAACATCATTTTAGCCCACACACGACCATTTTTTACAACCCGAATAAACACATTTTTTTTAAACGACATGAAAAAAATGCAGCATGTTGGAATTTTTTTTTTTGGTCGTTTTTCAGAAGATGAAAAACTATGTGAAGCCCACACATGATCATTTTAAATGACGTTTTTAAAAACGTTGTTTTTTTTTAATGCCGAAAAATGATCGTGTGTACACGGCATTAGATCTCAACTTCCCAAACTTATCCTATAAGTTTCATGCGATTCGATTTTCCACAAGGCAAACTAGGGACATTAACCGCTTATGGGTAGAGATGTAGAGAACAGTTCGCCCGCGAACTATTCGCGGCGATTTCGGCATGTTCGCGTTCGCCGCTGCGGGCGAACATATGCGATGTTCGACCCGCCCCCTATTAATTAACATTGAGCAAACTTTGACCCTCTACCTCACAGTCAGCAGACACATTTCAGCCAATCAGCAGCATACCCTCCCTAGTAGACCCTCCCACCTGTAGGGCAGCATCCATTTTACGTTCATTCTGCTGCTGGATTCTTAGTGAGAGGAGGGATAGTTTCTCTGCTGCCAATTGCATAGGGACAGTGTTAGCTAGGGCTCCTGAAATCCATTCCTGGAAGATTTATCTGATCTCTGCTGTTATAACAGCACTCCCAAGTCTCAAACAGCCCTTGTTAGGGCTAATGAATCAGCAATCATTTTTTTTTTTTAAATCAGTGCTGCGAGACTGTAATATCTTTTAGTCAGATAGATAGAGCAGCCAGCTTAGTTAGTTAATCTTACAGTGTGTAGAGAATATATATACATCTTAACAGTTGTACATATATTTATACACTGTATAGTTTAGTTAGATTAGAGGTGTGGGTTGCTGTGCTATATAAAGGGGTACAGTGTTGCAAGCTGCTGTGTAATATACAGGGATCCAGTGGTGCATGGTGCTGTGTAATATAAAGGGATCCAGTGGTGCAGGGTGCTGTGTAATATAAAGGGATCCAGTGGTGCAGGGTGCTGTGTAATATAAAGGGATCCAGTGGTGCAGGGTGCTGTGTAATATAAAGGGATCCAGTGGTGCAGGGTGCTGTGTAATATAAAGGGATCCAGTGGTGCAGGGTGCTGTGTAATATACAGGGATCCAGTGGTGCAGGGTGCTATTTAAAGGGGCCCAGAGCTGTGGGGTGCTGTGCTAGTTAAAGGGGTACAGTGTTGCAAGCTGCTCTGTCTTCCAGTACTCCAGTTCTGAAAGAATCATCTGATCTCTGCTCCTTGTTAGGGCTAATGAATCAGCAATCATTTTTTTAAAATCAGTGATGCGAGACTGTAATATCTTTTAGTCAGATAGATAGAGCAGCCAGCTTAGGTAGTTAATCTTACAGTGTGTAGAGAATATATATACATCTTAGCAGTTGTACATATATTTATACACTGTATAGTTTAGTTAGATTAGAGGTGTGGGTTGCTGTGCTATGTAAAGGGGTACAGTGTTGCAAGCTGCTGTGTAATATACAGGGATCCAGTGGTGCAGGGTGCTATTTAAAGGGGCCCAGAGCTGTGGGGTGCTGTGCTAGTTAAAGGGGTACAGTGTTGCAAGCTGCTCTGTCTTCCAGTACTCCAGTTCTGAAAGAATCATCTGATCTCTGATCCTTGTTAGGGCTAATGAATCAGCAATCATTTTTTTTTTAACTGCAATAGAGAATAGCAGTTGTCTGCAGGTATTTTTTTGTCAGGCCTATAGCTTCTACTCTGCCAGCCTCTGCCAGTGTCACCAGTGCCACTCAGATCTGGTGGCACAGTACATTACATTTAAATGAAAACACACAATTTTGAATGCAATAGAGAATAACAGTTAGTTGTCTGTGAGTGTTTTTTTTGTCAGACCTATAGCTTCTACTCTGCCAGCCTCTGCCAGTGTCACCAGTGCCACTTAGATCTGGTGTCAATTGTCAAAGTACCTTGCACGCATAGTACAACTAAACTAATATAAAAAAAATGACAGGCAGAGGCAGGCCACCCCGCAGGGGCCGTCGTGGTCGTGGTGCGGGGATTCCCTTTGGCCCTAGAATATTACCTAGTGTTCAGAGGCCACGTACCCTGAACTCGAAAAGTTCTGAGGACATAGTTGACTGGCTAACACAGGACACCCAATCTACTACAGCTTACGCTGGGAACCTTGACACACCATCCTCCTCCAGCTCAGCTTCGGGCACCTCTCGCACCACTCGCCCACCTGCCGCCACCATCAACACTAGCATCACAGCTGCTTTACTTGATCTGTCAGAGGAGTTATTTACACATGATTTGGAAGAAATGAGTGATGCGCAACAATTATTGCCAAGGGATGTAGATAAATGGGATATATCTTAGTCAGGCAGCATTACAAACATGGACGTATGGTGTGATGATGATGATGTTGTACCCGCTGCTGCTTCCTTTGCTGAGTTGTCAGATACAAGTGAATCAGTTAATGATGATGGACTGTTTGCGGTTGTTGGCGCTGCGTTAAACGGGGAGTTTGGTCTGTCAAAGTTTGGTCTGTCACTGTGAACCCTAACCTTGTCTGTAACCCTAACCCTAACCCTATCTGTAACCCTAACCCTATCTGTAACCCTAACTCTAACCCTAACCCTATCTGTAACCCTAACCCTAACTCTAACCCTAACCATAACTCTAACCCTAACCCTAACCCTTACAGTGCCTGATAGATACAACATCAAACGTGATGTTTTAAAGCACGTTATTCCAAACAATTTAGGGATGTTAGGTGATTTATGCCCTTTATGGATTAAAAACGGACTCTGCGACAACTACGTAATTTTCCATGGGAGTTTTGCCATGGATCCCCCTCCGGCATGCCACAGTCCAGGTGTTAGTCCCCTTGAAACAACTTTTCCATCACTTTGGTGGCCAGAAAGAGTCCCTGTGTGTTTTAAAATTCGCCTGCCCATTGAAGTCTATGGCGGTTCGCGCGGTTCGCCGGTTCGCGAACATTTGCGGAAGTTCGCAGTTCGCGAACGGGAAAATTTAGGTTCGCGACATCACTACTTATGGGCCGCCGCATGTACATTTACGTCGGCAGAATGGCACAGGCAGGCACATTAACGTATATATATACATTGCTGCCTTGACGTGGGTCGGGGGTCCGATCGGTGCAGAATCAATAGGAGCACAAGCTGGCACTGGGTATTAGAGCAACAGCTTAATAGGGATAGACATAAGATCTTCAGTAGGAGGTATACCAGACATGTTCCTTAGGTCCTTTCCAGTAAGGCCTCGTACACACGAGGCAATCGATTTGTTCAAAATCTGTCTGCTGGCATTTAGGTTTTCTCGCGTGTACACACAAGCAAACCAAAATCCCTGCCAGCAGACAGCGCGCTGATGTGTCGGTGACGTAGCGGTGATGTTGACGCCGCCAAGTCACCGCACCAGGAAGTAAAACACTTCCGCGCATGCGTCAAAATCATTTGACGCGTGTGCGAGAAGACATGTCTGCTGGTTAGCATACTAACCAGCAGACATGTCGGGCGGACGGGTTCCCAGCCGACAGATTTCAAAGCATGCTTTGAAATCTGTCGGGTGGCCAAATCCGTCGGCTCACCCGTACACACGGTCGAATCTGTTTGCTGGGAAGGTCGGGCCGACCGTTTTCAGCAGACAGATTTGATCGTGTGTTCGAGGCCTTACAGGTACCTCCTCCAGTAGCCATCCAGCGTCTCTGGTTCTCCTCCTCAATCAGCATGTGAGTCATCTTCTAGGCTTGAGGCCTAGTCAAACTTTGCCCACACTTGAGAATTTTCATCTCCAGGACAAGCCTGGATGTAGGCTGTATGAAGACTGAGCACATGGCAATTTTCCTAA
Organism: Rana kukunoris; assembly: GCA_029574335.1. NCBI lineage: Eukaryota > Metazoa > Chordata > Amphibia > Anura > Ranidae > Rana > Rana kukunoris. The sequence goes on from CM056052.1 coordinate 35,513,235, forward strand.
GTATACAGTACCTTGCAAAAGTATTCACCCCCCATTTGGCATTTTCGTGTTTTGTTGCCTCACAACCTGGAATTAATATGGATTGTTTGAGGATTTGCATTATTAAATTTACAGAACATGCCCACAACTTTTTTTCATTATTGTGAAGCAAACAACAAATAGGACACAATAACAGAAAAAGTCAGTGTGCACAACTATTCACCCCCTAAAGTCCATACTTTGTAGAGCCACCTTTTGCGGCTATCACAGCTCCAAGTCGCTTTGGATAAGTCTCTATGAGCTTGCCACATCTTACCACTGTGATTTTTGTCCATTCCTCCTTGCAAAACTGCTCCAGCTCCCTCAAGTTGGATGGTTTGCGCTTGTAAACAGCAATCTTTAAGTCTGACCAAAGATTTTCTATTGGATTGGTCTGGGTTTTGACTAGGCCATTCCAACATATTTACATGTTTCCACTTAAACCACTCAAGTGTTGCTTTAGCAGTGTGTTTGGGGTCATTGTCCTGCTGGAAAGGGAACCTCAGTCCTAGAATCAAATCCCACACAGAGTGGTACAGGTTTTGTTCAAGAATAGCCCATCTTTCCCTCAACTCTGACCAGTTTCCCAGTCCCGACTGCTGAAAAACATCCTCACAGCATGATGCTGCCACCACAATTTTTTGGGGATGGCAAATAAAAGGGAAGAGAGAAACTAACCAGGTATAGTGGTAGTCCTGACAGTCACAGGCCGCATACACACGATCAAATCTGTCTTCTGGAAACGGTCTACCAGACCGTTTCAGCAGACAGATTCGACCGTGTGTACGGGCGGACAGACAGATTTGGCCAGCCGACAGATTTTAAAGCATGCTTTAAAATCTGTCTGCTGGGAATCCGTCCGTCCGACATGTCTGCTGGTTAGTACGCTAACCAGCAGACATATCTGCTCGCACATGCGTCGAATGGATTCGACGCATGCGCGGAAGTGTTTTACTTCCTGGTGCGGTGACGTGGCGGCGTCAACGTCACCGCCACGTCACCGCCACGTCAGCGCGCTGTCTGCCGGCAGGGATTTTGGTTTGATCGTGTGTACACGATCAAACCAATACATCCCAGCAGACAGATCTGTTCAAATCGGTCTGTCCGACCGATTTGAACAGATGTATTTGCTTGTGTGTACGGGGCCTAAGTCACATCCAAACATATATAGAAATTTGGAAAGGATGCCCCTGGGATAGTGCAGCCAAAGGGTAGGTCAGGATATACCAAAAAAGACATAGTATAAATGTATGAACCATTTAAAAAAAAAAAAAAAATCCTAAAAACATGAGTTTGAAATGTGTGCTAACAATTATACAGCTGCCGATATTATTGAGACACACCTAGGTTCCAGACATTTAGTCGAATCAAAAAGTTGTGTTGAACCAAAAATTCCCAACATGTTTCGTGGGGAGAAACACGTTTTTTAAGAAACGTGTAAACTTCCTTCCTTCAAGGGTTGTACATAGGCACACTGTTATGTTTCTATTAGTAGAGAGAGAGAGAGTATTATTTTAACATTGTAACAATTTAGAATTTTTTTTAACCACTTAAGGACCAGACCAATATGCTGCTAAATGACCAAAGGTGTTTTTACAATTTGGCACTGCGTCGCTTTAACAGACAATTGCGTGGTCGTGCGACGTGGCTCCCTAACAAAATTTGCGTCCTTTTCTTCCCACAAATAGAGCTTTCTTTTGATGGTATTTGATCACCTCTGCGATTTAGATTTTCTGCGCTATATACAAAAATAGAGTGACATTTTTGAAAAAAAAAAATATATTTTTTACTTTTTGTTATAAGAAAAATCAAATAAACTAAATTTTAGTCAAACATTTAGGCCAAAATGTATTCAGCCACATGTCTTTAGTAAAAAAAATTAGCTACCTAGCGGCAACAGCGACACTAATACAGCGATCAGAAAAACAATCGCTTAATGACGCTGGCAATAGGGGGTGAAAGGGTTAACTAGGGCAGTGATCAAGGGGTTAAAACTTTATTAGGGGGGGGGGTACGGGGGCTACTCTGGACCTAACACTAACTGCCTGTCACACTAACTGTCACACTGACACTAAATGCAGTGATTAGTAAATATATGATCACTACAATCAGTGACAGTGTGACAGGGGGCTGGGGGGGTGATCGGAAGGGGTTAATGTGCCTATGTGTCCTGGTGTCAGTGTGCTGTTGGTGTGACTTACTGTGTGAGTCTTCTCTCCTCTCGGCGGATTGAAAATACCGCCGACAGGAGAGCTCACATCACTTCCTCTGCCAGTGTTTACATTACACAGGCAGAGGAAGTGACACGGCGGGGGGATGCCGGATTGGCTGGGAGCAATCACGAGGGGGCGGACAGAAACGAACAGCCGCCCCCTCGTCACGGATCGCTCCTGGAGGTAAGATGACCACCGCATGCAGCGGAGGCGGTCCTGATCAGACCCCTGACCCGCAAGAAGGCAGGGACGTACATGTACACCCATGTGCCTGTACGTGCCATTCTGTGGACGTACATAGTTGTGCGGTGGTCGTTAAGTGGTTAAAACATTAAGAGCCGGTTCACACTTAGGCGGCACGACTTCAAGGGCGACTCCGCAAGGCGTCCTGAAGACGAATTTAGAGGCGACCTGCAAAATGACCTCTGTATAGAAGTCAATACAGGTCGCCCCCCGAGACGCCCCTGAAGTCGTACAAGAACCTTTTTCTAAGTCGGAGCGACTTGCATCGCTCCTTTTAGAATGATTCTCTTGCATAGAATGGGACGCGACTCGTCAGGCCTGATGAGTCACCCCAGTGTGAACCATCTCCTACATATAAGTGGTTTGGCTTAGCATCTAAACAGCAGATATAGTGCAATATAAAATGAGATAAAGACTGGTACTCACAGCACAGCTCAATATTGTTTTTCTACAACAAATTCATGCCAAAGTAGACAAAACCATAGTTGCTAAGTCAAACCACTGAAATGTAAATGTTTTAAAGAATTTTCTAAATTGTTACAAAATTGTTACAATGTTGATACATTACTCTATCTCTCTTTTGATAGACACATAACAATGTGCCTATATACAACCCTTGAAGAAGGAAGTTTAAAAGTTTTCTTAAAAAACTTGTTTCTCCCCATGTTGGGAATTTTTGGTTCAACATACCTTTTTGATTCGACTTAATGTCTGGAACCTATGTTCTGTGTCCCAATAATATCAGTAGCTGTATAATTGTTAGCACACATTTCAAACTCTTGTTTTTAGGAGTTTTTTTTGTATGTAATTGTTATCTATGTCATTTTCTATTTAATAACATTATCCTTATACTACGTCTTTCTTGGTATATCCTGACCTACCCTTAGTCTCTGTCCGCACTGTCCCAGGGGCATCCTTTCCAAATTACTTTGGGGATGGTGTTCTTTGGGTGATGTGATGTGTTGGGTTGGCACCAGACATAGCGTTTTCTTTAATGGCACCTTCCTCCATACATTTTGGGAGTCTCCCATATGCCTTTTCGCAAACTCAAAGCGTGTCATTTTGTTTTTTGCTGAAAGTAATGTCTTTCTTCTGGCCACTCTGCCAAAAGGCCCAACTCTATGGAGCGTATGGCTTATATTGTCATCCTATGTACAGATACTCCAGTCTCTGCTGTGGAACTCTGCAGATCCTCCAGGGTTACCTTAGGTCTCTGTGCTGCCTTTCTGATTAATGCCCTCCTTGCCCAATCCATGCGTTTTGGTGTGTGGCCGTGTCTTGGCAGGTTTGCGCCATGTTGTTTCCATTTTGTTATGATAGATTTGATGGTGCTCCTAGGGATCATCAAAGATTTGGATTTTTTTATCCCCTAACCCTGACTTGTACTTCTCAACAACATTTCTTTGTGGGAGAACAAAATCCATGACTCTTCTAGGATAGATTTGGGAAGTTGAAAACTTTTTTCACAATCAATGTTTATTATGAAAAAAGGTTGCAAGATACAGTAAGCAACTACCGTATTTATCGGCGTATACCACACACTTTTTTCCCCTTAAAATCAGGGAAAAATCGTGGGTGAGCGATATACGCCGTTCCTCGCTTTTTCTGAGCGCCACCGACAAAGCCCGACAAAGACCGAGCCAAGTCGAGTGTACTGCGCACTTGGCTAGGCTCGGCTACGCTCGGCTCCACCCGCAGCCACGCAAGAGGAGCCGTGAGAACCCGAGAGTAGCCGAAGACACCGGAAATCCGGCTCTGCACAGCTCGACCGAGGCGCCAAATTCAACGCTGCAACCCCCGGCAGATGGACGCGACGGACACAGACAAGGCTGGACGGACCGGCACACGGATGTGACAGACCCCGCGCAAGGCCGCAGACAGACAAGGCCGCTGATGGACGCCAGGCAAGACAGCAGACAGACACCATGCAAGGCCGCAGACAGAAGCCAGACAAGGCCGCCGATGGACGCTGACAGCAGACGGACACAGACAAGGCTGAGCATCCAAAAAGTATGTTTTTTTCCTAAACTTCCCTTCTCTGCTTGAGGTGCGTGTTATACGCTGGCATGCGGTATACCCCGATAAATACGGTATTTAAATATAACTTAATGTGTATAATTTTTAGTATGATTAACCAAATGAGCTGACATTTTCAGAATATGTTGGCATGGATAGAGTCTTCTAATGTGTGAAGTTTGGGGGGAAATAGTTAACATTGAAGGTCTGTTTTGTATGTTAAGCCACATTAAGCTCCCCACAAAACAAGCTTATTATCCCTAGTTTGCTTTGTGGAATACTGAATTACATGAAACTTCTTGGATAGGTTTGGGAAGTTGAGATCTTAGGTTGTACAAAGTTTCAGGGCAATTGATTGAGGTTTAGGTACTTTATTATACGTTAAGCTACATTAAGCCATTTTCACATTAAATGTTTTAGTATATCCCCGTCATTAGTGAGCCCCTGTATACACTGTATATCACAAAAAGGTGTTCTATAAATAAGAATAATCTCTGTATTAAATGTATATGTAGATCGATGTGTTTTCCCCCTCTTCATAGTGTTTTTGCTGTAAAAAGAAGTCAGTTGAAGTGCTAGCTGCCTCGACATGGACTGAGCTTTTAGCCAAGCCCTCTTTGTGTCATCCGACGGATTATTAACATATACCTCCTCTGTTCTAACTGCCTCCTGTAAGATAAGTGTTTCCCAAGCCTTTGTTTTTGATTTAACTCGTTGAATAATGTTTATAAATTGCCCTCTCAAAAAGGCTTTTGCTGCATCCCATTCCACTCCTATGTCTGCAGACTCCATGTTAGATCTGAGGAATGATGTTATCTGCTCAGGAATGGGGTCAGATTTCGGGAATAGGGATATCCAAAATGGATTAAGTTTCCAACTAAAGTGTCTCGGTACTGTAGGGATTGCCAGGTCCACCCAAAATGGGGAATGGTCTAAAACCTGTCTAGATTCATATCGTGAATCTGCCAGAAAGGGGAGTGCATGTCGATTACCCAGTCCCAGGTCTATCCTAGATAACCCGTCATAAGCAGCTGAATGACAGGAATACATCTTTGTATTGGGTTGTTTCAGCCTCCACACATCCACAAGCCCAAGCTTTCCCACTAGACAGGAAAATGGTGTAGGTTTCCCAACAGTGGGAGTGGATAAGGCTCTAGGATCCAGCTTATCCCGTTGTGAGTCTAGGAGATTATTATAGTCTCCCACCACTATTACTGGAGTGTCAGGGTGTCTGGCCATAAAACCTGCCAATATTTTGAGCACCTCGGCCGAGAATGATGGAGGAATGTACATTCCAGCTATCACACATTGCACCCCATATCATTTACATAAAATAAATATATCAACCATTAGGGTCTATCAGCACTTGTGTTAGGATAATTCTTCCCCTGTGATCAGTCAACTTCAAGTGTTCCAGAAGCAAGATAATTTATTTTCACATGTACTAGTACAAGTGGATGAGCTTACATGCTAAGAGAAAAAGCAAAAAGTCCCATACAGACACGAGGTGTGTGAAGACCTTTATAGGGTCAACAGGAAGAATACTATTGGCTAAAGACCACCGGTGGCTCATGACGCAAACAAGCTTTATTGTCAGTCACAGTGCCTTTTTACAATTCTTAGCAAAGGTTGATTTAAGGAAGTAACACAAACAATAGAATTAGACTAGGTAAAGCCATGTGTCCTTAGAATCCATTACAGAGATAAGACTAAGCAACGTGTCCTTAGAATCCATTTTAAATTTCTACAAATAGTCACAAAATACACATGAAAAAAACTTTTCCAACATTCCCTCCTCTTGTGTGGCTATTTTATCTCAACACATTTCGATGATGGTCTTTGTGTTTTATGCGCTTTCGGACTATATGTCATTTAGTTGAGCTTCAACGTCCACACAGGTCTCCTCGGAGGTAGGAAGTGCTTGATACATTGTTCTCGAGATTGCAGTTTCCATCACTTTTTGTGAAAGTCCTCCAACACAAGGAATGCAGCAACATCCGCAAGTGACCAGAACAGCGAAAGCCACAGCAATTGAGATCATACATGATGCGATAAGTCCAGTCCATTTACCAAACCATCCTTCAATCAAGCCAGTTTGTGAATGGGTCATTAATACCTGAATGCTCTGCTAATTCATTCGATAGAGCAGTTAGTCCTTCCAGGGCTTTGGTCACAGTCCCCCCAGGTGCTGTATTGTTTGGGATAAAGGTACAACACATGCTACCAAACATTTTGCATACCCCTCCTCTTTCAGCCAGGATCATATCTAAAGCCATTCGGTTCTGCCATGCCATTAGAGAGGTGGGGCCCAGCTTTTCTGCTAGACCTTTTACAGCGACCCTGGTATAGTTTACAAATCGTTGTTGGTTGTAATATATATATATAGTTAATCCAGTCAACATTTTTATTTATAGTCACCCACCAGAAAAGAGACTCAAACCCAGCCGTTACCTGATTCCTGGCCTTAAACTCATTTGGCACCCCTCGAGGAACTCCAATCTCATCTATGTAGATCTAGGAGTCAAATTACCCTTTTGGGAGAGGTGTCCCTTCGATACCGTTGGTAACCCTTAGTCCACGGGTGTTCTGACAGGATTCTCAGGGGCATAACTAGCTGGACCATAGCACAATCCCCTCGGGCATTGGCTGGGATCCTAGCTCGCAGTTTCTTATCCCCACACATCCACCAGACATCAGCTCTCTGAATGTCATGTTCCACCCAGTCACCATTTTCCTTGTTAATCCTCTCCGCACAGCAATCATCAGGTAGTGACCCAAGATCCACCGCGCTACTGTTCCCTGGGAGTGTAAAACAAGTAAAATTGCCTGGATACGTGGCAACCGCTGGAGGTATCTGAGGTCTCTGTACTGGGGGAAACAACAAACTTAATGTGTGACAGGTAGAATTTGTTTCTGGTTTATAACTCTTATTATACAACCGCAGCATACATTTTAAACTTTCTGGATCTGTATTTTAATCTAGAGGAAAAGGGACTGTTGCTAAATGTGGTCTAGCTCCAGCACAAACTAAACAGTTTTCCCTTTTTAGAGTTTTAACCGTGTATCTTAACCATTATAACCACTCATTTTTTTTCTTGGTAACCCGTCTCCAAAGCTATGGCATCTTCTACTGTTAGATTAGTAAATCTTACAGTGTTACTCAGAACTTCTATCTTACTTGGAATATAATAAACATATTTATCTGCCCATTGGAGCCTTCTTGCTTCAGTTAAGTCCCCACAGTCCACCATTTGGCAAAAATCAACTAAAATGGTACTAGTTACTCCTTCTATGAAGGTTAAGTTCAAGGCCTTCCCCGTACTTGCCCATTCTAGAGGTTCCTTCTCTTTCCAGTTTCTGCCTCCACGTATAGACCTCTCACCTAGAGTCACCAGTAGACCCAAGATAATAACTGTCCCTTTCATCCTAACCAGCTACAGAGCCCCGGGGGGTAAGGTAATGGAGTTCTTCACCGGTTTGAGATAAGCCCCGCCTTGTGCAGAACCTCCCTTTGTAGCCAGACTTTTTACCAGAGCTCTGCCGCCAACTGACCCTGCTCTGCCTGTAAAACATTTTTGCAATGGGACTGGTGAGTCCAGGTAGACCTCTCTGCAATCCTTATTGACGTGGGAGTGGTGAGAAGACCCTGATATGGCCCCTCCCATTTAGGCAAGTGCCAATGTTTCCTTTTTATTACTTTTATTAGGACCCAGTCTCCTAAATGGATTTTCTCTTCTCCTTTGGATTGGACCTTCTGGAATAGAACAGACCCCATTAATTTGTTTCTGTTTCAACAAGTTAGACATATATTCGGCTAAGGTACGTTCAGGTTCTTCAACTGGTGTTTAATTTAGTAGTAAGGGTATTCTATATGGCCTCCCATGTATCATTTCGAATGGACTCAAACCTTGATGGGATCCATTATCGCTGTAGATCTTTTCAGGGATTCCAAACCTAGGATTTATACCCCTTAGTAATTCTTTGGCTACAGTCTGTGCATCAGCACTTCCTGTCGGGAACACCTCCACCCATTTGGTCAAAGCATCTATTATTACCAGACAATATTCTTTCCTTTTTACATTTGTCCAATTCAATAAAATGTGTTGGAATGTATATTGTGGTGTGGGGAACTTTCCTTTCTGCGGTCTTATGCCTCCCTGAGCATTGTGTTTTGCACATATAATGCATTGAGAACAAAAAGTTTTCGAGTAGTTTGTGAAGCCATAGGCTGTACATGCCTTATTTAACATCTCAGTCATCCCCCTGTTTGACACATGAGGTACTCCATGTGTCAACACTTTTGCATATCAGTAAGGACTGTATGATCTATCTCTGATTTCCAGTTCTGTCATTATTTGATGTGTTTCTTGTGCCGCTATTTTAGCCCCTTCATCTGCTCTTTTATTTCCCTCCAAGATTTCATCCTGTGTCACTACTGCGTATCCGGTTACATTTGTGCCATCTGGATTTTTTCTACTGGAGCCATCAAGAAAAAGTGTCATGTCAGGATTAGATAATGGTACATTTTTCAAATCACTTTGTGACGGTAGCTTTTCAGCGATGGCAGCAGTACAGTTATGTTTATGGCCATCAGTAGAGAGTGGTAGTAGTGTGGATGGGTTTAATGTAGTACACCTCTGTATCGTTAAGTGAGGTTGTGTCAAGAGCATTGTCATACAGGAAAGGTGTCGTGCTGGGCTCAAATATGATCTCTTTTGTTGTAAAAGAATAACAGGTACTGCATGAGGTACTATGAGTGTCAGCGGATTATATAGCACTATAGATGCTGAGGCCTTTACTGCTTCGGCTGCAGTTACCACTGCCTGTACACATGGTTGAAGTGCTCTAGTTATACTGTCTATTTTTGTAAAATAGTAAGCAATTGACCTCTGGTGCTCACCATGTGACTGTGTAAGTACTGATGTCTTGTGACCTTCTCTTAAATCTACTGTTTGTTCGAAAAAAGTTTTGTCATATTCCGTTAAGGCTAGCACTGATAAACTAGAAAGGACTTGTTTTTAGGTCAGTAAAGGCTATCTCTGTTTCCTCACTCCATTTTATAGCATCCTGTGGGGTGGGGCCATGGGGTTACCATGTAAGGCATGGACCAACAGGGCTGTCAATATTGAATACCCGGGGATCCAAACCCTACAAAAATTCCTCATGCCCAAAAAATACATCCTTTTTTTTTTTCTCTACACCTGTAAGAGGATTCGAATTCTCGCTCCATCCAGGTGCCGACCTTCTTTTGAGATATTATACCCCAAGTATTTGACCTGCTGTTGCCACAACTAGAATTTTTGTGTTATTTACCTTATGTCCTTGATCATGGAGAAAATACAACAGAGCCATTGTATCAGTCCGACAAACCTCCTCTGAGGGAGACGCCACTAGAATGTGTCTTCATAGAGGAGTTGGCTTCCCCCTAGGGGCACAAATTGAGCCAAGTTTGAGGACATTACCTGTGAAAAGATGGTGGGAGACTCACAATAGCTCTGGGCAACCTGGTGAAGGTATACCTTTTCCCCCGGTAAGTGAAGGCAAACCAAAATTGATGGTCGGGGTGCACTGAAATGCTAAAAAAAAACATTACTAATTTCAATCACAGAGAAGAATTCATTCCCTAGATCCAAATTATTCAATAGTGTGTGTGGATCTGGTACCACAGGAGCTCTTGGTATAACTGCCTGGTTAACAGCTTGTAAATCATGTACCATTCTCCAGCCTGTGGAAGGCGGAGCCTTCTTAACAGGGAAAAGAGTGGTGTTACAGGGGCTGTCAGGACACAAAATAATCACCCCTGTTTGTAAAAATGTATCTATTACAGAGGCTATACCCTCCTCTGCTTCCTTCTATGGGACTCCTCTGTTTCCGCCTCGGCAGTGTACATCCGCTACATCCTCATCTCCTTCAACACTTTGCACAAAAACCTTTACTTTCAAATTTGTTTCCCATTGTTTTCAGATACTTCTCTGAATGTTTAGCATATTGTAAAACATCTAGAACTGATGCAGTTCAGTAAATAACCATATTTTTAACAATATAATCTTTATGATCCTGTTTTAATCCATTTACAAAAGCTATTTTTAGCCGTTGCTGATATGCACTATTCACATCCTCAGCTTCGGGGATCCCGGAGAACACTTTAAAAACATCTCGTAGTTTATTTAGGTAGTCACTGATACCCTCCTTGTACTGTCATATTTATTTTCTGCCAATCAGTCCTTTGAATCCATCTAAGCTGACATCTATTCAGTAATGCAGTCAACCTGTTTCCTAAGTCTGGGCTATCTGGAGGTAATGGATCTCTTCGCCCCCTGTCCATCTGCTAGGCCGAAATGGTCCCAATCCCCCTTTACGGAAGCCCAATCTGATCCCAGTACTCTCCTCAGGGCTCTCTCTACCTCCACCCCATTCAACTTATTACTGTTCCATAATCCCTCTATGTTTTCAATAAATTCTGCTTAACCTAATTTTGGATGTTTTATGTGTTCTGTAGCCTTTTGTATGTCCTTCTCAGTCCATGGCCTGAAAACAGTCATTGTCAGGGGATGCTGTCCTCCAAACCCATCCGCCTGTCCTCCCCTGGGGTTTGGGACTTCTATCAAGGGGTATTGTTCACCATCATCTACACCATACCTAATAGGAGGTTTACTTAATCCCTTGGCTCCTGCTGAGGCACCTAGTGCATAGGTTATGGCATCAGTTAAAGTTTCAAGGATTGATCTGTTCAGCTCCGAGATCATGCTGCTATCTGGAGAGATTAAGGAAGTAGGGTCAGGGTGTTGTTCAGAGGCGGTTCCTCTGACAGGGGTGGATGTCACAGGGAGGGTGGTACTCTGGGCAGTGGCTTGCACCTGAGGGGGGGGGACCATTATAAGGAGGTGGTCTCTGGGTTCTACAAATTAAATCATCCTCTTTGTCCACTAGGGGAAGTTGGGCTTGGCATATTTCTTTTGTTCTTCTAGCATGTTCAAGCCAGCATGCCGCCATTTCTAACTTACACCTTCTCTGATCTTGTCAATTTAAGCATTTTCACCAAATTCTAGCAACCTTTTACAGTTAAGATATTCTAAAAAACACATTTTCTTTCCCTTTTAGCACAGTATATCACAATTTTAGGGTCTTTGTTATGCATAAATTTCTTATCTCTTTCTAATGGTGCATTAGGAATACAACAGCAGCACAGACAATACATCCCTTTACAGAAATTATTCCCCATGGTGCACGTTTGCTTCAGTGTTGAGTTTAGAATACAAGACCGGTAATTCTACACTTAAACCCCACCAAAATCTATAATACAACAGCAAAGTCTAAATTCCCCAAACAGGAAACCTATGCACACATATATTTTACCATTACCCCCCCTCTTTTTTTTTTCTTTTTTTTTTTTAGAAGCACAGTGTGTTTAAAACAAACACAGACAAAAAAACAAACAAACAAAACAAACAACTAAAAAAAAGGTGACCTGGTCTGTATTCACGCGCGTGCACACACAAAAGAGCAAGTGTACTTAGCTTAGATAGGCGGACAAGTCATTAACAATACATATGTCCGAAAGGGGGGGGTGGGAGGTTAAAGTCCGGTGTCTAAACACAAGATTGCAGACACGTTAAAACATAACTGCCTGAACAGAAAAATGGCATTAATTGGGCTTTCTAATAACTTGTAAAACACTGGAGTAGCGATCCTTGGGCCATGATAACAATAAGAATACAGGAAGATCAAAACAAAACAAAAATGTTAAAACATGTGTGTGCAGCAGTACTGTAAAAAAAATAATTGTAAAGTTGGCCATTAGAAAAAAAAGAAGATGGTACTACACCACCTATTACAGAAAAAGTGATCACCAAGAAAACAGTAGGCCTCGCAATCTGTGTAGATCACTCGCCTACTTTTAGCGCTTAAATTGTCGGGTCCGCAACCTACGACATTCGGTATACCCTTCAAATCTTTTTTTTATCTGTCCCGGACAGCAGGCGACGTTTATTTTTACCTCAGGCAACGCCCCAAATGCCTGTTTTACAGTAGACTATTAAGATGTCATACAATCAGTCTCAATGTCTGTTCTATAACTCATAACCAAAATCAAGCAGAGAAAAAGAAAAAAAGAAGAGAAAAAAAAATATAAAAGTAATCTAAAGTATCTTACCTCCCAAACACACTAGAAGGACTGGATCACGGCAGGTTCGGAACCAGATGGTTGGACCCGGGTCCCGGTAGCAATCGGCCCCTATTTAACCACTAATGGCAAGTGGGGGGACTTATTTTTTCAGTGAGTTTTGAGATCCGATACTCACCGATGTCTGATCGATCAGAACCATTGGACCCGGGCTTCACATTGGTTTCCGGCTCGAAGGACCAAATGTTAGGATAATTCTTCCCCTGTGATCAGTCAACTTCAAGTGTTCCAGAAGCAAGATAATTTATTTTCACATGTACTAGTACAAGTGGATGAGCTTACATGCTATTACATGAAAGAAAGAAAGAAAGAAAGAAAGAAAGAAAGAAAGAAAGAAAGAAAGAAAGAAAGAAAGAAAGAAAGAAAGAAAGAAAGAAAGAAAGAAAGAAAGAAAGAAAGCACTGTAAAAAAAAAACATAACAAAAAATAGTAAAAAAAATAAAAAATAAAACATGTGCCACTGTCACATGACATTAAAAAAAAAGTATTGGTAATTGGTATCGGCGAATACTTCAAAAAAGTATCGGTACTTGTACTCGGTCTACAACCCTACTACTGACCCATCCCTCCAGAGCTGATGTTCTCTCTTAGTTTTTGCAAGTCATGCCTAATAAAGAAGAACTGCCCCTTCACCCCTTTATCTTGCCAGTCAGTACAGTAATGGAGGTAGTGCAGTTAGTGACCACTGCCACCATTATGTCCCTTATAGTGGGCTCAGGGCTCTCCACAGGGGAAGGGGAGGCTGCAATGTGAGAAACATGTTGTGTACTTACTGTGTCCCATGCTGCTTTCAGCTCGGTCAGCTTCTCCAGCAGTATCGTGTCATCGGCCTCCAATAGTTCTCCGGAAGTGTATTCCCGGAGAGAGAAGGAGCCTCGAGGCACCTTCAGTGTAGATTTTGAAAAGAGTTTTTGAGCCGCCTCCATGTATTGATTTTTTTTTGAACGAGCGCTGTGTCTGGCCACCATCTTGGTGCGGCATGTTTGGAGAGGAACGGGTGTCTGTGAGCCTTTTAGCCATCATCGAGCACACAATGTTACCCTGTAACGATGCTGCTCTGCCGTATTGAGCTGCAGGAGTAACTGGAACGCTGCTCCAGTCTCAGAATAGGTCACCCAAGGATTAAAGGCAGGATCTCTGACAGAGAGAGCAGGGCTTATGTCCTGTTACATTCACTGCTCAGCCAAGCTCCCGAGAACTTGCCAATTTAGCCAAAGGAGCATTTGTGAGGTCAGGTACTGATTTTTCAATATTTTCCAAAAATATTTAGCAGGGTTGAGGTCAGGGCTGATGGGAAGGCCACTTGATTTCCTCCATACCAAACTCATAAAACAATGTCTTTAAGAAGTTGGCTTTGTGCACAGGAGTACAGTCATGTTGGAACAGAAAAGGGTTACCACAGGTTTGGTATCTAAAAAAAAATGTCTAAAATGTCTTTGTATAATAGGACCCTTCACTGGAAACTGGAGGGGGTGTCCATGTTTAGTTACATAGTGTAGCTCAGTCTAACAATGTCTCTTGTTTTGTTGTTATTTGCCCTTGACCATCCAAACTGCATCCCTTGTGGATGAAGCTGGAATATTTTCATTGAATTATTTTTAGATATATGATTGTTGTCATTTTTTTTGATTGGTTGATCCAGGCTAAAACCACATTTTTGGTCTATTGCTATAGCTAACCCATAGTGCTCTTGAAATCCTATGCCATGTACCATGTAAACAACATAAAGAAAACAGCAGTTTAAAAAGGTATGAACATAAATAGAAAAACCAAACTACAGCTGAGCATAAAGCACTACAGTTTCCCTTTATATAGATAAATGTATTGAAAATGTGTACTTACTCACTACTGGTTAATAACTGTAATTACAGGAGAAGATGGGACGCGATCTGTTGATTGCTCTGTGCTTTTGGAGTTGCACCCTATCTGTGAACTGTGAATTCAGCGCAGACGCTGTTAGACGAGTTACAGACCGCATGAGAACTGTGACCAGTCCTATTTTTGGAAGGTAAGCATTTTTCACTTATTGCATCAAGTGATAAATCAATCCATCTCTCCAGAAGCAGACCAGAGGGGGAGGAAGGGAAGACCTTTCTTTTTTAAGAATAGTTTTCATTGTTATTATATCAAACAATACAAAGTAAGTTAAGTATTGCTGAGTTAAATAGCAGAAGGATAGAAGATTCTCTCCTACCCTGGTGACAACTACATTTTTTGGGGGGTTCCCACCAGTTGCTGGCATCCTGAAAAAAAGGGAGAATAAAGAGAGCAATACAAACCTGACAAAAATGCCACATAGTAAAGCTGGCTATACAGTACATTATGCCATTTTTTTTTTCAACCATGGGTTGAAGGAAATAAATGGTATGATTCCCCCAATAACACAGACTGCCCACATCATTATTGTGTTCTGCCAGCAGGGAGCTTTCCCCAACAGCAGAATACAATGATCACTGCTGGTGGCTATAGCCGCTGGCAGGGATCTCACCAAAAAAAACAACAGGCTGTTTGTACTGAAGTTGATCAGTAGATCATCTTCAGTACAATCAGCCTGCCCATGGGTGGTTTGAAATTTGCCTGGTTCCTCCAAGTTTCTATCCCTAAAGCAGTATTAAATCCAAAAAGCAAACATTTCTTATATTGCAGATTACCAATTCTCAGACGTGTTTTCTTTTAAGCTTTTAGGCTTTCTTTTCTTGAATTTTTATTGAAATCGATGTAAAGTAGTCAGTTAAAACATAAATTACAATAGTATCCAAGCAAGAGGATCCTAAAAGGATCTGCCAAAAGCTAGAAAAAAAAAAAAAAACCTGTATAAAAGTATATTGAGCATAAAAATAGTTACACCGTTACACTCCCCTACAAAGTCTTTGTTAACCTGGGATCCTTAACAATAAACAAAATACAGGAGGAGAAGCAGAGTACTTTATTGGGACCTGGAGGGGGGCCTCTGTGATGGACACAGAGAGGGCTTCTGTAAGAGAGTCTGTTAGATGTTCGGCGCCCCCACCTCTGCAGGCGCCTGGGTGCAATGCACCCTGTGCACCCTGCCTTGGAGCGGCCCTGGGGCAGCTACTGCAGTGAACCAGGGCTTTTTTTTTTTTTTTCATAATACATTTTATTGGTGAACAGGGAAAGGTTTATATTACATTTGAACAGTTGAACAAGGAGTCTGAGATTGAACAGCAGATCTTACAGTAGAAACAAACAGAACCAGCATTCATTCAGGAATACAAAAAAGAAAATACAACATTTGTCGATATAATAAACAATTTTCGGGACGTGAGCAAAACTTTTGACAGGTTAAATGAATATCTATGTTTCCAACGGTAATCATGTGTACGTTGCATTACATACAGGTGAAAATTGCGGGTGGAGGCAGGGGTGGGCCAGTCCAAGAAGAACTGGCCAACTTTGCGCAACTATTACCTTTGAACAATTCAGATGTTAAGGCTGTTAAGGCTGGTACTGATTGGAAAAAACTGTAGTAGGGGAAGTGGTTGAGTTTGACTGGGGACTCCTCAAGGGGAGGGGGGGAGGGATGGGCGTGGGTGAGGGAGAGGAAGGGGAAGAGGAGAGGAAGATGAAAGGTCATAGTAAGGGAGGAAGGGGGAGTAGAGAAAAAAAAAGGAAAGAAAAAAGGAGAAAACGTATAAAGGTCATATGTAGAGAGCATTAGAGTGAGCAGAGATCCATACGTAGGATCAAGGGGATGGAGGGGTGAGTGGAGCGGGGCAGGCCGGGGGAGGGGGATACCTCCCAGTCTCCGCCACCGGATCCCAGGTGCTGGGTTATGGTGAATACAAAAGGTTTTATGTCTTAAAGCTAACTGATTATCTGTCTCGGAATGTGACAAGAAATATCCTCCCTCAGTCTTCCCTTGTGTAGGGGAGGGAGGCTAGGTGTTGCATAGTTTGAACCAGGGATTTTTGTCAGCTTTGCCCTCACTAAAGATGGCTGCCAAAGTCACATGGGACATAAACATCCAACCAGATCACTTCCCAGTCACCCAAGAAACCATAAAGAAACCATTATTAAAGGGCAAGTTCACCTTTGTACACTTTTTTGTTTTCTAAATTCCAGCTCCCCTATGCACCAATATAGCATAAATGTACCTTTTTTTCAAAAATATCAAAGCTTTCCATTAACCCTATAGTCACTTACTTTTTTGTCCTAATCTGTGTTTCCAGACGTATCCATTTGTAATGTCTTCCTTCCTGATCAGACTTTAGGTCATGACACAGGAATCTGACCAGTTGACCTCATTAGCACACACCCTGCATTATCCACCCACCCACTCCCAGGAGTATGTTTTTTAAATGAAATGCAATCAATCAGTGATCACCCTTCTCACTAAATACACAATATACCATCAGATTGCATAGTGTATG
This sequence comes from Rana kukunoris, assembly GCA_029574335.1. NCBI lineage: Eukaryota > Metazoa > Chordata > Amphibia > Anura > Ranidae > Rana > Rana kukunoris. The sequence goes on from CM056052.1 coordinate 35,530,298, forward strand.
GCCATGTTTACCCACCTAAAATTACTTGTTGCACTTTTAGTGCTGTTAAAGTGATTGTATACCCCTGTATGTGATGTTTACCTATAGGTTCCCTGTAGGGAAAATTAATATCTCCGAAACCTGTATGGTTAAGGAGATATATACCTTGCATGCAATCGATGTCGTTAGCATGTGCTCTGAAGGTACAGCGGATGCTGCTGGAAAATCAGAGCACCTTGCTGGAAAGAGGAGGGGCCTTGTTCTAAGGTAAGTTTTTTCATAATGAGCTAGTATGCGGTGCATACTAGCTCATTATGCCTTTTCCTTACGTGTTTTTTTTTTTTTTTTTTGCGGGCTTACAACCTCTTTAAAGGGGTTGTAAAGGTTTATTTTTTTCACCTTAAAGCATCCTATGCATTAAGGTGAAAAAAAACTGGCAATGACGACCCCCTAGCCCCCCGGTTTTACTTACCTAAGCCCCGAAACTCCGTGGGCTTGTTCCCGCGACGGTTACCCCCAGCTTGAGTTGGCGTGCGCTGCTGTCAATCATATCCAATGATGTGGTGCGCCGGGGGGGCGGAACGAGTGATAGAGTGAGCGGCTATAGCCGCCGTCTGTATCACGGGAGCGTGCCTGCAAGAACTTTCCACCATTTGAGAGAGCTTGAATGAAGATGGAAATTTCTTGCGGGGGGGGGGGAGCCGAGGGACCCCAGAAGACCAGGATCCAGGCCACTCTGTGCAAAACGAGCTGCACAGTGGAGGTAAGTATAACATGTTTGTTATTTAAAAAAAAATCTCTTTAGTGTTCCTTTAATTTTTAACGGCACACCAAACACAGAAGCATAGCACATATTGCTATGTGAAAAAATTTGTGGCAAATGCAGCAAATCGCACAGTAAAAAACACACAACCCACAAAACGCCAAAATGTTCCCTTAACCACATGTAGTGCAGCCAATTGAAATCAACGGGCTGGCCTATGCGTGTCACAGGAAAAACGAGCCACAAAGCATTCGCTCCCACTATGCTAGATATGAATGGGGCCTTAAAGTGAAATTGTTGCAGTAACACAAGAATAATGAGGCTCCATTCACATCTCTGCATTTCCTTGCATTTCAAAAATGTGCTGCACCAAAAACGCAGTAAAAAATGCACCAAGCTCCACTCTAAAAAAAGTTCTGAAGCTTCTTTGGGGCGATTCCTGTGGACTCAGGTGGATGGGATGCCCTAGGTGTGATTAAAAATTCTCCAAAACACCTCCCCCTCACTAATAAAACGCAGGTGGGAATGCGCGTTCCTGCTATGCAGAGATGTGAACGGGACTTGACAGCTGGGTGTTTCTGTCCACTCCCTCCTATGTAATTGTATAAAGATGGCCATACACCATGGAATCTGATTATGTATTTAGTGAGAAGGGTGATCACTGATTGATTGCATTTCATTTAAAAAACATGCACCTGGGAATGGGAGGGTGTATGATGCAGGATGTGTGCTAATAAGATCAGCTGGTCAACTCCTTCCTGTATCATGTTCTACAGTCTGATCAGGAAGTAAGACATTACAAATGGATACGTCTGGAAACATGGACGAGGACAAGAAAAGTAAGTGACTGTAGATTCAATGGAAAGCTTTGATATTTATGCACAAAAAGTACATTAATGCTATATTGGTGCATAGGGGAGCTGGCATTTAGAAAAAAAAGTGTACAAAAGGTGAATTTACCCTTTAAACCTCAGTACACAGTGCTTAATTGTGAAACAAATAAATTCATCATTCACATAAAGTGCTTCTGTGCATTGAATAATTTCAAACAAATCTACACAAATCACCTTTCCTATCTAATTAGTGAACTCAAACATAATAGTCTATATAGAGTGCCTTGCAAAAGTATTCAACCCACTTGGATTTTTACCTATTGTGTTACATTATAGCCTTTAGTTCAATGTTTTGTAATGTGAATTATATGTGATGTATTAGAACACAATAATCTAAGTTGGTGAAGTAAAATTAGAAAAATATATACATAAAACTATTTTTCAGAATTAAAAAAACGATAATTGTCACGTGCGTATGTATTCACCCCCTTTGTTATGAAGCCCATAAAAAGCTCTGGTGCCACCAATTACCTTCAGAAGTCACATAATTAGTGAAATGATGTCCACCTGTGTGAAATCTAAGTGTCACATGATCTGTCATTACATATACACACCTTTTTGAAAGGCCCCAGAGGCTGCAACACCTAAGCAAGAGGCACCACTAACCAAACACTGCCATGAAGACCAAGGAACTCTCCAAACAAGTAAGGGACAATGTTGTTGAGAAGTACAAGTCAGGGTTAGGTTATAAAAAAATATCCAAATCTTTGATGATCCCTAGGAGCACCATCAAATCATAACCAAATGGAAAGAACATGGCACAACAGCAAACCTGCCAAGAGACGGCCGCACACCAAAACTCACGGACCGGGCAAGGAGAGCATTAATCAGAGAGGCAGCACAGAGACCTATGGTAACCCTGGAGGAGCTGCAGAGTTCCACAGCAGAGACTGGCGTATCTGTACATAGGACGACAATAAGCAGTAGAGTTGGGCTTTATGGCAGAGTGGCCAGAAGAAAGACATTACTTTCAGCAAAAAAACAAAATGACACGTTTTGAGTTTGCGAAAAGGCATGTGGGAGACTCCCAAAATGTATGGAGGAAGGTGCTCTGGTCTGATGAGACTAAAAATTAACTTTTTGGCCATCAAAGAAAACACCTTGTCTGGCGCAAACCCAACATATCACCCAAAGAAAACCATCCCCATTGTGAAACATGGTGGTGGCAGCATCATGCTGTGTGGATGTTTTTCAGCAGTCGGGACTGGGAAACTGTTCAGGATTGAGGGAAAATGGATGATGCTAAATACAGGGATATTCTTCAGAAAAACCTGTAGCACTTGAGGCTAGGACGAAGGTTCACCTTCCAGCAGGACAATGACTCCAAACACACTGCTAAAACAACACTTGAGTGGTTTAAGGGGAAATGTGTAAATGTGTTGCAATGTCCTAGTTAAAGCCCAGACCTCAATCCAATAGAAAATATGTGGTCAGACTTAAAGATTGCTGTTCACAAGCGCACACCAACCAATTTGAAGGAGCTGGAGCAGTTTTGCAAGGAGGAATGGACAAAAATCTCAGTGGTAAGATGTGGAAAGCTCATAGAGACTTATCCAAAGTGACTTGGAGCTGTGATAGCCGCAAAAGGTGGCTCTACAAAGTATTGACTTTAGGGGGGTCAATAGTTATGTACACTGACTTTTTCTGTTATTTTGTCCTATTTGTTGTTTGGTCCAGAATAAAAAAAAATAAAAAATATTCAAAGTTGTGGGCGTGTTCTATAAATTAAATGATGCAAATCCTCAAACAAGCAATGCTAATTCCAGGTTGTGAGGCAACAAAACACGAAAAATGCCAAATGGGGTGAATACGTTTGCAAAGCACTGTATAAAGTGTCCAATTGCTTTCCAATGTTGTTCCTCTGTAAATCAATCGATGATGTCGCTTTTCAAAGTGCTCTGTGCTCAAGGTGCCAAATGTATACATATATCCTCTTTTGTGTTTCCTATCCTCCACTGAACATCACCACCACACTCAACAGATGGCCATGACCTATCTGGAAAGAGTATAGTCAAAATGCACTTTCCCCCACAGGGTTAAAGGGGTTGTAAAGGAAAAAAAAAATTTTTCATAATAAGCATCCTTTACCTGCAGACATTCCTCTTTTCACTTCCTCATTGTTTGTTTTTGCGCAGAAGTTGCTCTATGTCTTCTCTGTTCTGTTCACTTCCTGCTTGTCTGATTGTTACTCACCACCGTGAAGGGAGGCTTTACTGCAGTGGTCAGTGACCTTCTCGCCCCCTCCTGGGAACTACATCTTTGCGGCAGGACGCTCTCTACGTGTTAGAGACTTCAAGGAGGTGTGAATTACTGGGCGTGCTGCAATTTATACTGGGAAATGTAGTTCTTACATGAATGAGCGCGGCAAACCAGGAAGTGAATGAAAGAACAGAAACTAGAACGCCAGAGGTGATATAGATGAAGGAATTTAATAGGTATTTACTTGTTTTTGTTTTTTTTAACAGAATCATTACACTATTCTGTCTACCTTGCAGACATTAATTTTAGGCAATTTTTTTTTTCCCTTTACAACTCATTTAATAATACAAGGCAACAGCTTTTCCACTCCAGGGTAATTATCATTATAAAATAAAAGAGAGAGAACTTGTAACATCACTCGAGTATGAAAGGGGTTAAAGCCATTTAGGATATTCCATTTCCGAAGGCAGCTACCGAACACTCCAATCAGCTGGAAAAGAAACCCATCCGAATAATCCCCCTCCCCCAAGTATGAGACGAGGCTCTGTATTGAGGGTCAAACAGGAATCAGGCTCTTTTTATACACTGGAGAATACTGCAGTCACCACATGAACAACATCACACAATGGTTACATAACGAGCCCCCAATACACATCATTCTCAATACATCTTTTAGCAGACAGACTGACTCAGAGACCTGACCTAATTTACATGAGCTAATTAACTATAGCTGATGACTCAGACATATGGTCTTTACGTTTCCCAGACTGGCTGTCTGCTAACTTACCATACACATCATCATAAATACACCTTCACACAATTACAGGGTCAATTAGCACAAGCCAGAATTAGATGCAGAGCAGCCACACTAGAATGAGTCAGTATTCTAATATGGCATTTATCCTGGGAGATATTGTGAATAATCATTACAGACCCATTTTAAAGCAATCCAAGACATATTCTGAATGTCCAACATTTTCCGTCTCAATCTGTGCCCAAAAGTGACTCCAGTTACAGGTAGTATGTGTAGGAGAGGAGTATGGAGTGTATGGCAATGAGTAGTATGTGTAGGAGAGAAGTATGAACAGGGCTGGACTGGGACAAATATTTGGCCCTGGACTTCATCCAGACTGGCCAACTTTGACAGGTCTCTCCCATGGCGGTCGGACAACTCCCGCACCCCCCATGGCCACCCAAGCCCCCTCTTCCCCTTCACTAGCCACTAGCTGTTCTACTTAATTAGTAGAACGGCTGGTACTCTTATAGGCAGTACCAGTGGGAAAGCTAGACATTATTTCACCCAGGGCAAAGAATAAGTTTGGTGCCCCACCTTATGGGACAAGATTAGGCAGAAGTGAGAAACTCCCAGGCCATAGCTGTTGAGTCAGCTGTCTGTCCCCTTCTCCATGCTCCTCTGTCGTCCCCCCTGCTTCTTTGTTCCCCCCAGGTAAGTGCTGCAGGGAGGGAGAGGAGGTGAGTTCTGTGGGAAGGGAGAGACAGAAGCGGAGGGGGGAGGGGGTGGCGGTCCGCTGTCACTGAAGCCGGCCCACTGAGCCATTGGCCCACCGGGAAACTCCCTGTAGTCCCAATGGCCAGTCCATCCCTGAGTATGGACTGTATGGCAATGGGTAGTATGTGTAGGAGAGGAGTGCGGAGTGTATGTCAATGGGTAGTATGTGTAGGAGAGGAGCATGGAGTATACAGTGGTGGGTAGTATTTACAGGAGAGGAATATGGAGTGTATGACAATGGGTAGTATGTGTAGGTGAGCAGTATGGAGTGTACAGTGGTGGGTAGTATGTGTAGGAGAGGAGTATGGAGTGTACAGTGGTGGGTAGTATGTGCAGGAGAGGAGTATGGAGTGTACAGTGGTGGGTAGTATGTGTAGGAGAGGAGTATGGAATGTACAGTGTTGGGTAGTATGTTTAGGAGAGGAGTGTAGAATATTTAGGAGAGGAGTGTGGAGTGTATGTCAATGGGTAGTATGTGTAGGAGAGGAGTATGGACTGTATGGCAATGGGTAGTATGTGTAGGAGAGGAGTGCAGAGTTTATGGCAATGGGTATATTGTTTAGGAGAGTAGTGCGGAGTGGATGGCTGAAGATCAGAGGGCTGTAGAACATGGGGCTGGAGGAGGAGGAGGAGGGATACAGGGGGCCAGAGGAGAAGGAGGACAGTGGGCTGGAGAACATGGGGCTGGAGAAAGGGTACAAGGGGCCGGAGGAGGAGGACAGAGGGCTGGAGGAGGAGGAGGGGGACAGGGATGGAGAAGGAGGAGGAGGGGTACAGGGGGCCGGAGGAGGAGGACAGAGGGCTGAAGAACATGGGGCTGGAGGAAGGGTACAGGCAGCCGTAGGAGGAGGACAGAGGGCTGGAGGAGGAGGAGGGGGACAGGGATGGAGGAGGAGGAGGGGTACAGGGGGCCGGAGGAGGAGGACAGAGAGCTGGAGGAGGAGTAGGGGGACAGGGATGGAGGAGGAGGACGAGGGGTACAGGGGGCCGGAGGAGGACAGAGGGCTGGAGGAGGAGGAGGGGGACAGGGATGGAGGAGGAGAAGGGGTACAGGGGGCCAGAGGAGGGGGACAGGGATGGAGGAGAAGGAGGATTGGTACAGGGGGCCAAAGGAGGAGGACAGAGGGCTGGAGGAGGAGGAGGGGGACAGGGATGGAGGAGGAGGAGGAGAAGGAGAAGGATACACACAGTGGACATTGGAGGAATGATCAGTCTGGCACTGTGGCAGAGAGACAGTTGTGAGCACCGATTTTCCTTCATGGCATTTTAGCTCTCCGGGAGGGAGAGGAGGGGAAGTGGCTGTCTGAAAAGTCATACAGGGAGATCGGTGCTTGCAACTGTCCCTCTGCCACAGTGCCGTACCGATCATTGTCGCGATCAAGGGACAATCAACCATGTGTGTAGGGTAGGTCTCAGGGCCCCCCTCTCTCTCTCCTCTGAACACCCTGCACACATGGATGATACGGCACTTGTTACAGGGCCATTAGGTATTGGATGTGTATGGATTATTTTTGGAGAGTAAAGATTGCTTGTTATCACTGTTGTATTGATAACATTTATGTTTTATATTTTTTAACCTCTCAGCAATCCACTTCAGTTCGCCTATGTAGTGAAGCTGACAGCAGCTGAGTGCATCCAAAATACCGACGGAAATTCTGGTTTAATCACTGGTATACCACAGGCTTTTTTTAATGCTATTGATCAAGAGAGAAATCAACGTTTCACTGATATGAAAAACAAAATAAACAACAACGATATCTACTCTGGGGATCGGATGATGTTGGCTTCATTCAGAGATGTCTTCAGAAATCAGCAATTACTCTATACAGACCACGCAGAGTATCGTCTACTATTCCAATCAGATATCCAGAATTTTTTGAACAGGGCACCTGTGGCCCGCTGCGTCATATTTTACTCTCTAGATACCCCGTGTGTAACCAAATGCCTCAACGCTCAGGGAAATTATTACATACTGAATGGACTTAACGTCTTCAACCACTTACAGGACACAGCTTTTGTGTACAACAAAGTTTTTCGTTATGATCTAGATAGACTAAAAAATATTACACAACGGAACCAAGTCATAAATTCTTGGGGTAGCCTTAACAACATAATGACTCTGTTCCGCTGTTATGGCAACTACAACAACTACAATTGTCAGAAGTGCTTTGTCAATAATGACATCATTCCCTACTGTACTCAATAAACACCATAATAGTCCACAGGAGGAGCACAGGTTCCTGAGATCCCCCAATTCCCTTTCTTTAACCACTTCAATACCAGCCCATTGTCATTTGACGTCCAGAGATGGGATCTCCCATCCTAAGTGGACGTCAAATGACGGCCTGGGCTTTGCGGGTGGATATATGAATGATGCCTGCAGCCAGAGGCATCATCCAGATATCCTCTTCTTCAGCCGACGATTCTGCATGACATAAGAATGATCATAGCCTGTGGTTCCGCCGCTTGATCGTTCTTACAGGCCGGCGGGAGGGGACATTCGCCCCTCCCGCGGCCATCCGGTGCTTCTCCAGGCTCTCCCGTGCCTTCGAGGGCCCGGAGAACAAATCGTCCGGCGTCGGCAGGAAGCATAGAGATGACTGGTGACCAGATGGTCACCAGTCATCTCTATGACCGTCGGAGGACCCGGGCGCGATGTGATGATGTCATGCCCAGGTCCCCGTAAGTAAACAAAGACGCGATTGCGGCTGTAAGCAACCATTCATGAGATCAGTGAATTTTTTTTCACCGATCTCATGGTTTCCAGCCTGGAGGAGAGATGTGAGGTCTTATTGACGCCGCATCTCTCCATAAAGAGGACCCGTCACACACATTTCCTATTACAAGGGATGTTTACATTCCTTGTAATAGGAATAAAAGTGCAAAAAAAAAATATTTGAAAAAAAGTGTAAAAAATAAAATAAAAAATAAGTAAAAAAATAAATAAAAGTGAAAAAAATAAAATTAAAACGCCCCTGTCCCCAGTAGCTCATGTGCAGAAGCGAACACACACGTAAGTCCCGCCAACATATGTAAACGCCGTTTAAACCACATATGTGAGGTATCGCCGCGTGTGTTAGAGTGCCAGCAACAAATCTAGCACTAGATCTCTTCTGTAAATTAAAACTGGTAACCTGTAAAAAAAAATTAAAGCGTTGCCTATGGAGATATTTATGTACCGAAGTTTGGCGCCATTCCATGAGTGTGCGCATAATCAAAGCATGACATGTTAGGTATCTATTTACTCGGTGTAACATAATCTTTCACATAATACAAAAAAATTGGGATAACTTTACTGTTTTGTTATTATTTAATTCATGAAACATTTTTTTCCCCAAAAAAGGCGTTTGAAAAATGATTGCGTAAATACTGTGCAAGATAAAACGTTGCAATGACAGTCGTTTTATTCCCTAGGGTGTCTGCTAAAAAAAACATATATAATGTTTGGGGGTACTGCGTCATTTTCTAGCAAAAAAATTATGATTTGTACATGTAGGAGAGAAGTGCCAGAATAGGCCCGGTATGGAGGTGGTATAAAAGCCCGGTATTGAAGTGGTTAAAGTGTTACTAAAACCCACAGCAGTTAAATCCAGTCTGTATATGTAGTGAAGCATGCTAGTTATACTCGCTGTGGAACCTAAGGGGTTAATTCTCTGCATTGTGTTGAAAAGCTCTTCTCTGATCCTCGTCTTCTTCCACTGTCCCCAATCCATCTCCCGATAGTACAGAGGCACACCTCCCAACTTTATGAGATGGGAACGAGGGACACCTATTAACAAAAGTATGTCATGTAGGCATAGGAGACACGCCCCCCTTTTTTTTTTACCGCTACTATTCATTTATATTGGCTTTTTAAAATGAAACATGCAGCAATTTAGAAATCAGATGAACGGTTTAGCACTGGGAAACACTTTTTGAAAGATAAAAAGTGCAGTTTATATACAGCTATATAGATCAGATACATCATTAAAATAATGTAATAATACAACTATATAGATCAGAGCAAAATGAGGGACAAATGAGGGGGAAATGGACTTTATACCAAATTAGGGACAGTCCCTTGAAATCAGGGAGCTATGCAGAGGCTAAGGGGGCACTCCGCACATGCTCAGTTTGGTATGTATTTTTTTTTTCTTGGGAAAGTGCATGTTATCAGCACAGGGCCAATCAGCACTGTCCAGACAGAGGGTCAGGGGTCCTGCAGCCTCAGAGTAAAATGAAACTCCTCCTACAAGCTTTTACCAGTGCCCAGCCAGACACTGATAGAAGTCACAAGACTGCTATATACTGTTGATAAGAAAGGGTATTTTGCCGTTTATACAGTGCCCACGTGGAAGAAAAATATATTTTAAATATATTTAAAAAAAAACATTCTTAAAGTGGATGTAAACCCCAATTTTTTTTGATGTCACAATGTAAAGTATAATATTTCCTATCATCTGTGCCCAGTCTTGCCACACAGAGTTAATCCAGCTCTGAGCAATCCTCTTTTATGTTCAGTGAAAATGAACAGCCTTCCAGATAAAACCCTGCCTAGATAAAAAGTCAGTTTTCTCTCTTCTTGCTTTGAGTGATAGGTTATTTACATATCTAGCTTGGACATGTTTATCATATGTTATGTTTTATTTATCATAACATGAGGTGATATAACATCATAACACATCCTAGTAATATACAATGAACTTTGGATCACCTCTTGTTATGATAAACATGTCCAAGCTATATTTGTAAATAACCTGTTACTGAAAGCAATAACAGAGAAACGGGGGTAGATTCACATAGAGATCCGACGGTGTATCTACTGATACACTGTCGTATCTGTGAGATCCGACGCTCGGATCTATGCGGCTGATTCCTCGAGTTACACTGTCGGATCTTAGGCTGCAATCTCCCGCCGTCCGCTAGGTGGCGCTTCTGTTATTATACGCGACGAATATGCAAATGAGGAGAACCGCCGATTCAGAAACGAACGCCCGGCCGTCGCTTTTTTTTATGTCGTTTGCGTTCGGCTTTTTCCGGTGGATCGTTACCCCTGCTATATGCGGCGGATCCTATATTAAGTATGGCCGTCGTTCCCGCGCCGAGTTTTGAATTTTTTACGTCGTTTACGTAAGTCGTTCGGGAATACGGCCATACATTAATAGCGTTAACGTCGAAAACAATGACGTCATTTAAAGCAATGCACGCTGGGAAATTTAGCCGGCGGCGCATGCGCAGTACGATCGGCGCGGGGATGCGCGTGATTTAAATAGTAAACTCCCCCTAGCCGCGGAATTTGCATTCTGCCGGGGGATTTACGATTTGCCAGCACTTGCCTCAAAAACTGGCGCAGGCGGATCGTAAAACAGATAGATCACGCGCATCAAAAGACCCGCTGATCTATGTGAATCTACCCCACGGACTTTATAATTTGACAAGTTTTTATCTGGAATTCTGTTAATTTGCACTTAACTTTAAAAGAGGATTTCTCAGCGCTGGATTAACTCTGTGTGACAAGACTGGGCACAGATGATAGGAAACCTTATACTCTACATTGTGACGTAAACTTTAATATACTTTTCCCAAATATATTTTAAATACTACAATTTTGCCCACATTTCAATATATTTGTGAATATATGATTGAATATATTTTTTTTTCCAAATATATGTAAAAATATATGTTAAAATTACCTTTTTATGTGTTAAAAAACATCTGAAGAATATATCTAATAAAATATATTTTTCAATATATGTGATTGGAAAACACATTTAAATGATATTTTTGGAAGCATGTACAGGTATATTTAAAAATAAATGTTTAAATACATTTTTTTTTAGATGTTCAAAAATATCTGGAAAATGTATTTTTAAAAAAATATATTGCCAAATATGTGCCTTTGGAAAATATATTTTAATTTACATTTTTGGACTTGTGTAAAAATATATTAAAGTAGGCCAATATATTGTAAATATATTTAAAATATATCATTTTAAAAAATATATATATTGAAAATATATATTTTTTTTATATGGGTGGAACCTCGGATTACAAGCAAAATCAGTTCCGGGTGAATGCTCGTAATATAAAGTACTCGCATATCAAAGCAAGTTTCCCCATTGAAGTCAATGGAAACTAAAATAATTTGTTCCGCATTGACTTCAATGGCATGCAATACCGCATGCGGCCAGAGGTGGGAAGGGGGCGCCGGATAGTCTCGGAAATGGTCGGAAAGGCCCAAGGACAGTTCAGCAAACCTCGGAAAGACTCAGTTCCCGAGCCTTTCCGAGGTTTTCCAAGGTCAGCCGATCTGCGCCGTTCGGCTCTGGCACCCTCCCCTCACCTCAGGCCAAATGTGGTACTGCACACCACTTTGGCCTGAATCCTGAAGACAATGCTCTGCTCTGTTAGGATTTTAAGAAATACATCGCTCGTTTGCGAAACACTCGTTAACCGCGTTACTAGCAATCCGACGTTCCACTGTAGTTACTACAATAATTGTATTTCCATGTTCTGTGTACTGTGAGAGATCAGATAGAGTGAATGCAGAGTCCTGGGTTTAGTAACACTTTAATTACCTGTGATTGGAATTTAACTTTCCAACTGGAAGGGCAACAGGATGATCAACATCCAACCCTACATATCCCCCCCCCCTCCCTCCCCCGGGGGTATCAGACCTGTGATGTTGTACTTTGATGGTGGTATATAGGATATTGCAGCAAGCTTCAGCAATCTAATCACATATTATATCATCATTATAATGTATGCATTTCTCTGATCTGAATGTGAATATGATGGAATTGGTGACATTCATATTGATCAGTGGACAATGTATACCGCTATATACTCTCTATTGATGTTTAAGTAATCTGCTTATCTGCAAGGCAATAAAAATGCTGATCAGCAAAATACCTTGTGTGAAATGTCTTATTTAGTATTTGCAATAATGTTGTCCTCATATATGATTTTTTATAAACAGTGACGTCTGGTGCTAAAAACTAAATAAATAAACGAAAACATAAAAAAAAAAAAAACATCAATTGCAGCCACTGTGCCCATCAATTGCAGCCACTGTGCCCATCAATTGCAGCCACTGTGCCCATCAATTGCAGTCACTGTTCCATTGATTGCAGCCACTGTGCCCATCAATTGCAGCCACTGTGCCCATCAATTGCAGCCACTGTGCCCATCAATTGCAGCCACTGTGCCCATCAATTGCAGTCACTGTTCCATTGATTGCAGCCACTGTGCCCATCAATTGCAGTCACTGTTCCATTGATTGCAGCCACTGTGCCCATCAATTGCAGCCACTGTGCCATTGATTGCAGCCACTGTGCCCATCAATTGCAGTCACTGTTCCATTGATTGCAGCCACTGTGCCCATCAATTGCAGCCACTGTGCCCATCGATTGCAGCCACTGTGCCCATCAATTGCAGCCACTGTGCCCATCAATTGCAGCCACTGTGCCATCAATTGCAGCCACTGTGCCATTGATTGCAACCACTGTGCCATCAATTGCAGCCACTGTGCCATTGATTCTAACCTCTGTGCCATCAATTGCAGCCACTGTACCATTAATTGCAGCCACTGTGCCATTGATTGCAGCCACTGTGCCATTGATTGCAGCCACTGTGCCCATCAATGGCAGCCACTGTGCCCATCAATGGCAGCCATTGTGCCATTAATTGCAGCCTCTGTGCCCATCAATTTCAGCCACTGTGCCCATCAATTTCAGCCACTGTGCCCATCAATTGCAGCCACTGTGCCATTGATTGCAGCCACTGTGCCCATCAATTGCAGCCACTGTGCCCATCAATTGCAGCCACTGTGCCCATCAATTGCAGCCACTGTGCCCATCAATTGCAGCCACTGTGCCCATCAATTGCAGCCACTGTGCCATCAGTTGCTGCCACTGTGCCATCAATAGCAGCCACTGTGCCATCAAACGCTGCGACTGTGCCCATCAAACGCTGCTAGTGTTCCATCAAACACTGCCACTGAGCCATCAAATGCTGCCGCTGTGCCAAATGCTGCCAGTGTGAGTGTGCCGCCAGCCCGCTTGCCGTCTGCCCAGCACTTACCCTGTCTTCAGGTGACAGGTAACTAGACCTGAGCAACCTGGTTGGCTGAGAGGCGGGTCAGTGTTAGGGAAGCAAAGTATTCGGTTCCCTAACACACCACTAGTAATCAGCGAACGCACAGCAGTGCACCAGCTGTTTACCCTTTTGGAAGCCTATTAGAACCCACAGGCTCTAATCAGGAAGCCTATTAAAGCCAATGGCTCTAATCAGGCGCTTCCAAAACACACTCCTCAGGGCCAGACTGAGAATAAAAAACAGCCCTGGTAATAATTTCATACCAGCCCCATAACATTATTATACCAGCCCAACATCATTACGTCATCATGTTCTTGTTCAGAAATGGGAAAACTATGCATTTTTAAGCATATGGTATTTGAAGAGTGTATTATGTTCACCAGTGACCTTCAGCTCAGCCTGATCAGTACCCATCAATGCAGCCTCACCAGTGCCCATCAATGCAGCCTCACCAGTGCCCATCTATGCAGCCTCACCAGTGCCCTTCCATGCAACCTCACCAGTGCCCATTAGTGCAACTTCAACAGGACCCATCAATGCAGCCTCACCAGTGCTCACCAATGCAGCCAGATCAGTGCAGCCTCACCACTGCCCATCAATGCAGCCTCACCAGTGCACATCAATGCAGCCTCACCAGTGCTCATCAATGCAGCCTGATCAGTGCAGCCTCACCAGTGCCCATCAATGAAGCCTAACCAATGCACATCAATGCAGCCTGATCAGTGCCCATGAATGCAGCCTCACCAGTGCACATCAACGCAGCCTCACCAGTGCCCATCAATGCAGCCTCACCATTGCCCATCAATGCAGTCTCACCCCTGTCCATCAATGCAGCCTCACCCGTGTCCATCAATGCAGCCTCACCAGTGTCCATCAATGCAGTCTCACCCATGCCCATCAATGCAGCCTGATCAGTGCCCATCAATGCAGCCTGATCAGTGCCCATCAATGCAGCCTCACCAGTGCCCATCTATGCAGCCTGACTGGTGCAGCCTTACCAGTGCGCAACTATGCAGCCTGACCAATGCAGCCTCACCAGTGCGCATCTATGCCACCTGACCAATGCAGCCTTACCAGTGCCCATCTATGCAGCCTCATCAGTGCTCGTTAGTGCAACTTCAACAGGGCCCATCAATGCAGCCCGATCAGTGCCCATCAGTGCAGCCTCACCAGTGCCCATCAATGCTGTCTCACCAGTGCCCATCTATGCAGCCTTACCAGTGCCCATCTATGCAGCCTCACCAGTGCCCATCAGTGCAACCTCACCAGTGCCCATCAATGCAGCCTCACCAGTGCCCATCAATGCAGCCTGATCAGTGCATCAATGCAGCCTCACCAGTGACCATCAATGCACCCTCACCAGTGCCCATCAATGCAGCCTCACCCGTGTCCATCAATGCAGCCTCACCCGTGTCCATCAATGCAGCCTCACCAGTGTTCATCAATGCAGCCTCACCCATGCCCATCAATGCAGCCTGATCAGTGCCCATCAATGCAGCCTTACCAGTGCCCATCTATGTAGCCTGGCCAGTGCAGCCTCACTGGTACAGCCTTACCAGTGTACATCTATGCAGCCTGACCAATGCAGCCTCACCAGTGTACATCTATGCAGCCTGACCAGTGCAGCCTCACCAGTGATCAGCTATGCAGCCTGACCAGTGCAGCCTCACCAATGCGTATCTATGCAGCCTGACCAGTGTGCAGCCTCAAAAGTGTGCATCAATGCAGTGACCAGTGTGCAGCCTCAACAGTGTACATCTATGCAGCCTGATCAGTGTGCAGCCTCAACAGTGTGCATCAATGCAGTGACCAGTGCCCATCAGTGAGAGAAACAAAATCCAGCACCTTAATTCTTCTGCCGTTCTCCCTCTGCATGTCACTCCACACTGGCCGCAGGCAGGAGTTTAGTGGGCGGAGCCAGTGCCACGCCGGATCAAAAGAGGAATCCAGCGACCGTTCTCCCACTGCCCCATATAGGCATATCACTCCACAGAGCAGGAACACATTCAGTGGGCGGCACCATGAACGGATGGAGGAGCATCGCTTCATGGCTGCCACCGCCGCTTCTTTTCAGGTGACAGCAGAAAGCACCTAGCTCAAAGTGGCCCCACGGCACTGAAGGCAGGCGGCCTACTGGGATGTTTCCCACTACCCGGTGGGCCAGTCCAGCCCTGGCGCTCCTGCGCCCTTTATGGACTCACCGCCACTAGGTAAAAGTAAGGAATTAACCAAAATGGACACAAGAAAATAAAAAACGTGTAGTGAGAGAGACATGTAGGCCACTTGCCGACCACCTAACTGGGAAAATCTGTCAATGCCATAGCTCCCAACTGTCCCTAATTTTGAGGGACTGTCCCTGATTTGGAGCAATGTCCCTCTGTCCCTCTTTCCTCTTTATTTTGGTCTTACCTATATACAGTAGATGTATATAAAATGCACCTTTTATCTTTAAAAAAAGTGTTTTCCGGTGCTAAACCTTTCATCTGATTTCTAAATTGCTGCATTTCCAAAAGCCAGTATAGAGGAATAGTAGTGGTAAAAAAAAATCAATCCTCCTCTAAGGGGGTGTGGCAAGGGGTGTGTCTATGGTTGCCACCTTTTCTTCAAGCCAAACCCGAACACTTTAGCCGCACAACCATGGTGCGATTTTGCCATGATTATCACCCGACAAATCGCGGTAAAATCACGTATACAGAATTGTGGGATGCCAAATGAATTTTGGCTTTGCGATTGGGGTGCCATAATCCCCTCCTATTTTTTTTAAAGGTATCCCATCCCCTCCTATTACAAATCTTCCTTCCCCATCAGCACCAATCCTCTTCCCTCCAATACCCCCATGGCAGCCGACAGGAGGTATCACACAGGGGGGCCCGTACAGCAGGGGGTTCGGAGCAGCGGGCGTAGGGGGACAATTACCGAGATTTCGGGGGCAATTGCAGAGGAGGGGTGCAACTACAGAGGTGGGGGCAATTACAGAGGAGGGGTGCAAATACAGAGGTGGGGGCAATTACAGAGATGGAGCAATTAGAGGAAGGGGGCAATTACAGAGGAGGGGGTGCAAATACAGAGGAGGGGGGTGCAAATACAGAGGGGGTGCAAATACAGAGAAGAGGTTGCAAATACAGAGGAGAGAGGTAATTACAGAGATAGGGGCAATTAAAGGGGGGCAATTACAGAGGAGGGGGAAAAAATACAGAGGAGGGGGGACAAATACAGAGGAGGAAGGTGCAAATATAGAGGAGGAAGGTGCAAATATAGAGGCGATGGGGGCAAACACAGAGGAGGGGGCAAACACAGAGGAGGGGGCAAATACAGAGGAGGAAGGTGCAAATACAGAGGAGGAAGGTGCAAATATAGAGGAGGAAGGTGCAAATATAGAGGCGATGGGGGCAAACACAGAGGAGGGGGCAAACACAGAGGAGGGGGCAAATACAGAGGAGGAAGGTGCAAATACAGAGGAGGAAGGTGCAAATACAGAGGAGGAAGGTGCAAATACAGAGGAGGAAGGTGCAAATACAGAGGAGGAAGGTGCAAATATAGAGGAGGAAGGTGCAAATATAGAGGAGGAAGGTGCAAATATAGGGCCAGATTCAGGTAGATGGGCGCTTCTTTACTTTGGAGTAACGTTTCTCATTTACGTTACTCCGCCGACACTTTCGGCGCAAGTACTGTTATTCACATAGCAGTTGCGCGTAAACTTGCGCCAGAGTAACGATAATGCGCTGGCGTAACCCGACGCAAGTGGAAGTGGGTGTGATCATATGTAAATGATGGGTGGAGCCCAGCGCAGAGGCTTACGTTCAGCGCATCATCCACGGAGCATGCGCAGTGAGTGAGGCTCCACTCGCCCCCTTGTGCGCATGCTCACAACTTCCGTCGGCACCACTTCACGGGAAACGTCAGCGCAATGCGTTCCGTTGGGCGTTTAAATGCGCCCGTAGATGCGCCATTCCGGCACTAAAGTATATCCTGTTCCCCCTCCCCGCAGTGAAGTTACTTTTGTTCTGAGATGGCTGCTCCCGTTCCCCGCAAACACACAGGAGAAAGCTGAACTCTAAAGGCCAGGAGCTGTCAGCCGTCATCTCGGCTATGGAGACCTATGATGTCTTCCTCCATGGCTGTAAAAGTTGACAGACAAGCAGGGACAGAGGTGTTGTCCTGCAAGTGGGGGTGCTCAGCTAGCTCTTATCGTCGGTAACGCTGCTGGAGCTGCTCTCCTGCTGACCTGTGGCCGTCTGGAGTAAAGATAAAGCAGCTATTTGTAGAAATAACTTTGCGTCGGACGGACGAGTTACGCGCGGCGCATGTAGCCGGCGTATGGTGCTAATCCGTTCGCGAATTGGGAAATCTCCCTCATTTGCATATTTGCAGGGGAAATCAATAGGCGCGACTGATGCGCCAAGCGAAATTATGCGCTGACGATACTCTGGCGTCGGAAAGTTAAGCCGATCGGAAATGGCCCGTTTTCTGTCGCATCTAGTTTGGTGGGTACGGCCACATAGAAACAACGGCGCATATTCACAGTTATGCGGCGCATATCGAATTACTCCAGCGCAATTCTTGCTGAATCTGGCCCATAGAGGAGGAAGGTGCAAATATAGAGGCTATGGGCCAGATTCAGGTAGATGGGCGCTTCTTTACTTTGGAGTAACGTTTCTCATTTACGTTACTCCGCCGACACTTTCGGCGCAAGTACTGTTATTTACATAGCAGTTGTGTGTAAACTTGCGCCGGAGTAACGATAATGCGCTGGCGTAACCCGACGCAAGTGGAAGTGGGTGTGATCATATGTAAATGATGGGCGGAGCCCAGCGCAGAGGCTTACGTTCAGCGCATCATCCACGGAGCATGCGCAGTAAGTGAGGATTCACTCGGCCCCCTGTGCGCATGCTCACAACTTCCGGCGGCACCACTTCACGGGAAACGCCAGCGCAATGTGTTCCGTTGCGCGTATAAAAGCGCCAGCGGAAGCGCCATTCCGGCGCAAAAGTATTTCCGTTTCCCCCCACCCCAGGGAATTTACTTTTGCTCTGTTATGGCTGCTCCCGCTACCCCCAAAGAGAGGAGGAACCTCAATTTTAATGCCCAGGAGGTCTCTGTGATCATCTCCGCTATGGAGACTTACAATGATTTCCTGCATGGGAAGAAAAGTAGGAAGACCACCCGGGAGAGGAAGCAGGCCATCCTGGACACCATTGCTGCCAGGGTGAATGTCTTGGGGTACTCCACCCGGACTGCTGGGGATATTAAAAAAAAAATCAATGACCTGCGGCGCAAGGTCCGTGGCAAGGTGGCCACCATTCGGAGCCATGAGCGGGGCACAGGTGGTCACAGAGGAGGAGGTGGTCATCCGCTGCCTGGAGAGGGAGCAATTGGAGGGGGTACCAGGCTATGATTCTGTGGAGGAAGGCTCCAGGACAGGTAAGTGTTTTTTATCCCCTATTTGGTGTGTTGCATGTGGGGGGGGGGGAGGGTACATGTGCCAAGTGTGTGGGACCACCAACATGTGTCTGCTTTGTGTCATCCACAGATGACGGAGCTGGGCCATCATCTGTCGGCGGCCAGTCCACCCCATCCCCCCAACAGCACCCATTGCCTGTGCCCCTGGGTGGTGAAGACACCGAGGTGGAGGAGGAGAGTGCCCACACCACACCTGCAGAGGTCGTTGTTGAGGAGCCTGTTGGGGCAGAGCAGGACTTTATTTTATTGTTGGAGGAGTCCTCCTCTTCTGCAGGACCCTCTCAGATCCCCTCCCCCATCATGGGAAGCCCCTCAAGGGCGACTCCATCCCCCCAGGGACAAACATCTACTGGCCCCAGGAAGGCCACCCATAAGACCAGGGGGGTGTCTGATCTGGTCCAGGACCAGGTGGCGAGGGATCACGCCAGGCAGACCCAGCAAATGGGGGACATAGTTGGGCACCTGGACAGAGTGGCTGACAGCCTGTGCTCCGTGGCCCAGATTTCTTCAGCAGTGCAGGATGTGAGCTGCAACTGCGCTGCAGTGGTGACCAGTCTGGGGGAGGTGCAGGGTGACATAAGGGACCTCACTGCAGCCGTCCATGCAAACACTGCTGCCACCCAGGCAAACAGTGCTGCCATCCAGGACCAGGGGAGGCTGAGTCGGCGGGCCCAGCATTATCAGGTCACCCGGCAGCTCAGGACGCAGGCCTAGACAAACTCTTACCTCGGCCGGATAGCCATGGCCTTGGAGGGCAGGCAGGCCACACCTGCCAGGAGTGGCCCACCTGGGCATCAGCCACCTCCAGATGCCCCCCCACCCCCACCCACTCCATCCAGGCAGCTGAGGAGCCAGAGAGGGGCTGCCAGAAGAAGCCCCCGGCATCCAAGATAATTTTTTTTTCTTTTTGGATTGATGCTCAGGACATGAGTTTATTTTAATTTTTTTGGGAATGCTCAGGTTATGAGATTTTTATGTTTTTATTAATGCTCAGGTTATGAGATTTTTATGTTATTATTAATGCTCAGGTTATGAGTTATTTTATTTTTGATTATGCTCTGGATATGAGACTTTTTTCTTTTTTTTTTGATACTGCACACGTTGCAGTGTGAATGGTGTGTGAATGTGAGGGGGTGGCACTCCTGACAGTAAGGGGTGTCACCCTCGGCCGTGGTGGTGAAGTTAACCCCACGGCTGTGTGAATGACGTGTGAAAGGTGTATGAATGGACAGCGACATCATTGGGGCCTTGACGCTGGCGTTGCTGCTCCCAAGTCCTACATGCTGGACTTGGGCTAATCCAATGCGATGTGCATGTGGTGTGTGTGATCTAGGGACATCAGTGGTGTACATGCGTGCATTGTCTGTGTGATCAATGTTTTGGTTTATTGTCCAAAGATGCCTACGGCGAGGACCCTCCTGACTGCTCTTCCATCAGCTGAATGGGTCTCCTCTGGCAGGGGGGGGGCTGTCTGGTTGGGGGGTCAGGTCATCACGCATGTCAATCTGCAGGCCTTTTCTCATGGCAAAGTTGTGCAGAATGCAACATGCACCAATGATCTGACACACAAAGGTAGAGGAATACAATAGGGTCCCCCCGGACTTATCCAGGCAGCGGAAACGGGACTTCAGGAGCCCAAATGTTTGCTCCACCACTGCACGGGTTTTGATGTGTGCTTCATTGTATTTTCTCTCTCCTCTGGTTTGGGGGTTCCGGAAAGGAGTCATGAGATGGGGTCCCAGTGCATATGCAGAGTCACCTGGAAGGGAAAAGACAGGAGGATGTTAGTCATGCATGTGCCACTTGTGATGTGCATCATGGGAGGGGATAGTCATGGCTGCCACCCATGTCACTCACCAACCAGTCAGCTGTCCCCATACATGTTCTGCTCAAATTCTGCTGGGATGGGACTCTGACGGTATATGAAGCTGTCATGGCTGGACCCGGGGTGTTTGGCACGGACGTGCCATATGAGGCGTTGGGCATCGGCTATCACCTGTACGTTGATGGAATGCCAATGCTTCCGATTGCGGTATATGTGCTCTGTGGCACTGGGGGGCTGTAGGGCCACATGTGTGCAATCAATGGCCCCCACAGTGCATGGGAATCTGGCAATGCTGTAGAAATCTGTCATTGCCTTCAGCCGCAGCTCCTCAGTGGTGGGTCTGATGAACTGGTTGGACATGTGTCTGAGGATTGCAGGGATAACCTGGTGCACACATCTGCTTATGGTGGACTGTGACATCCCAGCCACCACTCCACTTGTACGCTGGAATGATCCACTGGCAAGGAAATGAAGTGTTGCCAGTACCTTCACCAGTGGCTGCACTGCTTGTGAGTGGTGTGTCTTGCTGGTGATGTCATCCTGCAGGGTTGTGGTTAGTTCAAGTATTGCATCTGGGCTGAATCTGAAGAGGCGATACACCTCCTCATCACCCATGCCAAAGAGGCTCATGCGCGTGCGGTATATCCTCTCACGTGCCCGCCTCCTCCGTAGCGAGGGACCCAGTACTAGTGCTAGGACCGCGACTGCCCCTGGCATGTTGGCACACAGAGGTGTTGTCCTTGCACGTATGGTTGTTCAGCTTGCTAGTTTCGTCGGTAACGCTGCTGCTGTAGCTGCTCTCCTGCTGACCTGAGGCTGTCTGGAGTAAAGATAAAGCAGCTATTTGTAGAAATAACTTTGCGCCGGACGGACGAGATACGCGCGGCGCATGTAGCCAGCATATGGTGCTAATCCGTTCGCGAATCGGGAAATCTCCCTCATTTGCATATTTGCAGGGGAAACCAATAGGCGCGACTGATGGGCCAAGCGAAATTATGCGCTGACGAGACTCTGGCGTCGGAAAGTTAAGCCGATCGGAAATGGCCCGTTTTCTGTCGCATCTAGTTTGGTGGGTACGGCCACATAGAAACGACGGCGCATATTCACAGTTACGAAATACTCCAGCGCAACTCTACCTGAATCTGGCCCTATGGGGGCAAACACAGAGGAGGGGGCAAATACAGAGGAGGAAGGTGCAAATACAGAGGAGAAAGGTGCAAATATAGAGGCGATGGGGGCAAACACAGAGGAGGGGGGCAAATACAGAGGAGGGGGTAAACACAGATGAGTCAAAACATAAGGGAAAGAGGAAGGCCACAGGCAGCTGCTAGTGCAGAAGTTTTTAATAAAATAAATGCTTAAAAAATCCACTCACAGTCACTCTTCATGTCAGAGCTGTAGTAGGCATGTCAGTCTGTGAAGACGGCTGTCCCATTCTCCCCTCCGATCCACGCTCCTGTTATCACTGAATCACTGGAGGAAGCAGAGAGCCGTGGGAAACTCATGTGAACTCTCAGCCTCTGTTGATGGAGGCGTGGTTAAGCCTCTGGAATGCTCTGATTGGTCACAGCATCCCAGGCTGATAGCTCACTGCAGTTTCCCAGCGGCACTGTATCCTTGGCTTCCTCCAGCGATTCAGTGATAACTAAACATGTGCAAAAGGAAAAAAATTGTTTTGTTTCGTTTCGTTTTAATTTGTTATTTAATTAATTTTGTTAAGTTAAATTTGTTAAATTTGTTAAATTCGTTTTCGGATTTCGATCGTTTTCGATAGAAATTCAAAAAACCCCGGTCGAATTCTATCGTTTTCAACCAAATTCGAAAAATGGTCGAATTCGAAAAGATTTCTACCGGATTCGATAATATTTCTACCGGATTCGAATTCGATCATATTTTGATCGGATTCGAAAATATTTCAACGAAACAAAACAATATTTCATCCGCTATCGTCAATATTTCAACCAAATTCGATGATATTTCAACCGGATTTGAAATTATTTTAACCGAATTGGAAATTATTTTAACCGAATTTGAAATTATTTCTACCGGAATGAAAATTATTTCCACCGAATTGGAAATTATTTCAACCGAATTTGAAATTATTTCTACCGGATTGGAAATTATTTCCACCGGATTGGAAATTATTTCAAGCGAATTTGATATTATTTCAACCGGATTTGATTGTATGTATTTGTATTTGTATTATTGTATTTGATTACATTCTATTAAATTCTATTCTGTTCTTTACTATTCTTTGATTTTCATTCTATTGTTTTATTATTTTATATTCTATTTTATTGTATTCCTTTTTCGAAATCAATTTATATTTTTTAGAATTTGATTCAAACTAGCTTTCAATTTTCATTCAAATTTGTTTTCGATTCAAATAGAATTTTTTTTTTCGAATTCAATTTGAATTCTTTTCTAATTCGTTTCGAATTCGAATTTCGTTCGTGTTTTTTCAAATTCGTTTAAATTTGTTAATTTTGTAATTCGGAAATTTGGATGCATCTGAATTTCCGAATAATGAAAAATGTGTCCGAATTCGAATTCGTAACGAAACGAAATGCACATGTCTAGTGATAACAGCAGCATGGATGGGGAGGGGGAATGGGACAGGCGATTTCACAGACTGACATGCCTACTGCTCTAACATGAAGAGTGAGTGGATTGTATTCAAGCATTTATTTTATTAAAAACTTCCGCACCAGCAGCTGCCTGTCTCCTCTCTCTCCCTTATGTTTTTTTTATTTCAATGATTTTTATTCAATTTTTAACAGTAATAGAAAGTACAGATAATACTTATTCGTCGTGCAACGACTTTGGGTAACACGTAATAACAAATCAAAACTCAATCGTCAATACATGTTGAGGGATTTAACATTTGGCAAGGAACACAGTGGATATTGAATACAGGTTTGGACCTCTCCCCCGGTGCAACACCCCGCTTGGGATCATTAGCTTCGCACGAGAGGAGAGGGGACATATATCAGAGATCCACCATGCGACATAGTCATTCCTTGGTGGAGTTAGTATGTTGAGTATTTCACAGAAAATAAAACAGTAAACAACCATGTGCATAACATAAGTACTGCTCGGTCAAGAAAGATACCATAGGATTGTGGGACTGTATGATCATGTGGCATTTACAGTCCTTGTCCAGTCGATCCAGGGCTGCCAGAGTGCCCGTGTTTTGGGGGAGTGACCAGTGCTGGCTGCTGTGATAGTTTTGTAGCTGAAGTGAAGAGTTACTAATTCAATGACCTGTGCCACGAAAGGGATCAGGTCTGACTTCCAGTGTCGTGTTATGTTGAGTCTCGCCGCCAGGAGTATGTGTGTGGTTATGTGCCTTGTAGGGTAGGGGATGTCATCAGTGGTCAATTTGAGGATTGCGAGAGCCGGTGAAGGGCATACTTTAGTGTTGGTAACGTCGGCGATAAATTTAAAGACGTCTGTCCAGTAATTTTGGATGGCAGTGCATTTCCAAAAAATATGTAACAAGTCCCCTTTAATGATTTTACATCTCCAGCATGCATTTGAGTTATTGGTGATAAAAGATGCCAATTTGGTGGGAGTGAGGTACCATCTAAGAGAGATTTTCTGGGTAAGTTTCCAGAGGGCCGATGATTTGGTAGCCTTATACGCTGTCGTAAGGGCACTCTGCCATTGGTTGTCTGTAAAGGTGGAAGTGAGGTCAGCTTCCCACTTGAGATGAGGAGTCAGTTTGGAGAAGGAGCATTTATAGTGGAGAATGTTGTAGAAGTGGGAGGTGCCCTGGGTCAGTGAGGTAGGTCCACGTTTTGGAGGGGATGCAGTAAAGAGGGAGAGGCATAGTGCTTAGGCAGTGGCATATTCTCAGATAATTAAAGCACTCAGAGTCTGGGAGGTCATAATCAGTTTGCAACTGAGAGAAAGACTTGGGATGTCCATCATGGAGTAAATCGTGCAGGTGATGAATCCCTTTGAGGGACCACCTTTTCAGTGGAAAATCAGGTGAGAGGAACTGGAGTGATTCCAGAGGAATTTTAAAATGAGATGCGATAGGGCTAGAGTCAAGCAGGGAGACTAGTCTTTTCCACGCTTGAGCTGATGCTTTCACAGGCGGAGGTAGGGATGGTGAGATGAGGGTGCCTAAGGGGATACTTAGTATCCAGTCCTTCAGGTTGGACTTAGTGAGAGAGTGGTTTTCCACCCGACCCCACGTCTGATGTTGGAGAGGTTTGAACCAACCGGGTATTTGGGCTAGAATGGCTGCTGTGTGATAGTCTTTAAAGTCTATCAAACCTGTGCCCCCCGCAAATTTGTGTTTAGTCAGTATTGAGTTGGCGCATCTGGGTTTTTTCCCATTCCAAAGATATTTGTTATATAGTGTTCGAAGGGATTTGAAAAAAAGAGACTGGTAGTGGTATGGGGAGGGTCTTAAAGAGGTATAGAATTTGGGACAGGCAAATCATTTTAAAGGCTGCATGAGAGTTCATGGTTCGATATGGATTGTGCGGCTTTTTGGACATTGTGAAGTAGCGGCAGGAAGTTACACGAGTAAAGATTTTTAAGCGTGCATGGTAATTGGATGCCCAGGTAAGAAATGTCGTTATGTGCCCATGCGAACGGGTGTTGAAGTTAAAGGAGATTTCTGGTTGTAGCGTTAATGTTGATGTCCAATATGAACGATTTAGTGGTGTTGACTTTGTAGTAAGATACCGAACTGAACCATTGCAACAAATTTTGTACCTCTGCCAGGGAGGAGGTCGGATTTGTGAAGATAAGGATGACATCATCTGTGAATAGGCTGATTTTGTGGGATTGCAAGCCAATTCGGAGGCCTGTAATGGCGGTATGGGAGCGGACATGTTCTGCCAGGGGTTCCATGAGCATATTGAAAATAAGTGGGGATAGGGGACACCCCTGGCGGTTGCCATTAGTTATGGAGAAAGGGCAAGAAAGCATGCCTTCTGCAAATACTTGAGCCACAGGATTAGTATACAGTGCTAAGATGGCAGTCAGAATTAGGCCTGTAAAACCGAATTTCTGGAGGACAGCTTCAAGGTATGTCCAGTTAACCCTGTCGAACGCCTTCTCTGCGTCCAAAGAAAGGAGCAGAGAAGGCGTTCCGGTGGATTCCGCGTGGTGGATCAGGTTCAGCATCCTCCTGGTAGCGTCGGATGCCTGCCTGCCTTTGGTGAATCCCGTTTGGTCTTTGTGTATAAGTTCGGGCATAATTCCTATCAATCGTGTGGCTATGGTTTTGGCATAAATTTTGAGGTCGAGATTAAGTAGAGATATCGGGCAAAAGTTTTGAGGGACGTTTAGATCCTTCCCTGGCTTTGGTAAGGTGATTATCAATGCTTTCAAATATTCATTCGGAAAAGAGGAAGAGGAGGCAGCGTTGTTGAACACTTCCGTAAGATACATGGCTAAATCAGAGGAGAACTGTTTGTAGTAGTCTCCCGTCAGGCCATCTGGGCCAGGTGCCTTACCGCTGGGTAGGGAGTCAATTGCTCTGCTAACTTCCTGTACAGTGAATGGGGCATTAAGCGTTTCTAGGTGTTGTAGAGTCAGGGAGGGAAGGTCAATGGCCTGGAGGAAATTTTCAATGTCTGCGCGCGTAGGTTGTGGGGTGTTAGGGTCAAGTTTTAGATTGTATTGGTCACCGTAGTATGTGCTGAATGCATCAGCTATGTCCTGGGGGTTCGTCAAGGAGAGTTTTGTATGATCTTCAATGATATACCATGATATTCACATTTTTGGAGTTTCACCTGTATATGCAAGTCGTTTTTTTATTTTGGTTAGGAATGTTCCCCAAAGTTTTTTTTTTTTTAGCAGCAAAATATATAATGGTCTAATAAGTATGTAAAAAAGTTTTTATTAAAAAATATATATATTAAAAATGAACTATGGCCCTGAGGCAAAATAAATAAACCAGAATACAGCATTGCAAACATGTAAATACATAGCATTACATTACAGTGCTTGCCATATCAAAATATACCCAGACGTGTTTTAACCTATTCAGTCACGGTCTTCTTCTGTTGGGTAGTTTACTCTAAAACAAATGCATTCATTGTTTAAACTTTCAACAGAATACACTTTTTCATTATACATTAAAATGTAGGTGTATATTTACCACTGAATTGTGGGATGCACATCCTCCCAAACCAGTGATTTAAAACCTGCTGAATGATATGCCGAAACTTCATGGCCATCTCACCTCCACTGATGAAGAAAGATCAACCCAAAGGGGCATGCAAGAGGCCACGCTTTATACCACCCTAAATAGGAGAAAGGGAGGACGGCACCAGCCAAAGGTCACCCCACTGTTAATAATGTGTCAAGGAATAATCAAATTAGTGTAATGAATGAAATTAAAATGCATATATAATATATAGGCTATGTTTTATTGTTTACAAAATAAATGAATTAGGTGTTGACGTGTTGTGTACATGATAGATTGAAGTACTATTACATGATTCTAGATAGTTTTACAATATATAAATAAAGAATTATTTAATTAAACTGATATAGTGAGTGCAACATAGATAGATAAATAAAGTGCATGTTAGATGTGTTGTGTGTGTCTTGTGATGCAGAAAACCAAAATAGTTTGGTATCCTGCTCAGTGTAAAGTACATGCCATGTTGTCAGGTGACTAAATATGATGAATTACTAAAAAGTAGAACAATGATAATCCCACCACATGATAATATTTGAAAACGAATATATATATGCAATTGGCCTTAAAAGGGATATGGCCAGAGTACTGCTCTGGGGGACATATAGCAATAAAAAATAAAAAAAAGATAGTTTTTGCAGGAGCAGTGATTTTAAATATGCTTAAAATTGTGTTCTCCCTTCACAGCAGGGTCCCTACTGCGCATGCACAAAGCACGCTGTGCTCCTTTACTGGCCCAGCAGCAGGGGAAGGAGGAGGGGGCCAGACTTCTAACATACCTTGCTGCAGCAAGGTCTAACAGAAGTGGGGACAGGGTACCTGTCAAACACAGGTACCCGCTCCCCCCTGAAAAGGGCGCCAAATGTGGCACCAGAGGGGTAGAGGAATCGTAAATATAGTGCCTGGGGGTCCCCTTAATGTACCTGTAAAGTGGTGAATCAGTATCATGCATAAAATATGCTGCAGCAAAAATGAAATTTCTAAAGGAAAAAAACAAGCCAAATCCCATTCAAAATTACTGAGTTATAATTGCCAGCACCCGACTATTGAAAAAATAAAGAAAAAACTGTGTGGGTTGCCCCCAGCCCATGCCAGGCCCTTCTTGACTGGTATGGATTTGGAAGGGAACCCTGTGACGAGAAAAAAGGCAGGGTACCCCCAAAATCCATACCAGACCCCTATCCGGGCATGCATCCTGGCAGGTCAGGAAAGGGGGGGACAAGTGAGTGCCCCTTCTGAACCATACTAGGTTATATGCCCTCAACATAAGGGTGGTTGATTTTGGGTGGGGGACTCTGCCCCCACTCCAATGCACCTTGTCCCCATATTGATGGGAACAAGGGCCTCTTCCTGACAACCATGGGCTGTGGTTGTCGGAGTCTGTGGGCGAAGGGCTTATCGGAATCTGGAAGCCCCCTTTAACAAGAAGGTCCCCAGATCCTGTCCCCCCATATGAATGAGTATCAGATACATAGTACCCCTACCCATTCCCCAAAAACCTGAACCCCAAAAAATCCATACCAGACCCTTACCTGAGCATGCAGCCTGACTGGCCAGGGAAGGGCACATGTCCCCCCCCCTGAAGAATACTAGGCCACAAGCCCTCAAAATCAGGGGGTACATTGCTAAGGAGGACCCCTGGCAAAATACCTTGTCCTTATGTTGGAGAGGACTAGAGCTCTTTCCCCACAACCCTGGCCTGGTGGCTTATTGGAATCTGAAAGCCACCTGTAAAATAAGAACCCTCTAGATACTGCCCCCTCTACCTGAATGTGTAAGGCCGTGTACACACGATCAAATATATCTGCTGGAAACGGTCTGACAGACCGTTTCAGCAGACAGATTCAATCGCGTGTACGGGCGGACAGACAGATTTTGCCAGCAGACAGATTTTAAAGAATGCTTTAAAATCTGTCTGCTGGGAACCAGTCCATCCGACATGTCTGCTGGTTAGTACGCTAACCAGCAGACATATCTGCCCGCACAAGCAGATATGTTTTACTTCCTGGTGCGGTGACGTGATGGCGTCAACGTCATCACCACGTCACCGCGCTGTCTGCCGGCGGGGATTTTGGTTTGATCGTGTGTACAGCGATCAAACCAAAACAGCCCAGCAGACAAATCTGATCAAATCCGTCTGTCAGACCGATTTGAACAGATTTATTTGACCGTGTGTACGAGGCCTAAGAGGAAAAAAACTCATTAACAAAAAAATTTTGTAAATAATAGTAGTAAAACATTAAGCACAAAATAATAAATAAACACAAACACAGTCTTTGACATGTTCTTTCATTAAAAAAGTCCCACATTGTAAATCCACCATCAATCACATTGTCCAGCAATACAGATCCATGTCAATGAGACGCCAATGGCCACCAAAAGAAAAAAAATATCACCTCCCGCCGACACGTTCAAACCCACTATTTGACTGAAAATCATATCTCTCAATCTGAGCCACCACAATCTAAACAAAGAAGAGGATCTCCTTGGTGACATCATTGACCATGGACATGGCAATTTTTGGTCAATGACATCACTTGAATCCCCATTATCATTGACCAAATATGGTCATGTCCAGATTAGATCGATGATAAAGATAGCTGATTGTCTGGAGCATGAGTCAAGCTCATGCCTCTATTGCCACCCGGTCTGATTTTCTGTTGACAGGCAAATGAGATGATTCCCCCACTCATTGTATTAGTCGGTCTTAGTTTGGCAACTTTGTTACAGCAAGCCTACAGACACTGGACACTGCTTCCTCCCTCTTCATTGGTTAGAGGCACCACACCTCCTCCACAAAATATTGGCTGCTTGGCAGTGCTGTTACACTGCTTGTACCTGTCCCTTTAACCTGATTGGTTATGGCAATTAGGGATGAGCTTCATGTTTGAGTCGAACTCACGTTCAACTCGAACATCGTATGTTCGATTTTTCTTTGAATTACGAACGTTTTGGGCCGTTCGTGCCAAATTCGAGTGGCGTGTCACGGCCCATAATTCACTGCGGCATCGCAACTTGTACCAGTGTGATGGGAAGAGAAGAGTATGGAGAAGGAAAGGAACTACTCATGATCCAAAGCATAACACCTCATCAGTGAAGTATGGTGGTGGTAGTGTCATGGCATGGGCATGTATGAACGCCAATGAAACTGTTTTTTATTTTATTTATTGATGATGTGACTGCTGACAAAAGCAGCAGGATGAATTCTGAAGTGTTTCGGGCAATATTATTATCTGCTCATATTCATCCAAATGCTTCAGAACTCATTGGACGGCGCTTCACAGTGCAGATGGACAATGAACCAAAGCATACTGCGAAAGCAACCAAAGAGGTTAAGGGAAAGAAGTGGAATGTTATGCAATGGCCAAGTCAATCACCAGACCTGAATCCGATTGAGCATGCATTTCACTTGCTGAAAACAAAACTGAAGGGAAAATGCCCCAAGAACAAGCAGGAACTGAAGATAGTTGCAGTAGAGGCCTGGCAGATCATCACCAGGGATGAAACACAACGTCTGGTGATGTCTCTGCGTTCCAGACTTCAGGCTGTAAGTGACTGCAAAGGATTTGCAACCAAGTATTAAAAAGTGAAAGTTTGATTTATGGTTGTTAATCTATCCCATTACTTTAGGTTCCTTAAAAAGTAGGAGGCACAGATACAAACTGTTCTATACCGTTCACCTGATCTGGATGTAAATACCCTCAAATTAAAGCTGAAAGTCCGCAGTTAAAGCACATATTTGTTTCATTTTAAATCCATTGTGGTGGTGTATAGAGCCAAAAAGATTAGAATAGTGTCAATATCCCAATATTTATGGACCTGACTGTATGTA
Source organism: Rana kukunoris (assembly GCA_029574335.1). NCBI lineage: Eukaryota > Metazoa > Chordata > Amphibia > Anura > Ranidae > Rana > Rana kukunoris. The sequence continues at coordinate 35,561,004 of CM056052.1, forward strand.
CTAGCCTATCCAATTAAGGATGTCAATTTTGTTAGGGTGCAACGTCGCACGACGGTTAAAATTGACAGTTAAAGCATCACAGTGCCGAATCACAAAAAATGGCCCATTCATTGGGCAGACAAATCCTCCAGAGCTGGAGTGGTTAAATATTTGATTTGAGATTTGAAAATCATTGCATTCTGATTTTAATGTAAATTTTACATACATTTTTTTTGGAATTGATGTCGTATTTAGTTGGTCCAATTTGATATACAATGGTGCATACTAGAAAATAGTATTGAGATTTTCTCATCTAGATAACACAATTTGTTGTTAAGTCTGTGGGGATGTTTTTCTCTGAAAGTCCTTAGAGAAGGTTCCCAGTCATTTGCAGTATCTTGGGTATTGGATTAAAAAATATTCTATATAATAAAAGATATAAAAGAGGATTTACAGGCAGACATAACTATATACGATTTTTAAACCTGTGCTACTTCTTTATCAATAATATCAAATGTACAATTATGTTAAGATCCAGGGAAGTCTGTTTTGTCTAGTAAAAGATTGGCACATGTTGCATTGTCTGTGGCAGCCTCTTATTATTCAGGTACACACTTTGATGCATTCATTAACAACAAAAAAAAAAAAATTCCATAATTTTGTATTTTTTGTTTCCTTGACCATACACAATGTTAACAGCTTCACTATATCTATTTAAAAATTAGCTATTTGTAGCATTTAAATAACTACAAAATATGAAATGTTACTGTTAATTCCATTACTGTAATTGTGTTTTTCTTTATAATGTGATTGAGTATTAGTATTCTTGTTCTGTATAATTATAGTAAAACAGTTATTAACCACTTGCCCACGGTGTCATAGTAAAAAGACGTCATGACTTTAAAGATGGATATCTCGGTAACGGCAGCAGCTGCTGCCACAACCGAGATATCCATCTTTTCCGTGGGCAGTGCTGTACACGATAATGGCGGTCCCAGCGGCGGATTCGCCGCAAGATCGCCGTTATCGGTGGCGGGAGAGAACCCCCCCCCCTCCCGCCGCTCTCCCGCGCTCTCCGCCGCTTACCGGAGCCGTCGGTAACGGCGGAGGCGATCGGGTCCTCTTGCTGGCTGTGTTGGGATACGAGTGAGGGAAAAATCGCCCCCACCCGTCCCCCACAGCTCTGCTGGGCGGAAGTGACGTCAAAACGTCAGTCCCGCCCAGCGTCTTAAAGAAACATTTTTTTTTTCTGAAATTTGAAAAATTACTTTTTTTCTTTTTTTCTTTTTTTGCATTTAAGCCTAAATATGAGATCTGAGGTCTTTTTGACCCCAGATCTCATATTTAAGAGGACCTGTCATGCTTTTTTCTATTACAAGGGATGTTTACATTCCTTGTAATAGGAATAAAAGTGATAATTTTTTTTTTTTTATTTATTTCGATGTATAAAATTATAAACTAATTAAAAATAAATAAGAAAACAAAAAAAAAAAAGTAAAACGCCCCGTCCCGACGAGCTCGCGCACAGAAGCGAACGCATACGCGAGTAGCGCCCGCATATGAAAACGGTGTTCAAACCACACAAGTGAGGTATCGCCGCGATCGTTAGAGCGAGAGCAATAATTCTAGCCCTAGACCTCCTCTGTATCTCAAAAAATGCAACCTGTAGAATTTTTTAAACGTTGCCTATCGAGATTTTTAAGGATAAAAGTTTGACGCCATGCCACGAGCGGGCGCAATTTTCAAGTGTGACATGTTGGGTATCATTTTACTCGGTGTAACATTATCTATCACAATATATAAAAAAATTGGGCCAAATTTATTGTTGTCTTATTTTTTTATTCAAAAAAGTGTTTTTTTTTTCAAAAAAAGTGCGCTTGTAAGACCGCTGCGCAAATACGGTGTGACAAAAAGTATTGCAATGACTGCCATTTTATTCTCTAGGGTGTTAGAAAAAAATATATATAATGTTTGGGGGGTTTAAGTAATTTTCTAGCAAAAAAAACTGTTTTAGTCTCGTAAACACCGAATCTGAAAAACAAGCCCGGTGGGCAAGTGGTTAATAATAATAATAATAATTCAGAGGCAGTGAGTGTTGTCCAGAGCTTTGCTTTTGTTTTGAGACAAAGCATTAATTATATTTATGACATTTTAAAAACAGGACACCAAAACTGCTTTTCTTTCTTTTTTTTCTTTTTTTTTTACAGATGATAAAAACGCTTTTCAGGCTTTACATGCCAAATCAAATAACAGTCAAAACGTTACTGGACTTTCTTAAAACAGAATTCAATGTGCTTATACGTATAGATAAACCATGTTTTAATTATGGATAGATTGGGAAAGGGTTAGAGCCTTTGTTGTGTTCTTATTGCTGTCTGTGTCCCTGCTACCGTGTTTCCCCTGAAAAAAAAAAAATATATATATATATATATATATATATATATAATATACATTTTGGTTACAAAAAAACACAATGGGGCTTATTTTCAGGTGATGTCTTATTTATTTATGGTATTTACAATAATCTACATATGTTCAAATACAGTCATGTCAGTCATGTCATCATGAAACAGGGCAGTAAGATTAACCTTTTCTATTTGTCCTGGTGACCATTATCACCAAGGTGGAAAGTGATGGAAAATCTAAAGTGTTAAGCCCCATACACACTATCAGTTTTCCTGATGGTTTTCTCATCAGGTTTACCAAAACCATGTAGTACAAGGGCCTGCCTGATTGCATACAAATTGAAACTCTTGAGGTTTGACCTCATATTAGATGGTTTTGGTAAACCTGAAGAGAAAACCAGCAGGAAAACTGATAGTGTGTATGGGGCTTCACAGTTATCACCAGTATAAGAGATGGGGTAATCTTTAATGTGGACAATTCGCAAGGAGATATCCAGCATTAAAATTCCTCCCCTACCCAACACATCAGGTCCAACACCACACTCAATATTCTCCTCCTTCTGCCCCGTTACCACCAGCAAAGTTGATAAGCTCCTCGCCATGGCTCACCTCACCACCTGTCCCCTGGACCCTATCCCCTCACAATTACTGCAACTACTTTCCCGCTCTATCCTAAACTCCCTAACCCACATCTTCAACCTCTCCCCCTCCTCCAGCACCTTTCCTTCACCGTTCAAACATGCACTGGTTACCCCCATACTTAAAAAACCCTTACTAAACCCCACCTGTTTGAATAACTTAAGACTAATCTCCCTGCTCCCATTTGCCTCCAAGCTCATCGAACGCCTTGTCCATGACTGAATGAGTCGCAACCTCAAAGTCAATAACCTTCTCAACCCTCTACTAAAACTCACCAATTATACTTATACTCTTAGACCTCTCTGCTGCCTTCGACACAGTTGACAACCTGCTCCTCCTCAGCAAACTACACTCCCTTGGTCTCCGTGATTCTGCTTTAATCTGGTTCTCCTCTTACCTACCTGAGCGCACTTTCAGTGTCACTTACAACTCCTCTTCTTCTTTCTGTGGGGGTACCCCAAGGCTCTGTCCTTGGGCCCCTCCTATTCTTGCTCCATACCTCTTCCCTGGGCCAGTTTATAACTTCCCATGGCTTCCAATACCACCCTTACACTAACGACACCCAGATCTATCTCTCTATTCCTCAACTCACCCCCTCGATCTCCTCACAGATCTCAAATCATCTAATTAACATATCAATATGGACATCACTCCACTTTCTCAAACTTTCAAAAATCTTTCTAAAACTAAGCTTGTTATATTTACTCCTCCCCCCCCCATGACTTTACCATTAAGATCAACAGCACAACCATCAGTCCTTTCACACATGCCAGGGTGCTGGGTATTATCCTTGACTCTGACCTCTCCTTTAGCCCCCACATCCAATCACTGGCTAAATCCTGCCACCTTAACCTCTGCAACACCTCCAGAATTCGACCCTTCCAGACTAATGACACCACAAAGCAACTTATTCACTCCTTAATTATTTCTTCCCATGACTACTGCAATGGTCTCCTTAATGGCCTACTCTTACGCAGGCTATCCCCCCTTCAGTCTATTATGAATCCTGCTGCTAGACTAATAGACCTCACTAATCGATCCATGACTGCTGCTCCTCTCTGACAATCCCTTCACTGGCTTCCCCCACTGTATAGAATTCAAAATGCTAACCACAACATACAAGGCCATCCACAACATCACCCCCAGTTACACCACCAACTTCATCTGCAGATATTGCCCAAATCGTCCCCACCACTCCTCCCAAGACCTCCTGTTCTCTAGCTCCCTTGTTACCTCCTCCCATGCTCACATTTAGGACTTCTCCAGAGCCTCTCCCATCCTCTGGAACTCCCTGCCCCAGAATGTCCGATCAGCCCCTAACCTGTCCACCTTTATAAGATCCCTGAAAACTCACTTATTCAGGGAAGCCTACCCAAACACACCTAACCAATATCCCTGAGCCACCCCCATTAAATCATCCCCTGCAGCTAATACTTTGTGTACCACCACCCCCTCCCTTTAGAATTTAAGCTCTATGAGCAGGGCCCTCCTGTCCCTTCTGTATTGAACTGTACTGTAATAATAATATTAATGTGGAAATCTTTTTCAGTGACAGCTTTCTAAAAAGTATTATCTTCTTTTTGTCTCCAATTGAAAGCTTTTGACACAATCAGTTCAATCTGGTCCACCTGTCCGACTTTCAGATGAAACCCCCCATCATCCTTTATGCATCTATTTATACCCACCTACCTCCAATCCTATCTCACCTGGGCAGATAAGATCAGAGGGAAATCGACCACTCATTAAGTAGAGCGTTTTGTGTGTGTTTCCACTCTCCATAAGTGGAGCAGACATAGACCTGTCATCCGCCTGCTCTGCTCAGCTCAGCGGGGGATCAACAGACAGATCCCCTGCTAAGCAAACAGATCCAGCCCATGTGAAAAGGGCTTAATGGCGAACAATTCAACTAAATGGTCAGCAGCTGAACATAATTATGTGGACTAGACTGCCACACAAATTTAGTGCAAGTTAAAAAAAGGTGCAGCACTCTCCCTTCAAACCTATGCAAAAGACATGTAAAGAAAAAAAAAACTTTTTAGAAAACCTAGGATTTGTGTGTGTTGTTATTTTAATCTAAAAATAAATGTAGCACACTCTACATAGGTATGTAGGTGCTAGATTAGGATTCTTGTTAATGTAGGCAAATTTAGGCAGGCGTGGCTGGAAGTCAGGCCTGTTTGCTTTGGTTTGCTTGGGCTGGGAGTGGCTCAGGGTAGCAGCTGGTGACTCACAGGCAGCATCACTGAGACCTCTCTCTTTCTAGAGTCTGGTAGAAAGATATGGAAAGAGAGGACGAGAGGAGAGGTGGAGCTGTCTGGGGTGGTTTAGGTAGCCCTGACCAACCCCAACCTGGATTTAAAGGGGGCAAGCCTGCCTAAATGCCTAGGGTAAACCCAGCTGGGGAGAAGTTGGAGTTGTTCAGAGCTTGAAGATGAAGTGATAGGCTGCCGGGGCCTTTGAGGGAGCTCCCTGGTCTAGGGGGGGGTGATCTTGGGCCTGGTGTTCAGGTGCAGGAAGGAGCCCTTCAAGAAATCGTGAAGGTTCTGGTCAGGAGGCACAGGAGAAGAAAGAGAGGACAGCAGGAGCTAGCATTGCTGGGCAAGTCTTCAAGGAGAGGAACAACTGGTCACAGCCAGTAAGGCTGGTGAGTGATATGCATGGTCAGGAGAGCTGGGGAGGCACACCTGAGAGAGCTGGGATCATGCAGTCTGGGATGGGTGCAGAGCCAGTGAAGTGGAATGTGGTGTCATGGGCAGTGGAGTTGGGCAGCTGCAGCCATGAGAGCTGGCAGTGCCTGAAGAGGGCTGACTGGGATCAATCATCTATCTCTAGGACAGTTAGCACTAGAGACTTCCTATTTCTATTTTTTCCACATCATAGGGGCCCGCAGTCCCTGTATGCAAGGTCAACTGCTGAGGCCTGACTGAGTCAGTGTCAGGCCTAACATGTTCTAGCTGCTCCTGGCAGTCAAGACCTGTGCAGGAGGAAGGAAGAGGAATAGTCTGCAAGCAAGGAAAGTGCCGGGGAAGACTGAAGAAGTAGTATGTACAGAGAGTGTACATAGTTCTGTCCCAAACCAAAGTTGCAATTTACTGGGCATCCCACATTTTCCATACCCCATCCAAGTTGAATTCCCTCAAAAAAACAAACAAAAACAAGCACATCGACTGTTTACTGTTTTGGAGTGTCTGGGAAGTGAATTCCAGGCTGGGCAGGGTGAACACGTAGCAGCCCCTACAGGGGTACCGCTACATATAACACAATAAAAATAAACTTCAATCCTTAATGTGTCTTTAATTTCTGTCTAAAACATACAACTGTGCAAAACCACAGACTATTGCTCCAATCTATCTGCAGAGTATTACTCTTAAAATTATAATATGGTGTATTTAATCATTGCTGTGTCCTACAGTTTGTGCGAATAAACATCAATTGTGCAAACTGCAAAATACTGTTCAGTAAGAATATTTCAAGAGTCTGAACCCAGAGTTTAAATACAGATTCTGAACCCATGACTCAGCCATTGCTGCACAGCCTAAGCCTCTGTGGCATCCCAGAATAGACCCAAAGAGTGAATGAAGCAGAGGCAGAGGCCTTTTACTGAAGGTCCTTGGGTACAACTTCCTTTCCAGCAAGAAGAAAAGAGAGTTGCTCGATAGTGGCATTACCAAATCTCTCTGTGCCTAATGAGCAGGAGTGCCTAGGCTAAGGAAGAATTCAAGACAAAAGGTGAATTATTTGGAATACAGTTTAGGCACTATTAACATTTAGCATGTTTTCAGCTGTGTGTATTCAGGTCTACTTTTAATTATAATTGTATCATGATTATATAATCGTAAATGGGCACATGGCCATATACTGGCTGTGGTAACTGATACAATAATATACACTCTATTATCACCTATAGTATATAACTATTGCATCTATGTATTCATTGTATTTGTATGTCCCTTTATTAAAGCGGAGCTCCACTCTAAAGTGGAACTCCCGCTGATCGGAACCCAGGACAGGAATTTGCACCCACTTCTGACCACAGTCTGTGGGCAGACTGCAGGCAGGACATCATCTCCCCCCCCCCCCCCGGTGTGTTCTGGGAACACTCGGCTCCCAGAGCACAACGGGAGCCAGTCAGCAGGCACAGCGTGACTCGCGCATGCGTCGTAGGGAACCAGGCAGTGAAGCCAGAGCGATTCACTTCCTGGTTCCGTCACCGAGGATTGCGGGGGGCAGCAGAGTGACGAGCGATCACTCGTACTCTGCTGCGGACGGCGCTGGACTGCAGGATAGGTAAGTGTCCTAATATTAAAAGTCAGCAGCTGCAGTATTTGTAGCTGCTGACTTTTAATATTTTTTTTTTTCAGCAGACATCCGCTTTAACTAGTATCTTCTAATCAGACTATGCTAGGCCTAATGCTATAATGCTAACTATAAAGACAGATGCATTTGAGTAAAACAAGTTACATTTATTTCCTTTAAAGTAGGATAATCATATTCTAACAACAGATAGCTATAAAGTCTAAAAACAATAAAATTAATAATGAAAGATACTTATCCACTCCTCTAGGTAAACCCTCACTGGCTGTGCTCAGATGTAAAAAAGAGAAGGCCTGGGCGGCATGGTTAGGCCCAAACCATCAGGCCTTCCAGATACAGTAGCCATGTGGCTTCAGCATAGGTCTTCAACGAAAGAGAGGCTGAGCTCTGTGTTACAAAGACTTTTTACAAAGCTCAGTCATCTGAACTTGGTTGTAAAAACAGATGTGTGGGAACATTAGGATTATACCATGTTGTCCTCCAACACTGGCTTTAAAATGGAGTTTTAAATCCTATGTGCATGCAATTTTTACTCATTAACTGCATATGCATGAGGGTTGCTATTGCTACGTCAACTCTTAAATTGATGAGTTCCACTCAAAAATTTAACTTTTGGAATCCTCAACCCCCCCCCTTCAGTGTCATATTTGGCACCTTTCAGGGGGAGGATGGAGCAGATACCTGTGTAATACAGGTATTTGCTCCCACTACCGGGCATAGATCACTGCGGGGACATACGCCACATTTGGTGAATAATCCTTCCCCCCCGCTGTCTTCTGGGAGACACACAGGTTTCAGAAGACAGCAGGGATCAGTGGCGCATGCGCAACTTGTGTATGAGCAGTAGGGAACCAGGAAGGCTTCACTTCCTTATTCCTGCACCGAAGATGGTGGCAGCAGCACCTGAGAGTTGAGGGACCAATCGGCTTTGGGACCCGACATCGCTGGCGCCCAGTACAGGTAAGTGTCCAAATTCTTTTGAAAGTCAGCAGCTGCAGTATTTATAGCTGCTGATGTTTTATATTTTTTTTTTTCGGCGGAACTCCACTTTAAGAATGCAGAAACCACATCTATAAATTAGCAAAATGAAATATATTACATATTTGCTCTTAGGTTTAGATACACTTTAAGCTTAGGCCTCATATTCCAGTCATCCCTTGTTGGAATATTTGATTTGCTCAAAAAGCAAAGGGCAAATGTCTTTGTATATGGTAACTTGTTATATCCAGTATATTGTTTATCGCTAAGGTTTTGTGTAGTGATTAATAAAGCAAAATGCAAATTATAAGATAAGTAACATCTAGTCCATCTTCCTTTTTATGTTTTACTAATAATTTGTATGTGGGTAAGACAGGTATTGGTATAAAAGCTGTTTACATTTCTTACATTATTCTAAGTAGAATTTGCATAATATTTCAATAGATTTTGTATGCATGTTTTAGTTGGAATTGGTATTATCTTCTTCTGCAAAAATAAGTGTATCTTTTGCATGGTAAAACTTTATGTTTGCAGATTTTACTAACTGCTATCTTTAGTATTACTTATGGTACAGTTCTATGCTGTATGTCACTCAGATGCATCTTTTACATTTTATCCATAAGCCCAATATACAACATTCACCTGTGACATTACAGCAATAAATAGTGCCTTGCTGTAACTTTTCTCAAAACACGTAAGTAACAAATACTTCATAATAATAAATGTCTAAATGTTTGTGTTTTGTGTCCACAAAATGGACATCACCCGGTCTGTAAGTTTACTGGTTATTTATTTTCAGACTTAAAGTTTTCCCTCATATAGACCTTTCTTATTTTGTCCCACAGTGGGCCAAGGAAATAGTATTAGAAAAGTGTGACCATGGCAGCTGAGAACCAAACTACAGTAATAGAATTCATTCTTCTTGGATTTTCAGATAATCCCAACATAATACCATGGCTGTTCCAATTATTCTCATTTGTCTACGTGGCCACACTGGCAATTAACATTCTCCTTATAGTGGCCGTCATAACAGACAAGCATTTGCACAACCCTATGTATTTATTTCTTGCTAATTTGTCCTTCTTGGACATCTGTTATACATCAATCATTGTGCCCAAGATGTTACTTAACATTGTTTTGTCAGCAAAAACTATTTCATATATTGGTTGTGTTCTTCAAGTTTACTTCTATCTTTTTATGGGTGTGTCAGAGTGCACACTATTGGCTTTCATGGCCTATGACCGATATGTGGCTATCTGTAATCCCTTACGTTACAATGTTATTATGAATGCAGTCTCTTGTAATGGGATGATTGGCGTGTCTTGGATGACTGGTGGTTGCATAGCCGCCTTTGATATATATTTTGTATGTAATTTAAAGTTCTGTGGACATGTCACCATTAACCACTTTTTTTGTGAATCTCCATCCTTACTTCAGCTAGCATGTGGGGATAAATTTGTGGACAACATCATAACTTTGGTTGGTGGGTCCATGTTGCTTCTAATTCCCTTGTGCCTCATCCTCTTTTCATATATAAACATTTTCTTAGTCATTATCAAACTCCCTTCTGGAAGATACAAAGCCTTCTCAACATGCATATCCCACCTTATCGTGGTGATCATCTTCTATGGAACATCCATATTCATGTACATGAGACCAAGAAATTCAGACACTGGAGTGACAGACAAAATAGTGTCGGTGTTCTATACAAGTGTTACACCGATGTTAAACCCTTTAATCTACAGCCTAAGAAATAAAGATGTTAAAAAAGCTCTTGGACAGTTGGCAAGGTGTACAATTGTGCTAAGGTGACAAACCAAATAAACCATTTGACAACTGTTCATTCATCAGGCCCAAAGTAAGAATTATCTGAGGACAAGATTATCTATCTGTCTCTCTGTCTATCTATCTGTCTGTCTATCTATCATACGTTGTCTCTGAGAGCTACTGGTCTACACTAACCATCACAAACAAATATGTACCTTCAGACTATGTGATCTCCATAATAGCTAATCATGTAGATCTAATGAGGTTTCTTTACAAACAAACCTCCTTTATATAAAATGTATTAATTCATGTAAAAATTAAACAGCTATGTGCAAAATGATCAAATGTGTTTTTATTCCTAAACTGTTCCAAAAAAAATTTGTAAACATGTTTCTATTCAAAAAGAATTCCAAATAAAAATGTGTTTCCTTAAAAATAAATGTGTCATATTAAGTCAATATTGAAAAAGGAAAAAATAATCAATGCTTTTGGGTTAATGATACAAGTAAGCTGACAGCACAACAATTTGTGATACTAAACTCTAGAAAAGTATGTACCACACTGTAGAGGTGGTCATAAGAGGGGAACATCTAAGCTGTAACCGTAGGGTCAGATGGAGGAGGGCCACGGATCTATAGACCTAGGGGAGGTCAATAGCCCCCAACATAGGGGGGAGGGGAGGGAGGGGGGAAGGGTGATAGAGGGAGGAGGGGGTGGGAAGGGACAGAGAGGGAGATTGGGTGGGGGGGAGGGGGAGAGGGATGGGTGGGGGAGGGATTTGGGAGGAAAGTAGGTGGACCGGCAAGGTTTCAGTTATAGATTGTTATTTCATAGTTTCGGATGCCAAAAATTTATATTATATCATATAATGTTCGGGGAATAAATGCGTCAATTAAAAAGGCAAACATAATGCGGGAACTAACATTTTTGAAAGCAGATGTGATCTTTTTACAGAAAACACATCTGAGCAAGGAAACTAAGAACAGAACAGAGGGTCGCTTCCTTTTTTTAAGGGGGAACCTGAACGGGGTCAAGATCTCATTTGCGAACGTTTATGGACCAAATAAAAATTTGGTCAAATATTATTCGGGAATAGTGGATGAGTTCATGAATTTCAAGATAGGGGATGCTATTATGGGAGGGGATTTTAATACGTGTTTAGACCTGAAAATAGATAGTACTTCGCACACACAGGGCACCGGAATGAGCGAGAAAAAAAAGTTAAAAAGGAAAATGTATCAACATCAACTTGTAGATGTATGGAGATCTCAGCATATAAGACAAAGAGACTACACATACCGCTCCCCTGTGCATGGGACTTACACAAGAATTGATTATTTTTTGATAGAACATAGGTTACTGGAAGAAGTGGAAGACACAAAGATAGGTATTACAACTTTCTCGGACCACGCACCAATCATACTACAATTGACAATAGGAGAGAGGGCATTTGGGAAAAGAAATTGGAGACTTGAAGAATTATTAAAGAATAAAGAGACCGAGCTGAGGTTAAGGAAGATATTAGAACAATTTTTTTTAGAGAACAGCACTAAAGGAATGTCCAAAGCGATTGTTTGGGAGACTCATAAAGCATTTATTAGGGGTATCCTGATCAACAAGGGAGCGAAAAAATTAAAAGAAATAACGAGAAAAAATTAAGATTAACTAAAGAAATCCTTGATCTGGAAAAACATAAAGAGATGGGACAGAGAGTTCTCTTTCAGAACCTTAATATCAAAAGGGAAGAAATAAGGGCCCAGATTCACAGAGCAATTACGCCTGTCTAACTGGTGTTAGACAGGAGTAATTTCAAATTTCGCGCACCGTATCACTAGTTTGAATCCTCAAACCATGATATGGCGGCTTCGGGCTTCGATCCGAGAGTCTTACGTCTTCGTAAGCCTTCGGATCTACGCTGCGATGTTTTTGCGGCCGCTGGGAGGAGTTTGCGTCGTTTTCATGCATCGGGATATGCAAATTAGTTTTTACGGCGATCCACGAAGGTACGAGTGTCCCTCGCAATCGCCTATGTCATTTTTTGGCTACGTAATGTTAGAGGAGCTTTTTGCTGGTCTAACAGTGCGTAACCCATGTAAAGTATGGCCGTCGTTCCCGCGTCGATTTGAAAATATTTTTTTTTTTTTTTAACGTAACTCGTTCGGGAATAGGAATGTTCGTAAACGACGCTACTACGACGTAAAGACGTGATTTCGCGCAATGCACGGCGGGAAATTTGCGAACGGAGCATGCGCAGTTCGATCGCCGCGGGAACGCGCCTATTTTAAATGCTTCACGCCCCCTACTCGCGCAGATGGATGCGACGGGAGAAATACACTACGCCGCCGTCGTTTACTGGACAAAATCTACCTGGATTCCACGTAGAGCCAGGTAAAAAACGGCGGCGTAGTGTATTTTTGATATGCTACGAGAATCTAATTCTCTCTGAATCTGGGCCAAGGGGACTAATCAAACAGGAAACTCGAATAGCTTTAAACTTAAAGATAGATAAAAGAAAGATATCTATGGGGTAACAAGACGGGGAAATATTTGGCAAATTCTTTAAAAATAAAATAAAAAATAAATAAAAAATAGCTAACTATATAGAAAGAATACAGACAAACACCAGAGAAATAAGATATAAGACATCAGAGATCGTTAAAAAAATTCTAGAATTCTATGAGAAACTTTACTCAATTAATAAGAACAGTTAAAAAAAAGAGGATATATTAAAAGAGGAGGAAATTAAAACATATCTGAGAAAAGTGGAGATAAATAAGATTTCAGAGGACAATTGTATTAATCTTGAAACCCCCATAAGAGAAGAGGAAATAAGTACAATTATTTGAGAATTACCAAATGGGAAAAGTCCCGGCCCTGATGGTCTGACCATTTTGTATTATAAAATTTTTTCAAATATATTGATTCCAAAATTATGCTCCTATTTAAATGGGATTGGAGAAAAGTGGGAGATGAGGAAGGAGGCGCTAGAAGCGATAATATCAGTAATTCCCAAAGAGGTTAAGGAGAACTCCTTATGCTCTAGCTATAGACCCATCTCACTCCTTAACAAAAAGTGATGCAGGACGCAGTTCACACGGACCAAGAGGGGTTCATCACAGGCAGGAAAGAAAGAGATAATGGGATTAGATCCCTACTGGTTATAGAAAAAATTAGAAAAAGCGGAGCCCCGGGAGTACTCCTGTCCATAGACGCCGAAAAGGCTTTTCAATAGGGTAGACTGGGGCTTCATGCAACATACATTAGAGTTCATGGGCATAGGTCCCAGAATGAGAGGGTGGGTAAGATCACTACATACAACAGACCCACAGCAAGAGTCAAAGTTATTGGGATCTTATCTGAGCCATTTGAAATGAAAAATGGCACCCGGCAGGGATTGCCATTTGTAACCAATGCTGTTTACACTTGCATTAGAACCCTTGTTAAGGTGTATAAGGCGAAACATGGATATCAAGGGGTTAACACTAGGGGGCGAAGAACACAAACTTGCCGCTTACGCGGACGATTTATTGTTCTACGTAACAAGCCCCAGGACAACGTTATCTAAATTAATGGAAACAATTAGAGAATATGGTAAAATTTCAAATTTTAAGATAAACCCTGTCAAATCTGAAATATTGGGTATTAATATCTTGAAAAAAGATAGAAGTGCCCTACAGGAAGATTTCCCGTTCGGCTGGAAAAAAGAACTAAAATAAGCTTATACAAGGTTAATTTTATGGCATTGTTAAATAAGGTCAAAACTGAATTAAACAGAATTGCACCAGGGCAATTGTCCTGGAGTGGAAGAATAAATATTTTCAAAATGACAATCTTACCGAAGATACTGTATAAAATGCAGATGCTCCCAATCCCAATACCACAAGCCTATTTAAAAAAATTACAATAAATGTTCGTAAAATTTATCACATATTAAATTCAGCACATTGACTAAAGATAAGTCACAAGGGGGGCTAGGGGCACCTGATATAAGAAAATATCACTATGCGATTGTAATATCACATCTTACGGATTGGGCCAAATATAATACAGAAAAGAGGTGGGTACACTTGGAAATTACAATGAGTAAAATAGCATTGGGGAAATTAATTTGGGTCCCAGGACAGTATAGAGGAATTAACCCAGAAATTCACTATATCACAAGACACGCATTAAAACTTTGGGATCAATTACACAAGAAAAAAATGGGATTATATTTCTCCTTTAATTTCCTTAATGGACACAAAATACTTCCCACCGGGGGAAAAAATAGGTTTGGAAAATGGATATTACAAGAAAACACAAAATTAAAAGATGTTATGAAGCTCAATAGGCTCCTAACAATCAAGGAATTAAAAATCAAAAAGGAAATGATGCTTATTAATGAATGGCGGTACGCACAACTAAAACATTTTTTGATAGCCTTCCTCAACCGGTTAGAGCAGAGAAAAACCTTCTACCCGTTGAAAAATTATGCGAGGGGAGATTGAAAAGGGGATAATTTCTAAAATATATCAGATTTTAAATGAAACAAGAACACAGAACGTCCTGCCATTCATTAAGAGATGGGAAGAGGAGCTGGGCTCACGGGTAAATAAGTTAGGCCTTGTACACACGAGGGAATAGATCCGATGGGAACGGTCCGACGGACCGTTCCCATCGGATCTGTCCGCCGGATTGCTTTGATCCGATGGCTGTACACACCATCGGATCAAATTCCTCGCCGGCAGACAGCGCGGTGACATTGACGCCGCCACGTGACCGCCACGTCACCGCACCAGGAAGTAAACACTTCCGCGCGCATGCGTCGGATCCATTCACAGGATACGACGCATGTGCGGGCAGATATGTCCGCTGGTTTGCCGTACTAACCAGCGGACATATCTGACGGACAACTCTCCGGAGGAAAAATTCCAAAGCATGCTTTGGAAATTTTCCGCCGGAGGAATCCGGCCAGAACGGTCCGTTTGCCCCTACACACGATCGGATTTTTCGGCTGAAATGGTCCGTCGGACCATGTTCAGCGGATTTATTCACTCGTGTGTACAAGGCCTTAGAGATTAATCAATTAATAACGAGGGTTCATGAGACGTCAATAAACAATGATACTATGGAATTGAACTATAAATGTTTAGTGCGCTGGTACCTTACGCTGGACAAAATACATACATTCTCTGGATCCACATCACAGTTATGTTGGAGGAGTTGTGGTGAAGTTGGCTCTATGGCCCATGTCTGGTGGACTTGTCCTAAAATAAGAAGATACTGGAGGGAGATTAGACAAAAAATCTGAGAAATTTCAAATAATGAACTCATGGGTGTGCGTACTACACGGACCCCGAATTACAACCAAACAATATCTAAAGACATTGGTCCCACAATTATTGAACGCGGCAAAACATCAGATAACGCGTAACTGGAAGGGAACAGAGAGTCCATCATTAACTGCTTGCGGACCGCCGCATGTACATTTACGTCGGCAGAATGGCACAGGCAGGCACATCAACGTATATATATGTTGGTGCCTTGCCGTGGGTGGGGGGTCCGAACGGGACCCCCCGGTACATGCGTCGGTCCCCGTGGCTGGCAGAGCGATCCGGGATGAGGGGGCAGCTATTCGTTTTTGTCCGCCCCCTCCGGATCGCTCCCAGCCAATGCGTGCGCTCCCCCGCCCTGCACTTCCTCCTCCTGTGTAAACACAGGAAGAGGGAAGTGATGTGATCTCTCCCCTCGGCGGTATTTTCAACCGCCGCTGAGGAGAGATCACATTTCACAGTAAGTCTGCACAACACTACACTGACACCAGTACACACAGGCAGACTTAACCCCTTGCAATCACCCCCCCTCCCCCCTGTCACAGTGTCACTGAATACAGTAATCAGCATGATTACTGTACCCTGTATTTAGTGTCAGTGTGACAGGCAGTTAGTGTTAGGTTCAGGGTAACCCCCGTACCCTCCCTAATAAAGTTTTAACCCCTTGATCACCACCCTAGTTAACCCTTTCACTCTCTATTGCCAGCGTCACTAAGCGATCATTTTTCTGATCGCTGTATTATTGTCGCTGTTCCCGCTAGGTAGGTATTTTTTTTTTTTTGCGATTTTTTTTTTTTACTAAAGACATGTGGCTAAATACATTTTGGCCTAAATGTTTGACTAAAATTTTGTTTATTTGTTTTTCCTTATAACAAAAATTAAGAAATATAGATTTTTTTTTCAAAAATGTCGCTCTATTTTTGTACATAGTGCAAAAAATAAAAATCGCAGAGGCAATCAAATACCACCAAAAGAAAGCTCTATTTGTGGGAAGAAAAGGACGCAAATTTTGTTTGGGAGCCACGTCGCACGACCACGCAATTGTCAGTTAAAGCGATGCAGTGCCAAATCGCAAAAAGGGGCCTGGTCCTTTACCTGCATTTTGGTCTGGGTCTTAAGTGGTTAAGAGGGTGGTGTAATAGAGTAGAGGAAATATATAGCCTAGAATATTTAAGATTTAGAGACGAAGAGAAATGGGAAGAATTTGAAGAGAAGTGGGAGAAGTGGAAATGATTTAAATATACAACGGGATATGCTGAAGCGATAGGTGTATAATGCATTAAGTTTAAAGGAGATAGTGATATAATTTATAGGGACGAGCCATTAGCAAGTCAAATATTAAATTAAACGAGAACAAACCACTCATGATGCGAAACCACAGAGGAGACGTTGCGGGCAAATGAATCATGGGCTTATAGCGAAGCCCTTTTTCTTTGGTTTAGTCTGAAGTGGATATAAGGAAAAAAAAAGAAAAAAAATCTAAGCTGGAAACTCCTTGGATTTATAATTTAAAGACTTTTGTCCCAATGACTCTTAAGATGGATTGGGACGTAAACTGTTTGATAAATAATAGTTAATTTTATGTTCTTTCTTTTTAAAAGGGTAAAGATATAGATGTACCCCTATTGAGTCATTGGGCCAGATTCAGGAACAGTTAGGCTGGCGGATCCAGTGATCCGCCAGCCTAACTGTGACTTTGAGCCGGCGTTTCTGTTTTCTGTAACCAGAAAACAAGAAACGCCGGGTTGAAGTTCCGATGCGAGCAGCGTAACTGAGTTTCGCCATCGCATCGTTACTTCAACTCGTTACTTCAACTTAAAAATATGTTAATGAGCGGAAATCGGCAATTCACGATCGAATTCCGGCGCGACGCAATGACGATACGACGTTTCCGGACGGGATACGCGGCGCATAGATATACCTACATGGGGTTGGAGTATCCTATGTTAGGTATAGGCGTCGTCATCGCGTCGGGAAAAAAAAAAAAACGTCGCTTGCGTAAAACGTTCATTCACAGAATTTGGAGCATGCGCACGGGGATGTTTTGACACTCGACGCATGCGCAGTACGTTGGCGGCGGGAACGCGCTTCGTTTAAATACTACACGCCCCGTACCCGCCCAATTTGAATTCCGCCGGCTCATTTGCGATGCGCTGCCGCAACTTTAGGAGCAAGTGCTTCCTGAATAACAGCACTTGCTGCTAAAATTGCGGCAGAGTAACGTAAATGAGAAGCGTTACTCTGGAGCAAAGATGCTCCCATCTACCTGAATCTGGCCCATTATTGGTATATTATATTATTGTGTTGCTATAAGTCATTTGAGTAGGCATGTTGATGCTGTTTTTATATTTAACATTTTGCAACCCATTGGTTTATTTTAAAAATCATTTTTAAATAATTATTTTTAATATTTTTAAAATGTTAGTATTTAATAACATAAAGTGAGCTATTTTTTGTTTATTTATATATAAGGCACAGGTACATTTTGTAAGTGTAGCTCCAGCCAAAACATTTTTTTAAGCTTTTTGGATAACATAGGGAAGGGTTATCACCCCTGTAACATTTGTTTTGCTGCCTGTACCCCTGTTCAGAAGATTTCACCTAACTTTCTGTCCCAATGACAATTGGATTTTGAAAATTTGGAGTTATTAGGGAAACAAGGATTGGTGATAAAGCATCAGTGGAGACACCTTTTTCCCATATTAACTCTTAGGCCTCGTACACACGATCAAATTTTTCCGCTGAAAACGGTCCGATGGACCGTTTCAGCAGACATCTCCGATCGTGTGTATGGGCTAGCGGACAGATTTGTCCACCCGACAGATTTCAAAGCATGCTTTGAAATCTATCGGGTGGGAATGTGTCCGCCCGACATGTCTGCTGGTTAGTACACTTACCAGCAGACATGTCGTGCCGCACCGCCGCCGAATGGATTCGGCGCATGCGCGGAAGTGTTTTACTTCCTGGTGCGGTGACGTGGCGGCGTCAACGTCACCGCCACGTCACCGACACGTCAGCGCACCGTCTGCTGGCGGGGATTTTGGTTTGCTCGTGTGTACACGCGAGCAAACCAAAATCCCGGCAGACAGATTTGTTCAAATCTGTCGGACGGACAGATTTGAACAAATCTGTCCGCTCGTGTGTATGGGGCCTTACAGGAGAGAATTTCCCTTCCTAGGGGAAGATTTCCTCTCACATCCTGTTGTCTTCCTCCGTCTGCAAGTAGGAGTCATTTGTAAGTCGGATGTTTGAAAGTAGAGGACCGCCTGTATATACTATATGGCCTGCCCTATATACTCTGCAGAAAATTGGGTGTTGGTGGTACCAGAACACTGTAAGCCCTCACAGTTACTCTTGGTGGGCACATGGACGGGCCCTGCTGTGAAATATGAGATCAAAAATTGTAATTTCATGCCCCTGTTAAACTGGGGCAGAGAAATTGGGCCTTATGCACTGGTGGTGGTGCCACAACACTGCAACACCTCACAGATACTCTAGTTGAATGCAGGAATAAGCCCTGCTGTGAAATATTGCAGAAAACATTTTAGTTACACGCCCCTGTTACACAGGGACAGAAAAATTGGGCCTTAGGTGGTGGTGATGGTAAAACACTTTAAAGCCTCACAGATACTTTTGTTGAGCACAAGAATGGGTCCTGCTGTGAAATATTATATCAGAAAATTTAATTATGCGTCCCTGTTAAACAGGGGCAGAGAAATTGGGCCTTAGGCAGTGGTAGTGGTGCTACAACACTGCAACCCCTCACAAATACTCTAGTTGAGCACAGGAACGAGCTCTGCTGTGAAATTTTACAGCATACCCCTGTTAAACTGGGGCAGAAAAATTGGGCCTTAGGTGGTGGTGGTGTTGGCACAACATGATAAAGCCTTGCAGATACTCTTGTTGAGCGCAGGGACAGGCCCTGCTGTGAAATATTTAATTACACACCCCTGTTAAACAGGGTCAGAAAAATTGGGCCTTAGGCACTGGTGGTGGTGCTCTGAAACAAAAATATTCTTAGAAGTTAACAACATGAACATTGAGGAGGAATAGGATAGTCATTCAGAATAAGCGTAGGCAGTCTTCAAGGGATCTCACATTCATAGAAAAAATAATCTGTTACATCAGCATCAGGTGCTTGGTAGATGGTGATCCAAGACTGATTATTTTTTTGAAGTTGAGCCGATCAACTGAGTCAGGCACACTCTGTGATCAGTAACAAAGCCTCCAGCAGCACTGAATGTGCGTTCAGAAAGAACGCTGGATGCAGGACAGGCCAGTAGCTCAATTGCATATTGTGTAAGCTCTGGCCAGTGATCCAACTTCAAGACCCAGTAACCCAGAGGATTATCAGTTGGAAAGGTCTGCAAGTCTGATCTTGCCCCTAGGCATTCCTGTACCATGTAAATAAGACGCTGTCGATGGTTGCTGGAACCGATCAGACCTTAACGCTGCAGACTAAAGAATTGCCTGAACGCTTTGGTCAGATGACCACCTTCTCCACGCCTCCTTCTGTGACTGACAGAAGCCTCAGCAACACGTTGTCCAGGAGGACCAGGAAATTGTAACCTCCCAGGCTCTGGAAACACATTGCACAAACCTTTCTGCAAGGCCTCCTGAAGATGTTTCATCCTCTGCTTCGTCTGCGAAGGCTGGATAAGTTCCGCAACCTTACCTTTGTAACATAGATCAAGAAGGGCTGCCAGCCAGTAATGATCCTTCTCCTTGATACCACAAAAAATCACATCGCCGGATTGTTGAATATGATGACATCAAATACATACAGTGCCTTGAAAAAGTATTTGTACCCTTTGAAATTTTCCACATTTTGTCATGTTACAACCAAAAAGGTAAATGTATTTTACTGGGATTTTATGCAATAGATCAACACAAAGTGGCACATAATTGTGACATAGAAGGAGAATGATAAATGGTTTTCAACATTTTTTTTACATATAAATATGTGAAAAGTGTGGCATGCGTGTATTTAGGGTGATGTGTAGTAGTTTTCCACCATACATAGCAATTTGCTTTTAGGCCCAGTTCACACAGATGCAAGTCACAGCCGATCACAGATGGTACTGCCCATTTGAAGATGACACATGTGCGCAATCAGGAGCCTGTCACCCATCAGTGACCGTCACCTGTCAACTATCAGTGAACGTCACCTGCCACCCATTTGTCACCCATCACACAGCCCATCAGTGACTGTCAACTGCCACCCATCACACAGCCTATCAGTGACCATCACCTTCCACCTGTCGCACAGCCCATCAGCAATGTCACCTTCCAGCACAAAAAAAAAAAAAACAGTGATTAACCACTTCCCGACTGCCGCATGTACATATACGTCCACAAAAGGGCACGTACAGTCAGACAGACGTAAATTAACGTCCCTGCCTTTGCGCAGGTCGGGGGTCCGATCAGGACCCCCCCCGCTACATGCGGCGGTCGGAAATGAGGGCGCGGCTTTTCGTTTCTAGCTGCCCGCTCGCGATCGCTCCCCGGAGCTGAAGAACGGGGAGAGCCATATGTAAACACGGCTTCCCCGTGCTTCACTGTGGCAGCTGCATCGATCGAGTGATCCCTTTTATAGGGAGACTCGATCGATGACGTCAGACCTACAGCCACAGTTGTAAACACACACAAATCTTACAGTGCCCCATGTGGTTAACTCCCAAACTGCAACTGTAATTTTCACAATAAACAATGCAATTTAAATGCATTTTTTGCTGTGAAAATGACAATGGTCCCAAAAATGTGTCAAAATTGTCCGAAGTGTCCGCCATAATGTCGCAGTCACGAAAAAAATTGCTGATCGGCGCCATTAGTAGTAAAAAAAAAAAAATGCAATAAAACTATCCCCTATTTTGTTAATGCTATACATTTTGCGCAAACCAATCGGTAAACGCTTATTGCGATTTTTTTTTACCAAAAATAGGTAGAAGAATACGTATCAGCCTAAACCGAGGAAAATAAAAAAAATTATATATGTTTTTGTGGGATATTTATTATAGCAACAAGTAAAAAATATAGAATTTTTTTCAAAATTGACGCTTTATTTTTGTTTATAGCGCAACAAATAAAAACCGCAGAGGTGATCAAATACCACCAAAAGAAAGCTCTATTTGTGGGAAAAATGCATTAAGGTAAAAAAACATCTCACAGCACCGCCCCCCCCCCCCCCTGGAGCCCCCGTTGTACTTACCTAACCGTTCGAATCTCCCGGGCGCGTCCACGCTGTCCTCTTCGGTTTGATTGGCTAGGCTGGGCGGATTGATATCAGCGCAGCCATTGGCTAACGCTGCTGTCAATCAGAGCAGATGACGCAGCGCACCGGGGGCGGAGCCGAGTGATACAGTCGGCGGCTATGGCCGCCGCTGTATCACGGGAGCGCGCTCGTAAAAGCTTTCCTACGTGCGAGCGCCCTCGCATGAAGAGGGAAAGCTTTTGCGAGGAGGAGCCCAGACAGCCGCCGAGGGACCCCAGAAGACAGCTTTCCGGGCCACTCTGTGCAAAACGAACTGCACAGTGGAGGTAAGTATAACATGTTTGTTTTTTGTTTTTTAAAAAGCCCTGACTTTAGTGTCCCTTTAAGTGGTTAAATACCACCAAACGAAAGCTCTATTTGTGTAAAAATAATCGTTGTTGAAAGTGTGAGAGCACTGAATTCTGAAAATTGGCCTGGGCAGGAAGAGGGTGAAAGTTCCCTGTAGACAAGTGGTTAAAGGGAAATTTGATTGGCCACCAGTAGAATAAAGTCTGAAAGTTTTAATTGTAATTTATTTAGTTGGTTAGTTAGTATGGAATAGAATTGAAGGGTTTTTTTTTTTTTTTTAGTTATGTATTTATTTTATCTAGGTGATACAATTTGTTGTGAACTCTGTGGGGACGTTTTTCATTAAACGTCCTTAGAGCAGAAACCCAGTTATTTGCAATATCTTGGGTATTATAGTAAAGAAAAACATTGTATATAATAAAACATATAAAAGAGGATCTACAGACAGATATAACTATCTGTCTAACTGAACCTCCTGTATCAATATTTCTTGGATGTACATATATGTTAAGAGTCAGGGAAGACTCTTTAGTCTAGTAAAAGGTTGGAACAAGTTGCTTTGATAAATTTGTGGCAGCCTCTTATTATTCAGGTACACAGTTTTTATGTGTCTCTTCGGAAAAACTTCAAATCCCATCATCTTGTATTAAGGGTTCATTGGCCATAAGCAATTTAAACATCTTTACAATATCTTTAAAATGACTATTTTAAACATTTAAATATCTGTAAAAAAAAGAAAAGTGTAACACTAATAATTCTATCACAGTCCACACAGTGTTTTGTAATACATTGTATAATGTGATTGAGTGTTAGTATGATCATTCTGTATAATTATATTCAGAGGCAGTGAGCAGTGTTTAGAGCTTTGACTTATATGATGCATTTAAAAATACATAATGACATTTTAAATACAGGACACTGCTTGCTTTTCATCTATTTTTACAGATGATAACAAAGCAACAACACAAACAGAAAAAAAAAAATATATATATATATATATATATATATATTGTAAGATTTGGGGAATCAAACTCCAGTGGCAGGTGCGTTTTTAAGGGCTTGGTAGCCCACTTTTATTTAAAAACTCACAAAAGGTTCACATATGCAATAGCATCCCTCGCAGGGGGTTTCCACCATTACTGCATTGTATAAACTAAAGCTTAGCCTCCTGGCTTTCAATCCTGGCATCAGACGGCTTCAGGCCTCTAGCCTAAGCCCAAGTTCTGTTCCTCAGAACACACAGCGTTTCCCAGAGATAAGCTCAATCCTTGCTTTTCTCCTAGTCAGCGATTTGCTGCTCAAACATAAAGCGGCATCTGCAACCTGCAGATCTGCACACACTAGCTGCAATCCATGCAGCCTCTCTCTGACTCCTTTCAGAGAGTTGGGAGCTCACCTGGCTCCCAGGGACCAGACTTCCTGTCTGTGGGTGGGGCCCTGATTACTGTTCAGGTGAGCCTTAAAAAAACCCAAGACACAGCTGACCCATTAACATGGGTTTCTTTAGAGAATCTGGCGTAAAGTAGCCATTTCTCACCCCGGACAGGGTCCCATCCTCACAATATATATATATATATATATTAGCGGTCAAAAGTTTTAAAGTTTTAAAACACCATCATTTTTTAATTTTTATTGAAATTTATACAGTTTAATGTCTCAATGTACTCTAAAAATAAAGCAAAAAACAATTGGACATAAAAAAGAAATAGTTTTCTTTAACAAAATGTAATCCAAATTTTTAATTGATCAGAGTAACCGCAATTTGCAGATACAACAGCCAAACACACTTATGGCATTCTTTCTACAATACAAATCAAATCTTGTTCTGAAAGATCCTCCCAACATTGTTGCTGAAGTTCCCACAAACACGTTGCGATTGTAGATTGCTTTGCTTTCCCCGTTCTGTGCAGTTCATCTCAAACCAGCTTGATGATGTTTAAGTCTGGAGAATGTTCTGGTCGTTCCATGATTTGAAACCTACTGTCTTGTTGTTTTCTTCTAACGTAGTTCTGATAGGTATGTTTTGGGTCATTATCTGGCTGAAGTATGAATTCCTGACCAACTAGGCCTATTTCATAGGGTATTGTATGGTGCTGCAAAACACTGTGGTAGTAGTTTTGTTTCAGGGTGCCACTCGAAACAGACCCAGACCATCAAATGTTCTCCTCCATTTTTGACATTTGGTGTTACACACAAAGGAACCATCCCTTCACCTACTCAACAGTGTACAAAAACCCTGCCTGATGAACCAAAGATCTCAAATTTTAATTCATTGGTCCAAAAGAGCCCCTTCCAATCTTCAGTAAAAATTAAGCACCGGTGGTGCTTAATAGCCCAGGTCAGGCAAGCTTCTTCATCTTAATTTGTCATCTTAACAATATCTTTCTTACAGTCAATAAACCTTTCAAAACTGAAGCTCGAAGCCTTCTCTTGACAGTTGAAACTGGGGGTTTTCTAAAGATTCTGACTGGAGATATATACAACACTGTGTACAGTACAGACCAAAAGTTTGGACACACCTTCTCATTCAAAGAGTTTTCTTTATTTTCATGACTATGAAAATTGTAGAGTCACACTGAAGGCATCAAAACTATGAATTAACGCATGTGGAATTATATACATAACAAAAAAGTGTGAAACAACTGAAAATATGTCATATTCTAGGTTCTTCAAGTAGCCACCTTTTGCAGCAGACACATCTCTACAACAACTGTTAAGAGGAGACTGTGTGAATCAGGCCTTCATGGTAGAATATCTGCTATGAAACCACTGCTAAAGAAAGGCAACAAGCAGAAGAGACCTGTTTGGGCTAAATAACACAAGGAATGGACATTAGACCAGTGGAAATCTGTGCTTTGATGAGTCCAAACTTGAGATCTTTGGTTCCAACCACTGTGTCTTTGTGCGACACAGAAAAGGTGAACGGATGGACTCTAATGCCTGGTTCCCACCATGAAGCATGGAGGAGGAGGTGTGATGGTGTGGGGGTGCTTTGCTAGTGACACTGTTGGGGATTTATTCAAAATTGAAGGCATACTGAACCAGCATGGCTACCACAGCATCTTGCAGCGGCATGCTATTCCATCCAGTTTGCGTTTAGTTGGACCATCATTTATTTTTCAACAGGACAATGACCCCAAACACACCTCCAGGCTGTGTAAGGGCTATTTGACCAAGAAGGAGTGTGATGGGGTGCTGTGCCAGATGACCTGGCCTCCACAGTCACCGGACCTGAACCCAATCGAGATGGTTTGGGGTGAGCTGGACCGCAGAGTGAAGGCAAAAGGGCCAACAAGTGCTAAGCATCTCTGGGAACTCCTTCAAGATTGTTGGAAGACCATTTCTGGTGACTACCTCTTGAAGCTCATCAAGAGAATGCCAACAGTGTGCAAAGCAGCAATCAAAGCAAAAGGTGGCTACTTTGAAGAACCTAGAATATAACATATTTTCAGTTGTTTCACACTTTTTTGTTATGTATATAATTCCACATGTGTTAATTCATAGTTTTGATGCCTTCAGTGTGAATCTACAATTTTCATAGTCATGAAAATAAAGAAAACTCTTTGAATGAGAAGGTGTGTCCAAATTTTGGTCTGTACTGTATATATATTAATGCTGTATAATGCTTTTAAGCCTGCACATGACAAATCAAATAACAATTAAAAATGTTAATGGAAATTATTAAAATGGATTTAATGTACATATGTGTAAGTATAGCCAAACCATGTTTTAGTTATGGATAAAGTGGAGTTTTAAAGCCTATATTAAGTTTTCATTGTTGTCTCTTTTCCTGCTAGTAACATTCCTTTCCACTTTTCCTGGTCACCACTATCACAAAATCAGAAAGTGATGGAAAATCCAAAATGTTACAAATGTCACAAGTATAAGAGACAGAAAAAAAAATCTTACATGGGGACACTTGTTCCTGTGCCAGATTTCTAAGAGGTAAATTGTCTTAATTTTGTGTCATTCTACCTTACCTTCCATGTTCCACCACTGGAACCTCCTCGATTTCTCGTGGCAGCTGTAGGCAACAAAGCGTATTTTTACTTAAATTATTTCGTATGCATAATGGCTGTTACAACAACATTCCTAAGAACACAGCCACCACATCTAGAGATTAGCAAGATACAATATATCACATATTTGTTCTTGGGTTTAGATGTGCTTTAAACTTGGTCCTCATATTCTAGACATGCCATGATGAAATATTTTATCCACCAAGGCTCCATTCACACATGCTGTGGCCATGACTCACAGCACGGGGGCCTGAATTTGCACCTGAATTTCACCGGAAGATGCACGGGACCCTTCTTCAATGCGGACCGCAGCTGCCCTGGATCTGTGTGAACTGGCTCCAATTCGTATATATGTGAACCCAGCCCTACAAAGCAAATGGAAAATTGGTAAATTGTTATATCCAATATATTGTTTTTTTTTCTAAATTGTTTATCTCATGTTTTTTGTAATGAATAATAAAGTAAAATACAAATCATAAGATAAGTATTATCTCATCCCTTTTTATATTTTCCTATTGGTTTATTTGCAGGTAATACAAGTATTGATATACAAGTTATTTACAATTCTTGCATTAGTCTTTGCTTTATTTTTGATGGATTTTGTATTTAAAAATTGTAATCAGAGTCCTGTTATATTCTTCTACATAAATTATTTCACGTTTTAAATGGTATTACTTATTTTTTGCAACTTTTATTACCTGTTATCTTACTAAAACATTTCAGTATTACAGTTCTGTGCAGTAAATCACTTCAAGGCATCTTCTAAATTGTATCTATAAACCAAAAATACAACATTCATCCATGACATCACAGCCATTAACGGTGAATAGCTAAAAAAATTCTCAACCTGCTGCAAAAGTCAGTAACAAATACACCATAAGAATAATTGCTTAAATGTTTGTATTTTGTGTCCACAAAATGGACAGTACCTGGTAGCCTATAAGTTTACTGGTGATGTATTTTCAGATTTAAGTTTTCCCTCATATAGATTATTCTTATTGGGTCTCTAAATCTACAAAGTAGTAGTCTGCCAAGGAAATATTATTAGAAGAGTGTGACAATGACAGCTAAGAACCTCAGTGCAATAATAGAATTTATTCTACTCGGATTTTCAGACCATCCCAACATACAACCATGGCTGTGCCAATTATTCTCATTTGTCTACGTGACCACACTGGCCATTAACATTCTCCTTATAGTGGCCGTCAGAACAGACAACCGTTTACACAACCCTATGTATTTATTTCTTACTAATTTGTCCTTTTTGGACATCTGTTATACATCAATTATTGTGCCCAAGATGCTACTTAATATGGTTTTGTCAGCAAAAACTATTTCATATGCTGGTTGTATTCTTCAAGTTTACCTGTATCTTTTTATGGGTGAGACAGAGTGCATACTATTGGCTTTCATGGCCTATGACCGATATGTGGCTATCTGTAATCCCTTACGTTACAATGTTATTATGAATATAGTCTTTTGTACTAGGTTGATTTGTTTTTCTTGGGTGGCTGGGTGTAGTATAGCCTCCTTTGATATATATTTTATATGTAATTTAAAGTTCTGTGGACATGTCACCATTAACCACTTCTTTTGTGAAGCTCCATCTTTACTTCAGCTAGCATGTGGGGATATCTCAGTGGACAACATCATAAGTTTGGTCGGTGGGTCCATATTGCTTCTAATGCCCTTGTGCCTCATCCTCTTTTCATATATACAAATTTCCTCAGTTATTGTGAAACTCCCATCTGGACGATACAAAGCCTTCTCAACATGCATTTCCCATGTTATCGTGGTGACCATCTTCTATGGAACATCCATATTCATGTACATGAGACCAAGGAATTCAGACACTGGGATGACAGACAAGATAGTGTCGGTGTTCTATACAAGTGTTACACCAATGTTAAACCCTTTAATCTACAGCCTAAGAAATAAAGATGTTCAAAAGGCTCTTGGACAGTTGACAAGGCGTACAATTGTGCTAAGGTGGCAAACCAAATAAATAAACCATTTGACAGCTGTTCATTCATCAGACGAAAAACAGGAATTATCTGAGGCCAAGATTATCTATCTCTCTATCTATTTATTGAGCGTTGTCACTCACAGCCACTCGTCTACAAGGCAGACCCTCAATTTCTTAACTATTCTGTAATTGTTATTGATTGTTATTTTGTTTCCAGATGGAATATTGTTTCTTCTTATCCCGTTGACACAAAACAGCTCTTGTTATATGTCCTGCAGAAAAATAATATTTGCGTAGACTTTTACTGAAGTGTCCAAACTCTGATTTGAATATTTATTTAAGCATTTATGTTCTGTGGTTGCATTTATATCTTGTACAAAAAAAACTTGTTTTTATGACAGCTGGTACATTGAGAGAACTCCTATAAACTGTATAATACTGGTGAGATTCATTTAAAGTCCCACTTACCCCTTAGAGGTTTTTTTGTTTGTCTTTGATTAGTGCAAGGGCTGGTACCTACCAGTGTTACTGTGTAGGAACTAATATTGGGTCCTAACCAAGTTTTTACATATAAAATTGTCTTTAAATTATGATGGACTTGCATTGTGGGAAGCTGAGAAAGTTATACTGTATATTGAGGAATACTGGTATATTCAAAGTTCTTTCTCAAGGTAAACATTCACACTGTTACTGTATATTGTTTAACATGCTGACATCAAAGACATATAATGCATCCCTCAACCATAAAAATACTTAGGGGTCTATTTATAAAACATTTTCTGTGTGAATATTTACTCATTTGGGGTGGCACAGTGGTGTAGCCTAGCAGCAAAAGGGTCGCTGGATTGAGTCCCAACAATGACACTACATTGAGTTTGCATATTCTCCCTGTGCCTGCGTAATTTTCCTCCCACACTCCAAAGACATGCTGGTAGGGTAATTGGATTCTTTCTAAAATGGCCATAGTATGAATTCGTTTTCGTCCGAATGCATTTTCGTCCGAATTTCAGGTATTTTCGTTATCTTTTTAACAAACGATAACGAAAGCACAGAAAACAAAAACCGAAAGATCCGACATAAACAAATGCTTTATTTTTGTTTTCGTTGCGGTCGAATGTGCCTAACCTTAACTCTATTAGTCCAATATTATTCTACATAGAGAGAAAAGATTTGACATAGAGAGAAAAGATTCGACATAGAGAGAAAAGATTCGACATAGAGAGAAAAGATTTGACATAGAGAGAAAAGATTCGACATAGAGAGACATGAAGATTCGACATAGAGAGACATGAAGATTCGACATAGAGAGACATGAAGATTCGACATAGAGAGACATGAAGATTCGACATAGAGAGACATGAATATTTGACATAGAGAGATATGAAGATTCGACATAGAGAGAACTAAATAAATTAATTTTTCGGACGAAAACGAAATTACGAAACAAAGGATTTCAGTGTGAACATGTCTAGTATGAATGTGAGTTAGGGACCTTAGATTGTAAGCTCCTTGAAGGCAGGAAAGTAATGTGATTATATATGTAAAGTGCTGCGTAAAGTGGCGGCACTATATAAGTACCTATAATAATAATTTGTGCAAAAATAATACCCATAATGTTTGAAATATTTTTATTTGTTGCCTTTTTTTCCAGGTGACATGTAATATAGCTTCCTGCTCATGGCCACACCCGATAGTCCTGTCTGGCACATTGAGTCAGGGATTCTTGGCTGACAGGTGAATGTAAACTATTAGCAGCGATAGTGTGAACCAAATGGCATGGGATCCCCCACAAAATCCATACCAGACCCTTACCTGGGCATGCAGCCTGACTGACCAGGAAAGGGCACGTACCCACCTTCTGAACCATACTAGGCCACAAGACCTCAACAATAGGTTGGTACCTTGTCAAGAAGGACCCCTGCCAAACCACCAACCACCATGTTTAACCTCCTTTATGACCAGGACATTTTTTGTTATCCAGCACTGAGCTACTTTAACTGGCAATTGTGTTGTTGTGCAACACTGTCACTGTCAATATAGTTTTCTTTTAATGGTATTTAATCAACAATAAGCTATTTATTTTTTGTGCTATAAATGAAAAAAGACTGAAAGTTTTGAAACAGTATTTTCTGCTTTCTGTTATAAAAAACTTACCAAATATAAATCTAATTTCTTAAAAATTTAGGCCAACATGTATTTTGCTACATATCTTTGGTAAAATAAAAAAAATAAAAAAACAATAACTGTATATTATTTGGTTTAATAGACTTATAGGGCCAGATTCAGGTAGATGGGCGCTTCTTTACTTTGGAGTAACGTTTCTCATTTACGTTACTCCGCCGACACTTTCGGCGCAAGTACTGTTATTCACATAGCAGTTGCGCGTAAACTTGCGCCAGAGTAACGATAATGCGCTGGCGTAACCCGACGCAAGTGGAAGTGGGTGTGATCATATGTAAATGATGGGCGGAGCCCAGCGCAGAGGCTTACGTTCAGCGTATCATCCACGGAGCATGTGCAGTAAGTGAGGCTTCACTCGGCCCCCTTGTGCGCATGCTCACAACTTCCGTCGGCACCACTTCATGGGACACGTCAGCGCAATGCGTTCCGTTGGGCGTTTAAATGCGCCCGTAGATGCGCCATTCCGGCACTAAAGTATATCCTGTTCCCCCTCCCCGCAGTGAAGTTACTTTTGTTCTGAGATGGCTGCTCCCATTCCCCGCAAACACACAGGAGAAAGCTGAACTCTAAAGGCCAGGAGCTGTCAGCCGTCATCTCGGCTATGGAGACCTATGATGTCTTCCTCCATGGCTGTAAAAGTTGACAGACAAGCATGGACAGAGGTGTTGTCCTGCAAGTGGGGGTGCTCAGCTAGCTCTTATCGTCGGTAACGCTTCTGTAGCTGCTCTCCTGCTGACCTGAGGCCGTCTGGAGTAAAGATAAAGCAGCTATTTGTAGAAATAACTTTGCATCGGACGGACGAGATACGCGCGGCGCATGTAGCCGGCGTATGGTGCTAATCCGTTTGCGAATCGGGAAATATCCCTCATTTGCATATTTGCAGGGGAAATCAATAGGCGCGACTGATGCGCCAAGCGAAATTATGCGCTGACGAGACTCTGGCATCGGAAAGTTAAGCCGATCGGAAATGGCCCGTTTTCTGTCGCATCTAGTTTGGTGGGTACAGCCACATAGAAACGAGGGCGCATCTTCACAGTTCCGCGGCGCATATCGAATTACTCCAGTGCAACTCTACCTGAATCTGGCCCATAGTGGGACTGTGATAGTGTGGTGACCAATATGGCACTAGCTGATGCTGGTTGGGAAGTACACTAACTGACTAACACTGACATCATTAGTTTCACTAATACAGTGATCAGTACTAATACTGTACACTATCACTGTACTAATGGCATTGGCTTGGAAGCGGTTAACTTCTAAAGGCAATTAAAGGGTTAACGGTGTGCCTAACAATGTGTAATATGCACTATTTTTACTTTTCTGTCTGTTTGTTTTTTAAGTACAGAACTCTGTATGTGATTGGCCACAGCCAATCAGCTGACTTCAGTCAAAATCAAAACTCGTTCATGTATGCCCTGGCCTGGGCATATTACTCTGGGCAGGCAGCAAGTGGTTAAGAAAAACAAGAGCCTTTTCTCCACAAACATAGCCCAGTGGTCATGACAATCTGTGTACAGCGGGCTTACTAGACTTTAGAAGCTCCCTTTAAAAAAAATGTAGTCTTCAAAAACCATCCCCTCTATAAGAATGTGTAAGGAGCACAAGGTAACCTTACCTACTGTATTCACAAAAAATGTACTAAATTATAGTAGTCAATCGTGTAGAATTTAGTAGTAATAGTAATAACAGTTTGTAAATAAACACACCCCCCATCGACACATTCAAACCCATCATTTGACTCCCACTGAATGAAATCTCCTGATCCCAGATGCCACAATGTAGACAAGAGGGTGGAGTCTCGTTGCTGACTTCATTTACCGTATATGGTAGAGACCATTTTTGGTCACTCACATCAATTGGATACCCATGATATAATTGACCAAATATAGTCATGTCCAGATCAATAATAAAGATAGCTGATTGTCAGGAGCAAGAGTCTGGCTCTACATTGCTCCCTGCCACCTGATTTACGTTGTTGCCAGGAAATGAAGATGAGACCCCCTTTAATTCCAAAAGCTGGAGGCAGCAGCAAGCTTCTCTTAGGCTTTTATTCCTGTTACAACAAGCCTCATTCTATGGACATTGCCTCCTCCCTCCTCATTGACCAGCAAAACTGCTCCTCCTGCACAACATACCAGTTTTTTGGGAGTGCTGTTGTATTGCTTGTATCTGTTCCTCTAGCCCAGGGGTCTCCAAATCTTTCAAACACAGGGCCAGTTTATTAGTTTATTGCCCTTCAGCCAGCAAGGGCAGGATTTTTTTTTACGGGCCCGGCATAAGTGAGAATAAATATGGCTTTAGGGTTGGTGGTCAATAGAAGCAGTGTCCCTCTTAGTAAGAGGAATAGGATCCCATCACTGGTATCGGTGGAAGAAATAGTGCCCCATTGTTGATGTCAGTGGGAGGACTAGTGCCCCAAGGGACAGATAAAGGCTAGCAAAGGGCCGCATCTGGCCCGCATGCCGTAGTTTGGAGACCCCTGCTCTAGCCTGTTTGGCTATGGCAATACAGTGCGCTATTTCAGCATCATAAACTCAGGGCTCTGGTTTTCTGATACCATTTTGCTTTCTGACTGCCAACCAGTTGGACCTTCTGTGTCCCTGCCTTTCAACCTGTCTTGGATTGCCTTGTTGCTGACCTTTGCTGTAAAATTGGATTACTGCCAGCTTTGACTTCAGACTCTTGCCTAGATTATGCACTCCGCTACCTGCCTTGATCTTGGAATCATTCTCTATTAGGGATGAGCCGAACACCCCCACGCTCGATTCGCAGAATCTTCTAAAGGACCGAACGTTCACGCAAACATTTAGAACCCCATTGACGTGTATGGGACTCGAACGTTCGAATTCAAATGTGCTCATTTTAAAGCCTAATATGCAAGTTATTCGCGTAAAACGTATTTGAGAATCCGGGTCTTGCCCCAGGGAACATGTATCAATGGTAAAAAGTAAAAAAAAAAATGTAGTTTTTTAAACTTTTTACCATTGATACATGTTCCCTCGTGCAAGACCCGGGTTCTCAAAGATGTTTTCACAGGCAAACTATAGACACCCAGCAGGTACAATATTAAAGGAATTTTTCATTTTTATTTTTTTTGGCCAATTATGCTCTGGCTTTGGCCAATTATGGCTCTCCGTTTTTTCCGCGCTGTGATTGGCCAAGCATGCGGGTCATAGTGCATGCTTGGCCAATCATCAGCGCACAATGCCGCAGTTAATTATGGGCCATGACGCGCCACTCGAATTTGGAGCGAATGGCCCATAACGTTCGAATTTCGACGAACGGTCGAACAGACAATGTTCGAGACGAACATACGTTCGAATCGAACGTGGAGCTCATCCCTATTCTCTATATTACACAGTGAGCTTCAGCCTTCCAAGATGACCAGCAGCTTCTGGACTGTGGCATTGATGCTCTTCTGCAGTGATTACAACCTGGACTTCAGGTGCTCTTTCCTGTTTTCTGCTTAGCCCTGATGCTCTCTGGCCAGGAACTATAGCATTATTTAAGACCTGGGGGCAACCAGGTACCAGTAGGCCTGCTTGCCTTAAGAAAACTGGTGATGCTAAAGGCAGAAGAAAGTCTTCCCAGCTATCATTTGTGACCTAGGTATTGGGCTGATAGTCACACTGATATATCCATTCCTAATAATTCTACCAATTCTTGCAAATTTGGACCTTCACAGACATTCGTGAGTGGTTTAGACATGCAGGAACAACCCAAATCCTCTGAGGTATCTATTTCAACTTCTGGGTAACCATTTGATTTTAGACTATGAAGGAGATCAGTGAAGGTGTGCATTAAAGACTTTTGGTGCTGGCTTATCAGAGGGAACACATAAGAAAATTGCACAATAATGTCTAACTAGAGTTCATAGTTGGTTGAGGGTTGAGGCTTTTTAAGAATTATATCTTTATTGGGTTTAGTGGTAGTAAATGTTGTTTTAAAAAAAATGCAGAGATACAGGATATGTATGAGAAAAGAGACCCTATTGGTCTCTTCTCTCATAAATGCTTCCTCCTGCCTGTCAGCCATCATGTACACTGAGCCATGCATGTGCAGCTCAGTGAACATTTTTAGACCCAATTAGTGCCACTAGGATGTGACTCCCGTGCCCATTGTGACCTGGCCAATCAAGTGGCTGAAGGCATGGGACCCGGAAAGAAGACCAGCGGCTTGTTTATAGTGCTGCACTGGAGAGCTCAGTTTGACAGATGTGTCTGTCATTATGTGCTAATATTTTGTGCATACTAGCACATTATGGCATAACCCACCTGGGGGCCCCTAAAAATAAGAAATTACGGCAGTACCACATTAAAGGATTCTGTGGTTGCAGGAATGCAAATTGTATAATGTATGGCCTGCTTTAGGTTAGCTGATATTTTTAGGTAGGCTATGTTGATGAGGACAAGACCCACTTCGCCCTTTTTTGGCCTGCTGGATGTATGGGTCTGCTGAAAGGAGGACTTTTAAATAAGGGGGCACCAGATATTCTGCCACCTCCTAGGAGGATGAGTAAGAGGCACTCACCCCTGGTTACTCACTCAGAAAAAGGAAGATCCATGTCAATGACGTGAGGACAGAGACAATCTGCTCCAGACAGACTCTGGCCAAGAATTATATTTTCCCACCCAACATCCTCCACAAGGCCTATTCCACAGTAGAAGGTATTTTCTCACCCACTATTTCGAAATTCACATAGGGGAGGCCGGGATCTGGGGGTCCCCTTTATTAAAGGGGTGTTCCAGATTCCGATAAGCCCCCCACAACCACCGGGCAAGGGCTGTGGGGATGAGGCCCTTGTCCCCATCAACATAGGGATGTGGTGCTTTGAGGGGTCACAGACCCCCAAAGCATCCTCCCCATGTAGATGGCATGTGGTCTAGTAAGGTTCAGGAGGGGGGGCGCTCTCTCGTCCCCCCTCTTTTCCTGCCGCCTGCCAGATTGCATGCTCAGAGAAAGGGTCTGGTATGGATTTTTGGGGGGAACTCCACGCCATTTTTTTAAAATTTGGGGTGGAGTTCCCCTTAAAATCCATCCCAGAACTAAAGGGCCTGGTAATTAAATTTGTGGGGACACCCACGCATTTTTTTTTTTATCAATGACTTTCAATGCCTATTCTCTGTATTGCTGGGAGCCGACAATTCATTATAACCGGGAGTGATTTTAAATGACTTTTTTCCTTTAGAATTGAAACTTTGTGCAGGGACAGTTCTAAGCATGGGAATCAAGCGCTGCTTTACAAGCATACTATACACACACCCCCTAAGTACGAAATTTAAAGGAATATTTCACGTTTATTGTTTCAGTTCAAGCATTATTAAAATCACTGCTCCTGAAAAAAACATCAGTTTTTAAAACTTTGCATTGATACATGTCCCCTGGGTTAGGACCCAAGTCCCAAAACACATGTTATGACACTAACTTGCATATAAGCCTTTAAAATTAGCACTTTAGATTTCTCCCATACACTTTTACTTTTACTTTCGTTTTTTTTTTTTATTTGCCGCGAACACCCCAAATTGTTCGCTGTTCGCCGAACAGACAATGTTCGAGTCGAACATGAGTTTGACTCAAACTCGAAGCTCATCCCTAGTGCTAAGGTAGAAGTGATGAGAACACTTAAGTATGTCCCCATGTTGATGAGAACTAGGGCCTTCTCCCCACAAGCCTGGCCCTGTAGTTGTGTGGGTTTGCAAGTGAGGATTTTATCAAAATCTAGAAGCCCTCTTTAACCACTTCAGGTCCGCGCTATTAACAAAATACGTGAACAGCGCGGACCTGAGGCCCGGGGTCACGTCATTGGACGTGATTTGCTTGTAATTCCCCGGCGGGGAAAACAGTCCCGACGCATCACCGAGGATCCGATGCGTGTACCCGGCGGCCGCGATCTCCGTCAGGTACACGCGATCGTCGGTGAGAGAGCAGGGACGTGGAGCTCTGAGTGTAAACACAGAGCTTCACGTCCTGTCAGTGAGGTGACAGATGCTGTTTCTCTTGTACATAGGGAGACAGCATCGGTCACCTCCCCCAGTCACCCCCCTCCCCCCATACAGTTAGAACACACCCAGGCAATACATTTAACCCCTTCCTCACCCCCTAGTGTTAACCCCTTCAATGCCAGTCACATTTATACAGTAATTAGTGCATTTTTATAGCACTGGTCGCTGTATAAATGTGAATGGCGCCAAAAATGTGTCAAAAGTGTCCGATGTGTCCGTCGCAATATCGCAATCCCAATAAAAATCGCAGATCGCCGCCATTACTAGTAAAAAAAAAATATAAAAAAATAAATCATAATTATGCCCCCTATTTTGTAGGTGCTATAACTTTTGCGCAAAGCAGTCACTTATTGTGATTTTTTTTTTTTTTTTTTACAAAAATACGTAGAAGAATACGTATCGGCCTTAACTGAAAAAAAAATATATATATATAAAAAAAAAAAAAATTGGATATTTATTATAGCAACAAGTAAAAAATATATATATATTTTTAAATTGTCGCTCTTTTTTTCATTATAACGCAAAAAATAAAAACCAAATCAAATACCACCAAAAGAAAGCTCTATTTGTGGGGAAAAAAGGGATGCCAATTTTGTTTGGGTGCCACGTCGCACGACCGCGCAATTGTCAGTTAAAGCGACGCAGTGCCGGAAGCTGAAATTTCGCCTGGGCACGAAGGGGGTTTATGTGCCCAGTAAGCAAGTGGTTAACAATAAGGGGATGCCTAGATACTGCCCCCACACATGAATAAGTAAGGGGTAGGTAGTACTCCCCCATGTCGAGGGCTAGTGTTGTGATATGGTTTGGGGGGACTCACACTAGTTCTCCCTTTTCTTGGCCAGCCAGACTGCTTGTTAAGAATAGGCATCTGGTATGGGTTTTTAGGGGGGCTTACACTTTCCTTTGTTTTGTTTTTTTGAAGAAGGTTCTGTTCCCCATTAAAATCCATACCAAATTGAAAGAATCTGGTTTGCATTAGGTAGGGATGTGATATAGCAAAAGTGAAATTTAAAAAAGAAAAAAATATATATTGTTTATTTAAACTGTCAACAAATAACATGTCATTCCTGGCACATAGCAGACTCTAAAGGCCACTGGGTTGCCCCTGAAGTATCTATCAAGTCATGACAGGGTTGGTTATTTGTGTTCTAAGGTGGGAAAATTGTTGGCAAGCCAAGTCTAGCTGCTTGCTGACCACCATATAGCAGTTTTGGCATCAGCTTTGTGCCGGCACTCGCTGATCATCGGGAAGAGATTCAAAACAGATCTTTGCCTATGTAAACAAGGCAGAGTTCTCTCCTGGCAGCGGGGAAGGGATGGACTCTGTGTTCCTGAAAATAAGGGACTCAAATCCATCTATTCCCCTAGTAAAAGCAGTGCACATAGTAAACACAAACACTGGCTGGGCACACAGTTATCTCGTTGATCGCCTAATGCCGCGTATACACGATCAGATACCTGATGGAATTTTCCATCGGAATTCCGCTGAAGCTGACTTCCATCAGTCTTGCATACACACTGTCAGACCAAATTCCGACCATCTAAAACGTGGTAACGTAAAACACTACGAGGAGCCGAGAAAAATGTAGTTCAATGCTTCCGAGCATGCGTCGACTTGATTCTGAGCATGTGTGTTTTTTTTTTCTCCATCGGAGTTGCAGACAGACGATAGGAATTTACAATCTTTTTTTTTTTCCATTGGAAAATGGGAAAAAACATGTTCTATTTCTAAACACTGATCGTATGTACGCAGCATTAGATGTTCAACCCCTCCCCTACAGTACCATTAGTACAGTGACAGTGCATATTTTGAGCACTGATCACTGTATTAGTGTCACTGGTTCCTGCAAAGTTAGTGTCAGATTGTCTTCCACAATATTTCAGCCCCACTATAGAAAAAGATTCCACCTCAACAGAACCAGGTGTCCTGTCGCCAACATCCCAAATATTGGAAAATAAAAGCACCCTGGGACCGGAAGGCAACATTAACACCAAAAGTCTAAAAGATATACATTTTATTGCAAAATATGAAATACATCAACAAAAAACTGTCTGTGCAAAGACAAATACAAATATCAATATGAAATATTGTAAGACATATACAGATACTTGGTGAGTCACTGATGTACCCGATGCATTTCTAGCCTAAACACCTGCCTTTAGGGGTAATAACAAACAGAGCTGTATTCGTATAGTAATTCTATCAATGAAAAAACATAGCATTATAGAGAACATCAAAATAGACTGTATTGGAGGGCCAAGGTACATTCAATGTCACATACTATTTAGCATCTTGTAAGTTCATGCACTTTAATAGTAAAAGACCTGTGTAAGGACGATTGACACTAGGTAAACCGAACCGGCAAGATGGAGAAATGGCTGCCCCCAGAGCATAGGATATGCACCTTATAGAGGGTCACAGATGAGAGACATCAAAGATGGTTTGACCGGGAATATTGTATAGAATCTAAGTTTCGAATAGATTAGTCCTTGGCTTGAATAAAACAAATGGCAGCCTCTGAAGGTTCCCTTATTTGGAGGGATCTCCCCTGTGACCACCATCTCCCAGTGTGTAAGATGGCTCTGGCGGCTCTATCGCAGTCCCACTATAAGTTGCTGATCGACATCATTACTAGTATAAAAAAAAGTTATAAATAAAAATTACAGTATATATCCCATAGTTTGTGGAAACTATAATATTTGCATAAACCAAGAAAAGTATACCGCTCTGAAAAACTATTAATCCCCGTTGCTTCCATCCCAACAAACCAAGAGGGTGCTAGTTGTGCACAATTTGCATGGGATGAAAGAAAAAAAAAAAATCCTGGACTGCCGCACTCCTCAAAAAACGATGGGCCAGATTCACAGAGCGATTACGCCGGCCTAACAGGAGATGCGCGGCATAAGTCTAAATTTGCGCATGCGTTTCGATACTCCGCATCCCCAAAACGAGACACGCAAGAAATCTCCTTTTTTCGTCTAGCGTAATTTCGTTAGACAGGCGCATCTGTCCGCGCAAAACTGCGCTAGACACACCATTGATTTGCTATTCAAATATGCTAATGAGGGAGTTACGGGGATCCACAAAAGAACGTTGGTGCTACGCGCTGTGTGCAACAGCTGCACGGCCTGTCTAAAATTAGACCATAGAAAAGGTGGTCTAAAATTAGACAATTCGTCTACATGTCAGAGAAAGCAACACCGTTAGTGAGGAGCAGAGCAGTCACACGTGTTGCCCAACAATCTGTATGCCAACATGCCAGGGACATCCTCGCTTATAGCTATACTACTGACTTTAGACAAGCAAAGAAGGAGGAGGGCACAGAGGAGGGCATGGGAGAGGATATAACGCACCCGCATAGACCTCTTTGGCATGAGTGATTCTGAGGTGTATCGCATCTTCAGATTCACCCTCATGCCATTCTGGAATTAACCATAACCTTGCAGGAGGACATCACCAGCCCAACACACCGCTCACATGCAGTGCAGCCACTGGTCAAGGTCATGGCAACACTCCATTTCCTTGCCAGTGGCTCTTTTCAAAGAACAAGTGGAGTGGTGGCTGGGATGTCACAATCCTCCGTGAGCAGATGTGTGCACCAGGTTGTCCCTGCAATCCTCAGATGCATGGCCAACCAAATCATCAAACCCACCCAGGAGGACCTGCGGCTGAAGGCAATGACAGATTTCTACAGAATTGCCAGATTCCCACGCACCGTGGGGGCCATTGATTGCACACATGTGGCACTCCAGCCCCCCCATGAGACAGAGCACATATACCGCAATCGGAAGCATTGGCATTCCATCAACGTACAGGTGATAGTCGATGCCCAAGGCCTCATATGGCACTTCTGTGCCAAACACCCCGGATCCAGCCATGACAGCTACATATACAATCAGAGCCCCATCCGAATGGAATTCGATCAGAACCTGTATGGGGACACCTGGCTGGTTGGTGAGTGACATGGGTGGCAGGCATGACTGCCCCCCCCCATGATGCACACATCACAAGGGGCACATGCATGACTAACATCCTCCTGTGTTTTTCCTTACAGGTGACTCTGCATATGCACTGGGACCCCATCTCATGACTCCTATCCGGAACCCCCAAACCCCAGGAGAGGAAAGATACAATGAAGCCCACACCCAAACACGTGCAGTGGTGGAGCGCACCTCCTGAAGTCACGTTTACGATGCCTGGATAAGTCTGGGGGGACCCTGTTGTATTCACCCAACTTCGTGTGCCAGATCATTGGTGCATGTTGCATTCTGCACAACTTCGCAGTGAGAAA
Source organism: Rana kukunoris (assembly GCA_029574335.1). Classification (NCBI taxonomy): domain Eukaryota; kingdom Metazoa; phylum Chordata; class Amphibia; order Anura; family Ranidae; genus Rana; species Rana kukunoris. Next base: position 35,601,417 of record CM056052.1, read on the forward strand.
GGGCCTGCAGATTGACCTATGTGATGACCTGACCCCTGAACCAGACAATCCCCCCCTAACCGAGGTTACCCCGTCTTCTGAGGGAAGAGCAGCCAGGAGACAGCTCACAGTAGGCATCTTTGCACGTTAAACACACACATTAATCATGGCACAATGAGAATGCATGCATGCACACCACTGTGGTCCCTAGCACAGACACATCACATTAAAATAACAAAAAAAAAACAAGGGGAAAAACAAATTAATGCCGTTGGCGTGAGCCACGCCTGGGGCGCCCACGGCCACGGCCCCGGCTCCTCAGGAGAGACTCATGGGGAGGGGGGGTTATCCGGGGAAGGAGGAGCAGCCCCTGGTCTCTGCCCACCTGGCGGCCTGCCCTCCAAGGCCACGGCAATTCTGTTCAGGCCAGCACCTAGTGTTGCCGTGTTGGCCTGGATAGCCTGGGTGAGGGCCCTCACATCCTGCCCAACGTCTGCTGTTGTAGTCTGCAGTGCGTTTAGGCAGTTTGTAAGAGCCTGGGAGTGGCAGCCCAGGTCCCCAAGCGTATCCTTTATGGAGGACAGGCTCTCCTCCATCCACCCCAAAGTCTGGATGACCTGTCCCAGATGGCGGGTCTGAAGGGCCTGGTCCCTTCTCAGATTGGCGGGCAGAAGCTCGGCCACCCCCTGGTCTTCTGGGATGACTTCCTGCCTCCAGCTGAGGCTTGTGGCCGGGGAGAAGGGGAGGCCCTTGGGAGAGGAGCCCTGTTGGGGGAGGAGTGGGAGGGGCTAGCCCTTATGGAGGGCTGGCTGCTGCCAGCCAGAGAGGAAGACTTCTCCAAAAATAATAATCCACTGGCTGACATGACATCCTCCTCCTCCTCAAACTCCTCCTCCTCAACCTCCTCCTCTTCAACCTCCTCCTCCGAGGACTCCGGCCTTGTCGGGGGGTCCTCATCAGGCTGGGATGGTGCGGTCAGCCCAGATGGCCCAGCACCCTCCTGCTCATCTGTGGATGACACAAAACATTCACTGGTTGGAGGATCCACACACTTGCCACATATTCCCTTTCACCCTCTCCCCCACACATGCTACACACCTGATAGGGAAAAAAAACCTTACCTGGCATCACGCCTTCATGACTTGAGTCATAGCCGGGCAGGCCCTCCACCTGTTGTCTATGAAAGGTCTGGGCCACCGCACGCTTCTCCGCTGTCAGCTTAACAGGGCATGGTGGGCCCCCTCCTGTGGCCCTGGCAGGGGCTACCATTTTGGCCAGCTTCTTTTTGACCAGACGCCAGAGGTCATTGATTCTCTTTTCAATCCCCGACCGTGTCCGGGTCTCCCCCCCTATGCATTCACCTCGTCAGTAATGTTCTGCAAGATATCACGCCTCCTGGCGGGGGTGGTGTTGGCACTCTCCGGGCCGTGGAGGAAACGCCCATATTGGGAAATGGCCCGAGCAAGAATTTGTTCCTCCCCCAAAGTAAAATTTAACTTCCTCTTTCTCTCCGTCATACTCATACAAAAACTCTCTCCCAAACAATCAGCAAAAATCACTCACAAAAACAATCAGCAAAAATCACTCACAAAAACAAGCAGGAAAAATCACTCACAAAAACAAGCAGGAAAAATCAAGCAAGAAAACAAACAAACAAAAAACTATCAACCAAAAACTCTCACAAGCAGTGACCAAAAATCACTTACAAATATCTTCTAACAAACACTAGATCACACAGTCCACAAATATCACAAAGACAAACCACAACGCAACTAACAACAGAACAAAAGCACCTTGCTGTATAGGGAGGGATACAAAGGGATGTACTTTTGCAAAGGAAGTGGGTTTCTGTCTGTCTATTTATGCTGTCTGCGTAGTTCACGATTTTGCCCTAGTCCACTTCCAATTTCACTGATTCCCGAGTTGTGAGCATGCGCACAGAGGTGCTGACCATGGTCTGCTTCAAGCGCGCATGCGCGAGCCGGCCGGCCCTTCATTTGCATGGGGTCACGGCTCATTTCAATGTAACACGCCCACGTCCTTCCCAATTTGTATTACTCCGCCTTGCGCCTCAGAAATAACGTTGCGCAGGCGCAAATTTCTGTGTAAAACCGACGAGAATAGGGTGATTGCGGCGCTACATTGCGCCAGTCTAACGTAAAGGCGGTGCGTTACGCCGGTCCAGTAATGCGCAGATGTACGTGAATCTGGCCCGATGTCTTTATTCAAAACATAAAAAACAACAAAAAATCAATTGGAAAAAACAGCCAAAGTTCATGCAGTCAAAAAAGGAGTGGACAAGGGGAAAAGGCTGACATGTTTCACATCATGTGATGCTTACTCGTAGCTGCGAGTAAGCATCACACAATGTGAAATTTTTGTTGTTTTTTATGTTTTGAATAAAGACATTGCTTTTGAGGAGTGCAGCGGTCCAGGATTTTTCTTTCATTTGCATAAACCAGTGTTTCTCAACTCCAGTCCTTAAAGGGGTAGTTCCCCCAAAAACCTTTTTTTTAACATTTATTCAGGCTCGTTATGTCAAGGGGAATCAGGTTTTTTTTTTTTAGAAATGAAGCCGTACTTACCGTTTTACAGATGCATCGTCTCCGACGCTTCCGGGTATGGGCTCCGACTATAGGCGTGCCTATTTGATTGACAGGCTTCCGAGGTCGCATACATCGCGTCACGATTTTCCGAAAGTAGCCGAACGACGGTGCGCAGGCGCAGTATAGAGCCGCACCGTCGCTCGGCTTCTTTCGGATACTCGTGACGCGATGTATGCGACCGTCGGAAGCCTGTCAATCAAATAGGCACGCCCAGACCAGACGATCATACCCGGAAGCGACGGAGACGATGCATCTGTAAAACGGTAAGTATTGCTTCGTTTCTAATAAAAAACCACCCGATTCCCCTTGACATAACGAGCCTCAATCAATGTTAAAAAAAGGTTTTTGGGGGAATTACCCCTTTAAGGTGCCCCAACAGGTCATGTTTTCAGGCTTTCCATTATTTAGCACAGGTGCTTCGATCAGTCTCACTGCCTTAGTAATTACCACAGCTGTTTCACATGAGGAAAATCTTGAAAACATGACCTGTTGGAGCGTCTTGAGGACTGGAGTTGAGAAACACTGGCGTGAACCAATCAATATACGCTTATTGGGATTTTATTATCTGAAACGTAGGAGAACACATATTGGCCTAAATTTATTTCATTTTTCTTCAATTTTTTTATTTGATGTGTTTTATAGCAGAAAGTACATGTTATCTTTCAAATTTGTCTGCCTTTTTTTGTTTATGGCGCAAAAAAAAAACACAGTGGTGATCAAATACTACCAAAAGAAAGCTTTATCTGTAGGATTTTTTTAAAATAAATCTTATTTAAGTACAGCATTGCATCACCGCGCAATTATCTGTTAAAGCCGTATCGCAAATAGTGACCTGGTCATTAATAAGGGTACATTTTCAGAAGGTCAAGTGACTAACTAGAGAATGTCCTAATTTAACAGGAACCCGTTTATTTTTTGTTTAAAATTTTCACGATCCATCTTTTTTTATTAAAAGGGTAGTGGTTTGATTGGTCACTAAAAGATTGAAGTCTGCGGGTTTTGTTGGAATTTACTGTATAGAATAACATTGAGAGCTTTTTTTTTCTTCATCTAGATAACAAATTTCTTGTAAACTCTGTAGGGATGTTTTCCATTAAAATTCCTTAGAGTAGAAACCAGTAATTTGCAATACCTTGGGAATTAGATTAAAACACTTTGTACTGTATATAATAAAAGGTATAAAAGAGGATCTACTGAGAGACATAACTATGTACATATTTTAAATCTGTGAAACTTCTGAATCAAAATGTATCGGATGTACATATATGTTTAGAGTCGGGGAAGTCTCTTTTTTCTAATAAAGGTTGGCACAAGTTGCTTTGGAATACTCTTTGGCAGCCTCTTATTATTCAGGCACCAAACTTCAACGGCACTGCGTCTCTTTAACTGACAATTATGCGGTCGTGCAATGTTGGACCCAAACAAAATTGACATACTTTTTTTTCCCAACAAATAGAGTTTTCCTTTGGTGGTATTTGATCACCTCTGCGGTTTTTATTTTTTGCGCTATAAACAAAAAAAAGAGCGTACATTTTGAAAAAAACGCAATATTTTTTTACTTTTTGCTAAAATAAATATCCTTACAAAAAAAATAAAAAATTCTCTCTCAGTTTAGGCCGATATGTATTCTTCTGCATATTTTTGGTAAAAAAACAAACAAAAACAAAACGCAATAAGCGTATATTGATTGGTTTGCTCCAAAGTTATTGCGTCTACATTAGTAATGGTGGCGATCTGCGATTTTAACGTGACTGCGACATCATGGCGGACACATTGGACACTTTTGACACTATTTTGTGACCATTGTCATTTATACAGCGATCAGTGCTATACAAATGCACTAATTACTGTGTAAATGACACTGGCAGGGAAGGGGTTAAACACTAGGGGGCGACAAAGGGGTAAATTGTTTCCTAGGGAGTGATTCTAATGGTGGGGGGATGGGTTACCAGTGACATGACAGCAATCACTGCTCCCGATGACAGGAAGCAGTAGATCCTTGCAATGTCACTAGGCAGAACAGGGAAATGCCTTGTTTACATGATTGTGGGCACCCGGCAGACATGGTGTCCCCGTAGGCACGCTCACCGAGCACGCGGCGGGGAGCGAACGTGCCCGCACGGCGGAAATTTCAAAAGGACGTACAGGTACGTCCCTTTGCGCAGCCTTGCCATTCTACCGACATATATGTACATGCGGCGGTCGGCAAGTGGTTTAAATTCCATCATCTCATATTTAAGGTTCATTGGCCATAAGCAATTTAAACACCATCACAATATCTCTGAAAATAAACTATTTGAAACATTTAAAAAAATTAAAAAATTACATAATAATATTACTTAATATGGTTAATTCTATTACTGTCAACACAATATTTTTTTACACATTGGGGTTGATTTACTAAAACTGGAGAGTACAAAATGGTGCAGCTCTCCATAGAAATCAATAAGCATCCAGATTGAAGTTAGAAGCTGATTGGCTACCATGCACAAATGCACCAGATTTTTCACTTTACATTTTTAGTGAACCAACTCCATTGTATAATGTGATTGAGTGTTAGTTTGATTGTTCTGTATAATTATATTCAGAGTCAGTGAGCAGTGTCCAGAGCTTTGACTTATATGAAGCATTTAAAAATACATGACATTTTAAGTACAGGACACTGAAACTGCTTTTTACCTATTTTTTTTTATATATATATTACAACTCAGCAACAACAGCAAAAATAAAAAGTATATACACTATCTCACTCAACCCACAGCCATTAATGTCTAAACCGCTGGCAACACCCCTAAGTGAACATTTCCAAATTGGGCACAAAGTGTCAATATTTTGTGTGGCCGCCATTATTTTCCAGCATTGTTTTAACCCTCTTGGGTGTGGAGTTCACCAGAGCTTTACAAGTTGCCACTGGAGTCCTCTTCCACTCCTCCATGACAGCACGGAGCTGGTGGATGTTAGAGACCTTGCGCTCCTCCATCGTATATTTGAGGATGCCCGAAGAAGCTCAATAGGGTTTAGGTCTGGAAACATGCTTGGCCAGTCCATCACCTTTACCCTCAGCTTCTTTAGCAAGGTAGTGGTCGTCTTAGAGTGGTGTTTGTTTTGTTATCATGTTGGAATACTGCCCTGTGACCCAGTCTCCGAAGGGAGAAGATCATGCTGTGCTTCAGTATGTCACAGTACATGTTGACATTCATGGTTTCCTCAATGAATTGTAGCTCCGCAGTGCTGGCAGCACTCATGCAGCCCCAGACCATGACATTCCCACCACCATGCTTGACTGAAGGAAAAACACACTTGTCTTTGTAACCCTCACCTGGTTGCCGCCACACACGCCTTACACTATCTGAACCAAATAAGTTTATCTTGGTCTCAATAGATCACAGGACATGGTTCCAGTAATCCATGTCATTGGTCTGCATGTCTTCAGAAAAGTTTGCAAGCTTTCTTGTGCATCATCTTTAGAAGATGCTTCCTTATGGGACGACAGCATGCAGACTAATTTGATGCATTGTGTGGCGTATGGTCTGAACAGTGACAGGCTGACCCCCCACACCTTCAATCTCTGCAGCAATGCTGACAGCACTCATATGTTTGAGATATTTCCCAAACTGCTGATATTTCCCAAAGACAACCTCTGGATATGACCCCTTTGGTCCACCATGATGAGGCCTGTTCTAAGTGGAACCTATTCTGTTAAACTGCTGTATTTGTCACCAGCAGTTTAGACATTAATGGCTGTGTGTTGCGTTATTTTGAGGGGGCAGCAAATTTACACTGTTATACAAGCTGTACACTCACTACATTACATTGTAGAAAAGTATAATTTCTTCAGTGTTGTCACATGAAATATAGCACGATGAACCAAAGATCTCAAATTTCGATTCATCGGGCCATAGGACCTTCTTCCAGTCTTCAGTAGTCCACTGGTGGTGATTTATGGCTGAGGCTAGGCAAGCCTATTTTTCTTATTTTTCCCATCTTAGCAATGGCTTTCTTACAGCCACTAAACCTGTCAAACCTACAGCTTGTATTCTTGTCTTCAAAGTTGAAACTAGGGGTGTCCCATTTTTTAATATATATATATATATATATATACAGTATATATATATTCTCAGTGTGTTCATGTGTATGTATAGCCAATCCATGTTTTAGTTAAAGATGAAGTAGAGGGTCTCCCTGCTAATAAAAATTATTCTTTCCACTTATTACTTAGGCAGAAAGTGAAAATCCAAAAAGTTACAGTTGCCATTAGTATGAGAGATGTGGGAAATCTTTAGTAGGGGCATCTTCTGTTCCAGTGCCTGATTTCTAAAAATTGTCCTTATGTTGTGTCACTCTCCCTTGCCTTCCATGTTCCAGCACTTGAACCTTCTCATTTTTTAATTGCAGCTGGCACTTTGTGATTTTACTCTGTGTTGCTGCCATGGTATGTAATGCATCACATGATGTATCATGTGACCGTTTCATCTCTTTAACCTTAGCTGGGACTGCTGTCCCTGCTTAGACATCAGAGGTGTTTGCTTACAGTCTAAGCCTATGTCCGAACCCAAAGCATTAACATAGAGCCTGCACCCCTGACCCAGCACCAGAGGGGTAGAGAAAGGAAGCGCCACCTAAGTGCAGTATTAAAGAGGTTATTTTAATGACACATTGTACAAAACACACTTACAAGAAGATAAGGAAAGAAGGCTCATCTGTAACATCCTGTAGTCCTCGTCCCGGATCCATGGGCTGCTTAGAATAAAGATAGCAGAATGTGTTGAGTCTTCAGGCTTGTCCTGTGGCCATCAGGATGAGGCCTGTTCCAGCCTCACGGGTCATGTGATAGGTCACGTGATTACTTCCAAGCAACACTTCTGGGTGGAGGGTCAGACAGGGAGAACAAAGGCTGATTGGGCTATGCATTGGAGCCACTGCTCCTTCTATTGGCCTGACCCAGCACCACCTAAGCCACTGTAGCACCCCAGAACAGAAGAGAATATAGCAGTGGCAGGGAGATCCTTTCACTGCAGGTCCTAAGGTAAAGCTTCCTTTCTAGAAAAGAGAACAGTGAGTTTCTCGGTATTGGCATTACCAAATCTCTGTGAGGCTACATAACAGGAAGTGTGCTTATATTTCTTGAGGAAATCAAGACAACAGTTAAATTACTTTGGTACTAATTAGGTACTAATAAGATTTCTTTTAAGATAGCAGGTTTTCATCTTTGTGTTTTTAGGTCCACCTTTAATTATATTTAGAGTTGGTGTTATCTTTTACAAAGTTGGTGTAATCTTCTGCAAATAATTTTATATTTTACGGTTTATGGTATAACTTAACTTGACGTTTTTTCTAATCCCTTTCCTAATAAAGCATTCCAGTATTACTTATGGTCCAAAGTAGATTAGCGCTATGTCTTGATGAAGCCATTTCCATGAAACAAGTTGCCAGAATCTGTTAAGGAGTCGTATATAAAAACTTCAACTGTATGTGCATTCTTTTATGATATGTTTGAGTTTTTTCCCTTCTTATTTAAAGTTTGTAACAATAAATGTATGAGTTTAGTCATATGTATTTGTTTGAGTTCTATGTAATATTTGGTCTACTTTGGGTTATGGATCTCAATTTTTTCTTTATGGCTACTATGTCATAAGAATAACTGTTTGTGATTTGTGTCCATAAAATGGACATAACCTGATAGAAGTTTACTGGTGATTAATCTTAGACTGAAGTTTTTCCTCATATAGAACCTTCTTATTTTCTCCCTAAGTGGTCAGCTGTAGGTCAATCAACTATTAGTAGAAGAGTGTGACCATGGCAGCTGAGAATCAAAGTACAGTAATAGAATTTATTCTACTCGGATTTTCAGACAATCCCAGGATACAACCATTCCTGTTCCAGTTATTCTCATTTCTCTACATAACCAATCTGGCCGGGAACATTCTCCTTATAGTGGCCGTCAAAACAGACAACCATTTACACAACCCTATGTATTTATTTCTTATTAATCTGTCTATTTTGGACATCTGCTATACATCAATCGTTGTGCCCAAGATGCTACTAAACATTGTTTGGTCAGCAAAAACTATTTCGTATACTGGTTGTGTTCTTCAAGTTTACTTCTATCTTTTTGTAGGTGAGACAGAGTGCATACTATTGGCTTTCATGGCCTATGACCGATATGTAGCTATCTGTAATCCCTTACGTTACAATGTTATTATGAATACAGTCTCCTGTACCAGGATGATTGGCTTGTCTTGGATGGTCGGTAGTAGCATAGCCTGCTTTGATATATATTTCGTATGCCATTTAAAGTTCTGTGGACATGTCACCATCAACCATTACTTTTGTGAAGCTCCATCCTTACTTAAGCTATCTTGTGGGGATATCTCAATGGACAACATCATAACTTTGGTTGGTGGGTTCATGTTGCTTCTAATTCCCTTGTGCGTCGTCCTGTTTTCATATATACACATTTTCTTAATCATTGTGAAACTCCCTTCTGGGCGAAGCAAAGCCTTCTCTAAATGCATATCCCATGTTATCGTGGTTACCATATTCTATGGAACAGCCATATTCATGTACATGAGACCAAGGAATGCAGATACTGGAGTGACAGACAAGATAGTGTCAGTGTTCTATACAAGTGTTACACCAATGTTAAACCCTTTAATCTACAGCCTAAGAAATAAAGATGTTCAAAAGGCTCTTGGAAGGTTGGCAAGGCGTACAATTAAGCTAAGGTGACAAACCAAAATAAACCATTTGACAACTGTTTATTCATCAGAACCAATGTAAGAACTGAGGACAAGATTATGTATCTATCTATCTTTTTCACTGACAGCCACTACACTAACAATCAGAAATCAATATGTATTTTTAGACCATGTGATCACACAAGGTTTCTTTACATACAAACCATCATTGCTTCCACTGTCATTGTTTCAGAGACACAAAGATAAAAGCATAGTGACAACTGAAGATAGCAGGATGTCTGCCACAGTGTAATACAAGGTGTATAAAAGTAATGAATTTGTTTATTTATTTTTTTCAATAAAGAAAATAAAGAACTTTTGTATATAAAATGATCAGACATGTTTTTTTTTTATATACAAAAAGAGTTCCAAATAAAAAACTTGGATGGAATTGGGATCATCTTGAGGTGTGACTTCCCATCTTAGACTTCTGATAGTTATCCTGTCCTTTACATATTGTTCAAGGGTGCATATGTCCCACCAGGTTCTCACCTGTTTCTCCAGTGTGTTACCTAGTGCTGACATAGCTCCATTGTAATTAACCTGGCTGGCGGTGGGTCCACTGGCTGAAAACAAAGGGCCAGATCCACAGAGAATTACGCTGGTGTATCTACAGATACACCGGCGTAATTCGAATTTCCCGCCGGCGTGACTTTGTTTTCTATCCAGAAAGCAAGTTGCGCCGGCCTTACGCTAAGATACGACTGTCATAAGTTTCTTACACCATCGTATCTTAGATGCATATTTACACTGGACGCTAGGGGCACTTCCAGCATAAAATATGCAAATGAGCAAGTTACGCCAATCCACGAACAAACGAGCGGCCGACACAAGCCTTTTACATCATTTGCGTAAGCGTATCTCCGGCGTAAAGCTTCACCTGCTTTATGGAGGCACAGCCAATGTTAAGTATGGACGTCGGGACCGCGTCGTATTGGACGTCGTTTACGTACGCCGATCCAGAATGGGCCTGGGCGTAAGTTCCGTTCACGTCGTTTCATTGACTATTTGTGGCGTGATTTCACGCATGCGCACTAGGATACATCCACGGCCGGCGCATGCGCAGTTAAAAAAAAGAGTTGTTTGCGTCGGGTCATTCGTAATTATAATAAAACATTTGATTTACACCCGCGAACGCTAGCCCATTTACGCTACGCCGCCGTAAGTTACAGCGGCATTTCTTTCAGGATAAGAGTAAATGTGACACGCCGCGCGGGCGTCCCATCTATGTGGATCTGGCCCATAGTATTTATATCCAGATTTCTATTACTTAAAAACATGAGAGAATCCATAGCAGCTGAGTAAAAAAAGAGAAAACTATGTATACAAAAGTACTATTCACTGGCCCAACCTATTATAGTACAACTCTGCGCTTAGGATAATTCCCAAATTTAAGAAAATAAATAATCTGCCCAGATAAAAATCCAATGTGAAAAAGCAGCTGCTAAAAAAATAAATAATAATTACAAATTGATATAAGCAGAAAATTAGAATCAGACCCATACAGAGTCTAGTCTCAGTCCTGCAGCAGCGCTGCAAACCAATTATTTGCTGTGTTCATAAACAGTGTGAAATGACCAGGTAAGGAGTGTTGCCAGTATGTGCTTCAATCACCAGAATCATTTACCACGTGGGGGGATATGGGGTCCCAAAAGGTTTAATGAATCCCAAAGAGATACCCCCTTATAAATACATGCATACCGAAAATGATTAAAAAAAAACAGGCATATAATGTATGTTAATCTCCCTGGTTCTGGATACCTGAAGACCGCTTGGAGCACTTCCCCACAGCGATTTCCTGGTTCCTGTCCAGTGGAGGGCATACGACACTTCCGGTGATGGTGCTGGATAGTCACGCTCTGACGTTTCGTTAGTTCGGACTTCCTCTGAGAGCATGTCATTCCAGCACACCACTGCCTCTATATAGTTCACTCCCCGCCTCCAATGACTCAGCGTCATGCGTTGCTCAATACAGGCGCATCATCAGTTCGTCATCGGCAACACTCCTCCCTCCTGGCCGCGATTACTTACCAAGCCCAAGGCAGGGCGGAAGTGTTCCCATCCTCAGCGTACTGCGCTCCTAATGCCCATCACTTTTCCCACTATAGAACTTCACTGCAAGTGGGGCATAGGACACGCAGCCCGCCAGGACGTACTGACACTATTTCTTGATGGGACTAGTGCAATACTATGGACAGAAGTAACCATCATTCATAAAAGCAAACATTTAGCATTTTAAGACATTATTCTATATCTGTAACGTGTAGATATTCAATTTACGTTTGAAACCCTCCTAGGGATGCATTGGTACTAAAACGATGCACATATTGAATATTTACAAAGGTCATAAAACATTCAGTAAAACTAATTAGAAATGTTAATACACCAGATAAAAATGAATTAAAAATGAATTAAAACTAGAATTAAGAACAGTACATTGGGAAGTTAAACGATTGCCCACAATCTGCGGATAATAAACATTGCCTATAAGTTATGTGTATACTGTGCTAGCTGACAAAGCTGCGCATACATATGTAACTCTCCTATATTACTTTTATGCCTACTCATGTTTACTTAATGAATATTTCAAGAAAAAATATATTTTTGACCTGCTCAAAATGCCATATTTAAAAACATACATCCACGACTCCTACCTTCATGAATGAATATCTGCTAGGCTAGTGTAATCAGGTCAAAATAAATAAATTAAATTAATTGAATTGGATTAGGAGATGACATTTCTGATTGACTGATTAGTCATCCTAAACAAGGTGAATGCAGTTAGGCCCCAAAGTTTTCAAACCTAAGGGTCCTTTCACACGGAGCGGACCGTTTTTCGGTCCGCTCCGTGTGCCCGTCAGCTCAGCGGGGGGGTCTCCGCTCAGCTGTCGGTGGACGGGGCAGTCCCCGCACACTGTGCAGGGACCGCCCCATCTCTCCTCCGCTCTCCCCTATGGGGAGTCGGATGGAAACGGACCGTCTGTCCGTTTGCATCCGATCCGTTTGGCCGGACGGAAGAAAAATAGGACATTCTTCCGTCCGCAAAAACGGATGCGGATCTAGCGGACGTTAGCGGATGCATCATCCGCTAACGGATCCGCTCCCATAGGGGCCCATTACAAGTCCGTAAACAGACTTGTAATGAGCGGACCGTTCGTCCGCTAGTGTGAAAGGGCCCTAAGAATTGCATTAGACTGTGAAACTGACTGACAATTGCATATATTATTTATATCACAAATACTTTATTTACTTTATTGCACAAGCAGTGCAGCCAATCAGGTAGCACTACCAGAATGCATCACTCATGCATGTTATATAATTCTAGGAATCATCTTATTTAAACTTTCATTCTTTACTGTATTTATTGTAATATATTTGCATTTCATATATAGTGCATTTTTTATAATAATAAAAAAATGTCTATGAAAAAATGTGTCGGATTATCCAAGAGTTAAGGACTATCGCAGGACTATCGCACCACTCTAATCCAAATGAATATTTATTCATTAGTTATGTTATTAAGTTAAATTAATTTCTCCACTTGAAATGGACATTGTTGGGTCGCACACATAAAAATTAAACACATGGGCCCGGATTCACGTACATCGGCGCATCTTTATGCCGCCGTAGTGTATCTAATTTACGCTACGCCGGCGCAACGTTGAGAGGCAAGTATGAAATTCACAAAGAAAATGCGCCCAACGTTGTGCTGGCGTAAGTCAAAGTAGGTGGAAGTGGGCTGGAAGTGGGCGTGATGCATTGTAATTAAGCGTAACCCCATGCAAATGATGGGCTGAGCGTCATCCAAGTACTTAAAACGAACGGAGCATGCATCGTAACTTGGACGTATCCCCATGCGCATGCGTACAACCATGTCGAAATAACTGCCTAAGATACATCAAATCACTGCCTACGACGTGAACGTGACCTACGCCCAGCCCTATTCACGTAGTACTACATAAACGACGTAAAATATGACGGCTTTTCCCTGGTCGATACCTTTGCATGGGTTGCGCCTCCTATATGAGGAATAACTTTACCCCGGACGTAAACCTTACGCAAATCGATTAAAACATGCGTCGGGTAAGGCGCGTGGCTTAGAGGGCGAGCCGGATGGACGCGTGAGACCGGAGCTCCGGAACAAAAGGAACCACAGCAGCACCTAGCAACTTGTCCTAGGCCCGATTGTACCCACAGCACCCAGTGGAACTGCCCGAGTGACCTGCCGCCATGACCGGGAAGCGTCAATCGGATAGAAAACCGCAACGACTCACTGACTTTTTCATCCCGCACGGGAGAACCGGGAGGCAAGATGGCGCAGAGGCCTGCTCACCTGCATACTCCTCTGCATTGAAGAAGCCAGCTAAAGCAGGTACTCATGCCAGATTTGACTATCCCCCGAGGCCATGCCATCTACTCCCCCGACCCCATCCTCCCGCAGCCCAGCTAAATCCAAACCCAGGCTAGATGATGGGGGATTCGACCGGGCCGCAAGCCTGGATGGGAGCCAGGCCTCAGACTCCGGGGATGACACGCGGGATTTGCCTGAATCCATAGTATCCTATCCCACACAGAACCACTTGTTGGTGGATACTGTCCTAAAAGACATGCTGATCTCACTGAGGAGTACCCTGCAGTCAGATATGGCATCATGCATGCATCGCCTCAGTAAAGACATCCAAGAAGTGGGCAGGAGGGTAGACCATATAGAGACCAAAATGGAGGAATATGCCACGACTATTAACAACCTGGTAGACGCAAACGAGGACAGGGAAGGTGACTCTGAATGGGTTAAAGTGAAACTAGCAGATTTAGAAGACAGATCCAGGAGGAACAACCTGAAGATTAGGGGGATTCCAGAATCTGTGTTGCAAACTGACTTATGCCAGTATGCCACTACCATGTTCAAGGCCCTCATTCCAGATCTTGTCAATCTGGACGTCACGATCGATCGGATACACCGTCTGTCTAAGCCATCCCACCTCCCTGACCAGGTCCCCAGAGATGTACTTTTAAGGCTGCACTTTTTTTCACGTTAAGGAGCAACTTATGATAAAGATGCAGAAGCATGAATCTATCCCTCAGCAATATCAAGATTTACAGTTCTTTGCAGATCTGTCCCAATACACCCTGCTGAAGCGGCAAAATTTTAATACTGTGACTAAAGTTCTCTGTAATCACAAAATCATCTACCGCTGGGGATACCCAACTAAACTTTAAATTACCAAAGATAACCGCACCTTCACAATTACTGTGATCTGGATACCATCACTTACACTATAGTCAATGTCTACTCCCCCAACAAGCACCAGGTGCACTTTTTCAATACACTGATGAAAAAAGTCCAACAAGTTTGACAGGGTTTACTTGTTGTATGCGGTGACTTTAATCTGACCCCTGATCCTGCTATGGACTCTACCACCACCTCTACAAGCCACCTCCCGGCGCTGTCCCCATCAATTATTGAGAACAACCTTTATGATGCTTGGCGTTGCCTCCTTGACAACGAAAAGGATTTTACTTTTTTTTCCATACCTCACTATATATATACTAGGATAGATCTTTTCTTGGCAGAACAGAGAGTCTTGTTTCAGGTTAAGTCTGTGAAAATTAATGATATATCCTGGAGTGATCATGCTTCTGTGGTATTGTCTCTGGCTGATTTTGCTTCTTGTAAACAAACTCCGGTTTGGAGACTTAACACTTTCCTCCTATAGGACAGGGAAACTAGGGATAAAATCCAGGCCCACATAACCGAGTTTTTCAAGAACAATCTCGGCTCTGTGCAAAGCCCTTTTACACTCTGGAATGCCCATAAGGCATTCATCCGAGATGTCTTCATCCAGGTAGGGGCAAGATACAAGAGGCAAAGGCAGAGGAAGTTTGAGGAGCTTATGGGTCGAATATCGGACTTAGATAGCAAGAATAAGCGTAACCCCTCTATCACAGTGTCTGAACAACTTACAAAACTTAGGTTTAACCTTGGGCTACACCTCCTGGAAAACTTTGAGCGGGCCACCAAGTATTTAAAGATGACCTACTACGCATCAGGCAATAAGGAAGTTAAACTACTGGAACGTGCCCTTAAGGGGCATAGATACAAAATTAAGGTCCCTTTTGTAACGCACCCTGACTCCGCCCAGAAAGTGTTCCACCCCAAACAAATTGCGGATGCCTTTAGCTGTTTTTATAGCAAACTGTACAATCTTAAAGATGATCCTTCTACCTTTCAACCAACCCCTGAGCTTATCTCTCAATTCCTAGAGAAGATAGAAGTTCCCAAGCTATCGTCCGATCAACTTAATTTTCTTAATCTCCCCTTTACTGACAGCGAAATCTCTGAAGTTATCGATTCGACCAGTCAGGTTTCATTAAAAACAGAAAAACCCCTGACGCCACTCGGCGCCTGATTAACATTATCCATTTAGCAAAAGTACAACAAAGGCCTTCTCTGCTCCTATCTTTGGATGCAGAGAAGGCCTTTGACAGGATCCATTGGATGTATTTGTCCAGGACTCTGGAAGCGTTCGGCTTCAGTGGTAATATATTAACAGCGATTCAAGCCCTGTACTCCAAACCATCAGCCAAAGTGTATATGTCAGGTGTTCTGTCAGCCCCGTTTAATATAACTAATGGTACGAGGCAGGGGTGCCCCCTATCCCCATTGATTTTCAACCTTCTAATGGAACCATTAGCTATTTCAGTGAGGACCCACCCTAGTACAACCAAGTTCAAGGTTGGCAGAGAGGAACATTCTATCAGTCTTTTCGCTGACGATGTTATCATGATTTTGACGAATGTAGATACTTCACTTGCAGCAACACAAGACATTTTGGGTTTATTTAACAAGGTTTCCTACTATAAAATTAATGAAAGCAAGTCGTATATTTTGGGCTTAGGTCTGGATGATTGTATATGTGCTAAGATTAGAACCAGATATCCATACACTTGGAGCACTGACGGCATTAAATACTTTGGGATTATACTGACTGACAATACAGATCATCTAGTCAAAGCTAATTACAACTCTTTTCTACTCTCCCTTCTCTCTAAACTTTAGGGGCTATCCTGCACTGGATCCTCGTGGGCGGGTCGTTTAGCGGCTTTTAAGATGATATTACTACCCCAATTTATCTACCTATTTAGAAATCTACCCATATTAGTCCCTGATAAAAAAAATTCCAAAGCCCAGTCTCAGATAAATAGGTTCCTTTGGCAGGGGCGAAGGGCCAGATGTGCCTTTCATAAGTTAATTAGATCTAAAGCTGCAGGGGGGGTGGGACTTGTGCTTCTCAAAGACTACTTGGCCGCACTCTTAGCTCAATTGTTACTGGTTCCAGAATGGAACTGCGTCAAGGTGGCTCGCGCTGGAAATCTCCCAATGCCCTACCTCCAACTTATCTAACTTCTTGCTAGCTAGCACCCATATGGATAAATTACCTATAAATATTTCCCCAACTATCCGAGCAGCCCTTAAAGCTTGGAGAAAACTTGTGAGCGAACCCCTGGTTGATTCCAACCCCCAAACTATACCATTCCCTATAGCCGGCTTACAACTACTTATTCCTGACCTCAACGTTAGAAACTGGGATATTAAAGGTATAAAGACTGTTGCGGACCTCCAAGTGGGTCCTGCAACCAAGTCATTTAGATCTCTCCAAATTGAGTATGGTCTAACCTCCAGAGACCGATATGCGGTCATTCAAATAGCGCATCTTATTGAAGCTACACCGGAGCTATCTGTCAACATCCCTTGGAGGGTATTCTTATATGTCACCAACCCGGTCACTTCTATAAGGGGAATGTCCTTATTTTACGGTCTACTCAATCAAAATAAAAAAAATCTATTGACTAAAACACCATCTATGAGATCTTGGGAGTGGGACCTTAATAATAAATACGACATATCCCAGTGGAAGCTTGACATCGCATCAGTGTACAAAGCTACCAGATGTGACAACTTCTGGAAACTCTACCAGAAGGTTTTGCTACGATGGTACCTGACTCCCATACGGCTAGCAAGATTTCAAAAACAATCTTCTCCTCTATGTTGGCGGTTATGTGGACATAGGGGCTCACTAATGCATTTACTTGGGGACTGCCCTAAACTGAGGGGATACTGGAGTGAAGTGTTTGACCTTATACGCTTGATCACTAACTACAAATGCCCCTTCCGAATAGATATGGCTCTTCTATCGCTAGGAATAGACTTATTTCCCACACCCTACAGATTGATAGTTACACATATCCTTCTAAGTGCGAGATTAGAACTGGTGAGGAAGTGGAGATGTACAGAGGTCCCTACCCCGAGAGAAGTAGATAGATCCACAAATCTTCATATTAACTATGAACTAATGTTTGTAACGTCTCAACGCAGGCCTGGGAACAGGGACCAGATCTGGGAACCATGGGTAAATTGGTACAAATCCAATGAGAATAGGTTTTAGACAAATTTGCTGCTCTCTTGCTGCTTTCTTCGGTTCAATAATTTTTATTGAATTTTTCCAATAGAGAACAAATATCACAAAGAACAACATGTCAACATACAGTCAGTCAAGCCCTATACAGTATCTTCCGTGTCCTAGGGCCAAAGTTACAACACTAGTGCAAAAACAGAAGGGAGGAGAGAAACAATCGAACAGCGGCCATGTGTTGGCCTGTCAGTAAACAGTTTGTATAATATTGAACAGTTAACTACTTAGGGTCCCCCCAGAGATAACTCCCCGGCGGGGCAGGGGCACGGTACCCCAGTTCCCAAAAGGCCCCAAAGGGATCACACTGCCCCTCGGGAAAAGGGGACCCCGCGCCCCATCCCACACGTATCCGAAAGCCATCACCGTGTGGGAGACCAATGATAGTGTTCACCAAAAGGGTGCATATTCGGCCTTGTAGGCTGCTACCTGGGGGAGCCAGACTCCGCCCTAAAAAATATAACAATAACCAGAAAATCAGATAACAGTATGGTAACCGGGGGAGGTAGAAGTAAAGGGAAAGGTATAGATGCATAGAAAAGGACCAGACCTCGACATCCCACGAACCGTCCAGATCCTCCTCCCAGGCCCGAGCATATGATGGCTTTGCCTCTTTAGAAACAAGCACTGTGTAGATCAAGGAGATGCCACCCCTCTGATCTGCTGTGGTAGTGTACCAGTGCTCATATGGTGAGAAGGTGGGGGGTACCTTTTTATTGGTCCAGATTGAGTGTATGAAATGGGAGATTTGTGAGAACCTGAACAGTTCCGAGTCCGGCATGTCCAGTTTCTGTCTGCAAAAGGATAGGAAAATAGGACCCGTCGGGGAGAGGAAGTGGCCAATCCAGTAGAGGCCTTTGTCCGTCCACCAGCGAAAGGCCTCAATACACATTCCCATGGGGGAACTCTGCATTATGAAATAGTTGTGGCAGAGGTCTCAAGGGGGATGTCAGGGAGTGCGCACCATAGACTTTGGAGCTTAAGGAAACCGAATGCGAGAGGGTGGGGGACAGAATTGCAGGTCTGCCCCTTGGGTCACACCAAAAGGAGGAAGTCAATGGTGTTCTTGGGGGTGGCCTGTCTCTCCATTGAGAGCCAGTCAGGTTTAGTTCATTGGCGGAAAGCCGTCGAGATTTGTGCAAGTTGGGCTGCCTGGTAATAACCCCAGAGATTCGGGAGTCCCAACCCACCCTGTGACTTCAGCCAAAAGAGGATGCCAGAGGGGCATCTATACCCCTTGTTACCCCAAACAAAGCGGACTATTCGGGACTGCACATAACTGAGGAAACGTTTCGGAATCGGGACCGGGAGGGAACGGAATAGGTATAGCAGACGGGGAGGAGAGTCATTTTCACTGCGTGTATCCTGCCCAGCCAGGATAGACCGCACTTCGACCACGCGTCCAAGTTCTCTCTGCTTTTGAGTATTATAGGGGGATAGTTGGTCTCAAAGAGACTTGTCACGTCCGACGTAAGTTTTATGCCCAAGTAAGGAATCGACCCAGAGGCCCATTTGAAGTCAAACTTATTAGAGAGCTGGGAAAGGATGTCGGGGGGGACAGTAATGTTCAAAGCTGTCGACTTGGTCATATTAATTTTCAGTCCCGACACGTCGCTAATGGCCCGTAGAATCTTAAGGATCATGGTGGTAGAGTTCAGTGGGGAAGTGATGAAAAGGAGCAGGTCATCTGCATACAGCGCGCACTTGTGCTCACCCCCTTGAAGTCCAGGTTCGATCTAAGTGCAATCGCTAGTGTCTCTATGGCCAGCACAAATAAGAGTGGGGAGAGTGGGCACCCTTGTCTGGTTCCCCGGCCAATAGTAAAAAAAATCTGAATATCTGCCCAGCAGGTGAACTTGGGCCGTGGGGTTTGAATAAAGAGCTCGGATTAGATTCAAGAAGTATGGACCGAAACCCCACTTCCCCAAAATATTGGTTAAGTACTTTCAGTCAATCGAGTCAAAGGCCTTGTGAAGGTCTATGGAAAGGAAAAAGCCTTTCTGCGGGGTTCCCCCATCCCAGTGGGATCTAAGAAGCGAAATGATGTCAATGGCCCTCCTGACCTGGTCCGGACCCTGTCTCCCAGGGATGAACCCCACCTGGTCCCCATGTATGTATGTATCGATAAAACTCGCCACCCTATTGGCCATGATCTTAGTCATAATTTTGATGTTATTATTGATAAGCGAGATTGGGCGGTAATTGCTAACCTCACTAGTGTCCTTGTCCGACTTGGGAATCACTGAAATATATGCAGAATTCAGGTCTGCACCCAGGGGGTTTCCCTCCCGTAGGGAGTTAAATAGCCGAGCCATATGTGGAGCCAGGCAAGGGCCAAACTTCTTATAGTAGCCCATCCAATCCATCGGGACCAGGTGAGGAGCCAATTTTGAGGGATTGTATGGTGTCCAATATCTCGGCAGGGGTAAACAGTTTCTCAAGGAGAGTCCTATGTTCAGGGGAGAGGGTGGGTAGAGGGAGAGTGTCCAAAAATGTCTTACTCTGGAAGGCCTGAGCCAGGCCGACAGGTTTGTATAAGTCAGAGTAGAACTGTAGAAAAGTGTCCATGATTTTCGTTGGGTTTTGCGTCAGGTCCCCTGAGGTTGTCTTAATTTTAGGGAACGCTAGAGCCCGTGGCTTAGGGTTAAACTTCACCGCCAACTTAGACCCAATCCTGTCCTTCTGAGAATAGAATTTAGCCCCAGTCCATCTAAGGTGCCTTTCTGCGTCAGTGGTCAGTTTCAGGTTAAGTAGGGCTCGAGCCCCGTCCAACTGTCTAAGGGATTCCGCCTTAGGGTGTCGCTTGTGTGCTTTCGCTAGAGAACAAAATTCCTCAGTAAGCTTCAGTGTGTCCACCCTGTGTTCCGCCCTACGTTTCGAGATCATTTGTATGATCTTCCCCTGTATCACCGATTTGTGCGCCGCCCAAACGGTAGCTTCCGAGACCTCGCTCGTCGCATTGAAGTATTCCTTAATAGCCGTTTCCAAAAGGGTACACTGTATGGGGTCACTCAATAGTGACTCCTGCAGACGCCAGCGAGGGGCCGTTCGCACCCCCGAAGGTCTTAACGTGGTCAATACGACCATCGAGTGGTTCGAAGGGGAAGTTTCAATAATCTTGGAGCCTTTAATTAAGGGGATCGACGAGGATCGTGTGATAATGTGGTCTATCCTGGCAAATGAGTTGTGTGGGGCAGAGAAATGCGTATAGTCCTTCGTATGAGGATTAACCTCTCTCCAGACATCAATCAGCCCCGCCGAGTGTAGTAGTTCCGCAATTTTAACGTTTTGTTTGGAGGGTCATTTGGGTATCGGTTTCCCAGACCTGGACTTATCCAGTGAGAAATCGAAAGCGATATTAGAGTCCCCACAGATGTAAACCATCCCCTTGAGCTGTTCGCTCAGATTGTGCAGCAAAGAGTCGAAGAAGGGTTTCTGGCCCTTATTTGGGGAGTAACAGGAGACAAAGGTGTAGAGTTCTCCATCAATTTGACCAGAGACCAAGATGTAGCGCCCCTGCGGGTCGGCTTTGACAACCGGTTGGGATAAATTGATGTGTTTAGCGAAACAAATGGCCATTCCCTTAGTTTTATTGCCCGCGGAGGCCAGGAAAAATTGAGGGTAACGCTGGTGAAGGAAAGTAGGCTTAAAAGTGCCTGGGAAGTGAGTTTCCTGTAGCAATAGAACATCAGCATGCATAGAGTTGTATAGCTGAAACAGCTTCCTACGCTTAACAGGAGAGTTAAGACCCTGGACGTTATGAGAAACTAACTTGAGGGATGGAGGGGGGGAAAGTGCATTAGGCATGGGTCAAAGTGGGTAGTACTAGTGTAATGTATCGGTGCATTCCTTTATCTAAAAAGCGGTACTCACCACGCAGCCTGAGGAGCAGACACAGAGGAAGCCCGGGTCCTGGGAGGCGAGGTTCGCGACGACCGAAGGCCCTGATGAGGCTCAGATAGGAGGTAGCATGAGGAGCAGGCAGGACAGATATGGAAGAAGAAGGGAAGAAAAAGAGGCCGGTTACACATTGATAAACTGAACAAAATGACTGAAACAACAACGAAAGAACTATAAGACATAAACCATATACCCTGGGGTCCCCTAACCCCACCCCACCCCTGGGTCGAGAAGGGCTATCCATCCCTACCCTCAATCCTGAGAGGACCGGAGTTCCCTAGAGACAGGGACTCCGTAACAGAGCCGAAGAGCACGATATGCACTGGGTCCACCACAGCCCAACCACCCAAAATAGATCATTTGTTGTACTAAAGGCCCAGACTGGGGCCTAACGCATTCTAAAGAAACAAGCAGGACGCCCCCATGTATGTCATTTAATAGTAAACTGTGAACACCAGGTACCCCCCTGATCCCCCACCCCCCTCCCCCATGGGACCCAGGCCCCATGGAAGGGTATGAAAAAAGATATCACAACTTAAACTGCAATGCTGTTAACCAGAAATCGCACCGGGAGCTAAACGGCGAACAAAAGGGGTAAGGCCGCTCTTGACGGTCCGCCACCCCCGCTAGCTCCCCAGTCCCAAATCGGGCAAAGCCCACCCACCCCAGTCCCAGTCCAGGAAGTAAGGCCCAGCCGGGCAACCTGCAAAAAAAGAAAAAGTTAAAGGAGACAATAGTCTAGGTGCTGTCAGCAGGAAGTCTTCATCAACTGGTACCCCCAAGGAGGGGTGGCGGGTGGAGTACCCCCAAATTCGGACATCATGGGAAGTGAAAAGTCACTGAGCCCAAGGAGGGACAGAAGGGGGAGATGTCTTCAGGTCTGTAGATTGTCCGTGGACTGTTTGTAGCCTTGATTGAGCCAGGTATGCTGTAAAGGGCTTGCAGGTGAGGGTCTCTTTGTAGAATCCGTATTTTTACTGCCGGTCTGCATAGGAGGGGGGTCCTGGGACAGGATCCCTAGATGTGCCAACAGTCGCTCCCCTTCAGCCAGGGATGAGAAGCCATAGTGTTTGTTCTTGAAGGAGAAGTTCAGCCGTAAAGGAAAAGACCATCTGTATGTGATTTCCCTCTCCATCAATAGTTGCAGCAGTGGTTTAAGCGATCGCCGTCTCTGCACCATGTATGGGGAGAGATCAGCAAAAATTTGGATTTTATGACCGTTTAGCGTAAGATTTTCGGAGTACCTAGATTTCCTCATCACCTCCTCCTTCACCGAATAAAAGTGCGGTTTCACTATAATGTCTCTGGGGAGTCCGTCTGCGCGAGGGGGTTGTAGGGCCCTGTGCGCCCTGTCCAGTTCCAGGCGGGGGCCGTTATATCAGGGATGAGACTTTTAATAAAGGATTTCACAGCGGCCTGCACCTCCTTTTCAAATTCGGGGAGCCCCCTGATCCTAAAATTATAGCGTCTTGATCGATTCTCAAGGTCAACGATCTTGGCAAAGGCAGTCTCTAATTGATCCTGGACTTCTTGTAGCCTGGCCGTGTTTTGGTTAATGCGTGCTAAAGCCTGGTCAGCCTTTTTCTCTATAGTGTCCATTCTCATTCCAATCTGCTGCAGGTCATCATGAATGGATGAAGTGATTTGGGCTGCATTGAGGGCTAAGCTCTTGGATAGCATCTGTGCAAAGGCTTCCATCATGGAAGGAAAGTCAGTGGGGACAGGAGTGGATTCTGCCGTTTCACTCACAGTCAGCAGCATGCCTGTATGGAGATCCAGGAGGGGGGAAGAGGGGGGCCCCGCGCTCAGTCGTCCCAACAGGGATTCTGTGGAAGCTGGGGAGGCAGCCTGATGCAGGGGGGGGGGGAATCGGTACCTGGGGATGGCGGCAGGACCAGGTCCTGGTCAGCAATAGAGTCCCCTGTGTCCCCCGCGGCCTCCGCCGCATGTAGGGCTTGCTGCGCCGCCGCCGCCATCTTGGCATAACTGAGGGATCCGGGGGAGGTCGCCATTTGCCGTGATAGATTCCTCCTCACCGGCGCCGATAGCATCCGCTTGTTCCCGGGGTCTTCCCCTACTCGTTGGTCCCGGTGAGAGCACTGGGGGGGCGTCTTGAGAGCTCCGGTGGCTATTAGAGGGCCGTGGTGGAGCGGAGCTCTAGAAGCCGGTGGCCATCTTGGGAGCTGCCGCGCATGCGCCTCCTCTTGCTGCTTTCTTATACACAGCGGAATAATACATCCAGTTCTTGTTCTTGTTCTTATTCTCTCTCTCTCTTCCCTCTCTCCTCTTTACCTATCTCTCTTATTCTGCACTGTCCTCTTCTCTTTTCTTTCTATCCTGCCTACTTTTTGTTCTACATCCTTACATACCGTTTAGTCCCTCGTCACTCTGGGTGCTGAATGTTGTGATATTAATTCTTGACAGTATAAAGTGTGGTTTGATGAGCATCTAGCATCGGTACGGTTGGCCCGTGCGCTGTCGAGCGCAGTGTGTACCCGTCAGGGGCGCGGTCAGCGTGCGGGACCCGCTATTGATCCTACTCCACCTACTGTTTATGCAACTGTTACTACCTACTAGGCTACACTAGGATTTGGTTAATTATATATACTCCTTGTACCACAAGGCTGTATCTCATTGAAAGTCTTTTTTATTTTGCACTGCTATGCTTTACTCGGCATCTTTGTGACCCATGTTATATTACATTGTGCCTAAACGTATGTATAATTTGTTGATTATTTTGATATACCAATATAAATCTATTGAATTTAAAACATGCGCCGGGCGCATCTATGTTCATGAATGGGCGTATCTCCCTCATTTGCATATCTGAATCGAAACTTCCATATGCATCCAGCATAAATATGCGCCCATGATACGGCGGCGTAGGAAAGTTACGTCGGTCAGAAGAAGCCTATTTTTCGAAAGTAACTTAATTTGTGGGTCCGGCGCATAGATACGATGGTCCACATTTGTACTTTTTTTTTCATTTAAATTTAAGTTTATTATAATAAAATAAAGAGCATACAGAGTAATAAACGTAATAAAATAAATGCATCAGGAAACATCGTGTTGACAATTATAGTAGTAAACAATAGATTACATTTCTTAACTAGATTTCCCCTCCTCCTCCCTCCCCCCCCCCCCCAATGTCCCAACTATATACCTGGTAAGTTTAACATGGGAAGGTAAATGTGTATAATCAGGAGGGATGGGAATCAGAAGAGGTAGCAACAACATTTTAGAGCTAAGATTCCCTGTTTACTAAGCAATTTATAAAACTTTTATTATAAGCTGAGATCATAAAACTAAAATATATGTAAGGAATAAATCATACCGGACTGTGGAGAGGATAGGTTTCCGGGGACATCCCCTCCCCCCGACACCCCTACCGGGAGCAATCTGTGTCGAGGAGGGGGGGGGCAGCCCCCCCACCCAGCCTCCCCCTGATGACAAAAAAATTGGATCCAAATGTTGTCCAGAGAAACATCTCTCAACCAACTCTTAACTTATAAACCTAAAAGGAGACAAGGAATTTAATACATACATCCAGTTAAATTAAATCAACACTACATGAGACCAGTGGAGAATATGATATGTAATGAATATCTCCTGTTCAAGAGAAAGAATAAGAAAAAAGAAAAGAGAGGGGGAGAAGGGGAAAGAGAAAGGAGAGTAAAGGGGAAGGGAAGGTAGGCCTACCTGCCATAGGATTACATCAGTCTGAGTCCAGAGCCAAAACTAAACTTACATGTTGTGGGAGATTCCCATGTAAATCAACTAAGGTTCCCAAA
The DNA here is from genome assembly GCA_029574335.1 of Rana kukunoris. Taxonomy (NCBI): domain Eukaryota; kingdom Metazoa; phylum Chordata; class Amphibia; order Anura; family Ranidae; genus Rana; species Rana kukunoris. The sequence goes on from CM056052.1 coordinate 35,626,901, forward strand.
TTTCAGTGAACTGAGTAAAGGTATCTAACATAGAGTTAATTCTTTTTTCTTGTTCCATAATCCATGTAACCTTTCTCTTCATGTGTAAAATGGAAACTGATGGTTTCTTCCATGCAGCTGCTATAGTGATTCTGGCGCTAGTCAGTATAAATAGAATCAGCTGTCTAATGGCCTTAGAACTCTGTGGTATTAGTCCATTCAATAAGGCTATTGCAGGAGATTGATGGAGGTTACAACCGGTAACTCTCCTGATAATCTGGAATACCCTGTTCCAGAATCCCCGTATCCAAGTCACTCCCACCAAGTATGGATCATGGTGCCTATGCACATTTGTACTTATGCAGCGTATCTGTAGATACGTCGGCGTAAGTGTCACGTGAATCCAGGCCATGGTCTCTTAAGTTCTCTTGTTCAAATGTTTTATTTAATTTACAAGAAATGGATCATACATAGAAAATAGCAAATAGTTCTTTGTGCAAAAGCCAACTTACAGCATTCTAATACACAGATATTGGTTCAATGCAACCAACTGGTGTTATATAATAGACATGTGCATTTGTTTTCGTATGAATTTTGGGGATTTTTGCGTTCATTTTAACAAATGAATGTGCAGAATCTGAAATCCAAAAGATCCAACATAAAAAATGCTTTATTTTCATTTAGTTGTGACAACAGTTTGATATAGATAGAAGATTCGACATGACGGTGACAATAGCGATCTGTGTCTATAAAACCTACGGTTGAATGTGCCTAACCTAACTCTATTAGTCCAAGATTTTTCGACATAGACATAAAAGATTTGACATTATAGAGAGAAAAGATTTGACATTATCGAGAGAAAAGATTTGACATTATAGAAACATGAAGATTTGACGAAACAGCTAAAAACATACGATCGACAAAAGCGGACATTTATGGTCAAAAGCTCTGCAAATAGGCTATAGAAGAATTATAATGTTGATTGAATAGTAATAATAATCAATGAATATAATTATTACTAGTCATACAACATTAAAATTTTACTATAGCTTGTGGGCAGAGCATTCGACTGGAAATGTATGATTGTGGCGTCGTACATTGGGATGAGCGAACCTGAACTGTAAAGTTCGGGTTCGTACCAGACTTTTGGATTTTTTGTACCTGGACCCGAACCCGTACAATTTGCTGTACGTTCGGGTTCGGGTTTGGTGTTCGGCAATGTAATAGCGCGCTGAAGGGCAGCCAATCACCATTTGTTTTACTCGTGTGACCTAGAAGCCATCACAGCCATGCCTACTAATGTCATGGCTGTGATTGGCCAGTGCAGAATGTGACCCAGCATGTGACCCAGCCTCTATATAAGCTAGAGGCACATAGCACAGGTCATCACTCTGCTTCAGATAGGGTAGGGAAAGGCTGCCGCTGCTGCTCTCAGGGAGAGATTTAGATAGGAGTCAGACTGTCCTGCTTCAGAAACACCAGCACTGCATATGTTACCGTGAGAAACTCTGAAAGATAGTTTAGGGAAAGGTTCCTGATTGTGCTTGTAGGGAGAGAAATATATAGGAGTCTGTCCTGCTTCTAAAATCTAATTACACCAGCACTGCATATGTTACTGTGAGATACTCTGCAAGATACTTTAAGGAAAGGTTCCTGATTGTGCTTGTAGGGAGAAAAATATATAGGAGTCTGTCCTGCTCCAGGAATTTAAGTACACCAGCACTGCATATGTTACTGTGAGATACTCTGCAAGATACTTTTCTTCTATTGTGCTATTCAAAAAACATCCATTTAGGGCAAAAAAAATTGCAGCGTTTTCTCCATATCTGTATGTGTGAGATAAACACTTTAACTAGTGTTCTTCAAAAAACACGCACCCATTTAGGGCAAAAAAAATATTTTGCATTGTTTCCTCCAGTGTTTGCAGTCTTTCCTCCAGTGTTTGCAGTGTTTCCTCCAGTGCTTGCAGTGTTTCCTTCATATCTGTACGTGTGAGATAAACACTTTGGGCCAGATTCAGGTAGATGGGCGAATCTTTATTTTGGAGTAACGTTTGTCATTTACGTTACTCCACCGAAACTTTATGAGCAAGTACTGTTATTCACATAGCACTTGCTCCTAAAGTTGCGGCGGTGTAGCGAAAATGAGCCGGCGGAATTCAAATTGGGCGGGTAGGGGGCGTGTATTATTTAAACTAGGCGCGATCCCGCGGCGAACGTACTGCACATGCGTCGACTGTCAGTGCGCATGCTCCAAATTCTGTCAGTGAACGTCAATGACGTCAATCCCCATTCACGGACGTTTTATGCAAACGACGCTAAACTTTTTAAATTCGACGCGATGATGACGGCCATACTTAACATAGGATACTCCACCTAGGGGGCATGTTTTTCTTAATGCCGCGTATCGCTTACGGAAACGTCAGAAAGTCACTGCGTCGGGCCCGCGTACGATCGTGAATTTCCGTCTCTCGCTGATTTACATATTCTTGGCATAAATCAGCGGGAACGCCCCGAGCGCCCATTTTCAAATTGCAGTTCCGATACGACGGCGAAATACAATTACGCCGCTCGTATCTGAACTCAATCCCGGCGTATCTTGTTTTCTGACTACAGAAAACAGATAAGCCGGCTCAAAGTGTGAGTTATGCTGGCGAATCACTGATACTCCAGCATAACTCTACCTGAATCTGGCCCTTTATCTAGTGCTCTTCTATTGTGCTATTCAAAAAACACCCATTTAGGTTTCCTCTAGTGTTTGCAGTGTTTCCTCCATATCTGTACGTGTGAGGTAAACACTTTAGCTAGTGTTCTTCCATTGTTCTATTAAAAAAACACCCAGTTTGGTGCAAAAAATATATTTTGCAGTGTTTCCTCCAGTGTTTTCAGTATTTCCTCCATATCTGTACGTGTGAGATAAACACTTTAGCTAGTGCACTTTTTTTTTTTTTTTTTTTAACAATATTTTTATTGAGATATTAGAAAAATTGCAATACATGAAACAAAAATGCAAAAACATTAAGCATAAAAGGTACTTGAAAATGTCATAATGTACATACGCAGTAGCATACAGCATACAACAACACTTCGTATGGTAACTATATGTAATCAGAATGACCTTGACATGGCTTTGATATGGCGCAATGCCCCCCCCCCTCCAATGATGGCCCTTCATGATTGGCCCACGGAAACGGAGGATCCCGGACCCAGACCACCCCCTCCAATCCCTCTCATTCGGTAAGAGTGGCAGTCTCGCCCAGAGCCCCCGGCCCCCGTGTTAGGCGAGTGGACGGAAGGGCCTAGTCACCCTATGTGTATAGCTAGTGCTCTTCTATTGTGCTATTCAAAAAACACCCATTTAGGGCAAAAAATATTTTGCAGTGTTTCCTCTAGTGTTTGCAGTGTTTCCTCCATATCTGTACGTGTGAGATAAACACTTTAGCTAGTGTTCTTCTACTGTTCTATTTAAAAAAACACCAATTTAGGGCAAAAAAAATATTTTGCAGTGTTTCCTCCAGTGTTTGCAGTGTTTCCTCCAGTGTTTGCAGTGTTTCCTCCATATCTGTATGTGTGAGATAAACACTTTAGCTAGTGTTCTTCTATTGTTCTATTCAAAAAACACCCAGTTTGGTGCAAAAAATATATTTTTTAGCGGGCGCTATCACAGACAAGCGCAGCCACCTGTCCAGAGCCAATGTGGACAAGCTCACGTTCATTAAAATGAACCAGGCATGGATCCCACAGGACTTGTTCGTACCTTGTGCAGAATAGACACGTATATCGGCCTTACCCAGCCATTCTTGTATTTCTGATCTTTCTCACTCTTTTAGGGTGTACCCTAATTTAAAAAATAAATAAGTTGAAAACAAAAACCTGTGTTGGCTACCTAATCCTCTTCCACCGCCGCTTCCACCTACACCTCCACATCCACCGCCACCTCAACCTCCTACTCCATAAGGACCTCATCCTCCTAGGTCAAGATTATTATTTTTTATTTGTTTTATGTATTTTATGTTATTTTAAGTTATTTCCCTATCCACATTTGTTTGCAGAGTACTTGCCATGCTCTTACCAACATTTTGCTGCCATTTGCAGCCCTCTAGCTCTTCCCATTACTTTTTTGGAGACATTTTAGTAGTCAAAAATGTGGGTCCCTATTCAATGGGGTTCGGGTTCGGGGTCAAGTTTGGGTCAAGTTCCGGTCCCGAACCCGGACTTTTTTCCGAAGTTCGTCCGAAACCATCAAACCCGAACATCCAGGTGTCCGCTTAACTCTAGTCGTACAGTTTAGCTGCTTCGTTGAATTTTCTTAGAACATTTGACAGACACCATAGGCCTTCAATTGACAGATTCAACCTTAATTCATTCGGATTTTAAGACGAATGCATTTTTTAATGAAATTAAATAAATAAAAATGAATTATGGGAGTTACTAATTATATTTATTTTTCGTACGAAAACAATATTCCGAAGCAAAATATTTTAGTGTGATCATGTCTATTATATAATAACATTAACAAAGCTATAGAGCCACTCATCTAAGCATCTAACGATAACGTTAATGAGTCATCAAGGTCTCGTTGGCCTAACCTGTACATCAGTAGTGCTAGTAGTGCAAGTTCAATACAAAAAGAATCTTATTAGAAAATCCACACTAGACTCACTAGAATAAAAGCAAATGGATCCCAATTAATTCAGATCATTCATTATGGGCCAGATTCAGGTAGATGGGCGAATCTTTAAGTTGGAGTAACGTTTCTCATTTACGTTACTCCGCCGAAACTTTAGCAGCAAGTACTGTTATTCACATAGCACTTGCTCCTAAAGTTGAGCCGGAGTAACGAAAATGCGCTGGCGTAACCCGACGCTAGTGGAAGTGGGTGTGATCATATGTAAATGATGGGCGGAGCCCAGCGCAGAGGCTTACGTTCAGCGCATCATCCACGGAGCATGCGCAGTGAGTGAGGCTCCACTCGCCCCCCTGTGCGCATGCTCACAACTTCCGTCGGCACCACTTCACGGGAAACGTCAGCGCAATGTGTTCCGTTGCGCGTATAAAAGCGCCAGCGGAAGCGCCATTCCGGCGCAAAAGTAGTTCCGTTTCCCCCCACCCCAGGGAAGTTACTTTTGTTGTGTGATGGGTGCTCCCGCTCCCCACAAAGAGAGGAGGAACCTCAATTTTAATGCCCAGGAGGTCTCGATTGTAATTTCGGCTATGGAGACCCACAACGATGTCCTCCATGGCAGGAAAAGCAGAAAGACCAGCCGGGAGAGGAAGCAGGCCATCCTGGAAAGCATTGCTGCCAGAGTTAATATTTTGGGGTACTCCACCCGGACTGCTGCCGATATTGGCAAAAAGATCAATGATCTGAGGCGCATGGTCAGGGGCAAGGTGGCCACCATTAGGAGGCATGAGAGGGGCACGGGGGGTGGACCCCCATGTGCGGTCAGCCTGATCACGGAGGAGGAGGTGGTCGCCCGCTGCCTGGACAGGGAGCAGTTGGAGGGGGTCCCTGGATATGACTCCGTGGAGGAAGGCTCCAGGACAGGTAAGTGATTTTTACCCCCTTTTTGGTGTGTTGCATGTGGGGGGGGAGGGTACATGTGCCAAGTGTGTGGGACCACCCAACATGTGTCTGCTTTGTGTCATCCACAGATGACGGAGCTGGGCCATCATCTGTTGGCGGCCAGTCCACCCCATCCCCCCAACGGCATCCTGTGAAGAGACCAAGGTGGAGGAGGAGAGTGCCCACACCTCACCTGCAGAGGTGGTTGAGGAGCAGCCTGTTGTGGCAGAGCAGGACATAATTTTATTTTTGGAAGAGTCCTCCTCTTCTGCAGGGCCCTTTGCAATACCCTCCCCCATCCTAGGAAGCCCCTCAAGGGCGACTCCATCCCCCCGGGACAACCATCTCCTGGCCCCAGGAAGGCCACCTGTAAGACCAGGGGGGTGTCTGATCTGGTCCAGGACCAGGTGACGAGGGATCACGCCAGGCAGACGCAGCAAATGGTGGACATAGTTGGGCACCTGGACAGAGTGGCTGACAACCTGTGCTCCGTGGCCCAGATATCCAATGCAGTGCAGGATGTCAGCTGCAACTGCGCTGCAGTGGTGACCAGTCTGGGGGAGGTGCAGGGTGATATAAGGCACCTCACTGCAGCCGTCCAGGCAAACACTGCTGCCATCCGGGACCAGGGGAGGCAGAGTCGGAGGGCCCAACAATACCAGGTCACCCGGCAGCTCAGGATACAGGCCCAGCAGCTCAGGATGCAGGCCCAGACCAACTCTTACCTCGGCCGGATAGCCATGGCCTTGGAGGGCATGCAGGCCACACCTGCCAGGAGTGGCCCACCCGGGGATCAGCCACCTCCAGATGCCCCCCCACCCCCACCCACTCCATCCAGGCAGCTGAGGAGACAGAGAGGGGCCACCAGAAGGAGCCCCCGGCATCCCAGATGATTTTTTTTTTTATTAATGCTCAGAATATGAGATTTTTATTTTATTGATTATTAATGCTCAGGATATGAGATTTTTATTTTATTGATTATTAATGCTCAGGACATGAGATTTTTATTTTATTGAATATTAATGCTCAGGACATGAGATTTTTATTTTATTGATACTGCACACATTGCAGTGTGAATGGTGTGTGAATGTGAGGGGATGGCACTCCTGCCAGTAAGGGGTGTCACCCTCGGCCGTGGTGGAGAAGTTATCCCCACGGCTGTGTGAATGACGTGTGAAAGGTGTATGAATGGACAGCGACATCATTGGGGCCTTGACGCTGGCGTTGCTGCTCCCAAGTCCTACATGTTGGACTTGGGCTAATCCAATGTGATGTGGATGTGGTATGTGTGATCTAGGGACATCAGTGGTGTGCATGCGTGCATTGTCCGTGTGATCATTGTATTTGTTTAGTGTCCAAAGATGCCTACGGCGAGGACCCTCCTGACTGCTCTTCCATCAGCTGAATGGGTCTCCTTGGCAAGGGGGGGCTGTCTGGTTGGGGGGTCAGGTCATCACGTATGTCAATCTGCAGGCCTTTTCTCATGGCAAAGTTGTGCAGAATGCAACATGCACCGATGATCTGACACACGAAGGAAGGGGAATACAATAGGGCCTCCCCAGACTTATCCAGGCAGCGGAAACGGGACTTCAGGAGCCCAAATGTTTGCTCCACCACTGCACGAGTTTTGATATGTGCTTCATTGTATTTTCTCTCTCCTCTGGTTTGGGGGTTCCGAAAAGGAGTCATGAGATGGGGTCCCAGTGCATATGCAGAGTCACCTTTAAGGGAAAAGACAGGAGGATGTTAGTCATGCACGTGGCCCTTGTGATGTGTGCACTCTCGTTATTCCCGCTCACAGCCCCGTGCCAATGTTCTCCTTTATTCTTTTTCTTTTTTTTTACTTTGAATAACAATTTTTTAAACAAAACTTTATTACTTATGGCAATCACAATTCCATGTTGCGGGCTCCTTATTGTGCCCACTGCTCATGTGTCTTGGATCTGTTTGCTACATCTAGATAACACAATTTGTTGGAAACTCTATAGGGACATTTTCTCTGTAAGTCCTTTGAGTAGAAACCCAGTGTTTTGCAATATCTTGGGAAACAGATTAAAAAAACACTGCATTAAAGATAGGAACAAAAATATTTATAAAAGGAAATATCACTAGATATACAAACAGGCATAACTTGTACAATTTTTAAACCATGCAACTTCTGTATTAATATTTGCTAGGCATACATACATTTTAAGATACCAAAAAATGTAAAGTTGGTACAAGTTGCTTCAGAATACTCTGTAGCAGAATTAAATTCATCAGGTACACAGTCTGGTGTATTTATCAGTTATCACTGCATATATGAGATGTTTTCCTCCAATGCATTTCTAATTATACATTAGTGACTGCATTGATATTTCTTTCCTTTTTTACTTGTGGCTTTATGTGTGTGAATGGCCAAACATACAGTATTTAATTATGTATAGTGATAAGAGTTTTAGCCTCCGCAGGGTTCTTATTGCTGTCTATGTCCCCACTAGGAAGATCCCCCCTATTTGTCATGGTGATCATTATCACTATAAAACATAGAATGCAACGCTTTTCATAAAAGATTTAAAGTGCAAAGCAAGTCTTCTGTAATAGGGGGGTCAATTACATTTGACAAAAGGCTGTGTGTGTCGGTGGTGAAGGTGGCGTTCTCCAATCTGGATTTATGTTCCTGCCTATCCTGCTCAGCCATAATTTGCCTCAAAGGAAAAGGACTTTATATGTACTATATATTATTTATGATATTGTAGGTCTTGTTCATTATGTCAAGCTGTCACTTCTCTTATCTTTTATGAAAAGCTCTGCAGTCTATGTTTTTTATTGATTTTATTTGTGACCAAATGTGCTAGTGGCTTTTCAAGTGTTTATTGGCTAGTCTGAGCAGGGATACATTTGTGTGTTTGACATTGGATCATTATCACTGCAGCAGAAAGTGTTAGAAAATCCAAAACTTTACAGCTGTCTCCAGTAAAAGAGGGGTTGCAGAGACAGCTGTCTAAGAGGGAAATGTAATTCTTTTCATTCCATGTTGCATCTCTAGAACAAGATCTGAAGGAACATTTCTCCAACAGAATTTAAATAGTAATAAATAACTTTAATGGGGGGTTAACTCTTCCCTACTCAGGGCATTTGGCCTGGTACGGTTCAGGGGGGTGCTCTCTCGTCCCTCCCTCTTTTCCAGGTTGCGTGCTCGGATAAGGGTCTGTTATGGATTTTTGGAGGACCCCTATGCGTTTTTTCTTTCATTTTTGCACAGGGTTCCCTTTAAAATCGGGTCTGGTATAGATTTCGGGGGAGACCCCCACGCAATTTTCTTTACATTTTTGGTTACAGATTTAAAATCACTTTTATTTGCATTGATACATGCCCCCTGGGGCTAGGCATGTGCAAAAGTGAAAAATTTGTTTCGTTTCGTTTCGTTTCAATTCGTCATTTAATAAATTTCGTTAAGTTAGGTTCGTTACATGTGTTGAATTCGTTTTCGGAATTAGTTCATTTTCGACCGAATTTCGAAAAATACGGTCGAAATCGAAAATATTTCGACCGTTTTTCGAATTCGTTCGTTTTCGACCGAATTTCGAAAAAAAAACTGTCAAAATCGAAAATATTTCAACCAGATTAGAAAACAAATAGTCTCTTTTCGAATAGAATTTTTTTCGAATTAAATTCGAAAATATTATTTTTTTTTTTTTTTTTTTTTTTTTTTTTCGAATTCCGATCGAATTTAGTCCGCGGGTATTCGATTCGGAATTCGAAAAAAAAAAATCGATTTCGACCATTTTTTTTTTTTTTTTTTTTTCGAAATTCGGTCGAAAATGAACGAATTCCGAAAACGGTCGAAATTTTTCGCTAATATAGCAATTCGGGAATTCGTATGCATCCGAATGTCCGAATAATGGAAAATTCGTCCGAATTTCGATTCGGAACGAAACGAAATGCACATGCCTACCTGGGGCAGGCCCCGGGTCCCCAAACATTTTTTTATGACAATAACTTGCATATAAGACTTAAAAATTAGCACTTTTGTTTTTTTATGTTAGTGTCCCATAGACTTTAAAAGGGTTCCGCGGCTTTTGAATTTCCCCCGAACTCCACATATTGTTCGCTGTTTACATTTCTGGTTGCATTATTAAAATCACTGCTCCCGAAAAAACGGCCGTTTTGAGATCTTTTTTTTTTTTTTGCAATGATACATGTCCCCTGGGGCAGGATCCGGGTCCTCAAACACGTTTTAAGAGAATAACTTGCATATAAGACTTAAAATTAAAGTAACTTCGTCCTATTATATAGAAAAATGTAATATTGTGGAGGCAATATGGACTTTCGTGGTAAGGTATGGATTACAAAGTCAATTTACAAAAATATTAATTTATTTTACAAAACCATACAATAATAAAATCAGCCTTAAATACAGGGGGCCAGATCCACAAAGCACTTAAGCCGGCGTTTCACGAGATGCGCGGCATAAGTCTAAATATGCGCCTGCGTATCTATGCGCCGTATCCCCAAAACGATATACGCCTGAAATCTAGAATTTTTCGACCAACGTAATTTCGATAGGCCGGTGCATCGTGCGCGCAAAAATGCGCTAGACACACCATTGATTTGCTATGCAAATATGCAAATGAGGGAGATACGGCGATCCAAAAAAGTAAGTTTGTGTGGTGCAGGCTACGCGCTGTGTGCATTAGCTGCACGTCCGGTCTAAAGTTAGTCCTTATAAAAGCAGGTTTAAAATTGGACAATCCGTCTACGTGTCAGCTAAAGCAACACCGTTAGGGTGGACAACAAACTTTATGCCACCATGCCAGGGGCATCCTTGCTCATAGCTATACTACTGACTTTAGATGAGCGCAGAAGGAGGAGGGAACGGGAGAGGGCACGGAGGAGGGCACGGGAGAGGATATACCGCACACGCATAGACATCTTTGGCATGAGTGATTCTGAGGTGTATCGCATCTTCAGATTCACCCCTCATTCCATCCTGGAATTAACCACAACCCTGCAGGAGGACATCACCAGCCCAACACAACGCTCACATGCAGTGCAGCCACTGGTCAAGGTCCTGGCAACACTCCATTTCCTTGCCAGTGGCTATTTTCAGCGTACAAGTGGAGTGGTGGCTGGGATGGAACAATCCTTCATGAACAGATGTGTGCACCAGGTTATCCCTGCAATTCTCAGATGCATGGCCAACCAAATCATCAAACCCACCCAAGAGGACCTGCGGCTGAAGGCAATGACAGATTTCTACAGAATTGCCAGATTCCCACGCACCGTAGGGGCCATTGATTGCGCACATGTAGCACGCCAGCCCCCCATGAGACAGAGCACATATACCGCAATAGGAAGAATTGGCATTCCATCAACGTACAGGTGATAGTTGATGCCAAATGCCTCATATGGCACGTCCGTGCCAAACACCCCGGATCCAGCCATGACAGCTACATATACAATCATAGCCCCATCCCAACAGAATTCGAACAGAACATGTATGGGGAATTATAGGAGGGGGGACATGTGGGACTTTAAATGAGGTGTATGAATATAGCACCTCCATCCCTGGTTTAGGAGATAGAAAAACTGGAAAGGGAAAAATTGGGACTTTTGGCGAGGCTGCAGACAAGATGGGGATAGTATAAAAGTACAAATTTATTCATGGAAATGCAAACATACATCAACATACAGAAAAACATGTAAATGAAAACATAGGTATTTCAAATAGAGGACATTACTTAATATTGAAAACACAAAATATGTGCATATACAATAAACGCAGCAACAAATGCAGCAATGCCTGGCCAGGTGCCACATGCTAATGTGCATGGATAGATGGATGCATCCAATGACAATATATGTACAGAAGGCATATTAACAATTATAGCGAAAAGGTTACACATGTGAGGAACTGGTAAAAAGCATATAGAATATACCAATGCTAAAATAAATAAAATAGAACATATATAGCATCCATATTAGCCCAGGATATGTATAGCATCCATACTAGCCCGACGCGTTTCGTGTCTATGGGCACTCTTCAGGGGCGGGATGCTTGAATTATCTAGAACAGGTAGAGCATAATTAATGAATAGTTCATAAATGGATGACCAGTATGGGGTGGGGAGAATATCCACCCAAGGTACTCACATTGGATCTAAGGCAAAAAGATATGGGATGTATGGAACCATAGCCGAAAGGATATGTCCGCCAGGGGAGCTGTGGCGGCATTATAGCACACACGGGACATGGACAGCAGGAGACCTCCCAAGCAAGATAAGTGCAGGATCAGGTGTGCGTGTGGTATATAAACCAAAGCAGGTAGCCAGCTGGGGTCTAAAAAGACAATGAGATAGAAAATAAACAAATATGTATTGGGACCAAACCGAAGACAGCCAACCCACACATAGGGGTAGGTAGAATAACCTACTAGTGGCGTCCAGGGCTCCTCTGAAATCCAGCAAAAATATGGTGTAGCAGAACCTAGCACGCCAGTGACCAAAGAGATCTAAGGGAGGGCATTTATACTGCCGCCCTGCACACGTGGACGCTAGTAAGCCGTCAACGTCATGTGGGCGGGACGGAAATCCGGAAGAGCGACGGAGTGGGCGGAACTGCCCACAGCGTCTACTCATTTGTCCGGGTCACGCCCGCTGAGATGGAAACCACATCCAGCATGGTGACGCCAACACTGACGTCACGAGCTGGGCGGGACACATGGCGCCGACGCGAGATGCGAACGGACCCCACCACCGGGCAGCTCTCCACCCAATGAGGGCGGGGAGAAGGACGGGAGGGGGCAGTGCACAACGCGCGTCGCAACTCCCGAATCGCAGACAGATTAAGGCAATGGACATACAGTGACCATAGTAAGATTACCAGACCCACGGCTTCCCGCTGCAACATTGTTAATCTCAGGAGATGTCCTGAGTGAGCTGTGTCTGGGACAGGTAATCCAACCTGTCCCAAACAAGATCATCCACCGTGTGGATGGCAGGGGAACACTGCCAAGCCTGTCTGGCACACCTCCATCCCTGAACATGAAATATAGGAGGGGGGACATGTGGGACTTTAAATGAGGTGTATGAATATAGCACCTCCATCCCTGGTTTAGGAGATAGAAAAACTGGAAAGGGAAAAATTGGGACTTTTGGCGAGGCTGCAGACAAGATGGGGATAGTATAAAAGTACAAATTTATTCATGGAAATGCAAACATACATCAACATACAGAAAAACATGTAAATGAAAACATAGGTATTTCAAATAGAGGACATTACTTAATATTGAAAACACAAAATATGTGCATATACAATAAACGCAGCAACAAATGCAGCAATGCCTGGCCAGGTGCCACATGCTAATGTGCATGGATAGATGGATGCATCCAATGACAATATATGTACAGAAGGCATATTAACAATTATAGCGAAAAGGTTACACATGTGAGGAACTGGTAAAAAGCATATAGAATATACCAATGCTAAAATAAATAAAATAGAACATATATAGCATCCATATTAGCCCAGGATATGTATAGCATCCATACTAGCCCGACGCGTTTCGTGTCTATGGGCACTCTTCAGGGGCGGGATGCTTGAATTATCTAGAACAGGTAGAGCATAATTAATGAATAGTTCATAAATGGATGACCAGTATGGGGTGGGGAGAATATCCACCCAAGGTACTCACATTGGATCTAAGGCAAAAAGATATGGGATGTATGGAACCATAGCCGAAAGGATATGTCCGCCAGGGGAGCTGTGGCGGCATTATAGCACACACGGGACATGGACAGCAGGAGACCTCCCAAGCAAGATAAGTGCAGGATCAGGTGTGCGTGTGGTATATAAACCAAAGCAGGTAGCCAGCTGGGGTCTAAAAAGACAATGAGATAGAAAATAAACAAATATGTATTGGGACCAAACCGAAGACAGCCAACCCACACATAGGGGTAGGTAGAATAACCTACTAGTGGCGTCCAGGGCTCCTCTGAAATCCAGCAAAAATATGGTGTAGCAGAACCTAGCACGCCAGTGACCAAAGAGATCTAAGGGAGGGCATTTATACTGCCGCCCTGCACACGTGGACGCTAGTAAGCCGTCAACGTCATGTGGGCGGGACGGAAATCCGGAAGAGCGACGGAGTGGGCGGAACTGCCCACAGCGTCTACTCATTTGTCCGGGTCACGCCCGCTGAGATGGAAACCACATCCAGCATGGTGACGCCAACACTGACGTCACGAGCTGGGCGGGACACATGGCGCCGACGCGAGATGCGAACGGACCCCACCACCGGGCAGCTCTCCACCCAATGAGGGCGGGGAGAAGGACGGGAGGGGGCAGTGCACAACGCGCGTCGCAACTCCCGAATCGCAGACAGATTAAGGCAATGGACATACAGTGACCATAGTAAGATTACCAGACCCACGGCTTCCCGCTGCAACATTGTTAATCTCAGGAGATGTCCTGAGTGAGCTGTGTCTGGGACAGGTAATCCAACCTGTCCCAAACAAGATCATCCACCGTGTGGATGGCAGGGGAACACTGCCAAGCCTGTCTGGCACACCTCCATCCCTGAACATGAAATATAGGAGGGGGGACATGTGGGACTTTAAATGAGGTGTATGAATATAGCACCTCCATCCCTGGTTTAGGAGATAGAAAAACTGGAAAGGGAAAAATTGGGACTTTTGGCGAGGCTGCAGACAAGATGGGGATAGTATAAAAGTACAAATTTATTCATGGAAATGCAAACATACATCAACATACAGAAAAACATGTAAATGAAAACATAGGTATTTCAAATAGAGGACATTACTTAATATTGAAAACACAAAATATGTGCATATACAATAAACGCAGCAACAAATGCAGCAATGCCTGGCCAGGTGCCACATGCTAATGTGCATGGATAGATGGATGCATCCAATGACAATATATGTACAGAAGGCATATTAACAATTATAGCGAAAAGGTTACACATGTGAGGAACTGGTAAAAAGCATATAGAATATACCAATGCTAAAATAAATAAAATAGAACATATATAGCATCCATATTAGCCCAGGATATGTATAGCATCCATACTAGCCCGACGCGTTTCGTGTCTATGGGCACTCTTCAGGGGCGGGATGCTTGAATTATCTAGAACAGGTAGAGCATAATTAATGAATAGTTCATAAATGGATGACCAGTATGGGGTGGGGAGAATATCCACCCAAGGTACTCACATTGGATCTAAGGCAAAAAGATATGGGATGTATGGAACCATAGCCGAAAGGATATGTCCGCCAGGGGAGCTGTGGCGGCATTATAGCACACACGGGACATGGACAGCAGGAGACCTCCCAAGCAAGATAAGTGCAGGATCAGGTGTGCGTGTGGTATATAAACCAAAGCAGGTAGCCAGCTGGGGTCTAAAAAGACAATGAGATAGAAAATAAACAAATATGTATTGGGACCAAACCGAAGACAGCCAACCCACACATAGGGGTAGGTAGAATAACCTACTAGTGGCGTCCAGGGCTCCTCTGAAATCCAGCAAAAATATGGTGTAGCAGAACCTAGCACGCCAGTGACCAAAGAGATCTAAGGGAGGGCATTTATACTGCCGCCCTGCACACGTGGACGCTAGTAAGCCGTCAACGTCATGTGGGCGGGACGGAAATCCGGAAGAGCGACGGAGTGGGCGGAACTGCCCACAGCGTCTACTCATTTGTCCGGGTCACGCCCGCTGAGATGGAAACCACATCCAGCATGGTGACGCCAACACTGACGTCACGAGCTGGGCGGGACACATGGCGCCGACGCGAGATGCGAACGGACCCCACCACCGGGCAGCTCTCCACCCAATGAGGGCGGGGAGAAGGACGGGAGGGGGCAGTGCACAACGCGCGTCGCAACTCCCGAATCGCAGACAGATTAAGGCAATGGACATACAGTGACCATAGTAAGATTACCAGACCCACGGCTTCCCGCTGCAACATTGTTAATCTCAGGAGATGTCCTGAGTGAGCTGTGTCTGGGACAGGTAATCCAACCTGTCCCAAACAAGATCATCCACCGTGTGGATGGCAGGGGAACACTGCCAAGCCTGTCTGGCACACCTCCATCCCTGAACATGAAATATAGGAGGGGGGACATGTGGGACTTTAAATGAGGTGTATGAATATAGCACCTCCATCCCTGGTTTAGGAGATAGAAAAACTGGAAAGGGAAAAATTGGGACTTTTGGCGAGGCTGCAGACAAGATGGGGATAGTATAAAAGTACAAATTTATTCATGGAAATGCAAACATACATCAACATACAGAAAAACATGTAAATGAAAACATAGGTATTTCAAATAGAGGACATTACTTAATATTGAAAACACAAAATATGTGCATATACAATAAACGCAGCAACAAATGCAGCAATGCCTGGCCAGGTGCCACATGCTAATGTGCATGGATAGATGGATGCATCCAATGACAATATATGTACAGAAGGCATATTAACAATTATAGCGAAAAGGTTACACATGTGAGGAACTGGTAAAAAGCATATAGAATATACCAATGCTAAAATAAATAAAATAGAACATATATAGCATCCATATTAGCCCAGGATATGTATAGCATCCATACTAGCCCGACGCGTTTCGTGTCTATGGGCACTCTTCAGGGGCGGGATGCTTGAATTATCTAGAACAGGTAGAGCATAATTAATGAATAGTTCATAAATGGATGACCAGTATGGGGTGGGGAGAATATCCACCCAAGGTACTCACATTGGATCTAAGGCAAAAAGATATGGGATGTATGGAACCATAGCCGAAAGGATATGTCCGCCAGGGGAGCTGTGGCGGCATTATAGCACACACGGGACATGGACAGCAGGAGACCTCCCAAGCAAGATAAGTGCAGGATCAGGTGTGCGTGTGGTATATAAACCAAAGCAGGTAGCCAGCTGGGGTCTAAAAAGACAATGAGATAGAAAATAAACAAATATGTATTGGGACCAAACCGAAGACAGCCAACCCACACATAGGGGTAGGTAGAATAACCTACTAGTGGCGTCCAGGGCTCCTCTGAAATCCAGCAAAAATATGGTGTAGCAGAACCTAGCACGCCAGTGACCAAAGAGATCTAAGGGAGGGCATTTATACTGCCGCCCTGCACACGTGGACGCTAGTAAGCCGTCAACGTCATGTGGGCGGGACGGAAATCCGGAAGAGCGACGGAGTGGGCGGAACTGCCCACAGCGTCTACTCATTTGTCCGGGTCACGCCCGCTGAGATGGAAACCACATCCAGCATGGTGACGCCAACACTGACGTCACGAGCTGGGCGGGACACATGGCGCCGACGCGAGATGCGAACGGACCCCACCACCGGGCAGCTCTCCACCCAATGAGGGCGGGGAGAAGGACGGGAGGGGGCAGTGCACAACGCGCGTCGCAACTCCCGAATCGCAGACAGATTAAGGCAATGGACATACAGTGACCATAGTAAGATTACCAGACCCACGGCTTCCCGCTGCAACATTGTTAATCTCAGGAGATGTCCTGAGTGAGCTGTGTCTGGGACAGGTAATCCAACCTGTCCCAAACAAGATCATCCACCGTGTGGATGGCAGGGGAACACTGCCAAGCCTGTCTGGCACACCTCCATCCCTGAACATGAAATATAGGAGGGGGGACATGTGGGACTTTAAATGAGGTGTATGAATATAGCACCTCCATCCCTGGTTTAGGAGATAGAAAAACTGGAAAGGGAAAAATTGGGACTTTTGGCGAGGCTGCAGACAAGATGGGGATAGTATAAAAGTACAAATTTATTCATGGAAATGCAAACATACATCAACATACAATATGTCCATTGCCTTAATCTGTCTGCGATTCGGGAGTTGCGACGCGCGTTGTGCACTGCCCCCTCCCGTCCTTCTCCCCGCCCTCATTGGGTGGAGAGCTGCCCGGTGGTGGGGTCCGTTCGCATCTCGCGTCGGCGCCATGTGTCCCGCCCAGCTCGTGACGTCAGTGTTGGCGTCACCATGCTGGATGTGGTTTCCATCTCAGCGGGCGTGACCCGGACAAATGAGTAGACGCTGTGGGCAGTTCCGCCCACTCCGTCGCTCTTCCGGATTTCCGTCCCGCCCACATGACGTTGACGGCTTACTAGCGTCCACGTGTGCAGGGCGGCAGTATAAATGCCCTCCCTTAGATCTCTTTGGTCACTGGCGTGCTAGGTTCTGCTACACCATATTTTTGCTGGATTTCAGAGGAGCCCTGGACACCACTAGTAGGTTATTCTACCTACCCCTATGTGTGGGTTGGCTGTCTTCGGTTTGGTCCCAATACATATTTGTTTATTTTCTATCTCATTGTCTTTTTAGACCCAGGCTGGCTACCTGCTTTGGTTTATATACCACACGCACACCTGATCCTGCACTTATCTTGCTTGGGAGGTCTCCTGCTGTCCATGTCCCGTGTGTGCTATAATGCCGCCACAGCTCCCCTGGCGGACATATCCTTTCGGCTATGGTTCCATACATCCCATATCTTTTTGCCTTAGATCCAATGTGAGTACCTTGGGTGGATATTCTCCCCACCCCATACTGGTCATCCATTTATGAACTATTCATTAATTATGCTCTACCTGTTCTAGATAATTCAAGCATCCCGCCCCTGAAGAGTGCCCATAGACACGAAACGCGTCGGGCTAGTATGGATGCTATACATATCCTGGGCTAATATGGATGCTATATATGTTCTATTTTATTTATTTTAGCATTGGTATATTCTATATGCTTTTTACCAGTTCCTCACATGTGTAACCTTTTCGCTATAATTGTTAATATGCCTTCTGTACATATATTGTCATTGGATGCATCCATCTATCCATGCACATTAGCATGTGGCACCTGGCCAGGCATTGCTGCATTTGTTGCTGCGTTTATTGTATATGCACATATTTTGTGTTTTCAATATTAAGTAATGTCCTCTATTTGAAATACCTATGTTTTCATTTACATGTTTTTCTGTATGTTGATGTATGTTTGCATTTCCATGAATAAATTTGTACTTTTATACTATCCCCATCTTGTCTGCAGCCTCGCCAAAAGTCCCAATTTTTCCCTTTCCAGTTTTTCTATCTCCTAAACCAGGGATGGAGGTGCTATATTCATACACCTCATTTAAAGTCCCACATGTCCCCCCTCCTATATTTCATGTTCAGGGATGGAGGTGTGCCAGACAGGCTTGGCAGTGTTCCCCTGCCATCCACACGGTGGATGATCTTGTTTGGGACAGGTTGGATTACCTGTCCCAGACACAGCTCACTCAGGACATCTCCTGAGATTAACAATGTTGCAGCAGGAAGCCGTGGGTCTGGTAATCTTACTATGGTCACTGTATGTCCATTGCCTTAATCTGTCTGCGATTCGGGAGTTGCGACGCGCGTTGTGCACTGCCCCCTCCCGTCCTTCTCCCCGCCCTCATTGGGTGGAGAGCTGCCCGGTGGTGGGGTCCGTTCGCATCTCGCGTCGGCGCCATGTGTCCCGCCCAGCTCGTGACGTCAGTGTTGGCGTCACCATGCTGGATGTGGTTTCCATCTCAGCGGGCGTGACCCGGACAAATGAGTAGACGCTGTGGGCAGTTCCGCCCACTCCGTCGCTCTTCCGGATTTCCGTCCCGCCCACATGACGTTGACGGCTTACTAGCGTCCACGTGTGCAGGGCGGCAGTATAAATGCCCTCCCTTAGATCTCTTTGGTCACTGGCGTGCTAGGTTCTGCTACACCATATTTTTGCTGGATTTCAGAGGAGCCCTGGACGCCACTAGTAGGTTATTCTACCTACCCCTATGTGTGGGTTGGCTGTCTTCGGTTTGGTCCCAATACATATTTGTTTATTTTCTATCTCATTGTCTTTTTAGACCCCAGCTGGCTACCTGCTTTGGTTTATATACCACACGCACACCTGATCCTGCACTTATCTTGCTTGGGAGGTCTCCTGCTGTCCATGTCCCGTGTGTGCTATAATGCCGCCACAGCTCCCCTGGCGGACATATCCTTTCGGCTATGGTTCCATACATCCCATATCTTTTTGCCTTAGATCCAATGTGAGTACCTTGGGTGGATATTCTCCCCACCCCATACTGGTCATCCATTTATGAACTATTCATTAATTATGCTCTACCTGTTCTAGATAATTCAAGCATCCCGCCCCTGAAGAGTGCCCATAGACACGAAACGCGTCGGGCTAGTATGGATGCTATACATATCCTGGGCTAATATGGATGCTATATATGTTCTATTTTATTTATTTTAGCATTGGTATATTCTATATGCTTTTTACCAGTTCCTCACATGTGTAACCTTTTCGCTATAATTGTTAATATGCCTTCTGTACATATATTGTCATTGGATGCATCCATCTATCCATGCACATTAGCATGTGGCACCTGGCCAGGCATTGCTGCATTTGTTGCTGCGTTTATTGTATATGCACATATTTTGTGTTTTCAATATTAAGTAATGTCCTCTATTTGAAATACCTATGTTTTCATTTACATGTTTTTCTGTATGTTGATGTATGTTTGCATTTCCATGAATAAATTTGTACTTTTATACTATCCCCATCTTGTCTGCAGCCTCGCCAAAAGTCCCAATTTTTCCCTTTCCAGTTTTTCTATCTCCTAAACCAGGGATGGAGGTGCTATATTCATACACCTCATTTAAAGTCCCACATGTCCCCCCTCCTATATTTCATGTTCAGGGATGGAGGTGTGCCAGACAGGCTTGGCAGTGTTCCCCTGCCATCCACACGGTGGATGATCTTGTTTGGGACAGGTTGGATTACCTGTCCCAGACACAGCTCACTCAGGACATCTCCTGAGATTAA
Organism: Rana kukunoris; assembly: GCA_029574335.1. Classification (NCBI taxonomy): domain Eukaryota; kingdom Metazoa; phylum Chordata; class Amphibia; order Anura; family Ranidae; genus Rana; species Rana kukunoris. The sequence goes on from CM056052.1 coordinate 35,647,311, forward strand.
CAATGTTGCAGCGGGAAGCCGTGGGTCTGGTAATCTTACTATGGTCACTGTATGTCCATTGCCTTAATCTGTCTGCGATTCGGGAGTTGCGACGCGCGTTGTGCACTGCCCCCTCCCGTCCTTCTCCCCGCCCTCATTGGGTGGAGAGCTGCCCGGTGGTGGGGTCCGTTCGCATCTCGCGTCGGCGCCATGTGTCCCGCCCAGCTCGTGACGTCAGTGTTGGCGTCACCATGCTGGATGTGGTTTCCATCTCAGCGGGCGTGACCCGGACAAATGAGTAGACGCTGTGGGCAGTTCCGCCCACTCCGTCGCTCTTCCGGATTTCCGTCCCGCCCACATGACGTTGACGGCTTACTAGCGTCCACGTGTGCAGGGCGGCAGTATAAATGCCCTCCCTTAGATCTCTTTGGTCACTGGCGTGCTAGGTTCTGCTACACCATATTTTTGCTGGATTTCAGAGGAGCCCTGGACGCCACTAGTAGGTTATTCTACCTACCCCTATGTGTGGGTTGGCTGTCTTCGGTTTGGTCCCAATACATATTTGTTTATTTTCTATCTCATTGTCTTTTTAGACCCCAGCTGGCTACCTGCTTTGGTTTATATACCACACGCACACCTGATCCTGCACTTATCTTGCTTGGGAGGTCTCCTGCTGTCCATGTCCCGTGTGTGCTATAATGCCGCCACAGCTCCCCTGGCGGACATATCCTTTCGGCTATGGTTCCATACATCCCATATCTTTTTGCCTTAGATCCAATGTGAGTACCTTGGGTGGATATTCTCCCCACCCCATACTGGTCATCCATTTATGAACTATTCATTAATTATGCTCTACCTGTTCTAGATAATTCAAGCATCCCGCCCCTGAAGAGTGCCCATAGACACGAAACGCGTCGGGCTAGTATGGATGCTATACATATCCTGGGCTAATATGGATGCTATATATGTTCTATTTTATTTATTTTAGCATTGGTATATTCTATATGCTTTTTACCAGTTCCTCACATGTGTAACCTTTTCGCTATAATTGTTAATATGCCTTCTGTACATATATTGTCATTGGATGCATCCATCTATCCATGCACATTAGCATGTGGCACCTGGCCAGGCATTGCTGCATTTGTTGCTGCGTTTATTGTATATGCACATATTTTGTGTTTTCAATATTAAGTAATGTCCTCTATTTGAAATACCTATGTTTTCATTTACATGTTTTTCTGTATGTTGATGTATGTTTGCATTTCCATGAATAAATTTGTACTTTTATACTATCCCCATCTTGTCTGCAGCCTCGCCAAAAGTCCCAATTTTTCCCTTTCCAGTTTTTCTATAACATGTATGGGGACTGCTGGCTGGTTGGTGAGTGACATGGGAGTCAGGCATGACTGCCCCCCCATGATTCAGAAATCACAAGGGGCACATGCACTACTAACATCCTCCAGCCTTTTCCCTTCCAGGTGACTCTGCATATGCACTGGGACCCCATCTCATGACTCCTATCCGGAACCCCCAAACCCCAGGAGAGGAAAGATACAATGAAGCACACGCATGTACCCGTGCAGTGGTGGAGCGCACCTTTGGCCTCCTGAAGTCACGTTTCCGATGCCTGGATAAGTCTGGGGGTACCCTGTTGTATTGCCCAAACTTTGTATGCCAGATCATCGGTGCATGTTGCATGCTGCACAACTTTGCAGTGAGAAAGGGCCTGGAGATTGACATACGTGATGACTTGACCCCCGAACCAGACAATCCCCCCCTAACCGAGGCTACCCCGTCTTCTGAGGGAAGAGCAGCCAGGAGACAGCTCACATTAGGCATCTTTGCACGTTAAACACACACATTAATCATGGCACAATGAGAATGCATGCATGCACACCACTGTGGTCCCTAGATCACACACACCACATCCTCATCACATTGGATTAGCACAAGCCCACCATGCAGGACTTGTGAGCAGCAACGCCAGGCCACGGCTCCAATTACAGTATGTCACTGTACATTCATACACCATTCACACGGACCTGGGGATCACTTCTCCCTGGTCCTGGGGAACCCTTCTCTACCACAAATGAGGGTGACACCCCTTTTCCGGCAGGAATGTCACCCCCACATTCAAAAATCATTCACAAACAGAAAAAAAACAAAATCCCCCCCAAAAAAATGCCAAGCAAAAAAAAAATGCACAGCAAAAAAAAAAAAATGCCCAGAAAAAAAAGCACAGCAAAGAAAACACAGAAAAGCCAAAAAAAAACTACCGTCGCTGGCATTAACCACACCTGGGGCGGCCACGGCCCCGGGTCCTCAGGGGAGACTCATGGGTGGGTAATCCAGGGAAGGAGGAGCATCCCCTGGTCTCTGCCCACCTGGCGGCCTGCCCTCCAAGGCCACAGCAATTCTGGTCAGGCCAGCATTGAGGGTTGCCGTATTAGCCTGACCAACGCCTGATGTGGTAGCCTGCATTTCATTTTGGCAAGTGATCAGAGCCAGGGAGTTGCAGGCCATGTCCCCAACTGAATCCTTTATGGAGCACAGGCTCTCCTCCATCCGCCCCAAAGTCTGGCTGACCTGTCCCAGATGGCGGGTCTGAAGGGCCTGGTCCCTTCTCAGATTGGCAGGCAGAACCTCGGCCACCCCTCTGGTCTTGTGGGTCGCCTTCCTGCCTCCAGATGAGGCTTGTGGCCGGGGAGAAGGGGAGCCCCTTGGGGGGAGCCCTGTTGGGGGAGGAGTGGGAGGGGCTACCCCTAATGGAGGCATGGCTGCTGCCAGCCATAGGGGAAGACTCCTCCAAAATGAACATGAAGTCATTCCCAGACATGACCTCCTCCTCAAACTCAAACTCCACCTCCTCAACCTCCTCAGAGGACTCCGGCCTTGTCTGGGGGTCTTCCTCAGACCGTTGTCCCGGGGATGGTGCGGACATCTGTGGATGACACAAAACATTCACAGGTTGGAGGATCCACACACTTGCCACATATTCCCTCCCCCCCCCCCCACACATGCAACACCCACCAGATAGAAAAAAAAACCTTACCTGTCCTCACGGCCTCTCAATGGAGTCAAAGCCAGGCAACGTAAAATTTGACGGCGTCGTTCCCTGGCCCATACCTTTGCATGACTTACCCCTGCTTTATGAGGGGTAAGTTTACGCCGGACGTACGACTTACGTAAACTGTGTATATTAATGCACTGGCGCAAGTACGTTCGTGAATCGGCGTATCTTACTAATTTGCATATTTAACATGGGTACGTCAAATGCGTCCAGCGTAACTATGCGCCCATGATACGCCGGTGTAGGCAAGTTACCACTGAGCTCTCTGACAAGCCGTTCTGCTTACATTCGAAATCCAGCTCTGCAATTCGCTGACGACGGGTTTGAAATAGAAATATAACAGTGCGCATGCGCATCACGCATTGGTGGATGGACTCGCAGTGTCAGTGAACTGTACAGAATCGCTAAGTGCACAGCGGACCTCGGGACACATCGTGTCTACTGACACTTCCTGCAGACGTGCGTTAGAACATAAAGGTGGAGCGCAAATGAGTACATTGGATAAAAGGTCCCAGGAAATTTCCAGCAGGGCTGCTAGCCACACACGCATGCGATCTCAACTACAGAGATCAACTTAAGTTGGTAAGCAGATAGGACATAAGAGGTGGAGGCTTTCATCTATCCTGCTGTCTGGCACGGCTTCCTTTTGGAGTTGTTTGGCACTGTTTCTTTACAAATTTCTTTAAAACCTCATGGAGATTTGGATCTCCTAGGGACTACTGTTATTCGCTTTACCTATCTATTTTTTTGAACAACTAAGGTCACACCTCTGTGTCTGCACATGTGTCTTTGTGCACTAGATTTGTGTTTTATGTAGGGCTGTGCAAATTAACTTTTAATCAATCGATTAATCTTTAATTTTTTTGATCGATCAAAATCTTTTTGTACTCGCCTCTCCGCCGGCTTCTGGGCCTTCAGGGAGTTCCGTCGGAGATCCGGTGATGTCACGGACACCAGCGGGGCTTGCCATGTCCATCTGAAGGGCTCCTTTGCTGTGCCTTCATATCTGCATGCCGGCGGGAACACTTCCCTCTATCAACCTGGGATTCTACAACCATCCACTGGGAGTTGTGATAGTTCCCTTCATGGTACATCTACATGCCGATGGACTGATGTTAACCTCTCCTCATCTGGATTCAGCAGTGGTGTCGTTGTACACATTTGTATACCAGTATCATACTTAGCTACATGTTTTTATGACTGCTTTTGCTACCGTTTGGTATTACTCGCACCATTTTTACAGTTTATGTAGCTACATCGATTTTATCTCCAGTGCAATATTTATTTTGTTACCTACTTGAAGACTATAAAAGTTTTAATGCTATTCTCATCGAGCGCTGCCTTTGTGTGTTTTTTGTATCCTGCTATCCATTGTTCCAGTGGTTGGGAGCTGCACTGGGAATCAGCCTGCAAGGAGATCAGCTAAAAGTAGTTGGATCTGTATGTGCGTGATAGTTAATCGAAATTAGTCAATTAATCGATTAAAAGAAAAAACGATTAATCGAACACAAAAATTTTGATCAGTAACAGCCCTAGTTTTATGTGATCAATTTGTTTATTCACTATTTTTTTTTTCATTTGATTAATAGTTTATTTATGCAGTGCAGCATATTCCAATATATCTGTTATTAATGTTTGTATCTGACATTTTTGCTGCAGCAGCATTATTTATAATTAACTTTGCACAATACAATTTTCAATTATAATTGTATTCACACGTTGAGACCTGCGCAGTATATTCCCAAAAATTTGCAAGTTACGTCGGGCGGCTGAAGCCTTGTTTTACGGCGTATCTAGCTTTGTGAATCGGCGTAACGATACGACGGTGCACATTTGTACTTACAACGACGTATCTCTAGATATGCCGGCGTAAAACTTTCGTGAATCCGGGCCTATGTATTTAAGGCTGATATTATTTTATGACTTTGTAAAATAAAAATATTTTTGTAAATTGACTTTGTAATCCATACCATACCACGGAAGTCCATATCAAATTTTTCTAAACTGATGACATATTTTTTTTTGGGATGTTTATTATAGCAAAAATTTTAAAAAATATTGTTTTTTTTTAAATGGTCGCTCTTCTTTTGTTTATAGCGCAAAAAATAAAAAACACAGAGGTGATCAAATACCACCAAAAGAAAGCTCTATTTGTGGGGGAAAAAAAGGACGTACATTTTGTTTGGATACAAGATCGCGCAACCGTGCAATTGTCAGTTAAAGCATTGCAGTGCTGTATCGCAAATAATGGCCTGGTCAGGAAGGGGGTAAATTCTTCCAGGGCTGAAGTGGTTAATCTTGTTGGTTCAATTGCAGGACAGACAAGTATTGAAAACAGTATTTCATATTTTAAATTTTATGTATTATTCTAAGTTGTATGTGTTTTGTTTGTTTTTTTAACCATGATTTTTATGCTCATTTTAGCATGATTTGGTGTCATATTGATCTACAATTATATTATTTTTGTTATCACAAACGGTCAATTCTAGCCTTGGACTGAGGTATTAGAGCACTTAGCAAAGCATAGCAACATTTTTTGAGACAACTTATGCCACGTACACACAATCGGACATTCCGACGGATTGTTCGCTCAAACTTGTCTTGCACACACACGGTCACGCAAATATTGTCATAAATTCCGAACGTCAAGAACGCAGTCACATACGACAATATTATTTTACGTGATTACAATTACCCTAGGGTGGTAATCACACACCCTCTAATATATAAATGCCACATCCTGAAATATATGGGTTAAAGAAAAAAACATTGTGGTGTTTTTTTTCGAGAAAGATGGACTTTGTAGGCACATACAAATATAAATTGTTATTTTAATATTGCATAAATGAATACATAGATGCATCTGCAAACAATTGATCATAATATACAAAACAAAGGCAAAAAGGGTATTTCCAAGAAAAAATACTCAATAACGTCAAGACTGGCTGTAATGCAGTACAGATCTCACGCTGGGTGGAGTAGTAAATCCTGGATAAAACTGATTGAGTCCTTAGAACATTAAAAGGCAGCTCTACATGTTTCGCGATTTTAAATATATCGCTTCTTCAGGAGCTTCTAGATTTTTAAGAAAAATAAACTTTAATTAGAATACATAATACGGGAGCTGTGGTGGCTCAACGTGATTGGCACTGCGCTGACAAGCCGTTCACCTCTGCAGCCAAGGGTTCGGATCCCGGTCTCGGCTACATGTGAATTGAGTTTGGTGGTCTAAGCCCGGCTCCCGGTGGGTGTGCTATGCAAGGTACGCCTGTGCTTAGTACGCCCACCCACCCCCACAAAAACCACCACACTTGCACTCACATGAAATTGGTTTAACACACATGCACTTTGGCCATGCGGTCTCCTAAAATAAAGAGAGGCGAAGGACCTACGGGGCTGGCTGGGTGGGCTAGGCCCGCTTCCTCCTTCATAGGGGGAGTCCCTCTGCTCCGTTGGGGTCCAGTTGGGCCCCAGTTGGGCTCCCAAGTGGAGCAGGTAGGGCGGGGTGAGTGGGAGGCCCCCCTCACACCGGCCATTGCCACCAGGGGCATGGAGAAGGATGGCGATTGCCTCTGGGGGGAGGGTCTGCCTACTCCCAACTCCGGCAGTCTGGCTCCTCTCTCTCAAATTCACGCACAAAAAATACACACAAAAAAAAAAAGAATACATAATACAAATGGACTAAAAAGGCAACCAAGTAGCTTGCATTTAGTATGTAAATATACAGACATCAGATACATCTGACGTTCGGAATTTATGACAACATTTGTGTAACCGTGTGTATGCAAAACAAGTTTAGCGAACAATCCGTCGGAAAAAAATCCACGGTTTTAATGTTTAGTCCGATTGTGTGTACGTGGCATAAGTCTTCTCTAAAAATGTCGCTATGCTTTGCATAGCAACCTCAGTCCAGGGCTGGAAATAAACGTTTTTAATAATAAAAAAAATGTAGACCAATATGACACCAAAACATGCTAAAATGGGCGTAAAAATCATGGTTAAACAAAACACATACAACTTAGAATAATACGTAAAATGTAAAATATTAAATAAATAAAATATTAAATACTGTTTTTAATACTTGTCTGTCCCGCAATTGAACCAACAAGATTAACCACGTTAGCCCAGGAAGAATTTACCCCCTTCCTGACCAGGCCATTATTTGTGATACGGCACTGCAACACTTTAAATGACAATTGCACAGTTGTGCGACGTTCTACCTAAACAATGTTCTAAGGACTCAATTGGTTTTATCCAGGATTTTTTACTCCACCCAGTGTGAGATTTCTACTGCGTAGCAGCCAGCCTTGAGGCTATTGAGTATTCTTCTTGGAAAGACCCCCTTTGCCTTTGTTTTGAATATTATGATCAATTGTTTGCAGATGCATCTATGTATACAGTATATGTGAAATCTATTGGCTAGATTCATGTAGAGCGGTGCAATTTTATGTGGGCGTAACGTATCTCAGATATGTTATGCCGCCGTAAATTACAGAGGCAAGTGCTGTATTCACCAAGCTAAGTTATGGCTGTGTAGCGTAAATTGGCCTGCGTAAGCCCGCGTGTTTTATTTAAATTAAGTGTGACCCCACGTAAATGACGTTTTTTACTAACAGTGCATGCGCCGTCTGTGGACGTATCTCAGTGCGCATGCTCCAAATTACTAAGACTCATTGGTTTTGACGTGAACGTGATTTACGTCCAGCCCCATTCACGGACGAGTTACGCAAACAACGTAAAATTTGGAAAAATTTGAGGTGGTCCCGACGTCCATACTTAACATTGGCTGCGCCATCTTGTTGTAGCTTTATCTTTACGCCTGAAAACGCCTTACGTAAACGGCATATCTTTACTGCGACGGCCAGGCATACGTTCGTGAATAGGCGTATCTCGCTGATTTACATATTCTAGGCGTAAATCAGCGTACATGCCCCTAGCGGCCAGCGTAAATAGGCAGCTAAGATACGACGGCGTAGGAGACTTACGCCGGTCGTATCTTAGCAACATTTAAGGGTATGTCACTTTGAGAATACGCTTAAAGATCCGATGGCGCAGATTCTGAGTTATGACAGCGTATCTAATGATACGCCATCGTAAGTCTACCTGAATCTGGCCATATGTATTTATGCAATATTAAAATAAAAACATTTTATCTGTATGTGCCTCCAAAGTCCATCTTTCTCGAAAAAAAAACAACACCACAATGTTTTTTTCTTTAACCAACATACGACAATATGTCGAGCTGAGAAAAATTAAGTTCAATGATTCCAAGCATGCGTCAAGTTGATTCCTAGCATGCGTAGGATTTTTGTGCGTCGAAATTGGCTACAGGCAATTGAAATTTCCAACAAGAACTTTTGTTGTCAGAAAAATTGAGAACCAGCTCTCAAACATTTGTTGTCGGAAATTCCGACAGCAAATGTCCGATGGAGCCTACACATTTTCCGACAACAAGCTCACATCGAACATCTGTTGTCGGAAATTCCCACCGTGTGTACGCGGCATAATAATGCATCCAGTGTTTGCTAGACCATTAAACCTGATGAGGAAACCAGGAAAGGTTTAAAATCTCTTATTATAGTTTATCATTTATATAGTATAACTTTTTCAGCTTTTATCATTGGATAAAATATTAAATGTTCCCGTTATTGTACATTTTTTTGCAGTGTGTTTTTGGTCCTTGGATGAATTTTCTTGGTGTCATCAATAAGCAAAAAATTCAGTATCCGGTTGTTGAATTACAACATTAAATTGTTCTTATGTCTAACATTGCTCAGTTTAAAGAGAAATCCAGGAAAAAGTTCCTGATATAAAAATCTGTAACAAATGCATCATAGGAATATCTGCTTCACTATTTGTGTTTTGGGTAAACTTTACACTTCTCTGTAATCCCAATGATTTTGTATCAACCTATGATTAGCACATCATCCGATCTCAGCTGGTATTTGATTCCCCCAAATTCAACTACAGTATGACAGCCTTTATAGTGGATGAAAAGAGATGACATAAGCCTTACATTTAGTGCAGGAACTTATGCAGAGTACTTTTAAAACAAGGAGATACCACGTGGACAAAATCTGATAGTATGTACACTTACTGGTATTTTATCTTGCAAGATTACATTTTCTCTCATATAGCTCTTTCCTAATCTGTGCTTAATTCATCAAAGTAGTCAATTTTAGGACAAATAAAAATTGATAGAAGAGTATGGCCATGGCAGCTGAGAACCAAAGTATAGTAATGGAATTTATTCTTCTTGGACTTACAGACAATCCCAGCATACAACTTTGGCTGTTCCAGTTATTCTCACTTGTCTACATAACCACTCTGGCCGGGAACATTCTCCTTATATTGGCAGTCAGAACAGACAACCATTTACACAACCCTATGTATATATTTCTTTCTAATCTATCTTTCTTGGACATCTGTTATACATCAATCATTGTGCCTAAGATGCTACTAAATATTGTTCTGTCCACAAAAAAAATTTCATATGCTGGTTGTGTTCTTCAAGTTTACTTTTATCTTTTCATGGGTGAGACAGAGTGCATACTATTGGCTTTCATGGCCTATGACCGATATGTAGCTATCTGTAATCCCTTGCGATACAATGTTATTATGAATGCAGTCTCCTGTATAGGGTTGCCACCTTTTCGTCAAGCCAAACCCAAACACTTTAGCGGCACACAGCAATTTTTTTTGTAGTACCCGCTATAGGATTGTAAGACTTGGGACACCTTTGAGTTACCCTAGGGGAGTAGTAAGGAGGCGCTCATAGCGTGCTGCAGTGAACAGTGGCTGTAGCCAACTTATGTTAACAGTGGAGAGGGGGTGGACTTAAAGGGGCATGGTGTGCCCATAAAATATGATTAGATTAATAAAATAAATGTCACAGTTAAAATATGAACCTAGCTTACCTTAAAAGAGGGTGTCAGCGGAGCAGTGGAGGGTGTCAGGGGGGCAGTGGAGGGTGTCAGCGGGGCAGTGGACGGTGTCAGCGGGGAAGTGAACGGTGTCAGCGGGGCAGTGGGGGGTGTCAGCGGAGCAGTGGGGGGTGTCAGCGGAGCAGTGGAGGGTGTCAGCGGAGCAGTGGAGGGTGTCAGCGGAGCAGTGGAGGGTGTCAGCGGAGCAGTGGAGGGTGTCAGCGGAGCAGTGGAGGGTGTCAGCGGAGCAGTGGAGGGTGTCAGCGGAGCAGTGGACGGTGTCAGCGGGGCAGTGGACGGTGTCAGCGGAGCAGTGGACGGTGTCAGCGGAGCAGTGGACGGTGTCAGCGGAGCAGTGGACGGTGTCAGCGGGGGGCAGTGGACGGTGTCAGCGGGGGGCAGTGGACGGTGTCAGCGGGGGGGCAGTGGACGGTGTCAGCGGGGGGGCAGTGGACGGTGTCAGCGGGGGGCAGTGGACGGTGTCAGCGGGGGGGCAGTGGACGGTGTCAGCGGGGGGCAGTGGACGGTGTCAGCGGGGGGGCAGTGGACGGTGTCAGCGGGGGGGCAGTGGACGGTGTCAGCGGGGGGGCAGTGGACGGTGTCAGCGGGGGGGCAGTGTACAGTGTCAGCGGGGCAGAGGACTTTTAATTGCCAAAAAAATAAAAGCAATCCACAGAAGAAATAAGTTATTAGATAAAGACTACTGAGTGAGCACAGGATAATAATGTAAATATGCCAGGATGGGACTGCAGGGAGAACTAGACTGATCTCCAATCAGCAGCCATGTCCCTGGAAAGAGCAGCATTATAAGTCCCACACTGGAGAGAGACTGTGAACTACAATAAAGTAAAGACCCCTCAGCTCTGCACTCACCCAGCTGTCGGTATTCTCTTATCTCACACGGCAGGCTCTGTGTTTGTTCCTCTCCAGACAGGTCACATGCTCGGCTTGCAGAGGGGAAGGAGCCCGAGGCTGTGTCTGCATGAAGAAGGCACTGGTCCCCCTCACAGCACACAGTCGCTCCTTCAATGTGCCACAATGTACATGTACACAGCACCAGAGACTCGAGCGTCGGACAGTGCAGGCAGAGAGGGAGACACCTGCACAAGGAATCCTAATACCGAGCAATGATAGGAGACTCCTCAGCACTGTGTCCGGGGCTCAGGCAGACTGATTCCCGGACACAGGTTTCAAAACCCGTACTGTCCGGAGGAATCCCGTACGGGTGGCAACCCTACTCCTGTACCAGAATGATTGGCATTTCTTGGATGGCTGGGTGTAGTATAGCCTCCTTTGATATATATTTTATATGCCATTTAAAGTTCTGTGGACATGTCACCATTAACCACTTCTTTTGTGAAGCCCCATCCTTACTAGGGGATCAGCTATCTTGTGGGGACATCTCTGTGAACAACATTGTAACTTTGGTTGGTGGGTCTATATTGCTTCTGATCCCATTGTGCCTCATCCTATTTTCATACATACAGATTTTCTTAGTCATTGTGAAACTCCCTTCTGGGCAATACAAAGCCTTCTCTACATGCATATCTCATCTTATCGTGGTGGCCATCTTCTATGGAACGGCCATATTCATGTACATGAGACCAAGGTATTCAGATACTGAAGTGACAGACAAGATAGTGTCGGTGTTCTATACAATTTTCACACCAATGTTAAACCCTTTAATCTACAGCCTAAGAAATAAAGATGTTCAAAAGGCCCTCGGACATTTAGGGAGAAGTACAGTTCTACTACGATGACAATCCTTACTATGGATAAATCTCTAGCTTTTGTTTCATCAGACCAATACCAGGAACTCTCTGAAATTTTGGGGAGGATTAAAGTGGGTAGTAAACCGCAGTTTTGTTTTTTTAATTCCTACAAGGTAAAGCCATCATGTGCTAACATGCATTGCCTACCTTACCTTACAACGAAGCCATCCAGTGGTGCACTGTCACCGCTGAAGGCAGTTCTATCTTTCTGAGTGGCCAGGGCTGCAATGAGGTCACTCCCATGCTTTTGCGTGGGAGCTGCCATTCACGACACAGGAATATGAAGGAATGGCACGGTATGTCCCACTATAGTCCCTGACACCCCAGAAGTGAAAAAACGTATTGCTTAACTTTAAGTACATTTCAATTTTGCATACATGCTCTGGTCCCATTGTGTACTTAACCACTTAAGGACCTGCCACTGTAAATATACATCCTTTTTTTTAAAGATGGATATCTCGGTAATGGCAGCAGCTGCTGCCACAACCGAGATATCCATCTTTTCAGTGAGCGGTCCTGTACACGATAACAGTGGTCTCCATGGCGGATTTTTCGCGAGATTGCCGTTATTGGTGGCGGGAGAGGGCCCCCCTCCCGCCGCTCTCCCGCACCCTCCGCCGCTTACCAGAGCCGTCGGTAGCGGCGGAGGCGATCGGGTCCTTCGGCTGTCTGTGTGGGGATTAGAGTGAGAGCAAAATGGCCCCCACCCATCCCCATAGCTCTGCTGTAAAAACGTCAGTCCGCCCATGCATCTCCTGAGTGGCTGGGCACCAAGGCTTACAGAGATCTCTTCTTAAAATGGCCCTGGTATTGCCACTGTTACTCATTTTCATCCCGGGGTGGGATCCTGGCCGGCGGAGACTGCTTTAAGTCTTTTACCACTGGCCCCTGGCTCACTGCCCAAACTGGTTGCTAGCCATGGCCTGGCTCGTGGCTAGCAACCAGTGACATCAGGAGGAGGAAAGAAGCAGAGACCAGCATTCAGAGCGGAGGAGAATTTAAATTTCTCCACACTCCATCTACCTCCTCCCTGCATCTTCTCCGTGCACAAGAAACATGTCAGGCACAGGGTCAGACACTGACTGCAGTGCACAAAGGGAGAGAGAAGTTTAGGCAGTGGCTCCTGGTGTCTCCCTAGAATATTTTCAAAATAGGCTGCCGTGCAGGAGAGGGGTAAAGAGCCAAAAGGTGCACTGCGCTCTCCCTCCTCTTCAGCTTCACAGTCCTGACACTGCAGCTCTTCATTCCTAGTGGCTTTGTGTGTGTATAGGAGCGACCTGCAGCTCCCCCCTCGTCCTGCCATTGACTATAGAAGCAACAGAAAGGAACTAGCAGTCTCATACAATAGGAACGGCTGCCTGCAGGCCACAGGAAAAGAAAGAGTTAACAGCAGGAGCTAAAGCGCCTCCCTGCTGCTTACTGAGCCAATGAGCGCTGGTGTAACCCGCCTCTTTCTCAAGCAGCCACCTTTCATTGAGAAGAACAGAGTACTAGAGCCATGCTGGAGCCTGGAGAAAGAACTGAGCTTCTGTGGGGAGTGGAGAGGGGGCAGAGAAGGAGGAAAATTGAGCAGGAAGAGCAGAAGAAGGCATTCAGCTGAAGGTAATGTGGAGAATGTGCACAGGAAGAAACATTTACTGCAAGGGCTTCTCTCTATACTTTCTGTATTCCTCCTTTTTCTCCCCTTGCCCCCCTCCTCTCTTTCTCTCTCTCTCTCTCTCTTTCTCTCTCTCTTTCTCTCCTCCCTTCCCTTTCACTCTCCCCAGTTCTCTCTCTCTCTCTCTCTCTTCCCCCTTCCATCTTCTTCACCCCCTATATGTAAAAGGCAGTAAAGGAAGTCTACTTTCACTTTAAAAAGAAAAGCATCGGACCAAAAACCCACGCATGCTCAGAATTAAGTCGATGCATGCTTGGAAGCATTGAACTTCGTTTTTTCAGCACGTCGTTGTGGCCCGATGGGATTTTGGACTGATGGTGTGAACGCACATCAGACCACTTCAGCAGTGGTCCGATGAAAACGGTCCGTCAAACCAGTCTCATCGGTTTGGTCCGACCGTGTGTACGCGGACTTAGTCCATACGGTTCAACATTGAGTTAGCCTACCCTTTGCAGCTATAACAGCTCCAACTCTTCTGAAAAGGCTGCACACAAGGTTTAGGAGTCTGTCAGCAAGTTCCAGACAATGTTTAAAAAATATAAAAACAAAATTAATGCATCTACAATATATTAAAATGTTCTTTTTTGGAGCTTAGAAACATTTTAACACCCTAAATTGACCCTATAGACATAATGATAATCCAATCTCAAAGGGAAGAACAAATAAATCTTCCACCAGATAAATACGAATTTGGGGAATTAAGCCATCCCAGGAGGGGCCAAATACTAGAATAAAAATGCTCCTGCAGACTAGGTATGATTGCACAGAGATGCCCTGTGCGGAAGGCCATACATTACATTTTTGAATTACATTTTAAATCCTTATCAGAACTACTTCAGTTAGGACTTCAGTTAGGAATGCTAAAAAGGAGGTAAGTTAAACATAAAAGGCTTCATTTTTTTTTCCTTGATACTGAAAAAACTAATCCTGGATTTAAAAAGAAGATATCTTTTCATTTAAAGTAATAGATTCAATCAGTTAAGTCTTATAATATGCTTTAGGTCACGTACACACGATCAAATCTATCTGCTGGAAACGGTCGGCCCGACCGTCCCAGCAGACAGATTCGATCGTGTGTACGGGCGAGCCGACGGATTTGGCCAGCCGACAGATTTTAAAGCATGCTTTAAAATCTGTCGGCTGGGAATCCGTCTGCCCGACATACGCTAACCAGCAGACATATCTTCTCGCACATGCGTCGAATAGAGTTGACGCATGCGCGGAAGTAATTTACTTCCTGGTGCGGTGACAGTGAACTGCAACTAATACACGATGGTGTAACAGAATTACGGCGTATCTTCTTTTCTGAATAGCAAAAAAAAATACGCCGGCTATTCTTAGTATTTACGCGGCGTATCTCTTGATACGCTGACGTAAATACTTTCTGAATCTGGCCCATAGACTTCAAATATAACATAATGTCTATGGGGTCTATGTATAAAAATCACTAAACAAATGTAAAAAACATTTGAGTTCCACTGAAATTTGCTGTCTTCTGTATTAGCCACTTCAATACTGGGCATGTTTACCTCCTTCCTGCCCAGACCAATTTTTAGTTTTCAGTGCTGTTACACTTTGGATGACAATTGCTCGGTCGTGCGACGTGGCTCCCAAACAAAATTGTCGTCCATTTTTTCTCACAAATAGAGCTTTCTTTTGGTGGTATTTGATCACCTCTGTGGTTTTTATTTTTTGCGCTATAAACAAAAGAAAGAGCCGAAACTTTAGGAGCAAGTACCGTTATTCACATAGCACTTGCTCTTAAAGTTGCGGTGGCGTAGCGAAAATGAGCCGGCGGAATTCAAATTGGGCGGGTAGGGGGCATGTATTATTATAACTAGGCGCGATCCCACGGCGAACGTACTGCGCATGCGTCGACTGTCAGTGCGCATGATCCAAATTCTGTCAGTGAACGTCAATGATGTAATCCCCATTCACGGACGTTTTACGCAAACGACGCGGAAATTTTTAAATTTGACGCGATGACAACGGCCATACTTAACATAGGATACTCCACTAGGGGGCTGTTTTTTCTTTACGCCGCGTATCTCTTACGGAAACGTCTGAAAGTCACTGCGTCGGGCCCGAATACGATTGTGAATTGCCGATTCTCGCTGATTAACATATTCTCGGCGTTAATCAGCGGGAACGCCCCGTGCGCCATTTTTAAAAATGCAGTTCCGATACTACGGCAAAATACAATTACGCCGCTCGTATAGGAACTCCAACCCGGCGTTTGTTTTCTGCTTACAGAAAACAAAAGTTCTAGCGTCTACAAACTAGGAAATAGAATTAAGGATTTTTTTCTTTTAGTAGTAATGGTGGCGATCTTTTTTTATTTTTTTCATTGTGACCGTGACATTGCGGTGGACACATCGGACACTTTTGATACATTTTTGGGGCCATTCACATTTACACAGCGATTAGTGCTATAAAACTGCACTGATTACTGTGTAAATGTGACTGGCAGGGAAGGGGTTTACACTAGGGGGCGCTGAAGGGGTTAAATATGTTTGAGCGGAATTCTGTTGGGAAAAACGTCCAGCTTTTTTCTGACGGCAATTCCGCTTGTGCGTACAGGGCATTAGAGTATGTTATAGGATTTTTAAGGTGCATATACTAGGAAATAGATCCGACATTTTATTTATATAAAACTATATAAATACAGTATCACAGCAAGTACATATAGTACGATCCTTATGGATACTGCAAATATGATGTAGTTCCCAACATGTTTCGCCCTCAATCTGGGCTTCTTCAGGGAATGCAGTCCACTTAGAGCATACTGTACGTCTTCCCAAAATCTAGGACAAATATAAAATGTTGCAATCAGTGGAGATTCAAAGGTTCTACAAATTCCACAACAAACCAAAGACTGCAGGTAACCGTAGGAGGCAATTACAGACCAAAAAATTGAATTTGCAAAAACGTATAACGCCACAGGGACTCAAAATTTCCAGGACAGGCCATTTGTATATATATAACTGCTGGAACCACAGGGACATGCACATAGGTTTCAGGACTTCAGCACTTTATCTGATTAGGCCTGTCCTGGAAATTTTGAGTCCCTGTGGTATTATACGTTTCTGAAAATTCTATTTTTTGGTAGCTAATTGCCTCCTATGGTCGCCTGCAGTCCTTGGCATATCGTGGCTTTGTAGAACCTTTGAATCTCTATTGATTGCAACTTTTATATAACATGTTGGGAATTACATTATATTTTCTGTATCCATAAGGACCGTACTAAATGTACTTACTGGGGTAGATTCACATAGAGATCCGACGGTGTATCTACTGATACACCGTCGGATCTGTGAGATCCGACGCTCGGATCTATGCGGCTGATTCCTCGAATCAGGTTCCGCATAGATCTCCCTTAGAGCCGACTGGTGCAAGTGAGTTACACTGTCGGATCTTAGGCTGCATTCTCCCGCCGTCCGCTAGGTGGCGCTTCTTTTTTTCTACGCGACGAATATGCAAATGAGGAGAACCGCCGATTCAGAACCGAACGCCCGGCCGTCGCTTTTTTTTTTACGTCGTTTGCGTTCGGCTTTTTCCGGCGGATCGTTACCCCTGCTATATGCGGGGTAAGTGCGGCGGATCCTATGTTAAGTATGGCCGTCGTTCCCGCGTCGAGTTTTGAATTTTTTACGTCGTTTACGTAAGTCGTCCGGGAATACGGCCATACGTTAATTGCGTTAACGTCGAAAACAATGACGTCCTTGCAACGTCATTTAAAGCAATGCACGCTGGGAAATTTAGCCGGCGGTGCATGCGAAGTATGATCGGCGCGGGGACGCGCATGATTTAAATAGTAAACTCCCCCTAGCCGCGGAATTTGCATTCTGCCGGGGGATTTACGATCCGCCAGGGCTTCTTACGAGGCAAGTGCTTTCTGAATACAGCACTTGCCTCAAAAACTGGCGCAGGCGGATCGTAAAAAAGATAGATCACGCGGATCAAAAGATCCGCTGATCTACATGAATCTACCCCACTGTTTTTATATAGTTTTTAACCTATGTTTAAATAAAATGTCCTTCTTTTAAATTTTCCTCTGATTTATTTCCTTGTATACACACCTTAAAAATCCCATAACATAGCCTAATATTTTACCTAATATGGCAAATTTCATTGGAGCTGTGTGTATGTGTGTCACATAGACCCCCTATATTTGAAGTCTACACCTGTAGAGCTTATTGCTAGATACCTACTTGAAAAAAGCACTGCACTGACAACGGGCAACTACCCTGAAACAGCTGTGTCAGCAAGTTACTCTGCAACAGCCATTCTCAACTTGTCACCAGGCCCAGACTGGCCATACGGCATACCAGGCATATGTCGCCGCGAAGTGCCGCTGCCATGGTTTTTCCGACTAAATTCCGCTCAAGCTTGGCTTGCATACACACAGTCACACAAAAGTTCTCTGAACTTTCGACCATCAAGAACGTGGTGGCGTACAACACTATGACGAGCCGAGAAAATGAAGTGCAATGCTTTTGAGCATGCGTTGAATTGTTTTTGCGCATGTATCTGATTTTTGCGCGTTGGAATTGCTACAGACGGTCAAAATTTCCCATAAGGAATTTTTTTATCCGTCTGAAAATTTGAGAACCAGCTCTCAATCTTTTTTGGTGGAAATTAAGACAGCAGAAGTCCGATGGAGCATACACACGGTCGGAATTTCAGACCAAAAGCTCATATCGGACTTGTTGGAATTTCCAATCGTGTGTACGGGGCATAAGAGTGCCATTCTGACCTCCACTGAAAGGGTTGGGTCCTTCCTACTGACCTCCAATGTAAGGCTGCGTACACACGATCGGTCCATCCGATGAGAACGGTCCGACGGACCATTTTCATCGATTCACCGATGAAGCTGACTGATGGACTGATGCGCCTACACACCATCGATTCATGAACCGATCGTGTCAGAATGCGGTGACGTAAAACACAACGACGTGATGAAAAAAACGAAGTTCAACGCTTCCAAGCATGCGTCGACTTGATTCTGAGCATGCGTGGATTTTTAACCGATGCTCGTGCGTACTAACGATCGGTTTAGACCTATCGGTTAGCCGTCTATCAGTTCAATTTTAAAGCAAGCCCTCTGTTTTTGGACCGAAGGATAACGGACCGATGGGGCCTACACAGGATCGTTTGGAACAAGGAAAACAAACTTTAGTCCGTTTTCATTGGTTTGAACCGATCATGTGTGCGGCTTTAGAAGCATTTGTTCCACAATGAAGTGGTTTTAGCAAGGGTTCCCCATGATCTGAAAATTATTTTAATGGTTCCTCTGGGGTAAAAAGAAGTTGAGAAGGGAAGTTCTACAATTAAAGCGGTGGTTCACCCTAAAACTACTCTGTCCCATCCCATCCAGCATACTGGTGTCCGAAAAAAAACGAAATAGGACTCGGCTATATACGGCGCCTGCGCAGTCAGCTCCTAGGTCTGTGCGCAGGCGCCGTTTTGCGCCAGGAATAGCCAAGTCCTAAATTGACTATTTTCGGAAGGCGTGACGCGCATAGCTACACCATTCACCCACGGTGAACAAAAAAGAAAATTAATCATTAAACAGTAAGTTGAGCAATTAAAAAAAAAAAACAGCATACTGGCGCTGACGCCAGTATGCTGGATGGGATGGGACAGAGTAGTTTTAGGGTGAACCACCCCTTTAAAAGCTGTACCTGTGTTATAAACCAGCACTCATGGAGGCACAGTTGACTCTGTAGCTTAAGAGAAAGGAAATATGGAATAATGAACAAAGCTCCCAGTTTCCGCATTTGTGATGGATGGAGTCGACAAGGCTCACTTCACCAGTTTTCTAAGGATAGGCTTGCCAAGCAGAGCAGACTGATGATACACTGTGAACCAAGAGTGTCCAACTCAATTTAATTGTGGGCCACTTCAGCATTACGGTTGCCCTCAAATGGCCAGCTGTATCTGTAGGACCAGATGTCCAGAGCACCCCACCCCCTTACATCAGTTGACAGGAGCCCTCTCACCATCAGAGGTCAAAAGTCCCCCACCATCCCTAAAATCACAGTAAACCTTACCCCCCTACCCCCTTGTGCTGCTGCCAGGAATAAACTGGGAAGCAGAAAGTGCAGGGTCTGGAGAAAGAATGGAATCAGCTGTCAGAGTCTGCGGAATGCTGAGACCAGGTGAGATGGAAATGAGGGCATGCTGCAGCTGCATGGAGAAGCGTAGAATCTTTAGGAGTAGTTCTTTCCTCCCCTATGCTGCCAATGACTAGACAAGATAGTGACAGAGCAGAGGGGAGTGCCACAGCTGCAGGAGAGGTGCAAGGGCCACATGAAATGGCCTAGGGTGCTGGATTTGGCCTGCAGGCCATGAGTTTGACACATGTGCTGTAAACTTTTAGGCTGGGTTCACACTTGTGCGGATTGAGTGCGGCTTAAACCGCATCTAATACGCAGAACATTTCTAAATACATTGTTTTCAAAGGTTTTGGTGGTTCACATGTGTGCGATGCATTCGCACTGCGCATTGCAGAAAAAACGTGTGCGGATTTTATGCCTTGCGGTGCGGCTCTGGTGTGAATTCAGTCCCATGATCTTCTATGGGTACGCAGCTGATTCGCAGATGTGTTCAGTTCTCTTCAGGAATTTCTGTCATTCAGCTCAATACACTTCTCCCCCACTCTCCTCTCACCCGGAACTTCTCCTAGATCTCCAAATTCGCAGCTAAAAACTGAGCCAATCTGCTGAACACGTCCCTTATCTTTGCAGAGAGATTACAGAGCTGAAATTCGCACTGCACAAGTGTGAACCCAGCCTTAATCATGAAAGATCAAGAAAATTCACTGCATCAATAGTTAGGGGAAGTGATGTCATTTAGATTATTTGGTTATATTATTTTTTTATATATATGTGCACTATAATTATGTAAAAATTGCAATTTCTGTATATATTCAAGTATAAGCCAAGTTTTTCAGCACATTTTTTTGGTGCTGAAAATGCCCCCCTCGTAGGGTTGCCACTTTTTCTTCAAGCCAAACCCGAACATTTTAGTGGCCTAGGACACCTTTGGGTGCCCTCAAGGAGAGGGGTAATTTGGTGCGCAAAATGTGCCGGGGGCGAGTAGTGGGTGTGGCCAAATTGTTCTTGCTGACATCATCGGCCTGCCCCAGTAATGTCGAACCTGCCCCCAGCAAGCCGCCTACAGCTCCCGGATGGCAACAGATTTGTGTGCGACTACCTTGGTTACATGGGGAGCCACAGCCTGGTCTGAGTAATGTGTCTGGGTTTCAGTCTGCCTGGAACCTGGACACATGATTCAAAACCTGGACTGTCTGGGTGAATGGCAACCATAGGAGCTTCCCTTTTTGGGTGGAGCTCTGCTCCAAGCAGCTACAGCAACAGGTTTTTCTCCTTTTGTGTTTGAACCATAGGAAAAGGCTGCTATGGACAGCTTGGTCTGCATGTAAATGTGGAGAGAAAAAAAATAGAATAAGGCCTCATTCATAAATGGTCTATCCTGAATAAAGTGTCCGGGTTTCAGGCAGTCTGAAACCCGAACACATTATTCCAAACCCGAACTGTCCGGGTGAATCCTGGACAGGTGGCAACCCTACCCCCTCGGCTTACCTGGGAGTCTGTGTACCTGATTAACCCATGACATGCAGGAAAAAAGCCGCGCCTTCTCCTCGTCCGTGATAGGCAGAACACTCGGTTTCCCAGCAGTGTTCAGTGTTCCGCCTTTCACAGATGTCCTTGAGGACGAGAGGATGTCTGTGATAGGCGGAACACTGAACACAGTCTCTGCTGGGAAACTGAGTGTTCTGCCTATCACGGACGAGGACAAGGAGGAGGCACCGCTTTTTTACACTGGACGTCCACCGCCTGACAAGCTATTCACTAACATAACCTTTGAAGAAAGACTGCTAAACAATCTGCCTGCTGTAATCAGACAATCAATCCCAGTGGTAAATGGAGAAAACCTTAATGTTGGCAGCCCATATATATGCAGTACTCATGCCAGGTATCTCACCCTGGATAAAAGACCAACTACAGAGGAAAGTGTTGTAGATGCTAGCAAATCTAAACAAAAAAGAACCTTTCCAGAGATAAACATGCAGATTGTCGATATCGACTTCACTCACTTTGCAGGTATGCAAATCAGCACAGTGAGGCTGCAATGGGCACAGTGAGGCTGCAATGGGCACAGCGAGGCATGCAATGGGCACAGTGAAGCTGCAATTGGCACAGTGAGGCATGCAATGGGCACAGTGAGGCATGCAATGGGCACAGTGAGGCTGCAATGGGCACAATGAGGTGTGCAATGAGCACAGTGGGGCTGCAGTGGGCACAGTGAGGCATGCAATGGGCACAGTGAGGCTACAAATGGGCAATTGACCCTCTTTTCCACTTACAGTAGCTGCTGCATTCTCAACCTAGCCTTATACTCAAGTCAATAAGTTTTCCCAGTTTTTTGGTGCCTCGGCTTACATTTGGGTTGGCTTATACTCGAGTATATACGGTATATTACTATTTCCTCTAAGCCAGGGGTGTCAAACTCAATTTCATTGTGGGCCGCATCAGCATTGTGATTGCCCACAAAAGGGTCGGTTGTATCTGTAAGATTAGAGGTTCAGCGCATCCTCTCCCCTTATATTAGATGTCAAGAGCCACCCCACCAACAGAAATTGAGTCCCTCTCCCTCCCCTACATCACAGTGCACCCCTTTTCCTTATGCTTCTGCTGGGAAGAAGCTGAATGCACTACTTGAAAGTAAGAGTCTGGAGTAAGACCAGAGGAGGGCTAGAGCTCTCTTGCAGATGCAGGAGAGGTGCGAGGGCCACATGAAATGGCCTGGGGGGCCGGATTCGGCCCGCGAGCCTTGTGTTTGCCACCTATGCTCTAAGCAATAGAATCCAGATGTTAATTTATCTATGCACTAAACCAATCAAAGGTTTACAATTTAAAAATATATTCTATAATACTGTATACTCTTTGTGAATTATCACAGTCTTTCCATCATATGTCTAATTTAGTTTTATATTTTGTATAAAACAAACATATTCCTCAATCACAATTTTGGATCAGTTAGGATGCATGTTGGGAACCAAAGTGCTGTAACCGAATTCATTCTTCTTGGGCTCTCAAGAGACCCACTGGTACAAGTTTTGTTGTTTCCAATTTTCCTGGCAATCTATATGTCCACAATGATTGGGAATCTTCTTCTCATAGTGGCTGTGAAGACCGACAAGCGCTTGCACATCTCTATGTATTTTTTCTTGGCTAACTTGTCATTTTTGGACATTTGCTATACCTCAGTCATTGTACCAAACATGTTGGTTAACTTTTTTGCACCGAAGAAGAGGATTTCATTTACTGGCTGTACCACCCAAGTCTTTTTTTACCTGCTCATGGGGGAAACAGAGTGTCTGCTTCTGGCATTGATGGCCTACGACCGCTATGTTGCAATCTGCAACCCTCTACGTTACAGTATGGTCATGAACACAACAGTCTGTTTGTGGATGATCAGCATGGCATGGCTGACTGGTTGCATCATATCATCCATTGATTTGTATTTTGTATTCCGCTTAACATTCTGTGGCCCTAACACCATCAACCATTTTTTCTGTGAGGCACCACTGCTGTTACAGCTCTCTTGCAGTGACACCTCATCAAACAATATTGTAAAACTGGTGGGCACGGCCATCTTGGCCTTCGTCCCACTTTCACTAATCCTTTTTTCCTATTTTCGAATCATTACCACTATTGTGAGAACTCACTCTGGCAAGTACAAAACCTTTTCCACCTGTGTGTCACACCTGGTAGTGGTGGTCATTTTCTACGGGACCGCCATGTTTATGTACGTTAGACCAGAGCATGCAGACACAGAGGATACAGACAAAAGGGTGGCAGTATTTTACACAGTGATCACCCCGATGCTGAACCCCTTGATTTATAGCCTGAGGAATAAAGACGTTAAGAGAGCCATGAGGAGGCTGGTAAGAGATAAGTGATGTATTTCCCTTAAAGTGAACTTGTGTTGTTAGAGATATGAGAAGGGGCAACATGTTTGGTAAACTAAATGAGAATAATTTTCCCAAAAGATAATAGTTCACATTATGCACAAAAAATACCAAGTCTTATTACCAAATGGCTAGTATAACTTAACTACTCGAAGATAGGCATGTTAAACCCTCTTCCCGTCCAGGCCATTTTTCCGTTTTCAGCACTGTGATACTTTGACTAACAATTACTTGGTCATGTAATCTTGTAGCCAAAAACTTTTTATATATTTATGAGGCAGATAGAGCTTTATTTTGGTGTTAATTTTTACTTTTGTCAGGGGTTCACTCTAAGGCCGCGTACACACGATCGAATATATCTGATGAAACTGGCCTGCAGACCAGTTTCAGCAGACAGATTCGATCGTGTGTACGGGCTAGCAGACAGGTTTTTCCACCGGAACAATTTTCAAAGCATGCTTTGAAATTTGTCAGCTGGAAACCTGTTCGTCGGACATGTCCGCTGGTTAGTACGCCTAACCAGCAGACATAAATCTCCCGCATGCGTCAAATGGATTTGACGCATGAGTGGAAGTATTTTACTTCCTGGAGTGGTGACGTGGCGGCGTCAACGTCACCGCCACGTCACCGCATCCTCAGTCAGAGGGGATTTTCATCCGATGGTGTGTACACGCCATCCAAGGAGACATGTCCGCTGGAAACGGTCCGTCGGACATGTTTGAGCGGACATGTCTCCTCGTCTGTATGCGGCTTAAGTGTAGAGCTTTAACCACTTCAGCCCCGGACCATTTCGCTGGCCAAAGACCAGAGCATTTTTTGCGATTCGGCAATGCGTCACTTTAACTGACAATTGCGCGATCGTGTGATGTGGCTCCCAAACAAAATTTACATCCTTTTTTCCCCACATATAGAGATTTCTTTTGGTGGTATTTGAATTAATATACAAAAATAGAGCAACAATTTTGAAAAAAAATCTATATTCTTTTTTTTTTTTGCTATAATAAATATCCCCAAAAATTCTACCAAAAAAATTCTCCACAGTTTAGGCCGATACGTATTCTTCTACATAAAAAAATCGCAATAAGCGTATATTGATTTGTTTGCACGAAAGTTATAGCATCTACAAAATAGGGGATAGTCTTATGGCATTTTTATTATTATTATTATTTTTACTAGTAATGACGGCGATCAGCAATTTTTATCATGACTGTAACTTTATGGCGGACACATCAGACACTTTTGACACATTTTTGGGACCATTGTAATTTTTACAGCGATTAGTGCTATAAAAATGGCAGTGAATTGGGTTAACCACTAGGTGGCGTTGAAGGGGTTAAGTGTGTCCTAGGGAGTGATTCTTATGGTTAAAGGGTGTGGCTACAAGTGACATGGCACTGATCGCAGTTCCCGTTGAGAGGGAACAGATGATCAGTGACAGTGTCACTAGGCAGAAAGGGGAGATGGCTGTTTACAATTTACACTCCCCGTTCAGCAGCTCTGTGACCCGATCGTGGGACACCGGCAGACATCAAGTCTGTGGATCCCACAGTCACGGAGCTTGCGGCAGCGGCGGGAATTTCAAAGTGACATATATACGTTACTTTGCCCAGCTGTGCCATTCTGCCAACGTATATGTACAGGAGCCAGTCAGGAACCGGTTAAGGGCACCACCACTGACTTTTCTCCATTTTATTTAAAAGAAAGTTTAAAACAAACACAATAGATTCCCTTGCAAGGGTATTTAGCATTTCAGTCCTGCTACCAAAATAAATGATATTCAGCCCTCCTGGCATATAAACGCAGCTCTCCTGCTCAGGCCTTACACTTTAGGGCCATGGTCTGTCACCCACAGACTGGATGCTCAGCACCTCTGTACATATAGCAAGTAGCCTTGTTCTACACTGGCTCCCACCTCTCTCTCCTAGGAAAAGCCTTCTCGACACCCATGCCCAGACCTCCTGTCTGCAGGGTGGGGTCATCTCCAACTAGGAGCCTGGAGCTTTGGTCTGGTCGTTACTTAAAGACCAGAACACAGCTGACCAATTAGTGTACTGGCTGTTCACTAGACCTGGACCCTGGCAGGGTAACGCCCTGCTACACTATATAAGGGGAGACCAAAAATGTTGAAAAAAAGTTTCCCTTAGTTTCTGCTATAAAAATTTGCTAAATAATTTTTCTTAAATTTAGATCCAACATATTCTGCTACATTTTAAAATACTGACTGCCTATCTAATTTCTTGAGGCCCTAAAATGCCAGGGCAGTACAAACACCCCCAAAAGACCCATGTTTGAAAGCTGGATACTCCAAGGTATTTAGCAAGAATCATGGTGATTGTTTTAAAGTTGTAATTTTTTGCCGCAATGTTTTTGGAAACTGAAGAAAGTATTACTTACGTCATAGGCATACTTAGATTTACACCCCAAAACAAATTATTCTACTCCTCCCAAATATGGCGATATCACATACGTTAGACTTTTTTGCAGCATAAATGTAAAGAGTGGCACAACACTCAATGGAGAACCTTTAGGCTTCCAAGGGGCATAAATTACAAATCAGATTTCATGACAACATTTTGTGAGGCCCTGGAATCTAGAAACACCCACAAAATGTTGCCAAGGCCTGAAAAACCCCACATCTCAGCATCACAACTAAAAATAAAATTACCAGGGCCATGATACACGCTAAGGTTGAGGCAGTCCTATTGGACAGGGTGCGTAAGTATGATGAGTTGAGGAAATCATGGGTGGACCATTACCTTCTAGCAGACTTTGATAAAACCTCACTCTTCCCCTGCTAATACGCATGTCCTCTGTGCTCGTATGATGCTTGCCTTGGCTAACCCCCCTCGGGGCCTTTTGCCATCTCTCGCTCTTCATTACCCTCCCACCTTTTTTACCCATCTCCCTAACCCTTTTGTCTTTTTTTCTGTTCTTTGAGAATTTCTCCTTTTCTTCTCTTTTTGCTCCTTCTACTCGCGGGTTTCCTCTGTACCAGTTACCTGCCCAAATAGATGCTTACTGAGGTAACATCAGCTATGTTTTCTGCTTTGCCAATGTGAGACCATGTAACTAGTCGTATGCCCTCCCCTCTGTAATGTATTACTTGACTTGATCACTTTATCTTTCTCATACAGTCTTGCACCTCATAGACCTGATAGCTGTGGCCACATAAGGTTCCACACCAAGATAGGGCATCTTTAGATGTTAGAAGTTTATGTCTCTGTTGGGATTATGAGATTCACATGCCAATTAGAAACATTCTGCGGTCAATGTGCATCTAACTCAGACTTTAAGATACCTCCTATCATATCAGGGGCCAACCTGTTGTTTTCTGCATTGCTTCTTTTGCCTAGTACACATGATCAGTTTTCCCCGGTGGTAAAAAAAGTCACAAGGGAAAACTGAGGGAAAAACCAAGGGGAAAACCGAGAATCTGCTCGGTAGCTTTTTCCCCATACACATGGCCGGGTTTCCCGATAGTAATACTGCCATGAGAGCTTTGGTCGGGAAACCCGGCCATGTGTATGCTCCATCACAGGCTTTCCCCATAGAAAAACTGCTGGCTTAAAAAACATAATTTTTCCCGCCGGGATTCCCGGCGGTTTTCCTGTCAGGAAGACTGCGATTCAGCATACACATGGCCGGGATTCCCTGCCAAAAGCTCTCATGGCAGTGTGTACCGTCGTGTGTACGAGACATAAGTCTGTATTCCCTGTACTTGCATTTTTTAATAAAATCTTTCAACAAGAGACACCCAAAAAATGATCATATTTTGGAAAATAAACACCCCAGGGTATTTTTAAAAGGCATGGTGAGCCTTTTGAAGTCTACATTTTTTTTTTACATACGTTTTTGGAAAAGGTGGAAAGAAAATGAAAATGTATTTTGCTATGGTTGTCAACTCAATAAAATAATTCTCACACACAGAATGGGCAATTTCACCCCAAAACACATTCTGCGACCCCTCCCGAGTATGGGGATATCACAATTGTGAACCTTTTTTATACATTTTTGAACTGATTATCATAACAAAAACAAACATTGAAAGTGCAATGTAATGGTCCACTCCATACAAGTGCTCAGGGAATATAGCTTAGTGTAGCATCACCTGTAGCACTCACCATTCCTAAAGGCAGTGGTGGCTAGTGTTTTTTTTTTTTTGGGGGGTGGGTGGTATTTGGTGGATTGTTTGCCGCCCCTCCAAAAAGAAAAAAACACTAGCCGCCACTGCCTTTAGGAATGGTGACTGCTACAGGTGATGCTACACTAAGCTATATTGCCTGAGCACTTGTATGGAGTGGACCATTACATTACCACTTTCAATGTTTGTTTATGACTATGATAATCAGTTGGTTGGGTCACACATGGGGAACATTGCCCATCCACCCCCCGGGTCGGTCAGTCAGTAGGTCGGGCCCCCCCACACTTACCCCATTTTGCGGGCAACGGCTTCTCTCAGGCTGCAAGGGGCTGCTTCCCCGCTTCCCCTTCATCTCCTCCCTTCTCCTCCTGGTGGCCAATCCGATCAGGTCTCCTTATGGAGCTTATTACCTGACACACCATTGAACAGTACAGGGTTGTCACTATAGAACAGTACATGGGTGTCACCATAGAACAGCACAGGGGTGTCACCATAAAACAGTACAGGGGTGTCACTTGTCACCATAGAACAGTACAGGATTGTCACCATAGAACAGTACAGGGGTGTCACCATAGAACAGTACATGGTTGTCACTTGTCACCATTGAACAGTACAGGGTTGTCACCATAGAACAGTACAGCATTGTCACCATAGAAGAGTACAGCATTGTCACCATAGAACAGTACATGGTTGTCACTTGTCACTATAGCACAGTACAGGGTTGTCACCATAGAACAGTACAGCGTTGTCATCATAGAACAGTACATGGTTGTCACTTGTCACCATAGAACAGTACAGGGTTGTCATCATAAAACAGTACAGGGTGTCACCATAGGACAGTACATGGTTGTCACTTGTCACCATAAAACAGTACAGGGTTGTCACCATAGAACAGTACAGGGTTGTCATCATAAAACAGTACAGGGTATCACCATAGGACAGTACATAGTTGTCACTTGTCACCATAAAACAGTACATGGTTGTCACCATAGAACAGTACAGGGGTGTCATCAACAGGCAGGTTTGGGAAACATGGAGGGGGGGGGGGGTAAGAGGCCAGTAAAAAGCAATGCAAAGTGCCATTGAGTGAAGAGGTGAGTGGAAAGCTCACCCATTACACTTGCCCTGCCGGGCTCTCTAAGTGCTACTGACGCTGGGTGACAAGGCTTCCTCTCAACACCCATACCTGGTTGCACCTGGCTCAAGAACAGCAATGTAAGGCCAGACTCGAGGACTTGTGGCCACATACTGACCTACACCGAGTTTCGGGCCTTGCCACTCCCTCCTCCATCCCAGCCTTCCAGCAGCCCTCAGCCTAAGCAGCACCCACCACTGCCCACACTGCTCACACACCACTGCAACCGAGCGGCTAAAGGTGAACACATGAAAGAATGCTGGAGAAGGACAGTCCATGTGAGGCTGCTGCAGGATGAGGCCAGGGGTGGAGGGATTGGCTGAGCCTGAGAAAGGTCTCTATATACAGAAATGAAGGTTGGTGTATATAAAGCTATATACACCCATCTTCATTCCTAGATATTAAGGATAGTTTGAACACCCCCCTGTTCCGTTCACAGTAAAACTTCCAAACAGGGGAAGTGTACTAACACGAACAGCGAACCCCATTGGGAGCTGAACAGGCAAAATCAAAAGTGCCCATTTTGAAGGCTTATATGCAAGTAATTGCCCATAAAAGGATGGCTGAGTATGGCTGAGTATGGACTGGCTAATCATGAATCAGGATGGCTTAGTATGGATGAGTATGGATAGGGGTGACTCGGTATGAATCAGCATGGCTGAGGATGTGCTAAAAAGTGTACTGGGGCGCTATAGAGTATTATGTAGTTACACAACTAATCCTATAATATGCAACAAGTAAATTAATAAAAATGTTTCCTGTTGTACGTGATAAATCAATAAAAAAATCAATACTAAATAATAAAGTTCCATTTGTGCAAAGAAAGATACAACATCAATGCTCGAATATCCTCTAGATGTATTTCTTGCTGTGATACAAAAACCGTCTCCAGTCGTGTAAACTTATTGATCTTCCACCACCTGGATAATTAGTACGACGACCAATGTGCACAAGTAGTAAATTGTGCTTACCAGACCTGGTTGACCTCTTTAGTGAAAAAGATGGTCAGATGCGCTTGAGCAGGATAATGCCTGCAGACATATAAATGGACTGGAGCATGTACGATACCTCACCCTCGGAATGTTGAGATTTAAGAACATGGAATACAAACAGAGAGCTTCCATAGTGCAACGCTATTTTATTAAAATGTACTGTAGTAAAAACAACAGCCAACTGGCTACTCACATAAAAAGTGCCCTTCTTCCGGCACTGGGGCTGCAAGCTTTGATACAAAAAACTTGCTCTCCCACCTCCATGGCGGCGTGCATTCCACCAGCTGCTGACACTATCCAGACGATCGGGAAGTGACGTAGGACATGTGATCAGGTACCACCGCCGACGTACGTTTCACATAGTTACGTTTTCAAGGGGCGTACCTGGTCACTAAGCATCACGGTATATGTAGTCTAAATAAGGGGAGTGGTTTCAGGTCCACACCTAATTAGCCAATCGGAAGAGAGCAGCCTCAGGCCCCGTACACACGACCGGTTTTCTCGGCAGAATTCAGCAAGAAACTCGATGGGAGACGTATTCTGCCGAGAAAACCGGTCGTGTGTACACTTTTCGCCGAGAAAACTGTCGAGGAACTCGTCGAGCCAAAAAGAGAGCATGTTCTCTATTTCCTCGACGGGCAATGGGAAAATTTGGCTCGACAAGTTTTTTGACAGCCGAACATCGAAGGGGAAAACGATGTGTTTCGCCCGTTGAGTTTCTCGGTCGTGTGTACAAGGCCTCAGTGTCAGTTTACAATCCAGTTTCTCTACAAAGGGCTGGCATATTATAAATCGTGAAAAAGGAAATTATTCAGCGCTGGAACCCACACAACAAACTAAAAATAAAATTAAAATGCAAGCCAGCACTTAGGTAAATTCAAATAAAACACCTCAAAACATGTGACAATAAAGATAGTGCAGCGCAACACAAAAAATAATTAAATAAAATATAAAATATAATAAACAATTAATGAGAATCAGAAAGTCCATAAAAGTGCTCAAGTGTTTAAATGATCCAAAAATGGAAAAAAACAGGTGCACAATCCGAAGAGTGATTTCCAGAAGAAACTTCCACCAAGGGGGGCGTGGCCTGGACAGCGAACAGGATGGCAGCACACTAACGGAGCTCCGTGCCCTGACACAGCCGACAGCCTTTCTACCAGCTACTTGGTGCATAGAAATGGGTAAATTGACTTACCAGACCCCACACACCCGAACACGCCGCAACTCGACCGCATCCTCGTCCAGGAGTATACCGGATTTGTTCAAATCAGCCTCGGCCGCACGGAACAACGTGGAGCTCCACAAGATGGCGCGGCCGCAACACGAGGACGAGGACTTCAGCGAGGACTCCCAGTCTAATGCGGAGGAGCCAGGTAGGAGCCGATCCCGCCCGGGGAAACCTCTCACATTCGCCGACATGTCTGTGATAGCTGCAGACATCAAAGCAACATTCTCAGCGGCGATCACGGACTTGAAGTCCAATATTCTAGTCCTCTCTGATAAAATGGAGGCGGTGCAGGCGAAGGGGAAGCAGAGGGACAAAGCCCTGATTAGGCTAGAGAAGGTGACTGACTCTCACGCGGCTCATTTTATCGAAATGAGCCGCCATTTAGAAGACCTGGACAATCGCGGACGTAGGTGCAACATAAGGGTACGGGGGATACCAGAGTCGGTGGAAAATGACCAGATTGCTCCAGCGTTGAGGAGGGTGTTCAATAGCCTGTTGGAGAGGCAGGAAGACGCAGACATAGAGTTTGTTAGAGCTCACAGAGCCCTCAGAGCTAGAGGCCCTGACGGAGCGCCTCCAAGGGACATTATATGCTGTTTACAGAATTTCCAGCTCAAGGAGGACATAATGAGGAAGGCTCGCAGAAATGACCATATCATTTTCAACGGCGCCCACATAATGTTGTATCAAGATCTGTCACAGATCACACTGAAGAACCGGAGAGCGCTGCGTCCTCTGCTAGATCGCCTAAGGGAGAAAGAGTTAAGGTATACGTGGCGATTCCCGTTTGCTCTAGTGGTTGAGGTGCCTGGAAAACAACATACTCTGCGTGTCCCATCAGACCTGCCGTCTTTCTGTGAAGCGCTGAACCTTGAACCTGTAGACTTGCCTGACTGGTATCAGGAATATTCTCTGCCACCGCTTACTAGGAGTCCCCATGATTCACCCTTCTCCACCCCTGACAAGCAGAAGGCAAAGAAGCAGAGACAGGGAAGGGGGGGGAACTCTCAAGCTGGGACACCTGCCTCCCGTTCTACTCCTGCTAGGAGCCGTAACTATGATTAATCTCCATCGATTCAACTAATCTCTCATTGGGACAGTGAGGAAGTACATCGTGGTGGATCGGGCTAGCTTACAGGGGAACTGTCCGTGTGTTTTAAACCTGTAGCATGTGGAGGAATCTGACAGAGCTACTGACTGGCTGTTTGACTCTCGAACAGGTGCTTTATCTGACCCTGAACTAAGGGGGAGAAGTTGGACACGCGCCCTGGGACTGGAAGTGAAGCCCCCTTTTTTTTTTCTTTTCTTTTTAGTTTGTTTGTTTGGCTTCTCTTCCCTTCTCTTCTCTCCCCATGCAATCTTCCATAAGCCTCTGCATTGCTGCTGCTCTGCTGCCACTTTGTGGCAGCCAGTGAAACAACAGGATCCCCTTTCTTCTTTTTCTTTTTTTTTCTTTATTTTTTATCTTTTTGGCATTTTGACGTGTGCACTGCTGTCTGGATTAACGATCCCCGTTACCCCTGTGACTCCAGGCGCGCAATGACAACCGATTCATCAAGAGGAAACGCCCTTTTACTTTTATTATATTCCACCACTACATTAGTTCTTGCCCATATGGAAAATACCATATGCTTTTTTGCAAGACCAAGTTTTAGTTAATTTACTGGCCTTTAGAA
Source organism: Rana kukunoris (assembly GCA_029574335.1). Taxonomy (NCBI): domain Eukaryota; kingdom Metazoa; phylum Chordata; class Amphibia; order Anura; family Ranidae; genus Rana; species Rana kukunoris. Next base: position 35,679,887 of record CM056052.1, read on the forward strand.
AAGCTGTGTCAGGCCGTTGTTGATGTATTTCATCCACTTAATACTTTAGTTGTTTATAACACTTTTCAGACATCCTGTTTGCTGACGTTTCACGTACCCAAGGGGTGCTTCTGGGGGAGGCTTCTCTCTCCAGCAGCACCACTTTCGGTCACTTTAGAAGTTTTTTGTTATTCTAAGGTGTTTAATAGTTGTTTCTCATGCTATTGGATTTATCTCCAAGTGCTTACACTCTATTTTCTTCTACTTCTTTCTTTCTTCTTTTTTCACACTTCTCCCTCCCCTACTCCCTCTCCGTTCCCCACACTGTGACTGACTGGTCCTATCCTAACTTGTCTAATTGGATCAGACCTCTAAACACTGTTTTGAAAGTTTGTTGTAGGGTCACTTAGGGTGACGGACCTAGTGGAGACTGATGGCCTATTCATCTTTAGGGAAAAACCCGGTGATAATCTCCCACAACACAAAAGGTTTGAACATTCCTGAGAAAAGAACGTCATTACTTAGAGAACTTAAAAGAGGTAAGCCCCATTTTGTCTTCCTACAGGAGACTCATTTTAAGACAGGACAGGTTCAGAAACTGACCAATACCTACTTTACTGAAGCACACCATGCGACTAATGACGAGACCAAGTCTAAAGGAGTCACAATCCTGATCAGTAGAGACGCCCAATTTGCTCTCTCAGAACGTGTGGTAGACCCGGGGGGGCGATATGTTTTTCTGAAGGGCACGTATAGGGGCAAGACCATCACGCTTGCGAATCCTTACTTCCCTAACACTGCACACGTGTCTTTCTGTCAGAAACTGATATGGGAATTGACAGGGTTTATGTCTGGCCCCCTTATTTTAGGGGGAGACTTCAACGTTCCGTTGGATCCAGACCTAGATTCCTCTTCGGGTAGATCCTGCATCACTTTCAGGGTTCTCAAGAGACTTAAAACCATGCTTACCTCACTACAGCTCATAGACACCTGGAGATTCGTGCACCCAGACACTAGAGACTTTACGTTCCATTCCATACCACATAACCGGTACTCCAGAATAGACTATCTCTTCATCACACAGAGAGACCTCCACTTAATTAAGGATGCGCATATAGGTATACAGTCTCTGTCAGACCATGCCCCGATAGCCCTAACGTTAGACTTTGGTAGATCACTGCCCAAGGGGAACACTTGGAGGCTGAACTCCTCACTTTTGACTGACCCAGACTTACTTCCTAAAATCACCTCTTCCCTCCAGGAATACTTTCGCCTAAACTCCACACCCGAAATAGACCCCATGATGGTCTGGCAAGCCCATAAGTGTTACATGAGAGGAGAACTGATACGATTGGGTTCCTTGAAGAAAAAACAGCACTCACAAGCCATTGCAGATCTAGCGCACAAAATTCACAGGCTGGAGTCTCAGCACAAGCAGTCTCTATCGCAACAATCAGCGACGGAACTCTTAGAAACTAGGAAGGCACTTAGGGAACTATTTGAGTTCAAAACAAAGAGAATGTTGTTTTTCAAAAAAAAACTCTACTATGATGCAGGTGACAAGGCGGGGATGTTTTTGGCGAGGGCCCTGAAAGAATCTACGGGTGCCAACCACGTTGCGGGTATTAGGAACAGCAGCGGAACACTAGAGGTTACCACAGAAGCTATAGCGACACAGTTCCATAGATTCTACTCGGATCTGTATAATCTCCCAGAACAACACAAACCGAGGTCAGTAGAGGGTGATAGACACACCGCCATCCTGAACTTCTTAAATGACAGTGGTCTCCCTAAGATAGATGACCTATTAGTGGGTACACTGGAGGGCCAAATCACAGCGGAGGAGATTCAGTCGGCAATTAGTGATCTGAAACCGGGAAAGAGTCCTGGACCCGATGGGTTTACGTCAACTTACTACAAGACTTTCTGTGACTCGCTCACGACCCACCTAACGAGAGCCCTAAACTCACTGTCCTCACCCAGATCGGTGCCGACTGACTTTCTCTCGGCGTACATCACGCTAATTCCAAAGCCAGGGAAAGACCATACTGACTGCGCCAGTTACCGACCCATTTCCCTGCTAAATTTGGACCTTAAGATTCTAGCTAAGACCATGGCCAATAGACTGAAACCCTTGCTGACCTCCCTGATAGGCCGGGAACAAGTGGGCTTTATGCCGGGTAGGGAGGCAAGGGACAATGTGATCAAGGCTCTCCTCCTGATTAATGAAGCTAACAGGGGTAACGTCGAGGGCCTCCTCCTGTCCACGGATGCGGAGAAGGCCTTCGACAGAGTTGCTTGGGACTACATGAAGGCCACTTGTGAATTCATAGGCCTCGGTCCATGCATGATGTCCTGGATCGGTGCCCTGTACCATAACCCAACAGCCAAATTGAGGGTGAATGGGTCACTGTCGGAGGAGGTCTCGATTACAAACGGAACGAGACAGGGTTGCCCCCTGTCTCCACTCCTGTTTATTTTATCACTAGAGCCGTTTATCAGATTGGTCAATAAAGATGACTCAATAACAGGATTTAAAATTGCTGGGTCAGACTACAAAATAGCAGCTTATGCTGATGATTTGCTTTTTTTTCTGGCGGCCCCGCACATCACAATTCCAAATTTGATGATACAATTTTCCAGGTTTGGTTACATATCAAACCTTAAGATTAATCTTTCCAAATCGGAGGCAATGAATCCCTCTATGACTGCAGAAACCCTAGCTAAAACGCAAATGAACTGCCCCTTCAGGTGGGTGACTGAGAAGCTTAGGTACCTGGGAGTATGGTTGACGCACAAGGTGACTTCCTTATATGTCCACAATTTCCCCCCGCTGCTCCAGGTGATTCGCAGGGACCTCGACAACTGGAACACTAGATTTTTTTCGTGGTTCGGAAGGGCGGCGATTGTAAAAATGGTTGTCCTTCCGAGACTGCTCTATCTGTTCAGGGCACTCCCAATCAAGATTCCCAGACCATTCTTCAAAACGTTACGGTCGGCTCTCCTGCAGTTCCTGTGGAATCGTAGGAGACCCAGAATAAAATTTTCGCTTCTTACTAGGCCGAAGGGGGAGGGTGGTATGGGGCTGCCGAGCTTCTATCATTACTACCTAGCGTCCCACCTGATGAGAGTAATAGATTGGCACTGCCACAGTGGATCTAAGGACTGGGTTGAATTAGAAAGCTCCTTGTGTGAAAGCCCCCTTCAATTTACACCCTGGATTCCGTGGTCCAGTCAACATGACTCCAACAAGAGGAACCCGATAACCGGTACGACTTTGCTTCTGTTTCATGAAGTGGCGACCAAAACTGACTTAACGGATGAACGCAGCCCACTCACACCAATTAGGGACAACTCAGACTTCCCGCCGGGTCAGGCTAAGGACTTCTTAGGGCTGTCCGGGTCCGACAAACCACTACTAATGGCTGACTGTTTCGCACATGGGAAATTTAAAACCCTCACATCTCTCGCACGTGACAATGGAATACCATCACTAACTTGGCTGACTTATTTCCAAATCAGGGACTATGCAAACTCGGCGAGGGGAAGACCTTCTTTTTCGAGAGAAATGACTGACCTTGAAAGGATATGCAGGGAGGGCTCACAGATAGATAAGGCAACTTCGGTATCCTATAATTGGCTTCAAAATTCACTTGCTGTCTCAGAAGATAGGTTCCGACAGACGTGGGCCAGGGAATTAAACATTGACATCTCTGATAAGCAATGGAAGAATGCTTGCATCCTTTCACACAAATGTTCCACAAATACACGTATGCAGGGGACTTCCTATAAACTCCTGACGCATTGGTATACAACCCCTGATAAACTCCACAAGTGGTTTCCGCAGACCCCAGATATATGCTGGAGATGTGGAGGCGACACTGGAACCCTCCGCCACATCTGGTGGGATTGTCCTGTCTTGTCTCCCTACTGGGCCACGGTCCGGCAGGTCATTGGGAAAATCACGGAGACCAGTTTGGTGTTGGATGCAGCATGCTGCCTCCTCAATATTAACAATTTCTCGGTAAACCGCTATAAACACTCACTCACTAAACACCTCCTGAATGCGGCCAATTCACTGATTCCGATCTTATGGAAAAGTCCTAGATCACCTTCTGTAAAAGACTGGCTCAAGAAGGTGTCAGAGGTATGTTACATGGAAGACACCTCTGCCCAGAACTCGGACAGAGTTCGGGGCTACCTGGAAACCTGGTCTCCGTGGTTCGCCTTCAAGTTCTCCCCTGACTATGACTCGGTATTGTCTTTGTGAACGGCGGCCACATTGGTTCGCCTTACTTGTTTACTTCGAACCCAAAACGCTGCTACTGGCGAGGAACAGTATAGGTCCTTAGAAGTTACATTGAATCACCTCTCTGAGTTGAAATATTTGAAATGCTGTGGGACACCTTCCCTGGATACCCCCTTCCCGCTCCTACCCCCCTGTCTCTCTTTCTACCCCTCTTTTTCCTTTACTCTACTGTCTCTTTCTCTAAGTTAAGAGTTAATAAGATTTGCAACATTGCATGTTATGATGATTCATGGAAAGCTGTTGTGGACGCACATTAGCATTTGCTTTTAAGTTGCTGAAAAGGACTTCCTACAGCACTGAATTATATACAGCCCGCTAGAGGGTTACTGTATCTAACTGAAAATTGCTCATACACCCTGTTCTGACTGAATTCTGTGAGATCTATGTACTAGAAGATATAACATGTCCAAGTGTAATTTATGTACTGCTTTCTGTTGGCCTTAATAAACTTTTGATGTGAAAAAAAAGAAACTTCCACCAAATAGCAGGAGTGGCCTCTCACCTTAACACTTCGACCAACAATAGGTCACAGAGCATGAGATAGAGAACCTCCTGTTCTCAAAGGCACAGCATACAGATGCAGCAGCTCAACCTCAGTAATGGCAGATTCCGGAGCCAAGTAAGGCAAACAGGGCATAAAACAAAAAGAAAGGAGATCTAGTGCTCTCTGAAGCCAAACTCGGTAAATTTATTGCAATAATAAAGACAGAAACTCACTGTAAAGGCACTCTGGAACGAGTGCAACAAACAAAAACATATCAGTAAAATAGACCAGCATGGATCTCACTTGGGTTGGCGATCGCGGGTGACGTCACATGTGGCCCCTCCCCCTCGTACGTCGTTACGTCCCTATGGGCGGGACTTCATCAGCGTGGGGTATGGAAAAGCAGCGTGTAGACGTCCCGCTGTCTAAACTTAAGTAGCCTGTGGCTGCCATGACAACCATGGCAGCACAACAAAGCCCTATATGCTCGAATCCTCCTTGCAAAACAGCAACTGCTGATGCAATAGAAAGGTGCACCTGGCGCCATAACAAGGACTAAAGGGTGGAGAGCAAGGGCATAATAATATGAGGCTACAATATACTTAATTGAAAGTATGTAAATACATATTAAAGTACATATTAAAAATGTATTAAAAATACTTGAAAGCATTTCTATTTATATTGACGTCAGACGTGATCGCACACCCAGTACAATATTGTAAAAAATATTATTTACATAGAAGCTCCTTATCTATTAACTCTGTAAGACCATCACTAATAGTGACTACAAAAACAAGAAAGAGAAGCAATGTCTCAAGGAGATATTAGACCATATTAGATAATCTAAAAATCGTAAAAATATACCATAAAAATATTAAAAATTATTATAAAATAGAATACAATACAAAATACAGATACCATAAAAAAGAAGAAGACATCATCTGTTGGAAATAAAACAATTAAGGTCAAACTCAACGTTAAGGCCAGCTGGCGAGGATACCTTGGTTTCATATATCCAGAAGGACTCACGCCGACTTAATTGGCGGATATAGTGTCCCCCTCGCCAGTGTTTTGACACTTTCTCAATGCCCCAGAATTTTAACCCTTTAGGGTCTTTCTGATGACACTGCCTAAAATGTTTGGATACACTGTGATTTCTACTCCCCCTCCTTATGTTACCAATGTGTTCCCCAACTCTCACATGTAATGCTCGTGACGTGCGACCAACATATTGCAAGCCGCACTCACATTCGAGCATATATACTACGCCAATGGTATCACACGTAATCAACTGCTTGATGGGATATTCCACATGGGTCACATTAGAACAAAAAGTCTTCCTTTTCTTAATCTGCTATTTAACATGCTTGCAGGTTGCACAGCGACCACAAGCATAGAAACCTGTTAAGAAATCAAAAAGCTTGGGCTGTGCCACCACCGGTGGGTCAATAACACCAGGAGCAAGGCTATCCCTCAAGGAGGGAGCCTTTCTGTAGATGAACTGACGGTGGTTCCGGGAGGGCTGGTCCCAGGACACCATCACCTTTCAAAATGGGCCAATGTTTCGCCACAATTTTTTCAAATTTCTTGTGCTGGATATTAAAATCCAGCACCATTTTGAAATTGGCTTGTTCTTTATCTACATTAGGAGGTTTGTCTGCTACGATGACACTCCTATCCAAGGCCCTTACTTTCTCTATCTCTTGCATGATTAAGGGGCGAGAATAACCTTTGGTAATAAAACGAGTAGATAATTCTTGTGACTGAACCAGATTATCCGACTCCAGGGTGCAATTCCGGCGAAGCCTCACAAACTGCCCTCGCGGGATATTGCACAACCATAAACGATGATGGCAACTGGTTAAGGGGATATACCCGTTACGGTCCACTGTCTTAAAGTAATTTCTGGTAAGGAGCAAATTATCTGACTTGAAAATCTCCAGGTCAAGGAAATTGATCTTATCATGGGAGACTGTCCAAGTCAAAACTATATTCTTAGTATTAGAATTAAGTTTATCCATAAATTGCTGCAATGAAGGCAAATCATCCTCCCAAACCATAATAAGGTCGTCAATATACCTACGGTAACACAGCAACTGAGATGGCCTGTCCTGGAATACCATGTCACGCTCCCAGTGGGCCATAAACAAGTTGGCCACACTGGGAGCAAAACGGGCATCCATTGGCAACTCCGCATTGTTGCAAAAAGAATTCCCTATTGTACCAAAAGTAATTACTTAACAAACTCCTTGAGACATTGTTTCTCTTCCTTGTTTTTGGAGTCACTATTAGTGATGGTCTTACAGGGTTAATAGATAAGGAGCTTCTATGTAAATAATATTTTTTACAATATTGTACTGGGTGTGCGATCACGGCTGACGTCAATATAAATAGAAATGCTTTTGCTATTTACATACTTTCAATTAAGTATATTGTAGCCTCATATTATTATGCCCTTGCTCTCCACCCTTTAGTCCTCGTTATGGCGCCAGGTGCACCTTTCTATTGCATCAGCAGTTGCTGTTTTGCAAGGAGGATTCGAGCATATAGGGCTTTGTTGTGCTGCCATGGTTGTCATGGCAGCCGCAGGCTACTTAAGTTTAGACAGCGGGACGTCTACACGCTGCTTTTCCATACCCCACCCATAGGGACGTAACGATGTACGAGGGGGAGGGGCCACGTGTGACGTCACCCGCGATCGCCAACCCAAGTGAGATCCATGCTGGTCTATTTTACTGATATGTTTTTGTTTGTTGCACTCGTTCCAGAGTGCCTTTACAGTGAGTTTCTGTCTTTATTATTGCAATAAATTTACCGAGTTTGGCTTCAGAGAGCACTAGATCTCCTTTCTTTTTGTTTTATGCCCTGTTTGCCTTACTTGGCTCCGGAATCTGCCATTACTGAGGTTGAGCTGCTGCATCTGTATGCTGTGCCTTTGAGAACAGGAGGTTCTCTATCTCATGCTCTGTGACCTATTGTTGGTCGAAGTGTTAAGGTGAGAGGCCACTCCTGCTATTTGGTGGAAGTTTCTTCTGGAAATCACTCTTCGGATTGTGCACCTGTTTTTTTTTCCATTTTTGGATCATTTAAACACTTGAGCACTTTTATGGACTTTCTGATTCTCATTAATTGTTTATTATATTTTATATTTTATTTAATTATTTTTTGTGTTGCGCTGCACTATCTTTATTGTCATATTATAAATCGTAACATAATCTGTTAAAATTAGCATCTTCAAATCTCCACCAAGATAGGTAAACATTAAAGAATCTCTCTCATTTTCACTATATTATCTCCCACTCTCCATAAGTATAATGATGTACACTGGGAGGAAGATTAACCACTTAACCCCCGGGACCGGACTGCTGCAATTTCCAACCTCCAGCCTTGCTTTGAAGCTCCCCCACTGCCGCCAGCCTCAACACCTTACATCGGTGAAAGATGTATTCACACAGCACAGCGCCCCAGCAGGAAAAGGAATAAAGTGACTAACCTGATGATTTTTGTACAATGCCTATTTGAACTCTACCAAATGTGAGTTGCCTGTACTTATCTATTCATTAAAATTGTTTTCAACATCTACACTTAGGCCGCGTACACACAATCAAATCTATCTGCTGGAAACGGTCTCACAGACCGTTTCAGCAGACAGATTCGATCGTGTGTACGGGCGGACAGACAGATTTTGCCAGCAGACAGATTTTAAAGCATGCTTTAAAATCTGCCTGCTGGGAACACGTCCGTCTGGCATGTCTGCTGGTTAGTACGCTAACCAGCAGACATATCTGCTCGCACATGCGTCGAATGGATCCGACGCATGAGTGGAAGTAATTTACTTCCTGGTGCAGTGACGTGGCGGCGTCAACGTCACCGCCACATCACCGCGCTGTCTGCCGGCGGGGATTTTTGTTTGATCGTGTGTACAGCGATCAAACCAAAACAGCCCAGCAGAGAAATCTGATCAAATCGGTCTGTCAGACCGATTTGAACAGATTTATTTGGTTGTGTGTACGTGGCCTTAGAGGTGCCTCTTCCCTTGCTTTTTATAAAAATGCACTGATTACTGTGAAAATTACAATTGCAGTTTAGGAGTTAACCACTAGGGGGCTATGAAGGGGTTAAGTGTGACCTCATATGTTTTTCTAACTGTAGGGGGGCTGGGCTGGACATGTGACGTCAGTGATCGTCTTTCCCTATATGAGGGAACAGACGATCACTGACATTGCCACAGTGAAGAATGGGGAAGGTTTGTATACACTCACCTCTCCCCGTTGTTCCTCTCCTGTGACCGATCGCGGGATACCGGGGGTGGTCGGGTCCGCGGGTCCCACTGCCCAGTCATAGAGCTTCGGACCAAGTCACGTGCGTGCCCCGGCGGCGCGCACGACCCACTGCTGGGCTCTTAAAGGCGACGTACCTGTACTGGCCTGTGCCCAGCCGTGCCATTCTGCCGACGCATATTGGCATTAGGCAATCCTTAAGCAGTTAATGAAGCTTGGCAAATGCCCTTTTTGTGCATTGATATTCTATTTGTTTTAAAAGAGTCCAGTAGAGTAATATCCCCACTCAGCAGATCCCCATCTCATTAGTACCCCTGTTCAGCAGATCACCAACTCATTAGTATCCTAATTCAGCAGATCCCCTGCTCAATAGTACTCCCAGTTCTGTTGATCCTCTGGTTTGCTGATCCTCCTCACTGCCTGGTTCACGATCACCTCCTGTTAGATCACTGCCACACTGTACACCACATGTGACACTACTAGTTTCTCCTGCTGTGGTCCCTCAGCTCTGCTGATCCTCAGCTGCTCATTCCTTTCCATACAGTCCCCGCTCACCTTCCGCTATAGCGTTTCCTTGTTTAACACCATGTGTGCGGTCTTCTAGTTGCTCCACTTTAGTTTAGACCCTGCTTACTTTCCTGCTGCTCCACACTGCAGACCAGAGGTGATGTCTGCACTAGAACCCAGATAATATACACTGTAAACTTCTGGGGTGATAAAACTCTGGTGGCGCATGCATTTCCAAAACAAAGAAAATATCCAGTGAGTGTCAGTTGTGTGGAGGAAAATGCCTTGTTGATGTCAGAGGTCAGTGGAGAATGGGCCGACTGGTTCCAGATGATAGAAAGGCAACAGTAAGGCGGCGTACACACGACCGAGGTTCTCGCTGGAAACCAGCGAGAACCTCGCTGGAAGCTGCATTCCAGCGAGGACCACGGGCGTGTGTACGCTCCTGGCTCGCCCCGCCCGTCGGGAATCCCGTCGAGCGAAAAGAGAGCACGCTATCTTTTTGCTCGACGGCCCGCCTGGATGAATGGCTGGTTGCCATTCCCGACGGGCGGGTCACCGATTTCGACGGCCGGCAGAGAACCTCGACGGGCGGAACGATGTGTTCTGCCCGTCGAGGTTCTCTGCCGTGTGTACACGGCCTAACTCAAATAACCACTTGTTACAACCAAGGTATTCAGAATACCATCTCTGAACGCACAACACATTGAACCTTGAAGCAAATGGTCTACAGTAGCAAAAGACTACACCGGTTGCCACTCCTGTCAGCTAAGAGCAGGAAACTGAGGCTACAATTCTCACAGGCTCACCAAAATGGGACAATAGAATATTTGAAAAAAACGTTGCCTGGTCTGTTGAGTCTCAATTTCAGCTGCGACATTCAGATAGTGGGGTCAGAATTTACCGTCAGAGGCGGCTCTCTAATTAGGCCAAAAAGGTGTTTGCCTAAGGCCTCGCGCTCCCAGTGGCCTCAGGCCGCCTAATTTGCCTGATTTGTGTATGGGAGGAAATCGGGGAATGTCCCCGGTCAGTGTCCCCGAGCTGGCAGGGTGAGCGGGCCAGACTGGTAAAGGATCGCGCCGAGGAGGCGGAGCTGCCGGCCGCTGCCGAACCCGCCACAAGGTAGACTTGGCCGGGGGAAGGGGAGGCCTCGCAAAAATCCACTTGCTTCGTACCGGAGCAGACAGCCGTGACACCCGCCGGCCGCCGCTACACTGCCTGGGTTATATTTGCAGCAGAGCTGTGCGACCGTGCAAGTGCTGAGTCGAATCGATCACTGATGCATTCACTGTCTTCCCTGTCAGGCGGAGTGATCTCTGCCGCCTGACAGGAGCCTCCTCGTCCCACCCGGCAGGATGTAATTCACAGATCGTTAGGCGGGAAAGTGCTGCTGCGAGGAGCCACTGAAGTGCCGTCACCATGCAAATATCCAAGTAGGTTTTCAGAGGCTAAAAACCTTACCTAAGGCAGTGTTGTCACAGTGGCTTTGCTGTGTTAATTGCCTCAAGTTGTTAACTCTTTGGTGGGGGGGTTAATTTACAATCGTATTTTAAATATGCAGCATGGAGAAGGTTAATGTGCTGCCACTGGTCACTGATGCATTGGTGACCAGTGGCAGTTAATTTAACCCCTTTGTGCTGCATTAGTGACACCAGTGTCAGTGTTTATTAACCCCTTAATGGTGCAGCATGAAAGGGTTCATAAACACTGACACTGGTGTCACTAATGCAGCACAAAGGGGTTAAATTACCTGCCACTGGTCACCAATGCATCAGTGACCAATGGTGTACTTGATACTGCCCACCTCCTATACACTCCGCACCCCTCTGATACATACCACCCCCTCCATACACTCCGCACCCCTCTCATACATACTGCCCACCTCCATACACTCCGCACCCCTCTCGTACATACTGCCCACCTCCATACTCTCCGCACCCCTCTCATACATACTGCCCACCTCCATACACTCCACACCCCTCTCATACATACTGCCCACCTCCTATACACTCCGCACCCCTCTCATACATACTGCCCACCTCCATACACTCCACACCCCTCTTATACATACTGCCCACCTCCATACACTCCGCACCCCTCTCGTACATACTGCCCACCTCCCATACACTCCGCACCCCTCTCATACATACTGCCCACCTCCTATACACTCCGCACCCCTCTCATACATACTGCCCACCTCCCATACACTCCGCACTCCTCTCGTACATACTGCCCACCTCCTATACACTCCGCACCCTTCTCATACATACTGCCCACCTCCTATACACTCCGCTCCCCTCTCATACATACTGCCCACCTCCTATACACTCCGCACCCTTCTCATACATACTGCCCACCTCCCATACACTCCGCACCCCTCTCATACATACTGCCCACCTCCCATACACTCCGCACTCCTCTCGTACATACTGCCCACCTCCTATACACTCCGCACCCCTCTCGTACATACTGCCCACCTCCATACTCTCCGCACCCCTCTCATACATACTGCCCACCTCCATACACTCCACACCCCTCTCATACATACTGCCCACCTCCTATACACTCCGCACCCCTCTCATACATACTGCCCACCTCCATACACTCCACACCCCTCTTATACATACTGCCCACCTCCATACACTCCGCACCCCTCTCGTACATACTGCCCACCTCCCATACACTCCGCACCGCTCTCATACATACTGCCCACCTCCTATACACTCCGCACCCCTCTCATACATACTGCCCACCTCCCATACACTCCGCACTCCTCTCGTACATACTGCCCACCTCCTATACACTCCGCACCCTTCTCATACATACTGCCCACCTCCTATACACTCCGCACCCCTCTCATACATACTGCCCACCTCCCATACACTCCGCACCCCTCTCATACATACTGCCCACCTCCATACACTCCGCACCCCTCTCATACATACTGCCCACCTCCCATACACTCCGCAACCCTCTCATACATACTGCCCATCTCCCATACACTCCGCACCCCTCTCATACATACTGCCCACCTCCATACACTCCGCACCCCTCTCGTACATACTGCCCACCTCCTATACACTCCGCACCCCTCTCATACATACTGCCCACCTCCTATACACTCCGCACCCCTCTCATACATACTGCCCACCTCCCATACACTCCGCACCCCTCTCATACATACTGCCCACCTCCTATACACTCTGCACCCCTCTCATACATACTGCCCACCTCCCATACACTCCGCACCCCTCTCATATATACTGCCCACCTCCCATACACTCCGCACCCCTCTCATACATACTGCCCACCTCCTATACACTCCGCACCCCTCTCATACATACTGCCCACCTCCATACACTCCGCACTCCTCTCGTACATACTGCCCACCTCCTATACACTCCGCACCCTTCTCATACATACTGCCCACCTCCCATACACTCCGCACCCCTCTCATATATACTGCCCACCTCCCATACACTCCGCACCCCTCTCATACATACTGCCCACCTCCTATACACTCCGCACCCCTCTCATACATACTGCCCACCTCCATACACTCCGCACTCCTCTCGTACATACTGCCCACCTCCTATACACTCCGCACCCCTCTCATACATACTGCCCACCTCCCATACACTCCGCACCCCTCTCATACATACTGCCCACCTCCATACACTCCACACCCCTCTCATACATACTGCCCACCTCCCATACACTCCGCACCCCTCTCATACATACTGCCTACCTCCCATACACTCCGCACCCCTCTCATACATACTGCCCACCTCCCATACACTCCGCACCCCGCTCATACATACTGCCCACCTCCATACACTCCGCACCCCTCTCATACATACTGCCCACCTCCATACACTCCGCACCCTTCTCATACATACTGCCCACCTCCATACACTCCGCACCCCTCTCATACATACTGCCCACCTCCCATACACTCCGCACCCCTCTCATACATACTGCCCACCTCCCATACACTCCGCACCCCTCTCATACATACTGCCCACCTCCCATACACTCCGCACCCCTCTCATACATACTGCCCACCTCCCATACACTCCGCACCCCTCTCATACATACTGCCCACCTCCTATACACTCCGCACCCCTCTCATACATACTGCCCACCTCCATACACTCCGCACCCCTCTCATACATACTGCCCACCTCCATTACACTCCGCACCCTTCTCATACATACTGCCAACCTCCATACACTCCGCACCCCTCTCATACATACTGCCCACCTCCCATACACTCCGCACCCCTCTCATACATACTGCCCACCTCCCATACACTCCGCACCCCTCTCATACATACTGCCCACCTCCCATACACTCCGCACCCCTCTCATACATACTGCCCACCTCCCATACACTCCGCACCCCTCTCATACATACTGCCCACCTCCCATACACTCCGCACCCCTCTCATACATACTGCCCACCTCCTATACACTCCGCACCCCTCTCATACATACTGCCCACCTCCATACACTCCGCACCCCTCTCATACATACTGCCCACCTCCATACACTCCGCACCCCTCTCATACATACTGCCCACCTCCATACACTCCGCACCCCTCTCATACATACTGCCCACCTCCTATACACTCCACACCCCTCTCATACATACTGCCCACCTCCCATACACTCCGCACCCCTCTCATATATACTGCCCACCTCCATACACTCCGCACCCCTCTCATACATACTGCCCACCTCCCATACACTCCGCACCCCTCTCATACATACTGCCCATCTCCCATACACTCCGCACCCCTCTCATACATACTGCCCACCTCCCATACACTCCCCACCCCTCTCATACATACTGCCCACCTCCATACACTCCGCACCCCTCTCGTACATACTGCCCACCTCCATACACTCCGCACCCCTCTCGTACATACTGCCCACCTCCATACACTCTGCACCCCTCTCGTACATACTGCCTACCTCCATACACTCCGCACCCCTCTCATACATACTGCCCACCTCCATACACTCCGCACCCCTCTCATACATACTGCCCACCTCCATACACTCCGCACCCCTCTCATACATACTGCCCACCTCCATACACTCCCCACCCCTCTCATACATACTGCCCACCTCCATACACTCCCCACCCCTCTCATACATACTGCCCACCTCCATACACTCCGTACCCCTCTCATACATACTGCCCACCTCCATACACTCCGCACCCCTCTCGTACATACTGCCCACCTCCATACACTCCCCACCCCTCTCATACATACTGCCCACCTCCATACACTCCGCACCCCTCTCATGCATACTGCCCACCTCCCATACACTCCGCACCCCTCTCATGTACATACCGCCCACCTCCCATACACTCCGCACCCCTCTCATGTACATACCACCCATCTCCCATACACTGCACACCCCTCTCATGTACATACCGCCCACTTCTCATACACTCCGCACTTCTCTCGTACATACTGCCCACCTCCCATACACTCCGCACCCATCTCATACATACCGCCCACCTCTCATACACTCCGCACCCCTCTCATACATACTGCCCACCTCCATATACTCCGCACCCCTCTCATACATACTGCCCACCTCCATACACTCCGCACCCCTCTCATGTACATACCACCCACCTCCCATACACTCCGCACCCCTCTCATGTACATACCGCCCACTTCCCATACACTCCGCACTTCTCTCGTACATTCTGCCCACCTCCCATACACTCCGCACCCATCTCGTTCATACCACCTGTGCTTCAGTTATGAATGAACACAGTGAGTGATTACTACCGATCACTCACTGTGTTCTTTTAGTAAATATAGGGGCTGGCCCCTTTTTCTGGCCTCCATCCTAAATATGTGGAGCGGGGCACATCGTTATTTTTCCCATTATGGGCGTGAATAGGGCCTCATGTCCAAGTTTTGCCTAAGGCCTCACAAAGCCTAGAGCCGCCTCTGTTTACCGTAAAAGCATGAATCCATCCTGCCTTAGATTAATGGTTCAGGCTGGTGGTGTAATGGTGTGGGGGATATTTTCTTGGTACACTTTGGGCTCCTTAGTACCAATTGAGCATTGTTTAACCACTTCTCGCCCGGTCAATAGTGAATTGATGTCAGGGAAGTGGTTTCGTTATCCTGACTGGACATCTATTGAGGTCCTGCAGGATAACAGCCGCTGCGGGCCCGGGGCGCGCGTAGCGTGGCGATCAGTGATGCGGTGTGTCAGTCTGACACACTGCTACACTGATCTCGGTAAAGAGCCTCCGGCGGAGGCTCTTTACCACGTGATCAGCCGTGTCCAATCATGGCTGATCACAATGTAAACAGGAAAAGGCGCAGATTAGCAGATCTGCTGCTCTCGGCTGCTCTCCTGACAGGGGGGGGTTGTACTGATAGTTTATCAGTGCAGCCCCCCTTGGATCACCGCACAGGATCACCAGCATGCCGCCCAGGGATGGGCATCCACACTGGACCACCAGGTATGCCCCCTAGACCACCAGGAAATGCCAATCGTGCCAACGCAGCTGCCAATCAATGCCCAGGCAGCCGCCAACCAGTGCCCATTCAAAATCCCTGCCAGTGCCAGCGCCACTAGGGATACCCATCAGTGCTGAATATCAGTGCAACATGTCAGTACCCATTAGTGCCATCAGTGCCATGTATCAATGCCCATTAGTGCCCATCAGTGCTGCCTATTAATGCCACCCATAAGTACCCACCATTGTAGCCTTTCAGTGCCCATCAGTGTCGCCAATCAGTGCCCACCAGTGCCACCCATGAGTGCCCATCAGTGCCGCCTATCAATGCCTATCAGTGCTGCATATCAGTGCCACCCAACAGTGCCGCCTACCAGTGCCCATCAATGACGCATATTAGTGCCCATCGTCAGTGCCCGTCAGTGCCACCTCATTGGCGCTGCCTCATCTGTGCTGCCTTATCAGTGCCTGTCAGTGCCGCCTTATCAGTGCCCATTAGTGAAGGAGAAAACCTACTTATTTACAAAATTTTATAACAAAAAATAAATAAAAACTTTAATTTTTTTCAAAATTTTCGGTCTTTTTTTATTTGTATAGCAAAAAATAAAAACCCCAGAGGCGATAAAATACCATCAAAAGAAAGATCTATTTGTGGGAAGAAAATGATAAAAATGATGTTTGGGTACAGTGTAGCACGACCGCGCAATTGTCATTTAAACAGCAACAGCGCAGAAAGTTAAAAATTGGCTTGAGCAGGAAGGGGGGGTGTAAGTGCCTGGCCTAGTCCATCCCTTTATGACTACAGTGTCCCCATCTTCTGATGTCTCCTTCCAGCAAGATAATGCACCATGTCACAAAAGCTCCAATCATCTCACCACTGGTTTCTTGAACATGACAATTTCTATAATTTATATAAAGTATGAAAAAAAACGTATTGCCTCCCCTTATTCAGAGGGAAGATTTCTTTCTGATACATACTGTTAAAAAATGTATCAAAAAATAACAAATAAACTAGGGATTAAAAAAAAAAATAGAAGAATATTTTATATAAGTAACTAATAAACTGGGGATTTATTTAAATATAAAAAATGAATAAACTAGAAGAATTTTTTATATAAAGTACGATAAACATATTGCCTCCCCTTATCCAGAGGAACAATTTCTTTCAGGTACATCCTGTTAAGACTTCTTGTTCTTTTACCGTTGATAAAAAAAAAAAAATGATCAAGAAAGAACTAATAAATTAGGGATTTTTTTAAATAAAAATAATAATAACCTAGAAGAATATTTTATATAAAGAACAAATAAACTGGGATTTTTTTTATATAAAAAATGAATAAACTAGAAGTATATTTTATATTAAGGAACAAATATATTTATTGACTCCCCTTATCCAGAGGGAAGATTTCTTTCTGATACTGTTAAGACTTCTTGTTTTTTTTACCTTCAATAAAAAAAAATTAACAATAAAGAATGAATAAACTAGGGATTTGTTAAATATAAAAAGGAATAAACTAGAATAATATTTTATATAAAGAACTAATAAACGTGTTTTTTTTTTATATAACAAATGATACATCTGATACATCCTGTTAAGAATTTTTTTTTTTTTTTACCTTCAATAAAAAAAAAAAAATTGATCTAAAAAGAATGAATAAACTAGGGATTTTTTTTTCATTAAAAAAATAAAAATAAGCTAGAAGAATATTTTATATAAGGAACTTATAAACACACACATTATATATATATATATATATATATATATATATATATATATATATATATATATATAAAACAAATTAATCCACTAGAAGAATATTTTATATGAGGAACTAATAAACTAGGGATTTTTTATTATAATAAAATTAATAGACTAGAAGAATATTTTATATAAAGTACAAAAAAACTTATTGCCTCCCCTTATTAAGAGGGAAGATTTCTTTTTGATACATCCTGTTACGACTTTTTGTTTTTTTTACCTTCAGTAAAAAGCTGATCTAGAAAGAATGAATAAACTAGGGATTTTTTACATATAAAAAAATTAATAAACTAGAAGAATATATTATATAAAGAACTTATAAGCTAGGGACTGTTTTTATATATATATAAATGAATTAACTAGAAGTATATTTTATATTAAGGAACACATATACTTATTGGCTCCCCTTATCCAGAGGCAAGATTTCTTTCTGATACATCCTATTAAGACTTGTTCGTTTACCATCGATAACAAAATTGATCAAGAAAGAACTAATAAACTAGGGATTTTTTTAAATATAAAACATTAATAACTAATAAACTAATAAATATAACTAATAAACTGATGATTTTTTATATAAAAAATGAATAAACTATGAATAAACTAGAAGAATATTTTATACAAGGAACTAATAAACTAGGGATTTTTAATATAAAAATAAATAATAAACTATAGTTATTGGCTCCCCTTATCCAGAGGAAAGATTTCTTTCTGATACATCCTGTTAATACCTCTTATTCTTTTACCGTCAATAAAAAAATCATCAAGAAAGAACTAATAAACTAGGGATTTTTTTTTAAATATAAAAAATGAATAAGACAGAAGAATATTTTATATAAATAACTAATAAATTGGGGATTTTTTTTATATAAAAAATGAATAAACTAGAAGAATATTTTATATAAAGAACGAATAGACTGTTTTTTTTTTTGCCAATGCAATGCCAAAAAAAATTGATTTTTAGTACATGTTATATGTGGACACATTTTATTGTCTTTCCTGAGAATAGTATATTTTGTGCAGGCAGGCAGCTGTGGCCTAGCAGTCGCCTTGTGCTGCATCTATCAGGCGGTTGTATTGTTGCTCTGAGCGTACGCCAGCCTCAGGTTAATGGATATTTGTATTCATTTATTCAGGCAGGAGAGTCCAGGAAAACTACATCTCCCAGAATGCCTCAGTCAGGCAGGGCTTTGTTCAGGAACTGGCTCCTGGGTTGGGTGGTTCTTCCTTTTCTGGCACATGCACAAGTCAGTGTCCCCTGTGCCTCTGGAGACCCCCCAGACCCAGGAGCCCCACGTCCCCCTGTGATTGCCTCTGGGGTGTGCAGGGCAGGTGAGGAGGGGGGATGCATGAAATGTCTACAGAGGAGAGGAAGGGGGGGCTGCAAATCCTGCAGGGGAAAGGAGGGGAGGGGGAGATTAACCAATGCAGCTCCAGACAGCAGTGCAAGGTGTCTGATTGGCAGCCTGCCTTGTTTCTTTATACATTGTTGCCCTTTGTATTTGTTATTTGTTGCCCTTTGTATTTGTTATTTGTTGCCCTTTGTATTTGTTATTTGTTGCTCTTTGTATTTGTTATTTGTTGCTCTTTGTATTTGTTACTTCGTATTTGTTATTTGTTGTGTAATCTAAACAAAAGTATCAAGTGAAAAGAGATGTGCAAAGTAGCCAATCAGCATCTGAGTGGACTGCATTACCTGTTAGCAGATGACTGCTGTGGTCACATGTGCTCATGTCTCTGTTTTGTCCTATGGCCAACCACTGCTGCGTCTGCATGCGAAAACGTGCGTTGCGTTTAGTTGCGCAGAAAAAAAGGAGCAGGACACGTCTCAGTTCAGTTCTGGCAGATTTTACACATTTTAGTGATTTCTGAACCACGTTTGGAATCGCCCGGACACCTTTGTGATGCCATTATCTCTTCATGGTAGCCTAAATGTGGCGTGATTTTTGCCACGCAAACAAAATGCACGATGTGCGTCGCCCCAAAAGAAGTTCAAGAACGTGATTTTGTTTGAGCGATTGCAACGCAGCAAATTTGGACCGCATTTAGGATGCCATTGAGCGATAATTGCGCCTCACGTTTTGCCTGCCATTTGAAAACGCGCTGTTTAAAATGTCAAAGCGCACATCGGCGTGTTCGGGTGGCATTCGTTTCAAAGGCACCTAAAAACGTTGGTTGGATTCTGCCGCCATTGTCACTCGACAAATCGCCCTGCAATTGCGCAAACCCAATCGTGCGATGCCCAAAAGAAATTCCAGGATTTTTTATTTATTTTTTGGGTGACGCAGGTCGTACAATTTGGTTTGTACAATTTATCACGGCAGAATCGCACCGCGTTTTTATCGAAACACGCGGATGTGAAATTTGACCATTTTAACAGTGCATATTGAAATTGCGGTAATTACACCTAAAGCCCTTTTTTTATGTATGCTCGTGTGCATGAGCCCTAAACTCTGATTTTTTTTCTGTCCGTGTGAATGAGTCCTAAACGCAGCTTTTTTTTTTTTTTTCAGCTCGTATAAATGAGGCCAAAACGCAGATTTTTTTTATGCCCGTGTGAATGAGCCTTAAACCAAGCTTTTTTTTTTTGCCAGTGTAAATAAGCCCTAAATGCAGATTTACCCAATACGCAGTGTTTTTTTCTGCCTAAGTGAATGAACCCATAGTGCATTTTTTTCTGCTTGTGTGAATGAGCCCTAAATGCATTTCTTTTTTTGCCCATATAAATGAACCCTAAATGCAGCTTTTTTTTTTTCCTGCCCGTGTGAATGAGCCCTAAACGCATTTTTTGCCCGTATGATTGAGCCCTTAACCCAGCTTTTTTCTGCCCGTGTGAATAAACCCTGAACACCATATTTTTGGCCCCTAAACACAGATTTTTTTTCAGGGCTCATTCACATGGACTGAAAGCAGGATTTTTTTTGCTTGTGTGAATGAGCCCTAAACGCAGATTTATTTCCATATAAATGAGCCCTAAACGCAGATTTGTTTCTGCTTGTGTGAATGAGCCCTAAACACAGTTTTTTTTCCTGCCGTGTGAATGAGCCCTGAACGCATTTTTTTTTTTTTTTTAAAAAGCCCATGTTAATGAGCCCCAAACGCAGCGTTTTCCAGCCTGTGTGAATAAGCCCTAAACGCCGGTTTTCTTTTTTTACTTGTGTAAATGAGCCCTAAACGCAGATGTTTTCTGCTTGTGTGAATGAGCCCTAAACGCTGTTTTTTTCACACTATAACTGTATACAGTGCGGGCCTCAATTGACGTAAAATGAGGCCCACACTGTATATAGACGTCCTCCCATGCAGGAGCTGCCTGCACGCCCCCTGCGGGCTCTGTGATGACTGAGTCAATGAGACTCGACTGATCACAGATAGAAAGTAAGGGGCCAGCCCCTTACCACGTGATCAGCTGTCAGCCAATGACAGCTGATCATGTGATGTAAACAAAAGATCGGTAATTGGCTTTTACTTTTCCCTCACGCTGACAGCTTCTGACAGAGGGACATCGGTCCTGAACAGGGAGAGGCACTGCTGCTATTCAGTGCCCTCCAGTGCCACCTACAGGTGCATACCAGTGCCACCTATCAGTGCTGCCTATCGGTGCCCATCAGTGCTGCCTCATCAGCACACATCAATGAAGGAGAGCAATTACCTGTTTTCAAAATTTTATAACAGACTATGAAACTTTCAAAATTTAGAAAGCTCTATTTATGTGAAAAAATTAGAAAATTGTCATTTAGGTAGCGTTGCATGACCATGCAATTGTCATTCAAAGAGTGAGAGCACTGAAAGCTGAAAATTGGCCCCCTCTTCCACATACACGCATGTACAAATGTAAATGCATGCATGTGGACCACCTAGACACGAATAGATTGATTGCGATAGACCTGCTACATATAGCCGTACTGAGAGCAATAGTTTTAGCACCAGACTTCCTGCGCAATGCTAAGCTGGTGACCTTTAGATGCTTTAGAAGCGCTGCATATGGAAAATATAGGGTACTAAAGTGTGTTGCCATTTCATTGGCACTCGCAAAGTTGGACATGCTGGGCACCTGTTTAGTTTTACACAACCTTATCTTTTTTTATCAGAATCCGTTACTGATTTACACTGGTCTGCTAACACTAGGACTCATGCAGCAGTGACCAGGAGCACTGTTGCTGGTTATACCACTGTTCTGGATGATGATTGGAGACACTGCAACTGGTGTGACATTGATCGGGCACACTGAATTGTGTAACATTCATCAGGGGCACTGTGACTGGGGTGACATTGATATGGGACACTGTGACTGGGGTGACATTGATATGGGACACTGTGACTGGGGTGACATTGATATGGGACACTGTGACTGGGGTGACATTGATATGGGACACTGTGACTGGGGTGACGTTGATCAGGGACACTGTGACTGGGGCGACGTTGATCAGGGACACTGTGACGACGTTGATCAGGGACACTGTGACTGGGGTGATGTTGATCAGGGACACTGTGACTGGTGTGATGTTGATAGGGGGCACTGTGACTGGTGTGACATTGCTAATAACAGACCATTTCCCTTTCAGCAGGAGTTCCACCTATGACTGGGTGAAGCATGGTGGGGGTGTCACATTGTGAGATCCTAGACGACAGTTCGTCAGACTCCGATGTCTGCTGGTAAGTGGCTGCATCTAAAGAGAACCAGTAGCAGGGACCATCTACAATAAAAGGACAATGACACCTATAGGAACACATTTGTGGACTTTAAAAATATAAGCTGATCAGTCTCACATTCCAAACCTATCCCTCACCTATTGTAGAAAGAAAATGTTTGGACAGCCGCACTCTGGAAAAACCTTCTTGGTTGCCTTTATTTGGTAAAAGTAATCAAACACCGCACATCACAGCAAACATAGGGGCATACAGCTGACGTTTCGCACTATCAATCAGTGAGTAATCATAGTGAGTAAGCACTGATTGGTAGTGCGAAATATCAGCTGTATGCCCCTATTTTTGCTGTGATGTGCGGTGTTTGATTACTTTTACCAAATAAAGGCAACCAGGAAGGTTTTTCCAGAGTGCGGTTGTCCAAACATTTTCTTTCTACAATTGCTTCGTGCATTGCCGGCACCTGGGTTTCTCTGAGAGCATACGGATCCATCCCCATACCTTATTGGAGCGGTGACTATCATATCCTTCACCTATCCATGGGGAGTGAGTGGCTTGGATGGAACAGATATGTGGATGGGTGACTGGGTAGGTTGGATATATGGATGGATGGATCATGGGATAACAAGCCTTGTCTGGCAGGCTAACCTCACACCTATGACAAACAATAGTTTAGCTGACCAGTCTATAAAGGGATGGATGGGATTGGATAGATGAAATGATAATCATTGTCTGGCAGGCTTACTTCACACCTATGGCAAACACGAAGTTAGCTACCCAGTCTATAATGGGATATATGGACAGTGGCGTAGCGTGGGGGGGGGCAAGGGGAAGTTGCCCGGGTAGAAAATTTAAAGGGGCGCAGCGGCAGGAGGCAGGTTACCAGCAGATCTTCTCCTACGCTGTGAAGTCTAGGAGACTTAGGCTCCTCCGCTTCACTATAAGGAAGAAGTTGCAGTGCAGTCCCGGCTTAGGCTCCGGCAGTGCCACTGCTACAGCAGTGAGTAAATGAACACTAAAGACCATCCATGATGATCCCAGGGATTGTGACCATGCGGTGACTGCAGGGAAGGAGAAGGGCATGCGACTCACGAGGAATCCTCTCCATTACACGCCACTCCCCACACACAATGTCCTTTTTGCTGGATTTTGCTTCTAATCCTCTTGTGGATGCTGCTATTTGTAGGAATCAGGTAGGTTAGTGCAATGGTCAGGTAGGTCGGTGTAGGAATCAGGTTGGTCAGTACTATTGTACTAGCGGAGGGGACTCGGAGTGCTAAAAAAAAAAAAAAAAAATAGCACTCTAAAAAATATACGTTTAGCTACCCAGTCTATAAAGGGATGGATAGGATGAATGGATGTGATGGGATGGATGAGATGATAATCCTTGTCTGGCAGGCTAACCCCACAACTATGGCACAAATGAGTTTATCTGCCCAGTCTATATTGGGATGGATGACTGGATGGATGGAATTGAATGGATGAGATAAGGCAGGATGATCTCTCATCTATGGCAAACATGAAGGAACTGGGTGGGTTGAGTGGAATAGATGGGATGGAGGGATGGAATCGGGTTGGTTGAATGGAAAAGATAGGGGGATGGATGGATGAAACTGGTGGGTTAAATGGAATAGATAGGGGGTGGAGAGATGGATGGAACTGGGTGGGTTGAATGGAATTGATAGGGGGTGGAGGGATGGACAGATGGATCTGGGTGGGTTGAATGGAATAGATAGGGGGATGGATGCATGGAACTGGGTGGGTTGAGTGGAATAGATAGGGGGGTGGAGGGATGGATGGAACTGGGTGGGTTTAATTGAATAGATAAGGGGATGGGGGATGGAACTGGGTGTGTTGAATGGAATAGATAGGGGGGTGGAGGGATGGATGGAACTGGGTGGGTTGAATGGTATAGATAGGGGGATGGAGGGATGGATGTATGGAACTGGGTGGGTTGAATGGAATAGATGGGGGGGTGGAGGGATGGATGGAACTGGGTGGGTTGAATGGTATAGATAGGGGGATGGAGGGATGGATGTATGGAACTGGGTGGGTTGAATGGAATAGATAGGGGGATGGAGGGAACTGGGTGGGTTGAATGGAATAGATAGAGGGATGGAGGGATGGATGGAACTGGGTGTGTTGAATGGAATAGATAGGGGGATGGAGGGATGAACGGATGGAACTGGGTGCGTTGAATGGAATAGATAGGGGGATGGATGGATGGAACTGGGTGTGTTGAATGGAATAGATAGGGGAATGGAGGGATGGATGGAACTGGGTGGGTTGAATGGAATAGATAGAGTGATGGAGGGATGAACAGATGGAACTGGGTGTGTTTAATAGATGGGGGGGGGGGGTAGAGGGATGGATGGATGGAACTGGGTGTGTTGAATGGAATAGATAGAGGGATGAACAGATAGAACTGAGTGGGTTGAATGGAATAGATAGGGGGATGGAGGGATGAGCGGATGGAACTGGGTGGGTTCAATGGAATAGATAGGGGGATGGAGGGATGGACGGATGCCATTTACTGGACCCTCTCATGATTCCCAATATACAGTTGGGGGGTCAGACAGCCAGCACTCCATTGTGGATGGTGGCTGAGTAAAGTGGTCAGGCAGGAAGTGAAGGTGGCACTCTCTGCCTAGCACCCCTCAGATGTTAAAACCAGGAGACATTGGGACATCAGATGAAACCCCTCCCACCTCTCACCTGTCATAGAAATGAGGACACCGCCTGCATGGAGTTTTCATGTACATTATGTCTACTTCTGCTTCAAACCTGTGATTTTTTTTTTTTTTAAGGTTGGGCCCTGTGGATTTGCAGCACCTGTCCGAAATCAAATCAGAAGATATCTGGCATGTGTATTCCCCGACAAGCACGTTCAACAGAAAGCTAAGTACAGGTAAGTTCACTTTCTTGCTCTGGACTTGGGTCATTAAAATAAAGGCACTTGTCTATGGTGGTAGGTGCAGTTTAAAGCAGTATTAAACCCAACAGCAAACATTTATTATATTACAGCTTACTAGCTCTAATGCCCTGCACACACGATCGGTTCATCCGATGAAAATGGTCTGATGGATTTTTTCATCAGATATCCGATGAAGCTGACTTTCATCAGTCTTGCCTACACACCATCAGTTAAAAAAAAACGATTGTGTCGGAACGTGGTGACGTAAAACACAACGACGTGCTGAGAAAAATTAAGTTCAATGCTTCCGAGCATGCGTCGACTTGATTTTGAGAATGCGTTGATTTTTAAACAATGGGTTTCCCCACAGACGATAGTTTTTTTTTCTATCGGTTTTTTAACCGTCAGATAATTTTAAAACGGATTCTACGTTTTTTCACCGATGGGGGGAAAAAAATGATGGGGCCCACACACTATCGGTTCATCAGACCGTTTTCATCAGACGAACCAATCGTGTGTACACGGCATTCGATGTGACAGCTGCATTAGTTCTCTTTTTTAGGCTTTATTTCTTCTATTTTCTTGTGATCTGGCCAGTTGTTTTTCAAAAGAACAAGCTCTCCTGCAAATATAACAGTTATATGAAAGGGGCAAACCATTTAACATTGACAGGGGTGCTTATAATGATCAGCTTTTGTTTTTGTAAAACCTTTATTCTAAAAAGAACAAACCTGTTTGTTGTAACTGATTATAAAGTGTAAGCTGGAGTTTGGCTTCAATTTAAAATATGTATTTAAATCTGCTAGTATAATACTCCTCTCCCCCAGACTGAGAATGTTGCTGCCCAAAGATGTCCCTGTTGCCCTAAGGGCGTTGTAATACAGGAGGTTTGTTACTGGCCCGATCACCAGGTGAGAACAAGCCTAAATAATGAAAACAAATGCAGCTACCACATAGGCATTCAGGTACTGCAGGAGGAAAACACAGGTGATTCACGCCTCCTAAAGCCAAGTGCCAAGGCAAGTTCTGCCACTTGGTTGCACTATCATGCCTCCCATGGGGGCGCTAGCACAGTCACTAATCACACCTGCCCCTCATCTCTTCACCGCAATTGCATCTTTCTATGGCAGCTGACATTTCTCTCCTTGCCGACTGTCTGTGTAAGAACTTCACGCAGATCGGATTGAAGCCGCCTCCTCCACGGCTCTGATGTTTTTATTTACACAGGAAAAGGAGCCGAGAAGGATGCTCTGCATCCACATTGATCTGAGGTTTGTAAGCGGTTTATTGGAGCCTTGCGGATTAGGGGGACAAGGTGACTCGGAAGGTGGAGGGGGGGGTGGTCATGGGCAGATAAGTTTCATGCTGCCAGGAGTGATTTTAGGAAGGGAGGGGGGAAGAGGACATATGCTAGGAGGTGCTTTGGGAGGGAGAGGACTTGTGCTAGAAGGGGGCATTGGATTTTCAGTCTGACCCCCTCCTAACCCCCGACACAAGCCCTCCCCCCTTCCAAATCAGCCTCTAGCACACGTCCTCTTAGCCCCCCTCCCCTCAAATCAAAGAGATTCTGGCTGCCATAGAGGGGGCCATCATGACATTTGGGACCCCGGGCACCCCGCAAGAAATGCAAGGCAATTGTTCTGAGTGACCACGCAAGACACCTACTGACACATTCTTTACCCTACCAACACCATCCACTACCCTACTGACACCATCCTCTGCCCTACTGTCAATGCACAAAGTATAATTTCTGAAGGAAAAAAATAATTTAAAACCACTCGTGGCTATTCATGAATTGCCGGCTCCCGGCAATACAGAGAAAAGTCATTAATGAAAAAAAATGCGTGGGCGTCCCCCCAAATTCAATTCCCAGGCTCTTTAGGTCTGGTATAGATATTAGGGGAACTCAACCCCAAATAATAAAAAAAAATGGTGTGGAGTTCACCCCAAAAATCCACACGAGACCCTTTATCCATGCACGCAACATGGCAGGCCGCAGGAAAGGGGGGGGGGTGACGAGAGAGCATGCCACATGCCCTCAACATTGGGAGAATGCTTTCACAGACCCCAAAAGCATCCTTTCAATGTTAAGGGAATGTGGCCTGGTACAGTTCAGGAGGGGGGAGCTCTCTGGCCCCCCCCCCCTCTATTCCTGCGGCCTGCAGGGGTTCCCCTTAATAGCCATAACAGACCTGAAGGGCCTGGTAATTGAATTTGGGGGGACCCCCACGCATTCTTTTTATGAATGACTTTTCTCTGTATTGCTAAGAGCCGACAATTCATTATAGCCACGAGTGATTTTAAATGACTTTTTTTCCTTCAGAAATTACATTTTGTGCAGGGACAGTTCTAAGCACAGAAAACAAGCGCTACTTTACAGGCATAGTATACACTCCCCCAGGTATAAAATTTAAAGGAATATTTAAATTTTATTTCACTTTAAGCATTATTAAAATCACTACTCCCGAAAAACAGACGTTTTTAAAACTTTTTTTGCATTGATACATGTTCCCTGGGGCAAGACCCAGGTCCCCAAACACTTTTTAGGACAATAACTTGCATATTAGCCTTGAAAATTAGCATGTTATATTTCAGGGATCCTCAAACTACGGCCCTCCAGCTGTGGTAGAACTACACATCCCATGAGGCATTGTAACACAATGACATTCACAGACATGACTAAGCATGGTGAGAATTGTAGTTCCTGAACAACTGGAGGGCCGTAGTTTGAGGACCCATGTTATATTTCAAACATTTGAGTCCCATAGACTTTAACAGGGTTCTAAAGTTCACACAAACTTTTGGTCTGTTCACAGGTTCTGGTGCGAACCGAACAGGGGGGTGTTCTACTCATCTCTAATCATGACTGCTGAAGCCAAAAGTTTTGACTGGAGCTGGACTTTAAAGCCTATCTAATTGTAAACCTCTCACCCACCCCTACCAACCCTGCTAAAATACTACTTTTAACTAACCTGAGACTACTGTCATGTGACCATCTACGGTGCCTTGGCAGTATAAACTGGTGAACCAGCAATGTAGACCAGGCCCATCATTGACTGGTATTGTTGCCGCCCCCATCATGAATGTATCCCACTCTGAAGTGAGAAAAAGAGAATACAGTGGACCCTCGGATTGCAAGTAACGCGGTTAACGAGCGCTTCGCAATACGAGCACTGAATTTTTAAAAATCGAAACTCGGTTTGCGAGTGTTATCTCACAAAACTAGCACAATCCAGGCCAAAGCATTGTACAGTACCGTGTTTGGCCTGAGGTGGGGGAGCCGAGCAGAGCCCGACATCGCCCATCAAAGCCATTTCAGAAATGCATGGAAAGGCCCAGGGACAGCTCGAGTGACCTCAGAAAATCTCGGGAATGAAGTCTTTTTGGGGTTTGCCGAGGTCAGCTGAGGTATCCTCTGGTCTTTTCGATATTTTTTGAGACTCGCTGGCGCTCCCCCGCCTCTGGCCGTGTGCGGTATTGCATGCCACTGAAGTCAATGCGGAACAAATTATTTCCATTGACTTCAATGGGGAAACTCGTTTTAAAATGCGAGTACTTTTGATTACAAGCTTTCTCCTGGAACAGATTATGTTCGTAATCCGAGGTTCCACTGTACTTGGTCAAGCTACTAAGGATTTAGAGTAGAGAGGCATTTTAATATATTTTTTTAAAGCTAGTGATTTGATTGGAGGAAGGTGGGGGTTAAAGAGTAATGGATGGATGGGTTCTCACAGGTCAGCTTTATTGTTCTTATTCTACATGTTTTCATTCAACAGGTGAAGAAGTAACAAACACTGAGCTATATGAAGAGATTCACATCATCGACACCCATGAGTCTGCACCTCAATCAATTAACCATCAACCCTCAGAAAGCAATCGAGGCCGCAGGGCCTATAGGCCTCGGACATCTGACAGGACTTCCCCAGAAAAATCCGTTGCAAGAGAGAGAAGCACCATAGACTCATCAGGGAACATCACCTTAATGACTGAGACCGTCTACAAATGTAACAAGTGTGATAAGACTTTCTACACCCGCTCGGGCTATCGCAAGCACCAGAAAAACCATGCTGAGGATGACCGGAACATCTGCTCCGAGTGTGGTGAAGCCTTCGAAGACCGGACTAGTTTCAACCTACACAAGGAGGTCCACTTGAAGGACAAACCCTGGGCTTGCACTGTATGCAAAAAACACTTCAGGCTACAGTCACACCTGGCAAAACATGAGAGGACCCACACGGGACAAAGACCTTATATCTGTAAGGTGTGCGGGAACTCCTTTAGTCAAAGCTCCAACCTTGCCACTCATATGAAGACCCACTTTGCAGGGAAGTCCTACATGCCCAAAGACAGTGGCCAGTCATTTAGTTCTGATACTCAGGTGGTTTCAAATAGGACGGTAAAAACGGAGGGGAGGGTTTTTACTTGTTCAGAATGCGGGAAAGAATTCAAAAGAAATGCCCACTTGGCTTCTCACCAAAGAATCCACTCGGTAGAGAGGCCTTATTCCTGCTCTTATTGCAACAAGTCCTTCAGGAGCAAGTCCAACCTCATCTTACATCAGAGAGTTCATACAGGGGATCAGCCATATGATTGCGTCCAATGCGACAGGAGGTTCAGCAGTGGCTCCGGTTGCCCCAGACACGAGAAGAGGCATTCAGGGCGAAAATCCTTTCCATGTGGAGGTTGTGGCCTAGACTTTAGCAGTTGTGACAGTTATACCAATCACTCATGTGTTCTCATTAGTTAAATTGTTCCCAGTATGTGTGGCTTCCAGACCATGATATTATAGTGCTTCTTAAGCTTTTTTCGAGAGTTTTTGGTGGAGTAGGAAAAGGTTAAAATCCCTCTCCATTTATTTGTTGCTGTCTTTGTCTCACTGGAGCAGGAGTCTCCATTGGATTAACCTTCACCTCCTATTTTTGGTGACAACTCCTAAATTGTGTAATTTTCTGCCTCTATGGCAGTTGGTCACCAGGACAAATAGAAAGGGTTATTCTACTGAGTGGAGACACGGACGACAATCCAAACTTGACACGGGCTCTAACCCTTCCTTATTCTAATAAAAACTAAAAAAAAAGTTTTGACTCTACATACACTTTAACACAATCCCATTGTTTAAAGAGGACCCATCCCTTACCTAACAGCAGGAGTTCATTCTATCTAGTATGCTTCCATCACAAGTTTTTTGACTCTCCCATGCTTGTTCAGTAGTAGAGTTTAAGAGGAACCTATAACCTGTTTCGTGTATTCTAAATATACACATGAAAGCAGTGAGATTAAAGTGTTGGTTCAGCCAAAACCTTTTTAATTGTTTTTGGATACAGTGGAGAAGGATTTTTATTGTGTTTATTTATATTTTTTTATCGCTTCTTAACCACTTCCCTACTGGGCCAATTCTGGCCCTTCTCTCCTTCATGTAAAAATCATAATTTTATTTGAAGGCACAGGAGAGCCTGGAGAAGCACCGTAAGAATAATCAAGTGGTGAAACTGGGAGCTGTGGTGGCTCAACGTGAGGGAGCTGTGGTGGCTCAACGTGATTGGCACTCTCGGCTACATGTGAATTGAGTTTGGTGGTCTCAGCCCGGCTCCCGGTGGGTGTGCTATGCAAGGTACACCTGTGCTTAGTAAGCCCACCCCCCCCCCACAAAAACCACCACACTTGCACGCACACAAAATTGGTTTAATACGCACGCACTTTGGCCATGCGGTCTCCAAAAGAGAGGCGAAGGACCTACGGGGCTGGCTTGGTGGGTTGGGCCCCCTCACTCCCTCATAGGGGGAGTCCCTCTGCCCCGATGGGGTCCTGTTGGGCCCCAGTTGGGCTCCCAAGTGGAGCAGGTAGGGCGGGGTGAGTGGGAGGCCCCCCCTCACACCCGCCATTGCCACCGGGGGCATGGAGAAGGATGGTGATTGCCCCCGGGGGGAGGGTCTGCCTACTCCCAGCTCCTGCAGTCCGGCTCCTCTCTCTCGAGTTCACGCACAAAATACACTTTATAAAAAAAAAAAAAAAAAAAAAGAAACTGCCGCTTTGATCATTCTTATGGTGCGCAGAATTGCGGGCAGAAGAGAAGGATATCTGAATGATGCCAGTAGCTGCAGGCATTATTCAGATATCCCCCCTAAAGTCCAGGGCGTCATATGACGTCCTACGGTAGGGAAGTGGTTAAAGGGGTTGTAAACCCTTGTTTTTTTTTTTAAATAACAAACATGTCATACTTGCCTCCACTGTGCAGTACGTTTTCCACAGAATGGCCCCCGGTCCACCCCTTCTGGGGTCCCTCAGCGGCGCTGGTGGCTCCTCCTCACATTGAGTGTCCACGTTGGAGAAGTGCTCTCTTTGGTGGACACCTGGGCCAATCGCTGCGCTTCTATCAATTTTTTTCTAATCAGGACATGAGACACCAGCTACAGATAGTGTGCTCATTCCCAGCTGGAAGATGACAGCATGCAGGTAAGTAAAATGGGGGGTTGAAACAGAAGGTTTTTCACCTTAATGCATACCGTGTTTCGCTGAAAATAAGCCCAGGTCTTATATTAATTTTGGCAACAAAAGACACAGTAGAGCTTATTTTTAGGGTAGGTTTTATAATGTAATGTGATGTCTTCTCTCCCTGACTTACTGGAATCCCCAGTGTGATTAAAATGATTGTAAAATCCTATAACCCACTCTATTACAGTAGTATATGATGTACAATGTGTGTGTTTCTGTAATATAATTGTGCCAAATACCTTCGTTATAGCACCGCTCTGCGCTTCTGTGACCTGCCGGAGCTTTCTTCCCTACAATTATATTACAGAAACACACATATTGTACATTATATACTACTGCAATAAAGTGGATTATATGATTATACAAGCATTTTCAGGGTAGGGCTTATAATGCAGCCCTCCTAGAAAATAGTGCTAGATCTTATTTTCAGGATAGGGCTTGTATTGCAGCCCTCCTGGAAAATAGTGCTAGGTCTTATTTTCAAGGGAAACACGGTAGAATGCATTAAGGTGAAAAACCATGAGGGTTTACAACCCATTTAAGAGAGATTTGCCTTAATTTCCTGTCCTGTTCATAATGCTTTCACTAAACAGGTTGGGAGAGAAAATCTGCAACAGGGGGACAATAGATGTACTGATGGGTTCTAGCCATACCCCACACTTAGAAAAACAAAAAAATGTAAATCTTTTCGAGATTTTCCAGTCTGGTGAAACCGTTCTCCCCAGGAAATGGGGGGGGGGGGCAATCTCTCTAACAGAGCCCTGCATAGCAGCAAAACCCAAAATATGTTCTAATCCTTCTCCACTCTACGAGGTGTGACTATTACATTTCTGGAATGTACTGTAAAAAAATGTTTGTGCGGGATCATTGTCATGGTGGAAAATCCACTTGTCACGCTAGAGTTTGTCTCTTCCTCTGAACAGTTTCCAGTAACCATTTCATAATTAGTGTTGAGCAGAATATGCCATATTCGATTTCGCGATATATCTCGAATATATAGTCGAATATTCGAGATATATTCGTGATATTTTTTGGAAATGAAATTATTGCGAATTTTCGCTATTGCGAATGCGAATTGCGAATTGCGAAATTTCGAGAAATGCGGAATGGAGCACTCTGATTGGCTCAGAATATTCGTGATATATTACAATATAAAATAATTGCGAATATTCGAGAAATGCGGAAGGAGCACTCTGATTGGCTCAGAATATTCGTGATATATTACAATATAAAATAATTGCGAAATTTCGAGAAATGCGGAATGGAGCACTCTGATTGGCTCAGAATATTCGTGATATATTACAATATAAAATAATTGCGAATATTCGAGAAATGTGGAAGGAGCACTCTGATTGGCTCAGAATATTCGTGATATATTACAATATAAAATAATCGCGCGATATCGCTATTGCTGAATAATCGCATTGCGATTTTTCGGCAATATAAAATGAGCGCTGCAGCTACTCGGCCCAAGGTCTCTAATCATACCAGCAATGCTTTTAGACGTCGATGGGGATCTCTAGGATGTGATCTGTTCTAAAAAAAAAATTGAAAAAATTCGAATATTTGAAATAGCGAATATTCGCCGCGATATTCGTGTTATTCGCGAATACTCGAATATGCAATATTCGTAGCAAATATTCGCAATGCGAATATTCGTGAGCAACACTATTCATAATATCCAAGTGACAAAGAAGTAACAATGTTGGTTGACCATTGTACCATGTTTTTGGAATGGGAAGTGAACTATTCTCCTTGCACTCTGTTCAGATTTGTATCCTTTCTTTGCTTTTTTGGCTGCCCACTTTTTGCATCATCCCGTCCCTCCTTAAACTGCCTATGCCATTCAGAAACACATGATTTCTTCATGGAATGTTTACTACGAGCGTGTTGAAACATATCTAAAGTTTAATTTGCAAGTTTGTCAATTGTGCCCCAAATTTTATGTTAATCTGCTGTTCCAGTTTCCTGCCAGTCATTTTCGGCCAAGAGCACAACACACACGTGTTATTTATTCTACCACTCTATAAAGACTGAGTAAACTGGTCTGCGACCCAGATAAGTGCAAGTTAGAGCATGTCAGAACACGTATGAGTGTGAATGGATGTGAGACTTGCACCATAATGCTATGCCACGGGCATTTCAGGAATTAAATTGTCACACCGATAAAACAAAAAAAAAGTAATTATTTTCATTATCAATAAAGTAAGAGAGTTTTAGAATCTGTCAGGCTTTTTTATACTATCTATAGAAACGTTGGGGAAATATCTCCTGATTTGACATCCTAGTGAAAATATTGTCACTACACAGGTACACAAAATGAAATAAAACACTTTTCATCCTTGGCATGGGTCTGTCTGCTTTTAAGTGCTGTTCATGTGCCTAATGGAAAGATTTTATACCTTCATTTTCTTCATTTTTTTTTGGTCATTGAAGGACACAGCTGGATCTTCAGATCCCAATATATACATTAGTATACTTTTAGGTATTCCCTTGCCCCGGTTTGCATTACACAGGTCTCCCTGGGAAGTATGGGTTCCCTAGGTCAGCCAATAACCAACCCCTTCCCCGCACACAGCACTTTGTGCTGCTCTGCTTCTTGGCTTCCCAGAGACTTTCCTTCAAAAGGTGTGGACCACTGGATGGCCTTAATTGCTGTGCATGGCCGGGTTTTTGCCTTGTCATATTTTTCTATGGTCTATTGGATACTCTTTCCCTGGTCCGTGCCTTTTGTCCAGGGGGTTAAGTATGTTGTTCTACCTACAAATCACCACTGCCGCTGTGGGATATAATTCTGATTGTGTTAACCCTGTAACAGCCTTCTTTCAAAAATATGTAGAAATGCCATCCATTGACCCTAATGCGAAGGTGGTTTCCGGGTGGTTATCATTTTGTGCAGAAGGGCTCTCAATTAGTGTCTCTTTCTTGTAAGCAACCCCTTTTGGTGCTGCAATAGACAGTGCTGGATTAAGGCCCCTTTTACACGGGGCAGCGGAGGTGCGGTGGCGGTATAGCGCCACTAAAAATAGCGGCGTTATACTGTCGGAATTGCCGTGGAATTTAGCCACTAGTGGTGCGGTATTAACCCCTGCTAATGGCCAAAAAAAGGGTTAATACCACCCGCAATGCGCCTCTGCAGAGGCGCATTGCGGGCGGTATTACCGCGGTTTTCCATTGTTTTAAATGGGAAGGAGTGGTATACACACCGCTCCAAAGATGCTGCTTGCAGGAGATTTTTTTCTCTCCTGACAGCGCATCACCTCAGTGTGAAAGCCCTCGGTGCTGCTGGCACTGGGGAGTTACAGATCATTGACGGAACCATGAATGCCAACATACGTACTGTGACATACTGAAGCAGAGCATGATTCCCTCCCTTCAGAAACTGGGCTGCAGGGCTGTATTCCAACATGATAACGACCCCAAACACACCTCCAAGTCGACCACTGCCTTGCTAAAGAATCTGAGGGTAAAGGTTATGGACTGGCCAAGCATGTCTCCAGACCTAAACCCTATTGAGCATCTGTGGGGCATTCTCAAATGGAAGGTGGAGGAGCGCAAGGTCTCTAACATCCACCAGCTCGGTGATATTGTCATGGAGGAGGGAAAGAGGACTCCAGTGGCAACCTGTGAAGCTCTGGTGAACTCCATGCCCAAGAGGGTTAAGGCAGTGCTGGAAAATAATAGTGGCCACACAAAATATTGACACTTTGGGCCCGATTTGGACTTTTTCACTTAGGGGTATACCTACTTTTGTTGCCAGCGGTTTAGACATTAATGGCTGTGTGGTGAGTTATTTTGAGGGGACAGCAAATTTACACTGTTATACAAGCTGTACACTCACTACACAACATTGTGGCAAAATGTAATTTCTTCAGTGTTGTCACATGAAAAGATATAATAAAATATTTACAAAAATGTGAGGAGTGTACTCACTTTTGTGAGATACTGTATATGTACAGTGTTGCATGACTGCACAATTATCATTCAAAGTGCATCAGCACTGAAAGCTGAACATTTGCCTAATCAGAAAGAGTGGTTAAAGAAGAAGTGTGGGTTTTATTTATTTTTTAATTCATATTCACATCTATGCTGCACTTGTTCCATATAACTAAGCGATCACATGACCGCTCATCGCTCAGTTTTCAGTCTGCTCAGAGCGGAAAGCAGTGACTGTCAATCACTACTCCTTGCTCTGCTCCTTGGCACTTACTGAAGAGCTGGGCTGGGGAGGGGGCAGATACAGCTGGCTCTGGTTCTTAGGCTGGGTTCATACTATACTACATGACAGCAGTACAACTTTCATCCTACTTTGCTCTGCGACATCTGTCCTACATTGGTCCTACATCCATCAGACTTTCATGAACAGGACTGAGCGATGAAGCCAGCAGTAGGGAGAATCCTGAATATTGTCAGGATCCTTTCCAGAGCTTGGAGCTGCTCTGCTTCTAGTAGGAAAAAGTAAGTGCACTTCTGTGACCCACAAGGGATGTAAAAAAAAAAAGATTCGGCAAGGGTCGGTGCTACCACTAGTCAAACTGCTGCCTAGGGGCGCCCGGCCACTGATTTCCCCCCGCGTCTGCATAGGCTGCAGCATGTAACTGACTCAGTGTCTCAGGCAGCTGCTCCATCTGGCCGGTTGTGTGATTAGAGGTGAGGCAAAGGGCAGCACTGGAGCCAGCGCTAGAGGAAGCTGAGCCGATACTTCCTGTTTAGCACCGCCTCCTGTCACATGGACAGGGCAAAGGGGGTAGAGTCAGGGGAGGAGCCAATTGGGGTGGCAAAATTAGGTTTCGCCTAGGGTGTCAAATATCTTTGCACCAGCCCTGGATTTGGCCATACTTATTTTTCAAGCCAGATTCAGGTACATATATAATAATTTAAAATACACAGGGCAGACATTAAAAATACTTTGGGCCGGATCCACAAACAGAGGCGTATCCCTGCGGCGGCGTAGCGAATAGTATTTACGCTACGCCGCCGTAAGTTAGAATGGCAAGTGCCGTATTCACAAAGCACTTGCATCTTAACTTACAGCGGCGTAGCGTAAATGGGCCGGCGTAAGCCAGCGTAATTCAAATAGGGAAGAGGTGGGCGTGTTTTATTTAAATTAATCGTGACCCGACGTAAATTACGTTTTTTTCTGAACTGCGCATGTGCCGGCCGTGGACGTATCATAATGCGCATGCTCGAAATCATGTCGCAAAACATCAATGAAAACGATGTGAACGTAACTTGCGCAAATCCCTATTCGCGAACGGTATACGCAAATGACGTGAACGACGGAAAATTTGACGCTGGCCCAACGTCCATACTTAACATTACGTACGCCTCTATACAGCCGGACATACGCCGGGCGTACGTACATTCGTGGATCGGCGTATCTACCTAATTTGCATATTTTGCGCGGAAAATCAACGGAAGCGCCCCTAGCGTCCAGCGTAAATATGCAACTAAGATACGACGGCGTAAGAGACTTGCGTTAGTCGTATCTTAGCGTAATTCGGGCGTATATTGTTTTGTGAATACAAAACAAAGATACGTCGGCGCAATTTTGAAATTATGACGGCATATCTGGAGATACGCCGCCGTAATTTTTTTGTGGATCTGGCCCTTTATCTTTACCACGTTGGCTAAAAGAATGAGAACTGAGAGTTCACATGACTGCTGGTTGCTCAGTTGTCTGCTCAGGGCAGAGGGCTATATCTGTCAGTCACTGCTGATCAGGCATCCAGATCCTGAAATGGCTCTGCACCTCTGTCACTCACAAGCTTTGGCCAAACTTCTCTTTTAACAAACACAAAGCTGTCTTTTATACCTGCCTGGAATTCAGCTTTCAGACACTATAAATCATTGTAAAATTGCACATGCTAATGGCCTGTATGGTAGTGATTACTCATCTGCTTCTCACAGCTTTAGAGATTAAAAACACATCTACCACAATATATTGTATGACCTAACCACAAACCTATTTATACTTCACCATTTCCCATACAGTATTTCTGTCTGGGTAAAGAAGTGTAAAAGCTATATTACTTCCACTATGTCTAGATA
The DNA here is from genome assembly GCA_029574335.1 of Rana kukunoris. NCBI lineage: Eukaryota > Metazoa > Chordata > Amphibia > Anura > Ranidae > Rana > Rana kukunoris. The sequence goes on from CM056052.1 coordinate 35,717,804, forward strand.
GTGGTCTCTGTTTACTGCTGACAGACTTCTGCAGACCAAATCTCCTTAGTCGTTTTGGAGATAAGCGAAAAACCGCTACCTTAACCATTAGCGTATTTCTGTGATTTGGTGTTTACAAGTTATGAACCAAATTAGGCAATATAAAACCTTGCTTAAAATTAGACAATCCGTCTTCATGTCAGCTAAAGCAACACTGTTAGGGACGAGCTGAGCAGCCACACTTGCAGGACAACAATCTGTATACCAACATGCCAGGGGCATCCTTGCTCATAGCTATACTACTGACTTAAGAAGAGCGCAGAAGGAGGAGGGCACAGAGGAGGGCACGGGAGAGGATATACCGCAAACGCATAGACATCTTTGGCATGAGTGATTCTGAGGTGTCTCGCATCTTCAGATTCACCCCTGCTGCCATCATGGAATTAACCACAACCCTGCAGGAGGACATCACCAGGCAACACTGCATTTCCTTGCCAGTGGCTCTTTTCAAAGAACAAGTGGAGTGGTGGCTGGGATGTCACAATCCTCCATGAGCAGATGTGTGCACCAGGTTATCCCTGCAATCCTCAGACGCATGGCCAACCAAATCATCAAACCCACACAGGAGGATCTGCGGCTGAAGGCAATGACAGATTTCTACAGAATTGAAAGATTCCCACGCACCGTGGGGGCCATTGATTGCACACATGTGGCACTCCAGCCCCCCCCGTGAAACAGAGCACATATACCGCAATCGGAAGCATTGGCATTCCATCAACGTACAGGTGATAGTCGATGCCAAATGCCTCACATGGCACGTCTGTGCCAAACACCCCGGATCCAGCCATGACAGCTACATATACAATCAGAGCCCCATACCAATGGAACATGTATGGGGACAGCTGGCTGGTTGGTGAGTGACATGGGTGGCAGGCATGACTGTCCCCCCCCCATGATGCACACATCACAAGGGGCACATGCACTACTAACATCCTCCTGTCTTTTCCCTTCCAGGTGACTCTGCATATGCATTGGGACCCCATCTCATGACTCCTATCCGGAACCCCCAAACCCCAGGAGAGGAAAGATACAATGAAGCCCACGCCCAAACCCGTGCAGTCGTGGAGCGCACTTTTGGCCTCCTAAAGTCACGTTTCCGATGCCTGGATAAGTCTGGGGGTACCCTGTTGTATTCCCCCAACTTTGTATGTCAGATCATCGGTGCATGTTGCATGCTGCACAACTTTGCAGTGAGAAAGGGCCTGGAGATTGACATATGTGATGACCTGACCCCCGAACCAGACAATCCCCCCCTAACCGAGGCTACCCCGTCTTCTGAGGGAAGAGCAGCCAGGAGACAGCTCACATTAGGCATATTTGCACGTTAAACACACATATTAATCATGGCACAATGAGAATGCATGCATGCACACCACTGTGGCCCCTAGCACACACACCCCACATCCTCATCAAATTGGATTTGCACAAGCCCACCATGCAGGACTTGTGAGCAGCAACGCCACGCCACGGCTCCAATTATGTCACTGTACATTCATACACCATTCACACGGACCTGGGGATCAATTCTCCCTGGTCCTGGGGAACCCTTCTCCACCACAAATGAGGGTGACACCCCTTTTCCGGCAAGAATGTCACCCCCACAATCAGAAATTATTCACAACCCAAAAAAAAAAATTGTCCAGCACCCAAAAAAATGACCAGCAAAAAAAAAAAACTACCGCCGCTGGCGTGACCCACGCCTGGGGCGCCCACGGCCCCGGCTCCTCAGGGCCAACTCATGGGGGGGTAATCCGGGGAAGGAGGAGCATCCCCTGGTCTCTGCCCAGTTGGCGGCCTGCCCTCCAAGGCCACGGCAATGCGAGACAGCCCATCATTGAGCGTTGCCGTATTGACCTGGATAGCCTGGGTGAGGGCCCTCACATCCTGACCTAGAGCCCTCACATCGTGACCAACGCCTGCTGTGTTAGCCTGCTGTTTATTTAGGCAATTGATCAGGACCAGGGAGTTGCAGGCCATGTCCCCAAGCGTATCCTTTATGGAGGACAGGCTCTCCTCCATCCGCCCCAAAGTCTGGCTGACCTGTCCCAGATGGTGGGTCTGAAGGGCCTGGTCCCTTCTCAAGTTGGTGGGCAGAAACTCGGCCACCCCCCTAGTTTTGTGGGTTGCCTATCTGCCTCCAGATGAGGCTTGTGGCTGGGGAGAAGGGGAGCCCCTTGGGAGGGGAGCCCTGTTGGGGGAGGAGTAGGAGGGGCTACCCCGGATGGAGGCCTGGCTGCTGCCAGCCATAGGGGAAGCCTCTTCCAAAAATAACAAGTCATTCTCTGACATGTCCTCCTCCTCCAACTCAAACTCCTCCTCAACCTCCTCCGAGGACTCCGGCTTTGTCTGGGGGTCTTCATCAGGCTGCTGTCCCGGGGATGGTGCGGTCAGGCCAGATGGCCCAGCACCCTCCTGCACATCTGTGGATGACACAAAACATTCGCAGGTTGGAGGATCCACACACTTGTCACATATTCCCTCCCCCCCCACACATGCTACACACCAGATATAAAACAATAAAAATAAAATAAAAACTTACCTGTCCTCACCAGCCTCCTGACTGGAGTCAAAGCCAGGCAGCCCCTCCACTTGCTGCCTGTTGAAGGTCTGGGCCACCGCACGCTCCTCCTCAGTCAGCCTAACAGGGCATGGTGGGCCCCCTCCAGTGCCCCTGGCATGGGTGGCAATCTTGGCCAGCTTCCCACGGACCACACGCCGGAGGTCATTAATCTTCTTGGCGATACCCTGGCGTGTCCAGGTCTCCCCCCAACATGTTGACCTGGTCGGTAATTTCCTGCAATATCTGTGCCTTCCTGGCCGGGGTGGTGTTGGCACTCTCGGGGCCATGCAAGAAAACGGCCATATTGTGTAATGGCCCTGGCAAGAATGCCCTTCTCCCCCAAAGAAAAATTCTACTTTTGCTTCCTTTCACTCATGTTCTCACAAACTGGAACCAAAACAATCACTAAAAATCAGTAACCAAAAAGCAGACAGCAAATAAGTATCAAAAACAGTCACCAAACAACACTCTGAAATCCACTATCAAAAACACTATACTAAACAGTCAAGAAATATATCAAACACAAGTCACAAACCGACAAACGCGAACAGACAACAGAACAAAAGCACCTTGCTGTATAGGAAGGGATACAAAGGGATGTACTTTTGCAAAGGAGGTGCTTTTGTCTCCGTCTATTTAAGCTCTCTGCGTAGCTCACTAAGTTGACTGGGCCAAGTTCCAATCTCACTGTTTGCACCATTCCCGAGTTCTGAGCATGCGCAGAGAGGTGCTGACCATGGTCTGCTTCATGTGCGCATGCGCAATCCGGCCGGCCCTTCATTTGCATGGGGTCACGGCTCATTTCAATGGAACACGCCCACGTCCTTCCCAATTTGAATTACTCCACCTTACGCCTCGGAAATTACGTTGCACCGGCGCAAATTTCTGCGCAAATACTATGAGGATACGGTAATTGCGCCTCTACATTGCGCTGGTCTAACATAAAGGAGTTGCACTACTCCGGTCAAAATATGCGCCAATGTACGTGAATCTGGCCCAAAATATGTAAAAAGTCCAAATATTGATAATAAAGTGCTTAATCCCAAGAAGCTTGAGTGACATCCGATGTCTAAAGTCCTCTCAGTGTGCACACTTGTATCCTGTGATGTCCGCAATAAATGGTAATCACTTTGTGTGAACCCAATCACCACGTGAAAAAGTGAAGTGAAGTGAAGCTCCCCACTTACCAGAGGCTGTTGACCTCATTTGTCATATGAATGAAAAGAAGGGCCTAAATTTAACGTTCAACCAAGGCAGGGTAATACTGTGGATGCACCAATGTTCAGTGTGCCATTGCCCCGATAATGATAGAATGAATTGAAAACTAGTATATTGGACTTTAAGGGCACACGGTAATGTAGTAGAAAAACTAAATAAATTTATTAGAAAAATTTCATAAAAAACAGTTATGGACATAAAATCAAACTGAGATCACATCAATAACTGGTCCACATAGGCTATTACAATAGTATTACAATTCTAGCATAAAAACAGCTCAGATACAAAGCATAATTATAAAATTGGCTTGAATATTGCATAACCAGGTGGTATTCCAAAGGAGTAGAAGGACTTGCTCTACATGTTGCGCACTAATCACGGAGCTTCCTCAGGAGCACAAACATTTCAATAAAATAGTTGACCGCGTTGGGGGTAGACAGCGACTGGTCTTTTCTAACCTAATCTTGGCTATGGTTCAACAATTATTTGACATATGACAAAAGAGTCAAATATAGCTTATGATGGTCCTCTGCTCGCAGTGGTTCCTGGGGTAGGATTTAGTGGCAGGAAAAAAGAAGAGCAAAACTCCTCATAGCGTAAAAATGTATATGGTAATTTATTAAAACCTACGTAGTAGGCTAACCTACAAGAATACTAAAAAATCCCAACAATTCAGGCATCCGCACTGGTGTGTTAAAAACAAGAGCCTTGGGTTCACACAGAGTGATTACAATTTAAATTCATTGTTTTTTATTAAGTTTTAACAGATAGTACAAACAAAAAGCAAGCATTGGATAGTTCACATCGCAGTGTGGAGGCATCCAGAATTACAATGCATTGGTATCTCAGACAAACTAATTGGTCAATCTCATACAGATTAACTGGTCAAGGATCCATCTAACCTGAAACAAAGTACAGTGAATACATGGAAACTGAGTACCTATTCGCTCCTGTGTAGGTGGCGGCAAGGTTCATCTCAAACAAACATCATAAGTTTTGAACACCAACGGTCTAAATTGTCCAACAAGTACTTGCTGGGTAAAGAGAGAGAGAGGAACATAGGGTAAAAGGGAGATACAGAGAGCGAGGGGGAGGGAAAGGAGAGAGGGGGAGGGAAAGAAGAGGATAGGAGAGTCAAGGAAGAGGAGAAGGAGCCATACAAAGATAGAGGTTCGCAGTAGAGTCAAAAAACCCCGTCTAATATACAATGTGGCGGAGAAATCACGTATTTATCTAAGATTGATACCAGTAATTCCAAGGTTCCCACTTATTGCTCATGCCAGACCTCCCACCCATGCCCGAGTCAAACATTTGTTCATAGCTACCATGAGTGTGAATTGTCCGTAACACTTCGGCCATGTCTGGGAGCGACGGATCCCTCCAATGACGGACCACCACCAACCTAGCCACTAAAAATATGTGAGACAGCAAAGTCCTCAGTTGGTGTGGCACCGAGTCTATCTCCAGGGAGAGTAGTGCCATCCCCGGTTTCAGGTCTAAAACGAGACCTGTCACTTGACGTATCAGCCCGAACACCAGGTTCCAGTATTGAGTTACTTTAGGACACGCCAAGAGTATGTGGTATAGTGTGCCAACACCTCCACACAGCCTCCAGCAGAGAGGGGACTCTCCAGGGGCAAACCTCGAAATGCGGTAAGGGGTAAGATACCATCGCAGCAGCAATTTTTGAGACAGCTCCCACAAGTTAGCGCATCTAGTAGCTGCGTACGTGGCCCTAAGCGCAGTTTGCCACTGTTCCTCCGAGTAGACTGTATTGAAATCTTTCTCCCAGGCTCTCATAGGGAGATACTTATGAAATATACATTTATTTTGCAGGAGAGAGTAAAATAATGAGATACCCCTCACTCTCGGCGACTCGGAGAGGTAGTATTGGGAGATTTGCCACGGGAGGGAGATCAAGGTCTCCTTGAACGTTTTAAGGAAGTGGCTAGAGTGATTACAATTTATTGCAGACATCACAGGGTACAAGTCTGCACACTGAGAGAACTTAAGTGCCGGTTCACACAGGGGCAACTCATTCGGCGACTTAACGCCTGACAAGTTGTGCTCCGTTCTGTACTATGGAACCGTTCTAATAGGAGTGACTCAAGTCGCTCCGACTTAGAAAAAGGTTCCTGTACGACTTTGGGACGACTTCAGGATGACTTGCATTGACTTTAATACAGAAGTAATTTTGCAAGTCGCCTCTGAATTTATCATCACTATTTGTATTTTTTCCATATTTTATTTATTTTATTTTTTCTGTTGGATTCATATGTAGTTTACACTGATAATATTTACTTAGGCAAACACTGTTTAAGCACAGAGAATACTCTTGTGGATTGTACAGTGCCTTGAAAACATTTTCAACAATTTTCCACATTTTGTAATGTTACAACCAAAAACCTAAATGTATTTCATTGGGATTTTATGAGATAGACCAAGATAAAGTGACACATAATTGTGAAGTGGAAGGAAATTGATAAATGGTTTTCAAAATGTTTTACAAATAAATATGTGAAACGTGTGGTGTACATTTGTATTTAGCCCCCCTGAGTCAATACTTTGTAGAACCTCCTTTCACTGCAATTACAGCTGCAAATCTTTTGGGGATGTCTCTACCATTTTTTACAGAGAGTGACATTTTTGCCCATTCTTATTTGCAAAATAGCTCAAGCTCTGTCAGATTTGATGGAGAGGGTCTGTGACTAGCAATGTTCAAGTCTTGCCCCCGGTTCTCAATTGGATTTAGGTCTGGACTTTGACTGGGACATTCTAACACATGAATATGCTTTGATCTAAACCATTTTATTGTAGTTCTGGCTGTATGTTTAAGGTCGTTCGACCTTCTGAAAGGTGAACCTCCACCCTAGTCTCAAGTCTTTTGCAGACCCTAAGGGTTCCTTCTAAAATTGCACTGTATTTGGCTCCATCCATCTTCCCATCAACTCCAACCAGCTTCCCTGTCCCTGCTGAAGAAAAGCATCCCCAAAACATGATGCTGCCACCACCATGTTTGGAGATGTGTTCAGGGTGATGTGCAGTGTTATTTTTTGTGTTCAGGGTGATGTGCAGTGTTAGTTTTTGTGTTCAGGGTGATGTGCAGTGTTATTTTTTGTGTTCAGGGTGATGTGCAGTGTTAGTTTTTGCGTTCAGAGTGATGTGCAGTGTTCGTTTTTCACCACACATAGCATTTTACTTTTAGGCCAAAAAGTTTGATTTGCTCATCTGACCAGAGCACCTTCTTCCACGTGTGTGCTATGTCTCCCACATGGCTTCTCAAAACTTCAAACTGGACATCTTAGACTGCGTACATATGATCAGTCCATCAGTCCTTTGGACCGTTCTCATCGGTTAACCGATGAAGCTGACTGATGGTCTGATGTGCCTGCACACCATCGGTTAAAAAACCGATCGTGTCAGAATGCGGTGATGTAAAACACAACAACGTGCTTAAAAAAACGAAGTTTAATGCTTCCAAGCATGCGTCAACTTGATTCTCAGCATGCGCGGCTTTTTAACCAATGCTTTTGCATACTAACGATCGGTTTTGACCTATCGGTTAGGCGTCTATCTGTTAAATTTTAAAGCAAGTTCTCTTTTTTTTGAACGAAGGATAACTGATAGATGGGGCCCACAAATGATCGGTTTAGACCGATGAAAACAGACTGAAGGTCTGTACGCGGCCTTATGGCTTTCTTTCAACAATGTCTTTCTTCTTGCCACTCTTCCATAAAGGTCAGATTTGTGGAGTGCATGACTAATAGTTTTCTCATATTATCCCACCTGAGCTGTGGATCTCTGCAGCTCCTCCAGAGTTACCATGGGCCTCTTGGCTGCTTCTCTGATGAATGCTCTCCTTGCCCGGCCTGTCAGTTTAGGTAAATGGCCATGTCATGGTAGGTTTGCAGTTGTGCCATACTCTTTCCATTTTGGGATGATGGATTGAAAAGTACTCAATGTTCGAAGCTTGGGTTTTTATTTAATAATCTAACCCTGCTTTAAACTTCTCCACAACTTTATACCTAACCTGTATGATGTGTTCTTTGGCCTTTATGATGCTGTTTGTTCACTAAGGTTTTCTAAGGTTTTCTAACAAACCTCTGAAGATTTCACAGAAGAGTTGTATTCATACAGAGATTGAATAACACACGGGTGGACTCTATTTACTAATTAGGTGTCAGTGGATATCAAACTGTCAACAGTTTGATAGTAAAATAGTATTCAAAATTGATTGCACTTTGATAATATATAACATGGATATGCAATTAGCGGACCTCCAGCTGTTGCAAAACTACAAGTCCCATCATGCCTCTGCCTCTGGGTGTCATGCTTGTGGCTATCAGAGTCTTGCTATGCTTCATGGGAATTGTAGTTCTGCAACAGCTGGAGGTCCGCTAATTGCATATCCCTGATATATAACAACATGAACATGGGGATATATGCAACAAACATAAATATTGGGAAAATAAATGGAAACACGCTGCAAGGAAAAACCCTGAACGTCCAACGTGTTTTGAAAAAACAAAATGCATATCTTCTTCAGGGACAGAGGGTTTGCGGGTTCCAGATCTGTGGCTTATATCCAAAATGTTGATACTCCACCCATAAAGACGAAGAACATAACCCAAAAATAAAAAGAAACCTATGTCTGTCAGAGCAGCACACAAGCAACAGAAAACGTGAATAACATCAGCCAGAGGTCCGTATAATGTGGAATTGTCTTATTGTGTAATTTAGTGGTATAGCTCTATATAGACCATAGCTATAGAGGAGAGGTAGAATAGTACTTTCCCCTCAATACAGGTGTACATACAGGTCCGGTTGATAGAGAGTATATCAAAAATTAAATCATGCAGAACATCATGAGGTTGTATCCATCAGCCAGATATTTTGACGTGCCTTATGGATCTTAAAGTAGTCAAAATAATGTGGCTGGAGATGTGGCTAGTGGTGTCTGGCAAGGTAGATCAAATGGTTTCCATTCCTGTTTTCAATATTTATGTATGTTGTGTATACCCCCATTAATGTTATTATATATTATTACTGTGCAATACATTTTGATAACTTTTTACTACAAAATGGTTTGTGGCCCGGTTTAAAGTCCCAATCTGAGGAATTCATTTTCTGACCCAAAACGCAAGTACTGCGGTTTCACTGCGATTTTGCAATGATTTGCATTTTGAGGGATTTGTTTTACATTCACTGTATATAGCTGGTTCTTAAGGAGCGGGTTGGGAAGCCAGTCACTGCGTCCTTAACAACTGATGAGTCATCAGCTGTCAGCAGGCTTCTCCGCTGACAGCTGAATGTAAAAAAAAAATTGCTGGCTAAACAAATTCAAGATAAAAGCGGCGTGGGGTCCCCCCTCCAAGACCATACCAGACCTTTTGGTATGGTATGGATTACCCTTATGCCAAAAAAATAGTGTGGGGTCCTCTCAAAATCCACACCAGACCCTTATCCGATCGTGCAGCCCGGTAGGTCAGGAAAGGGAGGGAAGGAGGGAACAAGCGAGCGCCTCCCCCCCCCCACTGAACCATACCAGGCCACATGCCCCCAACATCAGGGGGTGGGTGCTTTGGGGCAGGGTTGTCAGGGTCTCAGGCAGGGGGCTTATCGGAATCTGAGACCCCCAGATCCCTCCTCCCTCTCCCCATGTGAATCAGTATCGGGTACATTGTACCCTACCCATTCACCAAAAAAGCTGTGAAATGTGAAAGAAATAGCTCCGAGCTGTCTTCTCTCTCTCTGAGCTGTCTTCTAGAGCCATCTTCTCCCTGAGCTGTCTTCTCCAGCCACCGTCTCTCCCGCCACTGTCTTTTTCCTCTTCACCAGTTACCAGCTAAAAACAAAAGTGGCTGCTATTGTTCTGAGTCTTCCTCCGTTGTGTTGTCCCCCGCTGTCTGACATCTCTTACATAGCCGTGGGGCATGGCCAACCGATGACATCACACAGAGTCAAAGAAATAGTCAGCCGCCCCCTTGTGACGCCAAGGAAATAAAATAGAGTAATCTTTGGGCTGCTAGTACCATTAGAATCCTGTACCTGTTACTTCTATAGTGTGACACAATGACAATCACTCATTGGTCAGCACAGTTATATGGTCTTAGAAGAAAGAATCATTGACTAATGAGTAGGGGTGCTGAATATAATCGTTGCATCGATGCATCGAGATTCGGGGGCCCCCGATTCGGCATCGATGCATGTAACCCCAATAATCGATGTCGGGTGACGTCATCCCGACTTGCCCCGCCCCTCCCGGAAGAGCGATCTGAGCGTGTGTTTTAAAATGCTCGTTTTGCAATACATGCCGCTATAATCAGTTCAGTGGACACTGCTGCGTGTGATTTTTTAAAATATACTGTGTTTCATACTTAAATTTCCGTCTGTATACACTGTCTGTATATTCCCCTGATGTGACTGCACGCTCTGGCCCGCCTCCCACCTCTCTTCTGACTTCAGCTCCACCCGCCTCTCTTCTCATCTGATAGCTGCAGTACAGACAGTGGGCGGGGCTGAGAACTCCCACTGACATCGGGAAAGAGAAGGAGGAGAGGCAAGAGGCGGGCTGTACAGGACAGAGTCACACGTGTGGAATATAGAGCATACACAGACAGAAATGCAGGTATGAGAAGCTATATATATATTTAAAAAAAAAACACATTCAGCAGTGGCCACTTAATGGTTTAGAACGGCATGTATTACAAAACGACTATTCTCAGTTACAGCACTATTCTTTCTCCTCCATGTGCTCTGTGTTGACATTTCCCTGAGCTCCAAAATTTGCACATTCCATTGTGTTAACTCCTAGTGTGCTGGAATGTGTGAATTTGGGAATCCAGGGAAATTTCAACACAGACACAGTACAGGGAACTTCACAGGGCTGTTTGCTGTGGATTAAAATCCCTTCTGACCTCCCAGCACCACATGCGTATATGTCTGTACCCTGTAGTGCACCGGATTAATGCACCCATAGCGGAGTTCCACCGTTTTTTAGTTTAGTAAAAGTCAGCAGCTACAAAAAGTGTAGCTGGTGACTTTTATTAAACTGACACTTACCTGTCCCTCAGTCCAGCGATGCAGCCGCACAGAGCCCCAAACATTTCCCCGCTCCTCTCCTCAACCGCGCCATATCTACTGTGGGCACCCGGCCATGATAGCTTACGGCTTCATGGCCAGGCGCGCACTGTGATCTGCCATTGGCCAGCCAATCTTCTGGGACCTGTGTCCCAGAAGATCGCTGGCAAGGAGGAGCCACCTAGGGCAACAGGAGGAGTCACCTAGGCAGCTGGGACAGAAAGTCCCATTAAAAAGAGGACAACCCCCCCCCCCCAAAAAAAAATGTCAGGGGGCGAGGAGTGCTTAAAGCAGAAGTTCCACTTTTGGGTGGAACTCCACATTAAAGTGGTTGTAAACCAATTTTTTTTATATAACATCCAGTTTATTAGAGAAAAAGTAGAAAGGCAAATATGGGAGACGCAGCTCCCAACATGTGCTTAGTACAGAGTTCAAAACAGACTAACATATGGTATATTATCAAAAGGTAACTATAATAACTAATTGTATTTGGCGTTTAAAGATAAAACACATCAAGAAACAAATGCATAATGTACATATCGACATATGCAGTGCACTCTGGTATTATCAGAAGTAGGTACTCTGATAATTCACCGTGACTTAGAAAGCGACTGTAAGTAAAGGCTTGGATAGAAAGGTAGGGAGGAGAATAGGGCAGTTAAGAAGGTGGGAGGAGAAGGGGGCAGGGAGGTAAGATGGGTTTCAGCTCCAGCAGGGTGTCGGAGGGCTGGAGAGTGTGCAGGAGATCACCTCAAACACACTCCATTTTAATTGTTTAGGACTCAATCATCAACCTGTCATATCTCTTAGAAAATTTAAATTGGACCCAGGGAGACCATGTTTGAAAGAACTTGTCAGTACGGTCAGAGGATTGGGATACTGTTTCCTCCATGTTGTAAATGTCAGTTACTCTGGCCAGCCGGTCTCGAATCGTTGGGACCCTGGATAACTTCAAATACAGGGGAACAAGTGCCTTGGCTGCATTCAAAAGGTGTTTAGACAGTGAGTTCTTATAACTCCGATATGACATGTTGGAGATATGCAGGAGGCAACAGGCGGCGTCTAATTTCAACTTGGTTTCTGTGATCAGTCTGATCGTCTCACATACTGCCTGCCAATAGGGAGCAATCAGGGGGCACTGCCACCATATGTGGAGGAGAGTGCCCCTGTCTGTATTGCATCTCCAGCATGTATCCGGCGTCTGCGGAAACCATGAATGTAATTTCACCGGAGTGGCGTACCAGTGGGTAAACAATTTGTAGGCAGTTTCCTGCGTTCTGGTGCTCAGAGAGCATTTATGCGCGAGAGTACATGATCTCTCCCACTGAGGCCCCGAAATCGGGATATCCAGAGCCTGCGACCATCTCTCAGCCAGGTGTGCATGTCTCACTGCGCTGTCCTGCATAGCTGGGCAATCTTCTAGGACCTGTGATGTGTCTCAGAAGATTGCGGGGAGGAAGGGCCACCTAGGCGGCCCAAGCAGAAGTGAGAGCTTGTCGGTAATCTTGATGCATCGTGATGCATCGCGGAATCGAATCAAATCAAATCGTTGACCAGATAATCGTAATCGAATCGAATCGTGAGACCAGTGAAGATGCGCACCCCTACTAATGAGCACTTGAGTATCATATATTTACTCAAAGGCAGTGTATTGTAGTATATGGGCTTCTACCCTGGCAGCACTTCGCATCATGGCTGCGATGTTTAGCAGTGTTCAAAGGGGTGGCAAAGATATTTGGAGTTGGTTCATCTTTTCAGTTCAACATAATTAATGATACAATAACACATTAAATCCCTGCTGTCATTTTGACAGGTAGTAGTTGCCGACGCAGCGCGAAGAGGCAAGCACTGCATTCAGCAACCTATTGCTCTAAACGCTGCGTTGGCGTGGCATAAGTTTCGAAGGCGCAGGCTGGCGTAGGTGGAAATGGGAGTGACCCCATGCAAATGATTGTCTGAGCATGGTGCAGTGTTTTACGCCCGGCGTATCACTAACTGTGCATGCGCCGTGACATAGCCGTGACGTGGACGCATGAAACAGCACCCTTATGCGCAAGCTCACAACCACGCCAGCACAAATGCCTAAGCTACGCCGGATCACCACGTACGCCGTGAACGTAACATACGCCCAAAACGCCGGCCTCTGTTCTTGCATGTCTGTTGCCGGGTTGCACCTCATCTATAGGGAATAACTTTACGCCGGACGTACAATTTACGCGCACCTCGCGTAGCATGCGTCAGGCGCATGTACGTTCGTGAATCGCTGTATTTCCCTTATTTGCATGTTTGAATGCCTAATCAATGGGAGCAGCAACATGCGTCCGGAAGCGCTGTGAGCCAACAGTGCGACCAGATCGTGACTGGATTACTGATCACCACCATCAGCCAATGACGCCAGACATCACCCCGGGACAGTGCGGATGAACACACTATATACCAATGCTGAAAAATGTTGAGGGTGAAGAAAAAATGAAGAGTGTTTCTATGCTTAATTCTTAACTATTAAATTATCTAACTTGTTACACTTAGAAGGCGCTGTTATTTGTCTTCCCTATGTTCCAGAGTCTCTTCTAACTTTTGAGCTGGCATCCTTCTAAGCACAGCACATTGTACTCCCTACACAGACTTATTGATTTTTGTGGACTTGTTTTATTGCCCAGTTCATTTATCTACCCCATACTCTCTTTTTTAGTAACATATAGCTATATACAGAGTGTGCTATATTACCCCATTGTTTGTATATACAAGCATATGTACGGTACAAGCCCTCAGATTTGACTGTGGGATCAAACATACAAATGTCCAAATTTAGAAAGGTATCAATTACAAATGCATAAGGAGTATAAGGGTGGAGAGACTTGAAAGGAGTAGAAGAGAAAAAGAAGGAAGGTTCAAAGATGGAGAATATTGAACACAAACAAAAACACAGGGGAACATAGAAAATGATACTAATTTTATTTTCAGCAAGCTGACCTAATCAACTGCAAATACTTCTAAGCTCTTATCAGTCGCATCATGGCTTTCTGTACATCTTTATTCCTCAGGCTATAGATCAAGGGGTTCAACATCGGGGTGATCACTGTGTAAAATACTGACACCTTTTTGTCTGTGTCTTCTGTGACTAGATGTTCAGGTCTACCATACATAAATATGGCTGACCCATAGAAAATGACCACCACCACAAGGTGGGAAATACATGTGGAAAATACTTTGCTTTTTCCCAAATGAATAGTCATGACAGCAGTTATAATTCGGATATATGAAATGAGGATTAATGAAAGTGGGATGAAAAGCAAGATAGGCATGCAAACCAGTTTTATGATGTTGACTGTCGAGATGTCACTACAAGAAAGCCGAAGCAACAGAGGGAGCTCACAGAAAAAGTGGTTAATGATGTTATGGCCACAGAACTTTAGTTGGAATGTAAAATAAGTGTCAATAGATGAAATGATGCAACTACTCAACAATGATATGCTGATCATCCAAAAAGAGGCCACTGTGTTCATGATCATATTGTAATGCAGAGGGATGCAAATAGCCACATATCGGTCATAGGCCATGAATGCCAAAAGCATGCATTCTGTTGATCCCAAGGATAGGGAAAAAAAGAACTGGACAGCACAGCCTGTGAATGAAATACTCTTTTTTGGTGAAAGGAAATTTACTAACATTTTGGGTACAATGGAGGAAGTGTAGCAGATGTCCACTAAAGAGAGACTAGATAAGAAGAAGTACATGGAAGTGTACAAACGTTTGTCGGCCCTTACAGCCAGAATGAGAAGGGCATTTCCAGTCAGTGTGGTCATGTAAACTACCAGGAAAATATGGAACAGCACAACTTGTATGAAAGGATCCGCTGAGAGTCCAAGGAGAATGAACTCTGTGACAGTGCTTTGGTTTTGGGTGTACATATCAATCACTACAAACTGTGATAAAGAAATATGTTTGGATCATAAAAAGTCATCATATGTGATAATATACATGCTAATACTGCCAATATTTTAATTGTATGGTACATATATAACTCAAGAGAACATTTATCTCTGTGTTTTATAAAATAATTATGTATGAATGTCATCAATGTATCAAAGCTTTCGTTTTTTTTTATTAAAAATGAAAAGTTCAAAGTGTAACCTATACAACTATGGAAAACATACAAACCTTTCTGGTGGTAGACCCAAGTACATAGGATCTCTGGATAAGAACACTAAACTCAGAATCTCAATAATTTACCATTAATATTACCATCTCATGGCTACAACAACCTGCATGGGATTAGTTGAATGGCATTCTCTACCTGAACTCATAATAATGGTACATCTGATAGGTGACTTTAACCACTTAAGGACCGCCTCCTGCAGATTTACGTCGGCAGAATGGCACGGCTGGGCACATCAACGTATATATACGTTGGTTTTAGTACCCAGCCGTGGGTCGCGGGCGCGCGCCCACGACCCGGTCCGAAGCTCCAGTGCGGCGATCCGTCCCTGGAGCGGAAGAACGGGGAGAGCCGTGTGTACACACGGCTTCCCCGTGCTTCTCTGTGGCCGCAGCATCGATCGCGTCATCCCTGTAATAGGGGGACGCGATCGATGACGTCACACCTACAGCCACACCCCCCTACAGTAGTAAACACACACATTAGGGCACACATTCCCTACAGCGCCACCTGTGGTTAACTCCCAAACTGCAACTGTCATTTCCACAGTAAACAATGCAGTTTAAATGCATTTTTTGCTGTGAAAATGACAATTGTCCCAAAAATGTGTAAAAATTGTCCGAAGTGTCCGCCATATTGTCGCAGTCACGAAAAAAATCGCTGATCGCCGCTATTAGTAGTAAAAAAAAAATAATTAATAAAAATGCAATAAAACTATCCCTTATTTTGTAAACGCTATAAATTTTGCGAAAACCAACCGATAAACGCTTATTGCGATTTTTTTTACCAAAAATATGTAGAAGAATACGTATCGGCCTAAACTGAGGAAAAAATTTTTTTTTTATATATTTTTGGGGGATATTTATTATAGCAAAAAGTAAAAAATATTGCATTTTTTTTTAAATTGTCGCTCTATTTTTGTTTATAGCGCAAAAAATAAAAACCTCAGAGGTGACCAAATACCACCAAAAGAAAGCTCTATTTGTGAGAAAAAAAGGACGCAAATTTTGTTTGGGAGCCACGTCGCACGACCGCGCAATTGTCTGTTAAAGCGACGCAGTGCCGAATCGCAAAAACCCCTTGGGTCATTTGCCAGCGTATTGGTCCGGGTCTTAAGTGGTTAAAGAAAATGGTTAAGGACATTTTATCACTCCTCTCCCTTTCCCCTCCCTCTCCTCTCCATCAAGGATTATTAGCATCATTAGGATCATTAGCACGCTGATGTAATCAGTACACTCTCTCCTGTAAGGTTATTCACAGTGTTATTCCACGTACACACGATCAGTCCATCAGATGAAGCTGACTCATCGTCCGTTGCGCCTACACACCATCGATTAAAAAAACGATTGTGTCAGAACGTGGTGGCGTAAAACACAACGACGTGCTGAAAAAAATGATGTTCAATGCTTCCAAGCATGCGTTGACTTGATTCTGACCATGCTGACCATTCTGACCATTCTGACCGTCCTTGTTCCACTCCTACTTTTTTCTTTTTTTCCAGTGCTCTTATTTGCCATACCAACTCTAGGTAGGGGCGGGCTTTAGGTCCTCACCTGTCCTCTGCCTGGTGATTAGCACACCTGGGCTCCCTTTCAGGAGACCTTAAATTTATAGATAGGACTGCAGCCATGCAGAGTGCCGTGGAGTTGGCGCTGCAGCTTCCCAGGTATTTGCAAATGCTTGCAACTAAACCTCTGTTTTTACATACATCAGTTAGACAGTTTAATTTGGTTTAGTGCTTTTTGGTTGACAATTCTGAGCCTGGTCACTCGGTTACTTATAATTTATTATCCATGTTTATATTTAATTGCATATTTGCTAAAATCGCATCTCATTCAAAGTCCCACTTTTACCATTTTTATCCACTTACAGGGATGGAGGCCTATGGCAAGATTGCTATATGCCTCATTCAAAGTCCCAACCCCCCTCTTTTTAAAGATTCTGACCATGCATGGATTTTTAAAACAAGTCGGCTTTTTTTTAACCGATGGTTAAATAACCGATGGCGCCCACACACGATCGGTTTTGACCGATGAAAACGGTCCATCAGAACATTCTCATCGGTTTAACCGACGTGTGTACGTGGTTTTAGACTATCAATGCAGTTAGGAGACCAGGAAAAAAAACAGAAAGCTGTAGACGAGACTCCACTTTTCTAAAAGTCAGAAACAAAGCATCTAAACACAGAGAAAAAAAAAAACATTATATTGTTGGACTCTTTTCTTTTTTTCTTCACCTGGTAATCCATTGATTACTACACTTTCTGTCCTAGATATTCATACGTACTCACTACACTGTATCTATGCAGGAATCCATGTTTATCACCAATGCTGCTTCCCTGATTTGGACAACAAATTTGTAAAAAAAATTCCATTACATAGAGGGAAGAGGATTAGCGGTTTACAGAAAATAGCATGAGACTAAGATAAGATCATTTGTGCTTTTAAGTCACCTCACAAAAGTTAAAAGGATAACTGAATTTTGGCAAGATCAACCGGTATTTGTATTTATGCTGAAAATATTCCTAGTCTAAATAATAAAAGCAATGCACAAACCACATCTACGAACTGATAGTCTGTCACATAGTATATTTTTATTTTTGGGTTTTGAGATCTTTTAGCAGAACCCTATCCAAAAATAACAAGAAAAATAGTAGACACAATAACAGAACCATATTTTGATGCAATATTAACCTTTGATCCAGATTTCCAATGCAGTACTTTTTTTTTGCCATTAAATGTCCTAAGTCTGACTGCAGATACCCCCAATCTACGTCTAAGGTCACTCTGGACCCACCCCAGCATTTGATTGGACAGTGAAAGCTAAAGATGTTGTCAAGTGTGTGTCTCCTCTAGTCAGAAGCATCATGCCGGATTCCTTGGGAGTCGATTAACGAAAGACCAAGGAGGAGAAGGAGGACAGACCTATATGGGCTCTGGATGAAGGGGATATTGCCCTACTGAAGCCATATGGACAAAGCACATATTCTAGGCATATTAAACAGGTGGAAGATGACATTCAACAGTTTCTCAAGAAAATTAAAGAGCTCACAGGCATTAAGGAATCGGACACAGGACTTGCTCCTCCAGCACTTTGGGATCTGCCTGCTGATGTCGCACCACTTCCTCAAACTCAATCTATCCAAAATGTAATCATTTTTCCTCCCCACGTGCCTCTTCCCCTTATCTCTCTGTCAAAATTGATGGCACAACTATCAGCCAATCCCCACATGCCAAGGTCCTAGGTGTAGTCCTGGACTTTGAACTCTTCTTTAAGCCTCACTTTCAATCACTGTCTTGCCGCCTCAATTCCTGCAACATCTCCAAAAGACGCCCCTTTTACCCACCGCTGTGATTGCACACAGCAGGAGCCAATCTGTCTGGACCCGCTAATCGTTCCGAGGCAGATCGCCATTGCTGCTAGAGAGGAAAATGGAGATCTTGTGTTTCTGCTAAGCAGAATCAGGGATCTCTGTTTCCCTCCAGTGTCAGCCCCCCCCCCCACAGTTAGCAAGCATTCCCTAAGGACACACTTAACCCTTTATTCACCCATGATTTTAACCCCTACCCTGCCAGTGTCATTTATAGAGTGCTTTTTTTTAGCACTGATCACTGTATCGGTGTCACTGGTCTCCGAAAAGTGTGACTTAGGCCGTGTACACACGATCAGACCGGTCTGATGAAACTGGTCCGACGGACGGTTTTCATCGGACCAGGCTGAAGTGGTCTGATGGTCTGATGTGTGTACACACCATCAGACCAAAACAAACAAAGTTCAATGCTTCCAAGCATGTGTTGACTGGATTCTGAGCATGCGTTGATTTTTGGTCTGATGCTTTTGCATACTAACCATTGAACCTGTCCGACGGACAGGTGTCGGCCGGACAGATTTTAAAGCAGGTTTTAAAACTATGGTCTGATGGGCCGTACACACCATCAAACTGGTCCGATGAAACTGGTCTGCAGACCAGTTTCATCGGACCGGTCTGATCCTGTGAACGCAGCCTTAGTGTCAGATTTCCCCGATGCAATGTTGCAGTCCTGCTAAAAATTGTGCAAACCAATCGATTACATTTTTTTATTGCATATGTTCTATAGCAGAAAGTACAAAATATAGTTTTTTTTCCCCAACATTTTCGGCCCTTTTTGTTCATAGTGCAAAAAAAATAAAAACTGCAGATGTGATCAAATACCACCAAAAGAAAGCTCTATTTGTGGAAAAAAAGGACATTTTATTTGGGTACATTGACGCACAACTGCACAATTGTCAGGTAAAGTAAACGCAGTGCCGTATGACAAAAAATGGTCTGGTCAGGAAGGGGGTAAAACCTTCCGGAGCTGAAGCGATTCAACTTTGTCAAAGCAGATAGTGAAAGCTTTGTTTAATGCTCTCTACAGCAATCATAAGGACTGGCTTTTTTTTTTTTTTTTTGTGTAAAATTTAAAAAAAAATCATTGTGTGATAACGCCGGTAAGAAGTTATAATTCTCATCTCCTGATTAAGCTAATTCATCCTTTCTCCTCACAGGATAATTCAAGTCTACAATCTGCTTGCAACCATTGGGGCACATATAAGCTATCTTATTGTCAACTATTTTATTATAAACAATATAAAAAGTAAATTAGTACATGTTTTAAATAAGCCATTTTCCAAGCTCCATCATGGCACTGTATGACTATTCATAAAATTAAGCAATGAATATTTAAATTACCTAAAGGCAATTTATTGTGAAAAATAAATTATGAGTGACAAATTGTCTTCCAGTTTTTTAAAAATAGATAGAAAATTATACAAAATGCTGTTATGCTTATTTTACATTTAACATAAAATACTAATAAAAATAATGATAACAATAATAATTCTATTCATAATTGTTCCTTTTGTCTTTCAATTACAATAAAAGATGTCATAAGATTGGTGTCTTTCTGCCGATTGCACTATAGTGCAGCAATACATGGATTAAAGAGGCTTTTATTTAATATTCAGCGTCCTATGAGTGTGTGTTGCTTAGTTCCCCTAAGTCCTATGTGTCCTTATGGATATGTTTTGCATATTAGAGAACTGATTAACACTTCCTATAAAGTGTATAAACCTTTTCTAAAGTTTATAATTGGCTTTAGAAAAAAACAATATATATATATTTTTTTTTTGGAGAAAAGTATATTAAAAAGTGTGACATAAAATTATATCTAAAGCCAATTTGTGGGGAAGTGTGAAACCATTTTCTTTTTCTTTCTTTTTTTTCATTAGATATTTTATTTTATTTTCTAGATGTGTTCCCTCTTAGAAAGACTGAATCTCCTTAAATGGGTTGTAACAGATTTTTTTTCCCCCTAAATAGCTTCCTTTACCTTAGTGTAGTCCTCTTTCACTTACCTCATCCTTCCATTTTGCTTTTAAATGTCCTTATTTCATCTGAGAAATTCTCACTTCCTGTTCTTCTGTCTGTAACTCAACACTGTAATGCGAGGCTTTCTCCCTGGTGTGGAGAAAGCCTCTTGAGGGGGGAGGGGGCGAACAAGAATGTCAGGACACCCACTAACACACAGCTTTTTTCTCTATCTGCAAAGTAGAGCGTGTCCTGACTTGCCTGCTTACCCCCTCTCCCCTCAAGAGGCTTTCTCCTCACCAGGAAGAAAGCCTTGGATTACGGTGGTGAGTTACAGACAGAAGAACATGAAGTGAGCATTTCTCAGAAGAAATAAGGACATTTAAAAGCAAAATGGAAGGATGAGGTAAGTGATGGAGGACTGCACGAAGATATTTAGGGGGGAAAAAAAAGATTCCTTTACAATCCCTTTAAATAGGACACAGACAGTAATAAACACCTAAAAGGGGTTCTAACTTCTCCCACTTTATCAATATCTAAACAAAAGTTTAGAATTTAGTTATACTGCACCTTAGCATCCACCTTTTAGGGGCACTTTATATACAAAAGTTAAAAAGCTATAACTAATAAGAAAAGAGCCTTTTAAAAAAATATTAACCTCCTTAGCGGTATTCCCGAGCCTGTTTTTTTCTATGCTGTTATCGGTAACCCCGAGTCACGCTCGGGGTAGCTGTGCAGAGTGTGCAGCGGCGCGGCTTACCTTTTCGCTGAATCCACAGACAGTTACTTACCTTGTCCCTGGATCCAGCGATGCATCCGCGCTGTGTGAGCGAGCGGCGTCCTCGCTCGATTCACACAGTGTCCCAGTGTGCCAACGAGCTCCGTTCCCTGCGACGTTACGGCGCACGGGGGCGGAGAAACGGCGCCAAATTCAAAAAGTAAACAAATACTTTACATACAGTATACTGTAATCTTATAGATTACAGTACTGTATGTAAAAAATACACACCCCCCTTGTCCCTAGTGGTCTGCCCAGTGCCCTGCATGTTCTTTTATATAATAAAAACTGTTCTTTCTGCCTGCAAACTATAGATTGTCCATAGCAACCAAAAGTGTCCCTTTATGTCAAAAGTGATTTTAGAGCAGCTACAAAAAAGCAATAATAAATTATAATCATAACGACAATTCTGCAACTGAGCAAATTTCCATGTTTTTGATTTGATTAAATTATTGAATAATTGTTATTATAATTACATTATCATTTGTTATAATTATTTATAGTTATTTATTATATTATAATTTATCATACCCGGGATGTCTACTAGACTCTTGTTTGGACAGATTTAAGTGAGTTATTCCTAAGAATTGCATGCCTACAGTATAAAACGGCAAATTTCCATGCAAAAAATTGTACCGCTTTTGGTACGTAATTCCAGACAGAATCATACCGCCAGGGAGGTTAAAAATGAAGCAACACTATCACTATTAAACGTTACAAAGAAAATAACAGAAAATGTAAAAAGGAAATCAAGGCTGCACAAATTTAAAACAAAGGACAGATTGCAAATGAGAGTAAGACATACGCCAAAATAGTCTTCAAATACAGTATATTAATAGTAAAAAGGTCAGGTCTGAGCATGCAGGCCCTCTACAAATACCTTCTTCAGTTCTGTGTATACAAAGGACCGTGAATGAGTCCATAATGGGAATGACATTGACACAGCCCCAGATGAACAACTGTGGTTGAAAATTGATATGAATGAATGAAAACTTATATAGCGCGGCACATGCAAACTAAATTGCCTATGGTCCTGAAATATTTAGACAGAATAAAGGTGAATAAAGGTGAATAAAGCACCTGGACCTGATGGCATCCACCCATTGGCCCTAAAGAAATTGCACCCTGTCATTTCAAAGCCATTGTTTCTAATATTTATGTTAAAGAGTTTTATTGAAATTTTTTCACAATAACAATAAGCAAAATAGACAATGACATCCGAAAGAACGGGGCCAAAATATACCCCTGTAACAGTACTAGAGTAATATGTGTTCATTCAGTAAGATAACAAGGCCTGCTAACATAACCTAACTATGGAGGTAGCATAGATTAAACTACCCTAGTGGAGGTCAAGCCTGACCTTATATAGAAACATGTCAGGAGTTCGGACCCCACGACTCTCGGCTTCCCGAACGCCCCCAGGGGGATCAAGCTGCGTCCCGGGAGTCAAAGTCACAGAGTCCTCACTAAAGGTGTCCTCCAGATCCCACCCCATAGGAGAACCATTCGTTGTACATGGCAGTGCAGGCAACCAACTTTGAAGTGAGCATGAACAGACTCAACCAGCATGTAAGAATCACAAAACACTAAGAGAGGAGACAGAAGAAAGAGAGAGAGTGAAACGTGGGAAGGGGGAGAGCGAGGGATAGTAGAGAAATGCCATCAGGAGTGGGGAGAGGCGATGTCGCCTCCAGGCTGAACCCCAGGTATAAGAGAAATATTGCAGAGGGTGGCCCACGGTTCCCATGTGGCAATAAATTTGTCAGGTTGGTCCGACCATTTGGCTACAATTTGCTCTTGGGACATAATCCAAGAAACTTTCCTCTTAAACGCCAAGAAGGAGACAGAGGGCTTCTTCCAGGCCTTTGCTATAGTCATTTTGGCCCCTAGGAGGATAAATAATGAAAGGTTCTGGAGATGTTTGGGGAGGTCAGGGATGCAGTGGTTCAGGAGTGCTATATTAGCCTGTGGGGGCATTACTTTCCCTGTCAAGGAGCCCATAATTCGAAAGACCCTCTTCCAAAATGATCTGATGCGGGGGCATGCCCACCAGGTGTGGAACATGGAGCCCTCTAGTTCGCATCCCCTAAAGCAAAGAGGGGAAGTCCCTGGGAACATTTTTGCCAGCCTGGAAGGGACATAATACCACCTTAACATAATTTTCAAACTGGCTTCTATAAGGCAGACGTTTAGAATACCTTTGTATGCCCGCTCTGCCGAGCGAAACCAAACTGCCGTGTTCCACGAGTCATCCAAGTCCTCCTCCCAGGCCCGAGCATAAGACGGTTTATCCGTCCTGGATTTCAGCGCCGAATAAATCAAGGAGATACCTCCCCTCTGATCCACCATGGTAGAGCACCAAATTTCATAAGGAGTAACAGTTGGGGGTACTGATCTATCCTGCCGAATGGAATGTAGAAAGTGTGAAATTTGGGAGAATCTAAACCGTTCAGTGTCAGGCATGTCTAGTTTGTCCTTACAGTGAGAGAGGGAGAGCGAACCCGCCGGCGAAAGAAAGGCCTTGATATCCAGCCCAGGGGGAAAGTCAGTGTTATTAAAAATATGTGTCAGGGGCTTTAAAGGGGATATTAGGGTGCGTAGAGAAGACAGTTGGGAAAATAGGGCCACCGAGTGCGAAAGGGTGGGAGATAGTATGGCTGGCCTGTGTTTGGGGTTGCAACCCAGAAGAAAGTCGATTGTATGTAAGGGGGTAGCTTGTCGTTCCATTGCAAGCCAATCTGGCTTCGGCCCCCTGGAGAAGACCGCCGACAGTTGTGTTAATTGCGCTGCTCGGTAATATTCCCATAGATCAGGAAGTCCCAAACCTCCTTGTGATTTAAGGCGACTAAGTGTACCCGAGGGACATCTATAACCTTTTTTCCCCCATACAAAGCGGACAATGTCAGATTGGAACTTGCCTAGAAATTGTTTCCTTATGGGGATTGGGAGAGCGCGAAATAAGTACAGAAGGCGCGGGAGAAGTGTCATTTTGACTGCATGTATGCGGCCCAGCCAGGATAGACCACACTTAGCCCAACGTTCCAGATCACCTTTGCATCTAAGAACCATAGGGGGGTAGTTGGCCTTAAAGAGTCCCTGGACCTCCGGTGTTAGTTTAATACCTAGATACGTGATTTGCGAGGGAGCCCAGGAGAAAGTAAATGAATATTTAAATTACCTAAAGGCAATTTATTGTGAAAAATAAATTATGAGTGACAAATTGTCTTCCAGTTTTTTAAAAATAGATAGAAAATTATACAAAATGCTGTTATGCTTATTTTACATTTAACATAAAATACTAATAAAAATAATGATAACAATAATAATTCTATTCATAATTGTTCCTTTTGTCTTTCAATTACAATAAAAGATGTCATAAGATTGGTGTCTTTCTGCCGATTGCACTATAGTGCAGCAATACATGGATTAAAGAGGCTTTTATTTAATATTCAGCGTCCTATGAGTGTGTGTTGCTTAGTTCCCCTAAGTCCTATGTGTCCTTATGGATATGTTTTGCATATTAGAGAACTGATTAACACTTCCTATAAAGTGTATAAACCTTTTCTAAAGTTTATAATTGGCTTTAGAAAAAAACAATATATATATATTTTTTTTTTGGAGAAAAGTATATTAAAAAGTGTGACATAAAATTATATCTAAAGCCAATTTGTGGGGAAGTGTGAAACCATTTTCTTTTTCTTTCTTTTTTTTCATTAGATATTTTATTTTATTTTCTAGATGTGTTCCCTCTTAGAAAGACTGAATCTCCTTAAATGGGTTGTAACAGATTTTTTTTTCCCCCTAAATAGCTTCCTTTACCTTAGTGTAGTCCTCTTTCACTTACCTCATCCTTCCATTTTGCTTTTAAATGTCCTTATTTCATCTGAGAAATTCTCACTTCCTGTTCTTCTGTCTGTAACTCAACACTGTAATGCGAGGCTTTCTCCCTGGTGTGGAGAAAGCCTCTTGAGGGGGGAGGGGGCGAACAAGAATGTCAGGACACCCACTAACACACAGCTTTTTTCTCTATCTGCAAAGTAGAGCGTGTCCTGACTTGCCTGCTTACCCCCTCTCCCCTCAAGAGGCTTTCTCCTCACCAGGAAGAAAGCCTTGGATTACGGTGGTGAGTTACAGACAGAAGAACATGAAGTGAGCATTTCTCAGAAGAAATAAGGACATTTAAAAGCAAAATGGAAGGATGAGGTAAGTGATGGAGGACTGCACGAAGATATTTAGGGGGGAAAAAAAAGATTCCTTTACAATCCCTTTAAATAGGACACAGACAGTAATAAACACCTAAAAGGGGTTCTAACTTCTCCCACTTTATCAATATCTAAACAAAAGTTTAGAATTTAGTTATACTGCACCTTAGCATCCACCTTTTAGGGGCACTTTATATACAAAAGTTAAAAAGCTATAACTAATAAGAAAAGAGCCTTTTAAAAAAATATTAACCTCCTTAGCGGTATTCCCGAGCCTGTTTTTTTCTATGCTGTTATCGGTAACCCCGAGTCACGCTCGGGGTAGCTGTGCAGAGTGTGCAGCGGCGCGGCTTACCTTTTCGCTGAATCCACAGACAGTTACTTACCTTGTCCCTGGATCCAGCGATGCATCCGCGCTGTGTGAGCGAGCGGCGTCCTCGCTCGATTCACACAGTGTCCCAGTGTGCCAACGAGCTCCGTTCCCTGCGACGTTACGGCGCACGGGGGCGGAGAAACGGCGCCAAATTCAAAAAGTAAACAAATACTTTACATACAGTATACTGTAATCTTATAGATTACAGTACTGTATGTAAAAAATACACACCCCCCCTTGTCCCTAGTGGTCTGCCCAGTGCCCTGCATGTTCTTTTATATAATAAAAACTGTTCTTTCTGCCTGCAAACTATAGATTGTCCATAGCAACCAAAAGTGTCCCTTTATGTCAAAAGTGATTTTAGAGCAGCTACAAAAAAGCAATAATAAATTATAATCATAACGACAATTCTGCAACTGAGCAAATTTCCATGTTTTTGATTTGATTAAATTATTGAATAATTGTTATTATAATTACATTATCATTTGTTATAATTATTTATAGTTATTTATTATATTATAATTTATCATACCCGGGATGTCTACTAGACTCTTGTTTGGACAGATTTAAGTGAGTTATTCCTAAGAATTGCATGCCTACAGTATAAAACGGCAAATTTCCATGCAAAAAATTGTACCGCTTTTGGTACGTAATTCCAGACAGAATCATACCGCCAGGGAGGTTAAAAATGAAGCAACACTATCACTATTAAACGTTACAAAGAAAATAACAGAAAATGTAAAAAGGAAATCAAGGCTGCACAAATTTAAAACAAAGGACAGATTGCAAATGAGAGTAAGACATACGCCAAAATAGTCTTCAAATACAGTATATTAATAGTAAAAAGGTCAGGTCTGAGCATGCAGGCCCTCTACAAATACCTTCTTCAGTTCTGTGTATACAAAGGACCGTGAATGAGTCCATAATGGGAATGACATTGACACAGCCCCAGATGAACAACTGTGGTTGAAAATTGATATGAATGAATGAAAACTTATATAGCGCGGCACATGCAAACTAAATTGCCTATGGTCCTGAAATATTTAGACAGAATAAAGGTGAATAAAGGTGAATAAAGCACCTGGACCTGATGGCATCCACCCATTGGCCCTAAAGAAATTGCACCCTGTCATTTCAAAGCCATTGTTTCTAATATTTATGTTAAAGAGTTTTATTGAAATTTTTTCACAATAACAATAAGCAAAATAGACAATGACATCCGAAAGAACGGGGCCAAAATATACCCCTGTAACAGTACTAGAGTAATATGTGTTCATTCAGTAAGATAACAAGGCCTGCTAACATAACCTAACTATGGAGGTAGCATAGATTAAACTACCCTAGTGGAGGTCAAGCCTGACCTTATATAGAAACATGTCAGGAGTTCGGACCCCACGACTCTCGGCTTCCCGAACGCCCCCAGGGGGATCAAGCTGCGTCCCGGGAGTCAAAGTCACAGAGTCCTCACTAAAGGTGTCCTCCAGATCCCACCCCATAGGAGAACCATTCGTTGTACATGGCAGTGCAGGCAACCAACTTTGAAGTGAGCATGAACAGACTCAACCAGCATGTAAGAATCACAAAACACTAAGAGAGGAGACAGAAGAAAGAGAGAGAGTGAAACGTGGGAAGGGGGAGAGCGAGGGATAGTAGAGAAATGCCATCAGGAGTGGGGAGAGGCGATGTCGCCTCCAGGCTGAACCCCAGGTATAAGAGAAATATTGCAGAGGGTGGCCCACGGTTCCCATGTGGCAATAAATTTGTCAGGTTGGTCCGACCATTTGGCTACAATTTGCTCTTGGGACATAATCCAAGAAACTTTCCTCTTAAACGCCAAGAAGGAGACAGAGGGCTTCTTCCAGGCCTTTGCTATAGTCATTTTGGCCCCTAGGAGGATAAATAATGAAAGGTTCTGGAGATGTTTGGGGAGGTCAGGGATGCAGTGGTTCAGGAGTGCTATATTAGCCTGTGGGGGCATTACTTTCCCTGTCAAGGAGCCCATAATTCGAAAGACCCTCTTCCAAAATGATCTGATGCGGGGGCATGCCCACCAGGTGTGGAACATGGAGCCCTCTAGTTCGCATCCCCTAAAGCAAAGAGGGGAAGTCCCTGGGAACATTTTTGCCAGCCTGGAAGGGACATAATACCACCTTAACATAATTTTCAAACTGGCTTCTATAAGGCAGACGTTTAGAATACCTTTGTATGCCCGCTCTGCCGAGCGAAACCAAACTGCCGTGTTCCACGAGTCATCCAAGTCCTCCTCCCAGGCCCGAGCATAAGACGGTTTATCCGTCCTGGATTTCAGCGCCGAATAAATCAAGGAGATACCTCCCCTCTGATCCACCATGGTAGAGCACCAAATTTCATAAGGAGTAACAGTTGGGGGTACTGATCTATCCTGCCGAATGGAATGTAGAAAGTGTGAAATTTGGGAGAATCTAAACCGTTCAGTGTCAGGCATGTCTAGTTTGTCCTTACAGTGAGAGAGGGAGAGCGAACCCGCCGGCGAAAGAAAGTGCCCTATTCTGTAGAGTCCCCTGTCTGTCCACCACTTAAAGGCCTTGATATCCAGCCCAGGGGGAAAGTCAGTGTTATTAAAAATATGTGTCAGGGGCTTTAAAGGGGATATTAGGGTGCGTAGAGAAGACAGTTGGGAAAATAGGGCCACCGAGTGCGAAAGGGTGGGAGATAGTATGGCTGGCCTGTGTTTGGGGTTGCAACCCAGAAGAAAGTCGATTGTATGTAAGGGGGTAGCTTGTCGTTCCATTGCAAGCCAATCTGGCTTCGGCCCCCTGGAGAAGACCGCCGACAGTTGTGTTAATTGCGCTGCTCGGTAATATTCCCATAGATCAGGAAGTCCCAAACCTCCTTGTGATTTAAGGCGACTAAGTGTACCCGAGGGACATCTATAACCTTTTTTCCCCCATACAAAGCGGACAATGTCAGATTGGAACTTGCCTAGAAATTGTTTCCTTATGGGGATTGGGAGAGCGCGAAATAAGTACAGAAGGCGCGGGAGAAGTGTCATTTTGACTGCATGTATGCGGCCCAGCCAGGATAGACCACACTTAGCCCAACGTTCCAGATCACCTTTGCATCTAAGAACCATAGGGGGGTAGTTGGCCTTAAAGAGTCCCTGGACCTCCGGTGTTAGTTTAATACCTAGATACGTGATTTGCGAGGGAGCCCAGGAGAAAGTAAAATTCATGGAGAGTTGTTTGATTAGGTCAGGGGGAACCGAGACGTTCAAAGCTAATGACTTGCTGAAGTTAACATGCAAACCAGAGATCCCACTGAAGTTCCGCAGAGTGTCCATAATGATTGGGGTGGTGAGTAGAGGCGAGGTGATAAAGAGCAGGAGGTCATCCGCGTATAGTGCGCATTTATGTTCCTGAGACCCGCAAGTCACCCCCTTGATGTCGGGATTTGTTCGTAGGGCTATTGCTAAAGTTTCGATGGCCACCGCAAAAAGAAGCGGGGAGAGAGGGCAACCCTGCCTGGTCCCCCTGCCAATAGAGAACGAGTCCGAAAATCTGCCCAGTAAGCGCACCTGTGCGGAGGGACTTGAGTAGAGTGAACTGATAAGGTTCAGGAATTTAGGGCCGAAACCCCACCTCTTCAGCACTCCAGTCAAGTACGCCCAATCTATAGAGTCAAATGCCTTGTGAAGGTCAATGGAGAGCAGGAAACCTTTCTGTGGTGGCCCCCCATCCCAGCCCGAGGCAAGTAGGGAGATCACGTCTACGGCTCGTCTGACCTGATCAGGCCCCTGTCGCCCCGGTATGAAGCCCACCTGATCTTTGTGAACATATGCTGCTATGAAACTGGACATTCTGTTTGCCAGAATTTTGGTCATAATTTTAATGTCATTATTAATCAGCGAAATTGGGCGATAATTGCATACCTCACTATGGTCCTTATCCGGTTTCGGAATTACCGAGATATACGCAGAATTCAAGTCCGTCCCCAGAGTGGCTCCATCTCTGAGAAAGTTGAACAACCGTGCCAAGTGAGGGGCCAAACAGTCGCCAAATTTCTTGTAGTAGCCAGTAGAGAAGCCATCTGGTCCTGGGGAGGAACCGAGTTTAAGGGCCTTAATAGTGTCCAAAACCTCCTCCTGAGTGAATGGTCCCTCCAGGAGGTCCCTATGTTCCGCCGACAAGGATGGTAGGGGAATGTCCTCAAAAAATTTTTGTTGCGCCTTGTTGGGGACTGAGCGATTAGGTTTGTACAGGTCGGAGTAGAAGTTCAGGAAGGTGTCCATAATCTTAGCTGGGTTCTGAGTCAGATCCCCCGAGGGTGTGCGGATTCTAGGGAAGGCCAGGGTGCGCTGTTTGGGACTCAGCTTTGTGGCCAGACGAGAGCCTATCCTATCAGTTTGGGAGTAGAATTTGGCTCCGGTCCACCTAAGGTGTTGTTCAGCAGCTGTCGTCAGGGCGAGATTAAGGCGAGCCCGAGTTTCATCTAACCGGGCAAGGGATTCGGACGTGGGATTACTTTTATGGGATTTAGACAGAAGACGGAATTCTTCCGAAAGTTTGAGTGTGTCCGCCCTATGCTCCGCCCTGAGTTTGGCGGCCAGCTGTATCAACTTCCCTCGAATGACCGACTTATGGGCCGCCCATACTGTGGAAGGGGAGACCTCGCCCGTCGCGTTAGTCGTGAAATAGTCCTTAATGTCTGCTTCCAGCAAGGAGCATTGTATTGGGTCGCTCAAAAGCGACTCTCTCAGACGCCAACGGGGCCGGTCACCCATGCCTGTAGATCTCTGAGCTGTCACTGTGACCATGGAATGGTCCGAGAGGGGGGAGTCTATGATTCTAGAATGTCTTATAAGAGGAACCGTCGCCGCATAGATAAAAATGTGGTCTATCCTAGCAAAGGAATTGTGGGGCGCAGAAAAATGTGTATAGTCTTTCGTTCTCGGGTTGGCCTCGCGCCAAGCATCAATTAGACCCACAGTATGTAGTAGATTAGCTATCTTAGAGCTCTGTTTAGATGGGCGCTTTGGTTTAGCTTTACCGCCTGCCAGCTTGTCAAGGGAGAAGTCAAAAGCTACGTTAGAGTCTCCGCCCATATAGACAGTCCCCTTGAGGTGGGGCTGTAACTTGTTTAATAAGGAGTCAAAAAAGGATCTCTGGCCCTTGTTGGGTGCGTAGTAGGAAACAAAGGTGTATAACTCCCCGTCTATATGGCCGGAGACCAGGACATAGCGTCCCTGGGGGTCCACCACTGTGTCCAAAGGGGAAAGGTTGATATGTCGGGCGAAGCAAATAGCGACCTCTTTTGTTTTGTTATCTGCTGATGCTAGAAAAAATTGAGGGAAACGCTGATGAAGGAAAGTTGGTCTATAAGTGGACGGGAAGTGTGTCTCTTGCAAAAGGAGGACGTCTGCGTGCATAGAGCGATAGAGTTGGAGGAGTTTCCTGCGTTTGACTGGGGAGTTGAGGCCCTGCGTGTTATGCGAGACAATCTTGAGAAGAGGCGGGGGAGAGTGCGTGTCAGTCATGGATCAGAGGAGAGGAATCTATACCAAGAAGGCGTGGCCTACCTTGAACTTGTGAGGGAGTCTCTTTTCTGTGTCCGGACCGACCGGGATTCCTGATTCCGGGACCTGGGAGGACAGACCGAAATTCCTTGCGGGACCGCCAACCATTCCGAAGAGCATGAGAGAAGGAGAGAGAGAAGGAAAGAGATGAATAAGAGGGAGACAAGAGAACATATAACAATAGGCATGTCCAATTGGAACAAAAAAAAACATGCGAACAGTAACACAAATTGATCTTTTTCGGAGGGTCCCCAGACTCCTCCCCCACCCACCCGGGCGAGGCGTCTAAGCCTACCTCTTCCTCCCAACTAATGGGGGGGCAGTGTCCCCCCATAGCAGGGAGGCTTAAAGTCGAACTGGCAGCACCAAATGGGCTCCCAATCCTGTGGAGGCGCACTGAGTCCACCACAGGCCTGCCACCTTAGAGAGAAAAAAAACAAAATACCAAAAAAGTAAAAAATAAAGAGAGAAGCCATCACTTAGGGCCTATCACGGGCCCATGATACCCAGTAACCGAGCGCCCCAACTCCCGAAGGAGTGCTAAAAGATAGTCGGAGTAGTTAGAGGACTGGGGAGAAAAAAAAAAAAAAAAAGGTAGACCCCCCCGTGACCCTGAGCTACTGAGGTAACCCGTCACACAGGGCCCCCTCCCAGGGAGTGACTAAGAACCGGGATAGGGGTGTGAACCAGACATAGCCCTTACATTCAGGGAGGCCGCCAGAGCGCAAGGGCTCCGGGCCCTCATCCCCCCTCAGTGCCGCACCGACTGACCCAATTTCAAACAAGGAGCCCAAACCCCCTGGGGGGGACAAACCATCCAATTTAAAGTCTGTTCATTAGCTAAAAGTTCAGTAAGACTGGCCGTCAGTGTGAGCAAAAAGAAGAAAAAAAAAGAAGTAAGATAACAAAAAATAATTAATAAAACAATGAGAGGGGGGACTTCCCCAAAAATCACCGGTAAGGGACAGTCATTCAGGAGCACAGCCCTGGTCCGAAGGAGGAGCAGAGTACGTTGACCTTCAGGATTGCACATGTTCTTTGGAACGCTTATGGTTTTGCTTCAGCCAGGATTGTTGTAGTGGGCTTGCAGGCGAAGGTCTCTTCGTAGAAGCGGGAGCTCCTCTGTTGGTAAGGGAGGCCGGAGGATCCAAGGAGATCAGGCCCAGCTGAATCAGGAGGCGCTCCCCTTCTGCAAGGGAGGAGAATCCGAAACTTTTATTCTTGTAGGAAAAGTTCAGGCGGAGTGGAAAGGACCATCTGTAAGTGATATCCTTGTCCATAAGGACCTGCAATAAGGGCTTGAGGGCACGTCGTTTTTGCACTGTATACGGAGAGAGATCAGCAAATATTTGAATCCTGTGACCGTGTAACATAATGTTGTCTGCATATCTGGATTTTCTCATCACTTCCTCCTTAACCGAGTAGTAGTGCGGCTTAACTATAATGTCCCTTGGTAGGCCATCCGACCGGGGAGGCTGCAGTGCCCTATGCGCTCTGTCCAGCTCCAGGCGGTGTTCAGCAATGTCAGGTATAAGGGTTTTAATGATCGATTTCACTGCTACTTGAACTTCCTTGTCAGATTCCGGTACCCCCCTTATCCTAAAATTATAGCGTCTCGATCTATTTTCGAGGTCGTCAATCTTAGCAAAAGCAGTTTCTAATTGGTCCTGCATCTCCTGCATCCTAGCAGAGTTCTGATTGATTCGTGCTACAGCCTGATCAGCCTTCTGTTCAATATTGTCAATCCGCACCCCTAGCTGTTGTAAGTCTGCGTGAATGGAGGATGTAATCTGTGCAGCGTTCAGTGCTAGGCTCTTAGATAACATCTGGGAGAAGGCAGTCATCATGGAGGGGAAATCTGTGGGAACAGTGGTCTCCTCACGAGCCTCTGTAACAGACAGCAGCATCCCTGTATGAGGGTCTGTCATGGGAGTAGTAGGGTAGCCTGCACCCATCCTGCCCAGCAAAGACTCTGTGGAGGCAGGAGAAGCACTTGGTGCCAGGGGGGGATAGTCCATACCTGGGGATTGCGGCTGTAGTAGGTCCTGGTCAGCAATGGAGTCCTCCAAGCTGTCTGAGGCCTGCAGGCCTCGCGCCGCCGCCGCCATCTTGGCATAGCTGAGGGGGCCGGGTGAAGCTGCCATCTGACCGGAGAGGTCCCTCCTGGCCGGCTGTGAGGACATCCGCGATGTCAGCGCGGCTTCCCCTATACGACGGGTCCGGTTTGGAGGCTGGGGGGGCGCTCGGTCCGCTCCGGTGGATGAAATTAGGCCGCGGTGGAGCGGAGCTCTAGAAGCCGGTGGCCATCTTGGGAGCTGCCGCGCATGCGCCTTGTTTCTAATATTTAATAACTTGAACAGTGGGGTGGCTATTGATTTAGTATGCTTGTATTTTTTAAAAGTGTTTGGCACAGATCCCCCACACATGGCTTATATGTAAGGTAAAGTCTACAGGCTTGGAAAAATCTGTAAATAGATAGAAAACTGGTGTAAAGATCATATTTACTTTTATGGTTGAATACATTTTTTTTATTTTCACAATTAAAACATGTTTTTCAAACATATGCAAAAAACAAAACAAAAAAAACAAGTACATTACAAGTCAAAGAAATAGAGGTAACAGAATGAAAGGGTGATCAAATGACAGATCACAATAAGTGTAGCTGGCCAGCTAGTACCTGTCCTAGGTCGCCAATGCAACCTACATGTATATACAGTAAACAAGCTAAAAACTTAAATGTAGTGCACATGTTTATTAGGGATGAGCTTCGCGTTCGATGCGAACACATGTTCGCATCGAACATCGGCCGTTCGATCGTTTGTCGAAAACGAACAAATCGGGTCGTTCGTGCCAAATTCGAATTCGAATGACCCATAATTCACTGCGGCGTTGCGCGCTGATGATTGGCCAAGCATGCACCATGACCCCGGCATGCTTGGCCAATCACAGCGCCCAAAAAAACGAAGAGACCTAATTGGCCAAAACCTGGGTGCTTTGGCCAATTAGGGCTCAGGGCTGTAGCACACGCCCCACACTATAAAAGGCCGCCTCCCGGGCGGCCTCGTGTAGTGTGTTCCGGCTTGCTTGCTTTGCAGTCAGACAGACAGAGAGAGAGAGAGAGATAGATAGATAGATAGATATTGAGAGACACAGTGGCCCAGATTCAGAGAGCCATTAAGCCTGTCTTACTGGTGTTAGACTGGAGTAATTTCAAATTACGCGCGTTTTCTAGCTAGTCGAAAACCTCAAACCATGAATAGACGGCTGCGGGCTTCAATTCGACTGGATTACGTGTTCATACGCCTTGGGATCTACTCTGCAATAAAATTGCGGCCACTGGGTGGACTTCCCGTCGTTTTCCGCGTCGGGGTATGCAAATTAGCCTTTGCCGGCGATCCCCGAAATTACGATCTTCAATCGCAATCTCTTACGGCACCTTTAGTCATCTTTTATTTGCGTAACACTATACCAGCTTTTGCTGCTCTAATATTAGACAGCCCATGTTAAGTATGGCCGTCGTTCCCGCGTCGAATTTCTACGTTTTCCGACGTCTTTTATTATTTTTTACGTAAGTCGTCCGGGAATAGGAATGTTCGTAAACGACACTACTCAAACAACGAATGACGTAACAACGTGATTTCGTGCAATGCACGGCGGGAAGTTTCTGAACGGAGCATGCGCAGTTCGATCGCCGCGGGGACGCGCTTAATTTAAATGCTTCACGCCCCCTAATCGCGTATTTCGTTTACGCGGCGAGAAATAGACTACGCCGCCGTAGCGTACGGGCAAAAATCTACCAGGATTCGGTGTAGAGCTAGGTAAAATACGGCTGCGTAGAGTATTTCGATTACGCAGCGCAATATTAAGTGTATCTGAATCTGGCCCAGTGTCTTTTCAGATAGATAGATAGATAGATAGATAGATCAGGGAGGCTACTAGTTAGTATAGTTAAATTTACAGTTTGTAGAGAATATATTGACATCCCTAGGAGTTGTCAATATATTTATAAACTGTATAGCTTAGCTAGTTCTGCTATTAGTATCTGTCAGGCAGGAGATTGTGCTTTAGAGTTTACCTTAAACATAGTACTCCGTGTTAGTCAACGTGTGCTAGTTAATTGCACATAGACACATTAACTGTTACTGCAAGTGTGCTATTTATTTGCTCAGAAAGGCAGTTGCTGTTAATGCAAGTGGGCTATTGAATTGCACAGAAACGCAGTCGCTCTGACTGTGCGTGTGCTGTTCAATACTACCTTAGCGCATTTGGTGTGACCGCACGTGTGCTCCTATATACCACCTGAGCGCAGTTAGTGCCACTGTACGTGTGCTGCTATATACCACC
Organism: Rana kukunoris; assembly: GCA_029574335.1. NCBI lineage: Eukaryota > Metazoa > Chordata > Amphibia > Anura > Ranidae > Rana > Rana kukunoris. The sequence continues at coordinate 35,753,437 of CM056052.1, forward strand.
TGAGCGCAGTTAGTGCCACTGTACGTGTGCTCCTATATACCACCTGAGCGCAGATAGTGCCATTGTACGTGTGCTCCTATATACCACCTGAGCGCAGTTAGTGCCACTGTACGTGTGCTCCTATATACCACCTGAGCGCAGTTAGTGCCACTGTACGTGTGCTGCTATATACCACCTGAGCGCAGTTAGTGTCACTGTACGTGTGCTGGTATATACCACCTGAGTGCAGTTAGTGCCACTGTACGTGTGCTGGTATATACCACCTGAGCGCAGTTAGTGCCACTGTACGTGTGCTCCTATATACCACCTGAGCGCAGTTAGTGCCACTGTACGTGTGCTCCTATATACCACCTGAGCGCAGTTAGTGCCACTGTACGTGTGCTCCTATATACCACCTGAGCGCAGATAGTGCCACTGTACGTGTGCTGGTATATACCACCTGAGCGCAGTTAGTGCCACTGTACGTGTGCTGCTATATACCACCTGAGCGCAGTTAGTGCCACTGTAAGTGTGCTGCTATACACCACCTGAGCGCAGTTAGTGACACTGTACGTGTGCTGCTATATACCACCTGAGCACAGTTAGTGCCACTGTACGTGTGCTCCTATATACCACCTGAGCGCAGATAGTGCCACTGTACGTGTGCTCCTATATACCACCTGAGCGCAGTTAGTGCCACTGTACGTGTGCTCCTATATAACACCTGACCGCAGTTAGTGCCACTGTACGTGTGCTGCTATATACCACCTGAGCACAGTTAGTGCCACTGTACGTGTGCTCCTATATACCACCTGAGCGCAGTTAGTGCCACTGTACGTGTGCTCCTATATACCACCTGAGCGCAGATAGTGCCACTGTACGTGTGCTCCTATATACCACCTGAGCGCAGTTAGTGCCACTGTACGTGTGCTCCTATATACCACCTGAGCGCAGTTAGTGCCACTGTACGTGTGCTGCTATATACCACCTGAGCACAGTTAGTGCCACTGTACGTGTGCTCCTATATACCACCTGAGCGCAGATAGTGCCACTGTACGTGTGCTCCTATATACCACCTGAGCGCAGTTAGTGGCACTGTACGTGTGCTGCTATATACCACCTGAGCACAGTTAGTGCCACTGTACGTGTGCTGCTATATACCACCTGAGCGCAGTTAGTGCCACTGTACGTGTGCTCCTATATACCACCTGAGCGCAGATAGTGCCACTGTACGTGTGCTCCTATATACCACCTGAGCGCAGTTAGTGCCACTGTACGTGTGCTGCTATATACCACCTGAGCACAGTTAGTGCAACTGTACGTGTGCTGCTATATACCACCTGAGCGCAGTTAGTGCGACTGTACGTGTGCTGGTATATACCACCTGAGCGCAGATAGTGCCACTGTACGTGTGCTGCTATATACCACCTGAGCGCAGTTAGTGCCACTGTACGTGTGCTGTTGTATATCTCCTGAGCGCATTTGGTATCACTCCGCTTGTGCTGTTACATACCACCTGAGCGCTTCAATATGTCTGGAAGGAGAAAAAGAGAGGCAGAGAGTCACAAGGGCAAGCAGGCTCTGCATGTAGAGATAACGCTGGTAGTGTATGTGGTGCATCCTCTTCAGCACGTGGCCGTGGCCGTGGCCGCTCGTCCTTCTTTTCGGGAGCTGGCCGTGTTGAGCCTCAACATGCTGAGAAATTAGTAGAGTGGATGACCAAGCCGTCCTCATCCTCCTCATCCTCTCTCACACAGACTGATCAAAGTTCATCTGGCAAAGCAGCTGCCAAGGCGTCCTCTTCCCTCTGCACAATGGCTTCACACAATCCTTCCCTAGTACCACCATGTCCTCCTGAGGAGTCCCCCGAACTGTTTCAACACAGTGTTGGGTACATGCTGCAGGAAGATGCGCAGCATTTTGAAGACTCCGATGACGGAACACTGATAAAGGAAGGCATTGATGTGAGCCCAGGGAGAGGGGGTGGCCGAGAGGGACAGCAATTTGTCAGTGATGATGTTCCCCCAGCTGGAGCATACTGCCAGGTTGTTGACAGTGATGAGGAGGGAGGGGATGATGAGTTCACTGACTCTACCTGGGTGCCTGATAGGAGAGAGGAGGAGGAGGAGGAGGAGGAGGAGGACGAGGCACAGGCACATCTCCAAAGAGGCAGGATGCCCTCCAGGGGTCAGCTTAAGGTCACACCCACTGCATTACAGCGCACATCTATGGCGCTTGTCCATTGCGCTGCTGTGTCTGACCGGTACAGCAAAAGTTCTTTGGTGTGGGCCTTTTTTGAAACATGTCCACAAGATCGTACCTTTGCTATTTGCAACTTTTGTCGCAAGCGTATCTCGCGTGGCCAAAACATCAACCGCCTGGGTACCACATGCTTGTCCAGACATATGTCGACCTGCCATGCAGCTCGTTGGCAAGCACACCAGAAAGACCCACACCAAAGACAAAAGCGTACCCCCCCCTTGCCCTTCTGGGACCTCCAACTCCAGTAGACCCCCAGTCCTCTCTGAAGCCTGCAGTGAAGGTGTAGAAATAGGTGTGTCACAAGCTAGTAGTAGCGGTCAATCTACTGATAGTACCAGGCAAATTTGCTTGCCCCAGCTGCTGCAGCGCTGAAAGAAGTACAATCCCAGCCATCCACATGCCCAGCAGTTTAATGCTAGCTTAGCGAAATTGCTAGCACTTCAACTGCTACCTTTTCAGTTGGTAGATTCTGCCCCCTTCCATGAGTTTGTGCAATGTGCAGTACCTCAGTGGCAAGTACCAAAACGCCACTTTTTCTCACGGAAGGCTATTCCGGCTCTCTACCGCCATGTGGAAGGCAATGTCCATGCCTCGCTGGACAGGGCGGTCAGTGGTAAGGTGCATCTTACCGCTGACTCATGGTCCAGCAGGCATGGGCAGGGACGTTACCTGTCTTTTACGGCGCATTGGGTGACTCTGCTGGCAGCTGGGAAGGACGCAGGGCAAGGTCCAGTAGTTTTGGAGGTTGTTCCACCACCATGCCTCCAAAACACTACTACTGCTTGTGACACACCTCTCTCCTCCACCCCCTCCTCTTCTTCTTCCTCTGTGGCCTCTTCCTGTGCTGAGGTTTTCTCCAAACCAGCCGTGCTCCGTAGGCGTACGAGGGGCTACGCAGGAATGCAGGCCAAGAGATGCCATGCGGTGCTAGAGCTGGTGTGCTTGGGAGACAGGAGCCACACTGGGGAAGAGGTTTTGTCAGCTCTGCAGGGTCAGGCTGAGAGGTGGTTGACGCCACGCCAGCTGAAGCCTGGAATGGTGGTCAGCGATAATGGCACCAACCTCCTCTCTGCCCTGCGACAGGGAAAACTCACCCACGTGCCCTGTTTTGCGCATATCCTCAATTTGGTGGTGCAGCAGTTCTTGGGCAGGTACCCGGGATTGCAGGATGTCCTGAAGCAGGCCAGGAAAGTCTGTGTGCATTTCCGGAGGTCATATAATGCCACTGCTCGGCTGACTAACCTCCAAAGGGAATACAACCTGCCCAAGAACCGCCTAATTTGTGACATGCCCACCAGATGGAACTCAACGTTGGCCATGCTGCAGCGGCTGCACACGCAGCAACGGGCCATCAATGAGTACCTGTGCCAATATGGCAGCAGAACTGGGTCAGGGGAGCTAGGTTTTTTTCCCCACGCCAGTGGGCCTTGATCAGGGATGCATGCACTGTCCTGTCACCATTTGAGGAGGCCACGAGGATGGTGAGCAGTTACAGTGCATGCATCAGTGAGACTGTCCCTCTTATTCACATGTTGGAGCACACGCTACGTGGAATAATGGACATGGCCCTTGAGGCAGAACAGAGGGAGGAAGAGGAGGACTTCCTTACCTCTCAAGGCCCCCTTTACCCAGACAGTGGTCCTGCTTGCCCACCTATCACACAGGAAGAGGATGAGGAGGAGGAGGAGGAGGATTGTATCAGCAGCATGGAGGTGGAGCCTAGCACTCAGCAGCAGTAGTCTTCAAGGGATCATTTACAGTCCCAAGGAGCACGTGGAGTTTTACGTGGCTGGGATGAGGTGCCTGTGGATCCTGTTGTCCTCAGTGACCCAGAGGACTGTGGCCCGAATGCCTCAGCAAACCTACGCTGCATGGCCTCCCTGATTCTGCAAAGCCTGCGTAAGGATCCTTGTGTAAGTGCTATTAAGGAGAGGGATCATTACTGGCTGGCGACTCTCCTTGATCCACGTTACAAGAGTAAGGTTGCGGACCTTATGTTGCCATCGCAGAGGGAGCAGAAGATGAAACTTCTGCGGGAGGCCTTGCAGAAGGGTCTGTGCAATGCATTCCCAGAACCGGGGGGATTACCAAAACCTGGCTCTGGACAACGTCTTGCTGAGGCTTCGGTGAGTCACAGAAGGGGCGGTGGAGAAGGTGGTCGTCTGACCGATGCATTCAGGCAGTTTTTTAGTCCACAGGCCCAAGGTCTGACCGGTTCCAGCAGCCATCGCCAGCGTCTGGTTTACATGGGCCGGGAATACCTAGGGGCAAGATCCGACTTGGACACCTTCCCCACTGAAAATCCTCTGGCTTACTGGGTCTTGAGGATGGATCACTGGCCAGAGCTTGCCCAGTACGCAATTGAGCTACTGGCTTGCCCTGCATCAAGTGTTCTTTCAGAACGGACATTCAGTGCTGCTGGAGGCTTTGTCACTGATCACATCACTGATCGCCTCTCCACCGGCTCTGTTGATCCACTGACCTTCATCAAAATTAATCAGGCTTGGATCAACACCAGGTACCAAGCACCTGATGCTGATATTAATGAATAATATCTTTTTGTTGAAAAGTCGGATCCCTTTTAGACTGCTGATGCTGAGTGACTGTCCTCTTATGCTGCTGATGGAATATCCTTCTCCTCCTCACTTTTCTTGCTGATAGCTAGTAAGAAATGTTGTGTTTCTGGGCTCCGCCACCAGTGCCTAAGGCACAATTTTTCAGCCCCTGTTTAACCGGGGTGCCTAATAATTTTTGATGCAATACTTTGCACGTGGCTCCTTGTTGCGCTCCAATTGGAGTTATTGTGAGGGGTTGCAGTGTTGTGTTGTGCCCAAGGCACAATTTCTTTCTCGTACATCACGGGACACAGAGCAGCATATTCATTACTATATGGGTTATATGGAGTACCTTCAGGTGTGGACACTGGCAATCTCAAACAAACAGGAAGTCCCTCCCTATATAACCCCCTCCCATAGAGGAAGTACCTCAGTTTTTTCGCCAGTGTCTTAGGTGTTGGTCACGGAATAGCTTTGCTCCACATCCTTGGGATTAAGGGCGGGCTAACCGGATCTGTCCAAGGAGCCTCAGTGCCAAAGTGGACAGTACCCGGGCCCCAAACCGTGGGGTTTTGCCTATAATGCTCCTCTTTGGAGGGCTGGACCCTGGGCCCAGGACTTGGAGTTCGTAAAGACCATAAGTTCCTGTTTGCCAGGGTGCTATATAGGTCCAGGACAGTGGGTACCTTCATAGGACCCCAGGGCCTGAAGGTCTACTACGCTACCCACGGAGATGGGAGAAGATTGGACCGTTTTGCAAAACGTCCTGCGGCATGGAGCAGGTAAGAGGGGAGCCTGCGGGACTTGGTTCGACAGCAGGCTCTCCAGGGGAGATCTTAAGGGGGGTAGCCTGAGTATGCTCTGCATTGGCACCATGGTCACTATGTCTGATGGACAGGATGCCCTGAAATGTTTCCCCCCATAACTTGATCCCCCTACCTATCTATGTATGTTTGCTAGCTACCTGCTGCTCGCTGGTTGAAGATCTTTTTTATAAAAAAAAAAAACAGATCTGTCTCTAGGCTAAAGGGACTCCTTAGGGGCCTGTTTTAGCCTTACCTTGCCGGGATTCAAAATCTGCCGCCTGATGCGTCCTCCAACCTGCATTCCTGGGCTCCAGAGTGCGTCTCCTCCTGGGCTCTCCTCCCCCGACAGTCGCGCGCGCGCGCGCGTGCACGCGCGCATGCATATAGAAAATTTCCGCGCCGTTCGGGAGGGGGGGGGGGGGGGCGGGGAGCGTGACTGCAGTGTAGAGTGGGCGTGCCTTCAATTGCTGTTATACACAGCAGGCGCGTTCTTAGCTCAGTTCAGAGCTGAGCTGGAGAGAGAGAGTAGAGCTGGCAGCACAGTGACTCCCGGTGGCGAGAAGGGGTACTACATGCTGGAGTCAGCTCCAATACTTTTTGTTAAGCCAAAATCCCCTTGGCAACAGGTTGAATGCTGGCAAACATGTTGGGGGTGGGGCTGTATGTGGTGAATAATATTATAAAAGAAAACATACTGAGCCCCACCGTTTTTGGGCATTAGTGATCCTATTGTCCCCTAAACCTTATTTTTTTGTACTCCTGGCTATAACAGTCTGTTGTTGTAAGCGGAGTCCTTCGGTTTTGTATTATGGCTTCCAAGGGTTCAGGATCAAAACATAAAAAAAAAAAAAAAAGAAAACGAAAAGGCAAAGTAAAAGGGGGGTTCCTCCTCTGGGTCTGATGATATGCCAATACTTTCCCCACAGGTTATTCCTATAGGGGTCACCCTGGATAAGCCATTAAGGGGGTCTGGTGCGGAGGCTGGCCCAGGTCGGCCCAACCCTGTGTTATCACAGAGGAGATGCTAGCCGTCACCCTAGGGGGGCTAGAGAAAAAAGGTTAACAGCTATGATCGCTGGCTCTTTTTCTGGCAAGAAGCGGACTAGATCCCCATCGCCAAAAGGGACAGAACCTAGAGGATCTACCACTGAAGAATCGTTTTCAGCCTCCCAGACGGAGAGTCTGTGGGTCCAGTCTTTGACAGACATGGTCCGCTTGGCATTTAATTTGCCATTTCCAGAGCCTCGGGTTCCTGTGATATCCTCTTTGGGTTCTTTTAAAAGCGCCTTTAAGCAACGCAGCTTTTCCGGTCCATCCTCTGTTAGAGGAATTGGTTTTTCCAGGATTGGGACAGAATTTTTTCTGCCGCCTAAAGCTGACAAGAGGGTAGTCTTTATGCACGTCTGCCAGGAAATATTTGTGCTTACAGGCACTCTTTCCCCTGACCAAGTGCTCTTTAAAAGGGGCCCGGATGGCTCAGTCGGTAGAGCATCGGACTTTTGGTCGGAGGGTCCAGGGTTCAGGTCCCGGTTCGGGCACTGCTTTTCAACTACCCGTGAGGTCCTTGAGGCCACATCTCCCGGAAAGCGCCCGATCTCGTCTGATCTCGGAGGCTAAGCAGGGTCGGGCCTGGTTAGTGCCTGGATGGGAGACCACCTGGAAGGTTTTCTGTTATTTACCCTATGGAAAAGACATTTTTCTAAGAAAGGGGGCGCTCCCAACTGTGGACGCAGCCATCTCATGGGTGAATAAATCATTAACTGGCCAAAGGGGAAACATACAAATGTTTAAGGTCCCGGTCGATAAACGTTTAGAGACACTTTTTCCAGTATCCCTGGCTACAGCCAGCAGTGGCTGCAATTGGAGTTTTGTCAGGCGTTAAAGAATCAGACAAAACAGATGCTTAAGACATCCCTGCCCAATAGGCAGAGGAGTTATTGGATATTCCCAGAGCTCTGTGCTTTGCGGTAGAGGTTATAAAAAGACTCCATCCAGCAGGCGTCTCGTTGTCACTATTTTTAGTGCGTATGAGAAGGCTCTTATGGTTGAAGAACTGGGCGGCCGAGCCCCATGTAAAAGACTGCTGGCAGGTTTGCCCTTCCATGGAAAGATCTGGATAAATACATTCAGACTGTTTCAAGTGGCAAAAGTACCCTTTTACCAGTCAAAAGAAGTTCCGGGGTCCTGCGTTTAAAAGGCAGCTCCCCCCGGTTCCGGGGCCCTCAAATTCCAGGCAGTACGGACCTCCTGCGCGATCAAACTTTTTAACAATGGATCGCAAGGACAGGCCTCTGGGGATTGGTCCCCGACAGAGGGGGTCTGATCATCTGTGGCCGCAGGCTACAGATTAGAATTTCTAAAATTTCCTCCACAAGGAAGGCCTCAATGCGGGCGGCATTGGATCATCTGCTTCACCAGGGCATAATGGTAGAGGTACCAGCCCAAGAACAGGGGCTAGGTTTCTATTCCAATCTGTTTGTCATACCAAGGCTCATCGGCAATTTTAGACCAATTTTGGACCTAAAAGGTTTAAATGCTTACCTAAGGGTTCGCTCTTTCCGGATAGAATCCGTTCGGTCAGCAGCCGCCACACTCCAGAAGGATCTGGCTTCTATAGACATAAAGGATGGTTACCTTCATGTACCAGGTCTTTCAGCCACATCAAATATTTTTGTTTTTACGCTTCGCAGTGATACAACGTCACTTCCAATTCGTGGCGCCCCCCTTCGGGCTGGCTACGGCCCCCGGGTATTCAGGAAAGGTCCTAGCTCCTATTCTAGTCAGTCTAAAGGATCCAAGGGATCTCGGTCCTAGCATACCTGGACGACCTCTTAATCATAAGATCACTCGCTTCCCTGGTGGAATGAGTAGTAGCCTCATGGTTCAGTACCTCGAGAGGTTCGGCTGAGTCCTAAACCGGGGAAAGATCAGCATTTCAACCTACAAAGCAGTTGGAATATCTCGGCATGAGATTAGACACAGAACAGAAGATGGATGTTCCTGCCCCTGGTAAAGGTCGAGGCTATCAAAAGATTGATTCAGTTGGTTCTAAGCAAAAAAGAACCAACTATTCGCCTATTTATGCGATGGCCATGTTCGAGGCGATACCACACGCTTCCACACTCGTGTCCTACAGGCAGCAATTCTAGCAGCTTGGTTCTGCCCAGTGGTCTGGAAGGCTGGAGAGCGGTCTTGAACAAGTTCACTCGCCAAGGAACTTGGGCAGAGGCGGAGAGGCAGCTGCCCATCAAGGTCTGGGAGTTCAGAGCGGCTCGGCTAGCCCGCCTGGCATAGACATCCAGATTACAGGGGTCCTCGGTGAGAAGTCATTCAGACAATGCCACAGCGGTGGCATATAGGTGAACCACCAAGGGGGAACCAAGAGTCAAGCCACTCAGAGTGAGAGGAGCTTGGGTTTTCGGTGGGCAGAGGTTTATGTACCCTGCATATCGGCGACATTCATTCCCGAGGTGGACAACCTGCAGGCGTACTTCCTAAGTCGCCAAACCCTGTCGCCGGGGGAGTGGTCTCTGCATCCACAAGGTTTTTTCAGACAATCTGCCAGAAGTTGGGAGTGCCAGACGTGGAGGTCATGGCATCAGGATTCAACAAGAAGCTAGACAGGTTCATGTCTCGAACGAGGGACCCTATGGCCTGCGGAACCGATGTGTTGGTTTGCCCTTGGCATCAATCATAACTTCTATATGCATTTCCCCCACTGCAGTTACTACCCCGCCTGTGGTGCAGGATCATAGCACAGGCCGGTTATCCTGGTAGCCCCAGCTTGGTACCAGAGGGCATGGTACTCACTAGTCCTGAAATTGGCAGCGGGAGGCCCTTGGACTCTTCCTCTAGGGCCAGACCTACTCTCACAAGGCCCGATCCTCCACCCTGCATTACGGCGTCTAAATTTGACGGCCTGGCGGCTGAATCCCTAATTCTCAGGGGTAGAGCTCTGTCTAGGCAGGTAATCCCTACCCTCATTAAGGCTAGAAAGCCTGCCTCCAGGGTAATTTGTTACAGGGGTTGGAGGGCCTACGTAGGCTGGTGTGAGTCTAAGAGATGGTTTTCCCGCAAGTATACCATTGATAGAGTATTAAGTTTTCTCCAGCTAGGAGTGGATAAAGGCCTGGCATTAAGCACGATCTAAGGACAGATTTCAGCTTTATCAGTGTGGTTTCAGAGGCCGCTGGCCGCCCACTCGCTGGTTAAGATCTTCATACAGGGAGTCTTACGTGTTAATCCTCCGGTCAAATCACCACTTTGTCCATGGGACTTAAATCTTGTTCTGTCAAATCTACAGAAACAACCCTTTGAGCCGTTGGCTGAGGTACCTTTGGTTTTACTGACTAGAAAGTCGGTATTTCTGATCGCCATAGTTTCGGCCAGGAGAGTATCGGAATTGGCAGCCTTATCTTGTAAGGAACCATATCTAATTTTACATAAGGATAGGGCGGGTTTCCGTCCTCATTCTTCCTTTCTACCAAAGGTTATATCCAGTTTCCACCTGAACCAGGATGTGGTACTTCCATCCTTCTTCCAAAACCCACCTCTAGAAAGGAGGGGTTGCTGCATACGTTGGATATTGTCAGGGCCATAAAGGCCTATCTTAAAGCTACAGAGAAGGTTCGGAAAACAGATGTGGTGTTCGTTTTACCGGAAGGGCCCAAGATGGGTCAGGCAGCTGCTTGATCCACCATCGCAAGATGGATTAAACAATTAATCGTTCAGGCCTGCGGTTTGAAGAGGTTGCCTCCTCCTTTGTCGGCAAAGGCCCATTCTACCAGGGCCATGGGCACCTCTTGGGCAGCACATCATCAGATCTCTATGGCTCGAATATGCAAGGCAGCAACGTGGTCGTCAGTCCACATGTTTACAAAATGTTATCAATTGGACGTAAGAAGGAATGCGGATACAGCCTTTGGGCAGTCAGTACTACAGGCCGCGATTCAAGCTCCTCAGGATCTGAGGGGGCTCCCTTGATTTGATTTGAGATTTACATTTCTTGTTTAAGTTGGATTTACTAATATTTGAGTATACCTCTAAATTAAATCCTTCTTTGGAAGATGTCTCCCTCCCCTCATTAAAGCATTGCTTTCGGACATCCCATATAGTAATGAATATGCTGCTCTGTGTCCCGTGATGTACGAGAAAGAAAAAGAGATTTTTTAATACAGCTTACCTGTAAAATCTTTTTCTTGGAGTACATCACGGGACACAGAGCTCCCACCCCTCTTTTGGGGAACATTTTTGGGAGGCATACTGCTTGCTACAGGTACTTCCTCTATGGGAGGGGGTTATATAGGGAGGGACTTCCTGTTTGTTTGAGATTGCCAGTGTCCACACCTGAAGGTACACCATATAACCCATATAGTAATGAATATGCTGCTCTGTGTCCCGTGATGTACTCCAAGAAAAAGATTTTACAGGTAAGCTGTACTAAAAAATCTCTTTTTTTTCAGCCCCTGTTTAACAGGGGCGCCTAATAACAATTTTTGATGCAATAATTTGCACGTGGCTCCTTGTTGCGCTCCAATTGGAGTTATTGGGAGGGGTTGCAATTGTTGTGTTGTGCCCAAGGCACAATTTTTCAGCCCCTGTTTAACAGGGGCGCTTAATAACAATTTTTGATGCAATACTTTGCACGTGGCTCCTTGTTGCACTCCAATTACAGTATGTTTGAGGGGTGCCCTTTTTTCAAAAAATTTTCTTTCACAAAATAATAATGGCCCCCCACCACCGCTAAAATATTCGACATATTGTTGCCACACAGAACGTGCGCAAGTAGCATTAATTACTTTTTTTTTATAGTCCTCTCATGTTGTGCAGGGACATTTCTAAACACGTGCCACTACTATAGACACCCAGCAGGTGTGATATTTAAAGGAATTTTTTTTTTCACTTTAAGCATCATTAAAATGGCTGCTCCGGAAAAAACGACCGTTTAAAAAAAAAATAATTCCATTGATACATGTTCCCTGGGGCAAGAACCGGGTTCTGAACGACGTTTTCCAATATTTAATTGAATTTTGGTCTTTAAAACGACCATTTTTGAATTCGAACGTTCGGGTCCCATAGACTTCAATGGGGTTCTAAATGTTCGCGCGAACCCGCGGTCTGTTCGAACGTTCTGGTGCGATCCGAACCCGGGGGTGTTCGGCTCATCCCTAATGTTTATATGTGAGAGACAAAAGCAGAGTTATTCACTGTGATTTTATGCTTGGATGTCATATAATAGTTGTATGTTGTGTTCTCAAAAGCAAAAGAAAAAATATGCCTTTAAGAATGATTTACTTATATGACAGAAGAGGTAAGCAATAACACAGTAGAATTCATACCAGAAAGCATAGAGTTAAGCTTTTGTGACTCATCAGGAGTCTGGGCCCAATCACAGCTAATCTCACATTGAGCAGAGTCTTGACCTATCACAGCCACCTTTGCATCCACTCTGTCTGCGAGGTTCCTCAGCACATGTGCTGCAAATTCATTTCACATGGAGAGAGCAGAGCAGAACAGAAGAATGAAAGTATATCTTCAGTATGTAGTGAAGAAAAAACTCATTGCCCTTCCATCTCTGCTCAGAAAGATGAAAAGAGAGACTCACTTAATTTAGAACCAAGTGAGAAAATAAAACAGGATAATTCTACTCCTAGATGTCACTACAATGATCAGGAGAATGTTGCGACTATTGTCCCAGCAAGTCGACAGGGAAAATTCCCATTCCAGAACCTACTGTATTTTCATAATGAAGTTCATAGAGTGGAAGGCAAGTTATTAAATGATCATTGAGCATCATTGAGCATCATTGTTCCAGACCAGTTGACAAGTTATTCTACCTTCAGAGATATGTTGGTGGAGAAGCAAAGAAAGCTCTTGAGGGCAACTTCTATAGAACAGACAAAGAAGCCTATAAGCAAGCCTGGGAAAAGTTAAATGCAAGATATGGTCATCCTTTCTTAGTACAAAGAGCTTTTAGGGAGAAATTGAATAACTGGCCTAAAATAGGTCGCAAGGAACACTTCAAACTCCAAGAGTATGGTGATTTCCTGCAAGCATGCAGCAATGTCATCCCACATGTACGAGGACTAGAAGCACTAAACGACTATCTAGAAAATTACAGGATGCTAGCCAAGCTACCTGAAGAAGTGGCTTCTAGATGGAATCGCTATGTGACTGAACAGTTAGATCTAAATAAGGACTTCCCAAGTTTTGAAAAGTTCTCTGAGTTCGTTAATAGGGAAGCACGAATAGCATGTAATCCAGTAACAGCATCTTACGCCTTAAAATCCTTAGAAGAAAGGCCTGCGAGAGATATAAAACGTGCAAGAGCAACTAGCTTTGCAATCAACACAGCAGCTAAAAGTCTAGATACCTGCGAAAGCAAGCTTAAAGTCACTACTTGGTTAAGTATAGACATGTGCAGACTGAACCCTTTTTTGTTTTGTTTTTTCATTTTCGTTTGGAAAATAAATTTATTTAGTTACTCCCGAAAATCGTTTTGATTTATTTAGTTTTTCGTTGGGGAATAGCTTTCGTCCGAAAATCCAATAATACTTGGTTTCTGTCGAATGGTGAAAAGAATATTCAACGGAACGTCAAATCTTGTTGGTTATTGGAAAATGATCAAAAGAATATTCGACGGAACGTCGAATCTTTACGTCTCATAAATCGAAATCTATTTTCTGTAATGTCGAATCTATTATTTCTATTGTGTCTTTTCTCTATGATGTTGAATCTTTTCTCTATGATGTCGAATCTTTTCCCTATAATGTCGAATCTCTCTATATCGAATTTTTATCGCAACGAAAACGAAAATAAAACATTTTTTCATGTCGGATCTTTCGGTTTTTGTTTCTTGCACTTTCGTTATCGTATGTTAAAACGATGACGAAGAAACCAGATTTTCGGACGAAAATGCATTCTAACGAAAACAAATGCACATGTCTAGTTCAGTAAAGAGACAGAACCAAAAAATCCTCAGACTACCTTTAAGTGTATGTTCTGTGGAGAGAACCACTCCATACACAAGTGCCAACAATTAAAAGAGAAGTTCTCAAATAAAAAGAAAAAAATTGTACTTGATAACTAAGTGTGTTTTGGATGTTACAAAGGAGTGTAAGAAAAAGGCTACATGCTGCGTCTGCAAAGGACGCCATCCTACACCACTACATGAAGAACGTCCAAAGAAGGATGAATCCTCAATACCTAAAGATGCTGAGGAAGAAAAGAAAGTATCAGTATTCTCTTGCAGATTAAGGAAAGGAAAAAGCAACGGCACATCAATGGCTGTACCAGTGTGCATTTCAAATCCTAAAAGGAGGAACAAAAAGGTATACGCCTATGCACTACTGGATGCCCAAAGCGACGTCACCTTCAAGAAATCTGCAAGAAATTACAAGTGGCTACAGAACCAGTGACTCTCAAGCTCACCACAATGACGGGAGAGACACATTAGTGAACAGTCAAAAGGTTAAAGGACTGAGAGTTAGAGGACTTCATTCAAACCTCACATTAAATCTACCTCCATCTTATATGAAAGACGATATACCTCTAGATCGAGATTGCATACCTACCTGTGAAACAGCCAATAAATGGGAGCACCTATCTATCATATCTCATGAAATGTCCCCGCTGAAGAAATTTGGTGTCGGACTGTTGATAGGCTATGATTGTCCCGAAGCTTTGGTACCAGGAGTGTTAATCACAGGAGGAAAGGGTGAACCCTACATCGTTCGAACTGATCTAGGATGGGGTGTTGTTGGAGGAAAACAGCAGATTGCAAACTCAAGCCAGGTGACAGGATTGTGTCATCGAATATCTGTCCAAGAGCTACCAACTGTAAGTTTAGCAAAGGTAATCAAGATCCTTGAATCTGACTTTGCAGACATAAGTTCTGAAGAAAAGAGTGAATCCCAAGAAGACTTAATGGCCCAGATTCAGAGAGAATTGGATTCTCGTAGCATATCAGAAATACACTACGCCGTCGTTTTTTACCTGGCTCTAAGTGGAATCCAGGTAGATTTTGTCCAGTAAACGACGGCGGCGTAGTGTATTTCTCCCGTCGCAATCCATCTACGCGAGTAGGGGGCGTGAAGGATTTAAAATAGGCGCGTTCCTGCGGCGATCGAACTGCGCATGCTCTGTTCGCAAATTTCCCGACGTGCATTGCGCAAAATCACGTCGTTACGTCATTCGTTGTTTGAGTAGCGTCGTTTACGGACATTTCTATTCCCGACTGAGTTACGTAAAAAAAAATAAAAAAAAATTAAATTTGACGCAGGAACGACTGCCATAGTTACCATGGGCTACGCACCGTTAGACCAGCAAAAAGCTGGTCTAACAGTACGTAAAAAAAAACAGACGTAAGCGATTGCGAAGACCGCTCGTATCTTCGTGGATCGCCGTAAAAACACATTTGCATATCCCGACGCATCAAAACGACGCGAACTCCTCCCAGCGGCCGCAAATATATCGCAGCGTAGATCCGAAGGTTTACGAAGACGTAAGCCTCTTGGATCGAAGCCCGAAGCCGCCGTATCATGGTTTGAGGATTCAAACTAGTGATACGGCGCGCAAAATTTGAAATTACTCCTGTCTAACACCAGTTAGACAGGCGTAATTGCTTTATGAATCTGGGCCAAAGTTTGTATACACTCTAGAAGAAAGTATTCAGCAAAATCAACAAGGTTATCTTGAAATGCCCTTACTCTTCAGAGAACAACCTCGTCTGCCAAATAACAGAAATCTTGCCCTAGCAAGATTGAAATGCTTGAAGAAAAAGATGGGAAGAGATCCCAAATTCAAGCAGGATTATTTGAAATTCATGGAAGGCATCCTTGAAAAAGGACATGCAGAGAAGGTGAATGACCAACCTAAAGGAGAAGTGTGGTACATCCCACATCAAGGTGTTTACTACCCAAAGAAACCAGATAAAATTTGAGTAGTATTTGATTGCTCAGCAAAGTATGATGGTGTTGCATTAAACGTTCAACTACTAAAAGGACCAGATCTTACAAACACCCTGCCTGGAGTACTCTGTAGATTCAGAAAGTATCCCATAGCGGTCATGTGTGACGTTGAAAATATGTTCCACCAGTTCCATGTGAAGAATGAAGATAGAGACTTCCTGAGGTTCCTATGGTGTGAGGACGGAGATACAGATACAGAGCCAACAGAATACAGAATTAAAGTACATTTGTTTGGAGCAGCATCGTCTCCAGGTTGCGCCAATTATGGTATGAAGTACTTGGCTAATAAAAATTTAAAGGGTTGTCCATCAGCAGCAAATTCTCTTAAAGCGGAGTTTCACCCTAAATATAAGCCCTTCCCATGTGATCCAGCATACTGGCGTCAGCGCCAGTATGCTGTTTTTTTTTTTAAATCCATGTACTTACTGTCTTATGCAGAATTTTATTTTTTTTACCCCGCGGTGGACGGCGCCAGTATAGCGCGTCACATCTTACGAAAGTACCCGAAAAGGACTCGGGTAATCGCGGTGAAAATGCGGCACCTGCGCACAGACCTAGGAGCTGACTGCGCAGGCGCCGTATTTCTCCGAGGACTCTTTGTACCTCATGATTTCGGAGAGTACAAGAAAATAGAACTCCATCACTTTTCAGACGCCAGTAGTTATGACTATATTCAGTGCTTCTACATCAGAGTGATAGGAGTAGGAAAAATACATTGTTCCCTGGTTATGGGAAAGACCAGAGTTGCACCTACCAGTATTCAGACAATACCAAGACTTGAACTGACAGCAGCTGTTGTTTCAGCATCAGTAAGCAAGTTTCTAAGAGAAGAATTAGAGTTAAAAATAGATGAAGAATATTTTTGGACGGACTCACAATTGTCCTAGGATACATAAACAACGAAGCTCGAAGATTCCATGTCTTTGTCGCCAACAGAGTTCAGAAAATTCGGGAAATGACAAATCCGAAACATTAGCATCACATTGATACAAAGCATAACCCGGCAGATCATGCTTCAAGAGGTCTGAATGTAACAGAATTGAAACATTCTAATTGGTTCACTGGTCCAGAGTTCCTTTGGGAAAAGGAGATCATACCCAGTTAAGGTTACACAGAATTGTCTATGGGTGATCCAGAAATAAAGGTTGTACAAACATTGAGCTCTGCTGCCGAGGGTGTCAAGATGACATACTTGAAAGAATAGCCAGATGTTCAAAAGGGAAAACGTCTCAGTACTCCACTCAAGTTGGAACGTCCTATACAGAAGTTAGTTGTTCTACTTGAGAGTGATAAAAGACACTTGGAAGTTGGGGGCGTGGCTAGCCGTGGAACAAGCTGGCTGCATTGTAAGGGAGCTCTGTCATTACTGACATCCCTGAGCGACTCACAGAGCAACTAGAAAGACCTGGAAACATACCTCTGAATCCGGACAGCGGCAGGAACAAGAGGAGCATGTCGACCAAACGTAAGAACAAAGAGGGACCTCGCAAATTGCCTGAGTTTGTTGGTCCGTTTAGGACACAGAGGAATAAAGATGGCGCTGACTCCTCCCTCCCTCATCACAGCTCAGAGCAGAACATTGCTGACTCAGATGGGGAAGAGGAGACATCTAGTGGACAAAAATGGTATAGCACCCCTGATACACAAAATGATCTGACAAGCCCTCTCAGACAAAAAAATAAGGATTTCTTCTGCAGAAGGCAATGATCCCTCACTAGAGGATAAACACATACCACATATAAATCCATATGATGAGAAGCTAAATGCAATTCCCACAGCAGGACAACCCATTTTTGATTCTACCATAAAAGACATGATCATTTCCCTGAGAGGCGCATTACAATATGATATGATGAATTTCATGCAGAAATCCAAATTGGAAATGGACGCGCTAGGAGAAAGAGTAGACTATGTAGAAAACAAAATGTGTGAATTTACATCTGCACACAATGAAATGGTCGACTCTCACTTCGAATTAGAAGATGAACTTAAACATCTCAAAATGAAAATCGCGGATTTAGAAGACCGCTCCAGACGCAACAACGTTAAATTCAGAGGCATCCCTGAAAACTTTAAACCGTCAGGAACTGAAACGCTTCATAAAGGATATGATTAAAAAAATGACTTCCAACAATCCCACAACAGGAACTTGAAATCGACAGAGCTCACAGATTGCCCAAACCGTCTCACATCTCAGAAAAATTACCAAGAGATGTTATAGCCAGAATACACTTCTATGAAGTGAAAGATCAGCTAATGCAATTTGCAAGACGAAATTCCCCGCTACCGGACCCATACACAGGTATCATCTTGTATGCAGATCTCTCACAAGCAACAATACTAGCATGTAAAAACCTCAACCCGATTACCAAGATCCTACGTAATCACAGCATGATTTACAAATGGGGATTCCCTACTAAAACACTCGTAGACCATAAAGGTACCTCATACTCGATCAACAACTTGGATCAAGGTCTGAAAATCTTACGCTCATGGGGCATTTTACCAAAAGAACATAACATACCGGATAAATCCACACCTGGAAAAGTGTCTCAAGACTGGCAAAAAAGTCACAAATGACTCCTCTATACATGGTAAGATAATAATATGCCCCGTATATAGTGACATGCTGCAGTTTCTGGAGCTGAAAACGACTCAAAAGTTAAATATTCAGGGCTTTTCTCCTTGAAGATCAGGGATCCATATACCTGATTTACTCCGTATTATTTCCCTGTACCCCCTGGAAATTGGTACACGTTCAATGTACACTAGAGTTGCCCTGCAACTCTAATTTTTTTTCTACTTTCTTATGTTTGCGTTACAAGACTATGTTTTATTTTTTTGTTTCTTTAAAATCACTTATATTAAATATTCGGTCCAACACCGCCATCTACTGGCAGGAAAATATATCCGCATCAAAACCATTACTTTTACAAACTATCTGTATAAAAAATATTTGACTACCCACAGCAAGTGCACAAGTAACTTCAATAAATCTTAAACTCTTCTCACTGAATGTGAAAGGACTTAACAGTCCTTACAAAAGAAGAGCTCTGTGGACGGATGCCCTAAAATATGATTGTGACGTCATCATGTGCATCCAGGAGACCCATTTCGCATTAAACAAAACTCCCAAGTTCAACCATCATAAATTTCCTCATATCTTCATTTCCAGCTGCAAAAAAAAAGAAAAAAGGAGTGATAACAGTAATCAAGGACACTATCTCTTTCAAGCAAATCAACTTAAAAACTGACAATCAAGGTAGATACATAGGCCCAGATTCAGAGAGAATTGGATTCTCGTAGCGTATCAGAAATACACTACGCCGCCGTTTTTTACCTGGCTCTACGTGGAATCCAGGTAGATTTTGTCCAGTAAACGACGGCGGCGTAGTGTATTTCTCCCGTCGCAATCCATCTACGCGAGTAGGGGGCGTGAAAGGATTCAAAATAGGCGCGTTCCCGCGGCGATCGAACTGTGCATGCTCCGTTCGCAAATTTCTCGCCGTGCATTGCGCAAAATCACGTTGTTACGTCATTCGTTGTTTGAGTAGCGTCGTTTACGGACATTTCTATTCCCGAACGAGTTACGTAAAAAAAAAAAAAAAAATATTAAATTCGACGCGGGAACGACGGCCATACTTAACATGGGCTACGCACCGTTAGACCAGCAAAAAGTTGGTCTAACAGTACGTAAAAAAAAAAACAGACGTAAGCGATTGCGAAGACCGCTCGTATCTTCGTGGATCGCCGTAAAAATACATTTGCATATCCCGACGCATCAAAACGACGCAAACTCCTCCCAGCGGCCGCAAATATATCGCAGCGTAGATCCGAAGGTTTACGAAGACGTAAGCCTCTCGGATCGAAGCCCGAAGCCGCCGTATCATGGTTTGAGGATTCAAACTAGTGATACGGCGCGCGAAATTTGAAATTACTCCTGTCTAACACCAGTTAGACAGGCGTAATTGCTTTATGAATCTGGGCCATAATTTTGGTGGCCTCAATAGACAATGTAATCTACACAATTGTTAATATCTATGCTCCCAATAAAAACCCTCACCAATTCATCCGGAAAATTCTCAAGAAAACAAGGAAAATACAGGAAGGAACTCTTATACTCTGTGGTGATTTCAATGCACCCATGGACCCCGTTTTGGACACCTCTAAGGAAGGAACTATCTCCAGGAAAGGTTTATCTCCCATCTTTTCCTCAGAAGACATGTATGACACCTGGAGATGCCTGCACACAACAGAAAGGGACTTCACTTTTTTTTCACAGGTTCACAAATCCTATTCCAGATTAGACTATTTCATTGTCGACAAGCTTCTCCTGCCAAAGATTGTCAAAGCTGACATCCACAATATAACCTGGTCCGATCACGCACCAATCACACTTGAAATTAACCAAGGGCTATCTTGCTCTAATAGCTACATATGGAGGAATAACACCTATATTCTTTCGCAGGAGAATCACTTGTTGGCTCTAAAAAAAAAACTTGGAAGAATTTTTTGCAATTAATGATAAAGAACCGATAAACAGCACTACCCTGTGGTGTGCACATAACGCCTATGTTAGAGGCCTCCTTATACAGACAGCAACAAGAAAAAAAAAAAAGAAGAAAACCAATACGATAAATAATATCTTAAAAGAAATAACCAAATTAGAAGAATTACACAAAAAAAAATCCCAAGATTTTAATCTAGATCGCCGACTTACTCAACTAAGATCTGATTTGAGAACCATTCTGATATTGGATCAAGACAAAATTTTAAAAAGAATGAAAATTAACTATTACTCCCAGAACAACAAAGCAGGGAAACTACTAGCCTCCCAACTCCGTCAACGCCAAATAAAGAATAAATTCCATAAACTAGCACACCACCGGTAAAGTAGTAATCAACCCTCAAGAAATAGCAGATACATTTGCACAATACTATGAGTCACTATACAATCTAAAAGAGGAAAGCAATACTCCCCAACCTAACCTAGAAAATATAGCAAAATTCCTAGATAATCTAAAACTACCCAAAATTGATCCTATAGATTTAGAACAATTGAATATACCAATATCACCTGAAGAAACCCTTAAAGTAATTAATGAATTGCCCAAAAACAAAACACCAGGAGCTGACGGCCTATCAGCGGAATATTACATAGCCTTTAAAGAAACTCTAGTTCCATATCTAACTAACATGTTTAACCATCTAGCTAACTCTGAATCTTTTCCCAAAGAACTATTAGAAGCAATAATAATAACAATTCCGAAACAAGGCAAAGACCCCTCATCCCCTCTTAATTATAGACCAATTTCATTATTAAATTCTGACCTAAAAATGTATGCAAAAATCCTGGCCAACAGATTGATAAACATAACCCCCTACCTAATAGGACCAGACCAAGTAGGCTTTACTAAGGGGAGACAAGCACCAGACAGCACTAGAAGAATCCTTAACTTAATTGACCAAATTCACACTGACCAAACTCCCTCTGTACTTTTAGCATTAGATGCTGAAAAAGCATTTGATAGAATGCATTGGGCCTACATCTCCAAAACTCTAGCCAAATTTGGATTTCATGGATTTATCCATTCGGCAATTATGGCGCTATACTCTCAACCTACGGCCAAAGTATTCACATCAGGTGTAATCTCTAAAACTTTCTCCCTTACTAACGGAACCAGACAAGGTTGTCCATTATCCCCATTAATTTTCTCACTAGCAATCGAACCACTTGCGGAATATATAAGATCAACCCCCGACATCAAAGGTATAACTATAGGACAATATGAACATAAAGTAGGGCTATTCGCAGACGATATTATACTCACATTATCTAACCCTACTTTTTCCCTGCCAGAAGCTCACAAATTATTAGAAAGATTTGGTGAGGTGTCGTATTACAAAATAAATCAAAACAAATGTTACGCTCTCCCTATGAACATTCCTATGATGCTAATTAATACTTTACGCAAAGAAAATAACTTCAACTGGGACAACTCCAAAATAAGCTATCTGGGAATACAACTCTCCTACCCACCAACCAAAATATACAAAGTTAATTTTCCCAGCCTTTTAGAAGTAGTCAACAAAGACCTACAAAATATACAAAAAACACAACTTTCCTGGGTAGGGAAAATAGCCGCATTTAAAATGCAAACCCTCCCTAAAATATTATACTATTTTAGATGCTTACTTATCCCAATCCCTGCCAAATTTTTCACGCAACTGAATACAAAACTTAAACATTGCATATGGAATGGGAAAAAACCAAGAGTGGCATTCTCCATTTTAACTACCAGAAAATCTTTAGGAGGAATGAACCTACCTGACATCAAAAACTACTACTATGCAACCCTATTAGATCAGATGAGATACTGGTTCAACAATAGGGAAGATAAAATATGGCTAAACATAGAAAAACTGAAAAAAGAAAAAAGCTTACGCTATATTTCCAAAGATTAACATTCCCAATTTTCTTAGCATCAGAGCCACATTATTAGCTTGGAAACATATACTTTCAAAAACGAAAAACATCCAAAATAAAATAAAATTGATGATACCGACAAGTGCACTCAACTATTGTAGAATACGTCTAATTGTAGATGAATGGGTTAAGGAAGGTTTTCACCTTTACGGAAATCTACCCTTGAAATACAAAGAGATCACTCTAACCAAACTGAGGAAACATACCAGACTAAAAGAGTTCTATCCGACTGACCCTGTAGAAATCCCCTTAATTATATGGCAATTTTTCACCCACCAAAATCAACAAACGATAAAAGGAATTTCTCTTTTTTACGACATACTATCTACCCACCCATTTGACAATAAAAACGCACACATGATTAAGTGGGGGAGATTTAGAACAAGAATTTACCTGGGACCAATGGAAAAAAGCAATCCATATAGCTAGCAAGTCATCAGCATGTATTGAACACTGGGACAACGCACAAAAAATAATAAATAGATGGTACCTGACCACATATAAATTAGCAAAATATATCCCTCAAAGTCTAATGAGTGTTGGAGATGCAACAATCAGATAGGAAACCTTTTACACATATTATGGAGCTGTAAAAATCTACATAGCTTCTGGAATTCAATTACTTCCTTTATAGCAGATCTTACAGGCATCCTAAATAAACTAAACCCGGCCACAGCTTTACTAGGTATCAATTTGGATATCTATCCTAAAGAATATAGAACAATTGTATTCCACACACTAGTTGCAGCAAGACTCACTATAACCAGCCTGTGGAAATCAAAGGACGCACCCAACTTATCGACAGTTATAGCTAGAATCAATATACAGGCCCAATACGAATTAATGCTGGCTTATAAAAACTATTCCATTACTACATTCAGAAAGAAATGGTTAGCTTGGATCACCCATCCCAGAGCATCCAAATACTTAAATGAGTGTAATATTTAATCTATTGTCAAGTTTGAAATACGTCAAAGTCAGATATATACTTACCCCAGTTGTAATGTATTATCCTGGACCTACTTTATTGATCTGTGTAGCAAGTTTTGTTAAGTTCATTTAATTTCTGTATGTATGTGTACGTGTATATATATATATGTTTATGTATATATATGTGTATACATTTTCTGTTTCTTTATGATTTTCTATATACAAATAGTTAACTCAATTGGAGGCCTAGCCATGCCTACAGATTGAACCCGATAGGGGTGGGCTGGTACAGGCTACCAAGTACTGTATTGTTATAAGAACAATCTTATGAACCAAGGTAACTCGTTCTGTTACTAAGGATTAATGTGACAATTTTAATCTGTACTGTTAAGTAAATACTTTCAATAAAAATCTATTGATAAAAAAAGACACTTGGAAGTTGAGAACCTGATAGAAAATTCCCCAAATTCATGTTCACATCCTACTATAGAGAACAAGAATTATAGGTAATTTTGGTGGGAGTGTAGCTGGCCAGCTAGAACCTGTCCTAGGTCGCTAATATAACCTACATGTATATATAGTAAACCTCCTAAGAACCTAAATGTAGTGCACATGGTACAAGGTACAAGATTCTCTAGTTTTGTGGACGTCTCTACTTGAGAACATCCTCAAGTAGCTTAGAGCCTCGTCCTCATCATTTGATCCTTGCATTGCGCAACTGGTGAAGGACGCTGCAGAGACATTGGCCTCCTTAATTCCTGAAATTGTAAATACTTCTTTCTCCACCGGAACAGTGCCGGGTATTCTGAAGCGGGCTGTGATTATCCCCCTGCTGAAGAAAGCTAACCTGGCACGCTCCGTGTTGAGCAATAATCGTCCTATTTCAACTCTACCATTTCTCGCAAAAATTATGGAACGAGCCGCAGTGTGGCAAATTCAGCCCCATCTTGAGTCCAATTCCATTTTGGATGATTTCCAATCTGGATTCCGACCAGGAAAAGGTCCTGAAACTGCCTTGACCAAAGTCCAGGACGATCTCCTCTGGGCCCTGGACAGAAATGAGGCTTCGGCCTTGGTAATGCTGGATCTGTCGGCAGCATTTGACACCATCGATCATTCTAGACTACTTGATCATTTAGGGACTGTGGCAAGCATTGATGGTACAGCATTGGCATGGATGACCTCATTCCTGCTGGACAGGGTTTAGAGAGTAAGGCTGGGACTGCACTCCTCTTCTGATAGTCCCCTGTCCTGTGGAGTCCCTCAAGGATCGGCCTTATCGCCGCTCCTGTTTAACATTTACGTGAGGCTTCTGCTGTATATCATTCGCCGTCACAACCTATCTTTTCATGTCTATGCTGACGACACCCAGCTCTACATTCCTCTGCCCAAGGATGGGGGGGCACAGATAACTCTGGCCACCTGCCTGGAGGAAATTCAAGCCTGGATGGGGGCCAATTATCTTATGCTTAATGGCTCCAAAACTGAGTGCATGGTCTTATGCAATCAGTCATGGGCGGGCGGTTTCCCTACTTGGCCAGACTCGTTTTCATCGGTCCCAGTACCAGTTACCAAGGTCAGGGATTTGGGTATCATCTTGGACGATAGATTAACGCTACGATCACAGGTAAACCAGGTGGTGAGTTCTTGTCACATCCACTTGAAACTCCTGAGGTCGACTTTTCGCTTCATTGAAGAATCGCACAAGATCTCTATGGTTAATGCCATTATTGGAAGTCGATTAGATTACTGTAACGCTTTGTACCTGGGTTTACCTAATAACATCATGCACAAACTACAGCTTATTCAGAACGCCACTGCAAGGCTACTCATGGGTGTTGGTCGTCGTGACCACATCACGCCATCACTGAGAGCCCTGCATTGGCTACCCGTGAAGGAACGGGTTCTGTTTAAGACTGGTTGCATGGTGCATAGGGCTACCCATGGCAAGGGGCCAGTGTACCTTCAGGATAAATTCACCAAATATGTGCCTAACCATACTTTAAGGTCGGCTAATTCGGAAACTTTGGTGATCCCTAAATTTCAAAAGAAAAAATGCGGAGGGAGGACGAGTGCGGTTCAGGGAGCACTGTTTTGGAACTCCATGCCTGTAAAATTAAGGCTTGAGAATTATCTTTTTAAGTTCAGGAAGCTTCTAAAAACTGAGCTTTTTAGTCAAGCCTATGGAATCACATAGGTTTATAGTTCTTTGATCTGCTAACCATTTTAAAAGTTGATCTGTTTCCGCTGCCTGTGCGTTTTTTTGGTTATTGCTGTATTGTTGTTCTCGGCGCATTGAGGCGTACGGGTAACTGACTGCATTTTGTACCATTTTGTACTTTTAAGAATTTTAATAAATAAATAAATAAATAATATGTGAGAGACAAAGGCAGAGTTATTCACTGTGATTTTATGCTTGGATGTCATATAATAATTGTATGTTGTGTTCACAGAAGCAAAAGAAAAAATATGCCTTTAAGAATGATTTACTTATATGACAGAAGAGGTAAGCAATAACACAGTAGAATTCATACCAGAAAGCATAGAGTTAGGCTTTTGTGACTCATCAGGAGTCTTGGCCCAATCACAGCTAATCTCACATTGAGCAGAGTCTTGACCTATCGAGGCCACCTTTGTATCCACTCTGTCTGGGAGGTTCCTTAGCACATGTGCTTCAAATTCATTCCACAAGGAGAGAGCAGAGCAGAACAGACACAAGGCCAGAGTTCTGTTTTATGGAAGCTAAAGGGGCCAAAATATTTATGTCATACAGTTATAGAAATGTTCCTATTGTAAATAGTGTGGTTAGAACTGTATACTGATCTAGTTGTGTGTTCACTTGTAGTTCCACCATACCCCCCGAACAAACTCAAACCAAACAAACAAACTTAATTCAAACCAAACCTAATTCAAGAGCCAACTCACCTAACTGAACTAAAGCAACCTTGCAAACCACAGAGTTATACCTTTCAGAGAAATAAGAGAATGCTTTAATAACTTACAGAGAGAGAGAGTAAATACTGAAGAAATAAATATATTCACCATCTTATGTTAAATGACAAGATTGAATATTTAAACAACCATTTTCTGTTATACTTTATTCAACACGTGTTTTGTACATGGACTGTCTGCTGCAAGCAGCAGTGTTATATGAAGAAAATAAAAAAGTTATTTTAAGCATTTGGTGTGCTCTTTAAACCTACTGCTTCCGTAAAACGGCGCTAGAGGAATTTCAGAGTAATAGACAGTCTTGTTGGACTGAAAAGTCAGAGATATCACAATTCTTCTAATGCCACAGCGCATGAGGCACTTCATAGTGCTGTGCCTGCCACAATAAGGGATGAGCTTTATGTTTGGGTCGTGAACATGAGTCTGACTCGAACATTGGCTGTTTGACCGTTCGGCGAATAGCAAACAATTTGGGGTGTTCGCAGCAAATTCGAAAGCTGCGGAACATCCTTTAAAAGTTTATGGGAGAAATAAAAAATGCAAATTTTAAAGGTTAATATGCAAGTGTTTGTCATAAAAAGTGTATGGGGATGTGGGTCCTGCCCCAGGGGACATGTATCAATGCAAAAAAAAAGTTTTAAAAATGTCTGTTTTTTGTGAGAAGTGATTTTAATAATGCTTAAAGTGAAACAATAAAAATAAAATATTCCTTTCAATTTTGTACCTGGGGGTGTCTATAGTATGCCTGTAAAGTGGCACAGTTTTCCCTTGCTTAGAACAGTACCACAGCAAAAAGACATTTCTAAAGAAAAAAAGTAATTTAAAACTGATTGCGGCTGTAATGAATTGTCGGGTCCTGCCAATATAGATAAAAAAAGAAAACGGCATTGCCCCCCCCCCCCAGTCCATTACCAGGCCCTTTGGGTCTGGTATGAATATAAGGAGAACCCCAAACCGATTTTTTTTAAATTGCGTGGGGTTCCTCCCAAAATCCATACCCTTCAGTTCTGGATATTAAGGGGAACCCAGTGGGAAAAAGTTTAAAAATGGTGTAGGGGGCGTGGCCTAGTGCATGGAGCTTCCATCACCGCCTGCACAGCACTCAAAACACCCAGATGGGTAAGGGAAGCCTAGGGATCACATAGGGAGATCTGGGCTGGTTTGTAACCCCAGCACCTGCGGCCTTCCTGAGCCAGGAAAATTCCAAGTTGGCAGCAGCGACTCTGCCCCCGGCCCACTCTGAACCAGCAGATGCCTCACAGATACATTCCAGAGGCCACTCGGCCTCCCTCACTAACCTTAACCTTGATCCCCACCACCTCTCACAGACATCCCTGTGCTCTGGGGATGGGTGGAATATGGAGTTGCAGATGCTTTACGCTCTTAATTACCTCCCTCTGTTGAACCAGCTTCGGAAGGAATTGGATGCCTGGAATTCCTTTCCATTGCCCTGGTTTGGTCGCATCAATACATTGAAAATGGACACCCTTCCTAAACTACTTTATTTGTTCCAGACTGTACCTATCTCCATCCCTAAACATTTTTTTACCTCCCTGTGGTTAATGTCCATATGTTTAATTTGGCACCAAGGCATGTCCCGCATCCATCACACACTGCTCACATACCCCAAAATCCAGGGTGGGGTGGGCCTCCCCAATTTTGAGCTATACCACAGAGCGGCACTCTTATCTAGGATTCTGGAGTGGTTTCCTTGCCCCTTCCCCAAAGCATCCATCATGGTGGAACAGGACCTGTCCACCCTTGACCTACAGTCCCTACTCTGGGGCAGTGGGCGACACCTACATTTACTCTCCGACACCTTCCCATTGACAATCACTGCCCTCCATCGATGGTACAAAAAAGGAATGCTCTTGTTGCTGTCTAAGGACCCCTCACCTTTCACATCTTTGTTTGACCACCCTACCCTGCCACACGGCATTGCTTCCAGTGCGGTGGGAACCTACTCCCGCCCCTCATGGCCTATTGCGAGCTCATTTGTGGACCCCACTTCAGGCGCCCCTGTAGTGCCCAGTGACCAGAGCAACTGGCTCACAGCCCTTCGCATATCCTCTTTCTGTTCTGACCTCTTCTCACCATCCCAAATTCACAAATCCCTAACGGGATAGAAACAGCTGTGCTCTTTCTCAGAAACACCTAGACATCTGATCTCTACCATATACACACTACTACATGCACTGATCCATGATCAACCCCACTCTTACACCAGGAAGTGGTCCACGGATCTGGGAACGGAACTCCACCCGGTAGATTGGCAAAAGTCGTTACACTTTACATACAAATCATCCATATCCTGGTATTCCCAAGAAAAAAATGTCAAACGCCTCTCCCGGTAGTACAGGGACTCTCACTCTCTTCATAAAATCTTTCTGTCCGTGCCTCCCTCGTGTTGGAGATACGGCTCAGCAGATGCCAGCTACCTCCATATATGGTGGGACTGTCAGTTAGACATGTGCAATTTTTTTTCGTTACGAATACGTTTTCCGTCATTATTCGTTATTTTCGTTGATTCGTTAACCTACGAATAAACGAATGGTTTAGCGCAAATAATAACGATTAGCGATATTTCCAAAAATAACGAATATGGAAAACTACGAAGATACAAAACTACTAAATGTAAAAGAACAACACAACGAAAGAAAAAAGAAACGAAAACATAGAAATAACGAAAACACCGAACACAAAAAAAAAAAATCATAATTACGAAAAATAAACAAAAATGCAAACTTACTAATATTCGAAGAACGAAAACAAAACAACCGAAATGCCGAACAAAGAAAAAAAAACGAAAAGCAAAACTAATGAAAAATAAATTACGAATCTTCGGAAAACGTAAATGAGATAATGTAAATTCACTTTCATTAGTACTGTGACCAATAGCCACTCAGCGCTGTCCCTTCCCCTGAAGAGGTTTGTTCCTTCCCCCAATGAGCTTCTTTCTTATTACCTAGTGGCTCCTTGACCTTGTGTCTTTATCTGTGTTAGTCAATCGCAGTAAATTACGATGTTTTACAAAATTACGACGAGTAGTGTGTCGAATAAACGTAAAATGTATTTTAACAGAATTACGAATGCAATAAAATCTACAAAAGAACGTTGTTACAATCAAATGAAATTAGACACGAAAATACGAATGATCATAAAGCAACGAAGATTTATTTCTTACGAAAATACAAACGCGGCATGATGGAAAATATAATGTAAATAGGAATATCAAAACAAAGAAAAATAAACCAACGTAAAAACGAATGAACGAATAAATTCATTGTAAAAATACGAACGAGGCAGAATACAACATTTAACGAAAATACTAATCTCGAATCAACGAAAAATAAACTCACTTAAAAAAAACGGAAACGGAAAAAAAAGTGTTACGAAAATACTAAAGAGTACGAATACGATAACTAACGTCTTACGAAATTACGACTCGTTACGAATCACGATAAACGAACAGAAACGAAACAGAAATAAACGAAAATTTTTGTTGTCTACTGTCAGTCCATTTAGCCCCTTTGGTCTCAGATTCTTGCCATATACAGCAGTCTATACGATCAGCCTCTGATGCGCTCCCCAGAGATAGCTTTACTATCTATGCTCCCTGGTTCCATAGCCTCTCATACCTTACTGCGCCCCTTTTTGTCGGCCGCCAGGCAGCTTATCCCCCAATTCTGGAAAACTACTACTACCCCTCTTCTGTCCTTGTGGGTCTCCGTGGTCAATGACATCATGCGCATGGAGGAAATGATAGCCCTTGATAATGACACGATTCGACAAATTTAAGACCCGATGGCTCCTATGGATCGACTACTCTGCCTCGGACTCCCTGAAAAATGTATAAGCACATCAGGCTTAAAGCGGAGGTTCACCCTAAATATAATATCTCCCATGCGATCCAGCATACTGGCGTCAGCGCCAGTATGCTGGTTTTTTTTTTTTTTAATAGCACACTTACTGTATTATTGTAGAATTCCTTTTCTGTCCCCCGCGGTGGACGGCTGTAGTATAGCGCGTCACATCTTCCTAAAATACCCGATATGGACTCGGGTAATCTCGGCGAAAATGCGGCGCCTGCGCACAGACCTAGGAGCTGACTGCGCAGGCGCCGTATTTCTCCGAGTCCTATTTCGGAGGGCGTGACGCGCCATAGCCGTAGGACTCGGAGAAATACGGCGCCTGCGCAGTCAGCTCCTAGGTCTGTGCGCAGGCGCCGCATTTTCGCCGAGATTACCCGAGTGCATATCGGGTATTTTAGGAAGATGTGACGCGCTATACTGGCGCCGTCCACCACGGGGGACAGAAAAGGAATTCTACAATAATACAGTAAGTGTGCTATTAAAAAAAAAAAAAAACAGCATACTGGCGCTGACGCCAGTATGCTGGATCGCATGGGAGATATTATGTTTAGGGTGAAATACCGCTTTAACCCAGACATATACCCTGTATTTTCTCACCTTACAGTCAAGGGTCGTCCTAGACAGTTTTATTGGCTCTCACTGCTTTATTGTATAGAGTCTCACCGTCTGCTCCAGGAAGGTGACGGTGTGTTAAGGTTTCCGTTAGAAAGGCGTCCTACAGTGTATAGGAAGTGTGAATTCAATTGTACTATGCTATGTCATTACCATCTGACCGATGTTTGTATTACTTTATTCTGTTGAAATGCAATAAAAATATATTTGACTCAAAAAAATGGTGTAGGGTTCCCCCCCAAAATCCATACCAGACCCTTATTCAAGAACTCAACCTGGCAGGCCGCAGGAAAAGAGGGGGGACACAAGAGCGCCTCCCCTCCTGGACCATCCCAGGCCACATGTCCTCAAAATGGGGATTTGCTTTAGAGTCACCCCAAAGCACCTTGTCCCCATGTTGACAAGGGCCTCATCCCCACAACCCAGGCATGATATTTTAAAGGAATATTTCATTTTTATTTTTTCAAATTACTACTTACTTTTTCAAATTCAAATAAATTCAAATAAAAAAAAAAATTTGCATTGATACATGTCCCCTGGGTCAGAACATGGGTCCCCAAACACTTTTTATGACAATACCATGCATATATGATAGTGTCCCATAGACTTTAACAGGGTTCCGCGGTTTTCAAATTTGCCGCCAACACTGTATATTGTTTGTTGTTCGCTGAACGTCCCAACAACCAAAGTTCGGCCCGAACTTATGCTCAGGCTGAATCGTTCGCCCATCCCTAGTGAACAGAACTGGGTGAAATACTCCAGGTGCGGCTGAACCAGAGTTTTATAAAGTGGCAGAATAATCGTTTTAAATCTCTGGAATAAATTCCCTTTTTAATGTATGCTAAAATTATGTTGGCTTTGGTAGCCGCAGCTTGGCATTGCATGCAGTCTGTCATCTACTAGGACCCCTAGGTGCTTCTCCATCCTGGAAGGCCCTAGGGGTTCTTCCCCAAATTAGTAACTGTCATTTATATTTTTACCCCCTAAATGCATTACCTTACATTTTTCAATGTTAAACTTCATTTGCCATACTGTAGCCCACTCCATTAATTTTTTTAGGTCCTCTTTTAAGTATTCTATATCCTGCTGTGTTGTTATTGCCCTGCATATTTATGTGTCATCAGCAAACACTGAGATTGAGCTATTTATCCCACCCTCTATATATTTTTATAAATAAATTAAACACAATTGGTCCCAGGACAGAGCCCTGGGGTACCCCCTAACCATTCTAGACCATTCTGAGAACAAGTTACTTATCACAACTGTTTGGACACAACCCCATCAATCCAAGAACAAACCAACAGACCTCGGCTTGTAGATTTTCTTTTTTTTTTTTTTAAAGTGTATTTTGTGCGTGAACTCGAGAGAGAGGAGCCGGACTGCAGGAGTTGGGAGTAGGCAGACCCTTCCCCCGGAGGCAATTGCCATCCTTCTCCATGCCCCCGGTGGCAATGGCAGGTGTGAGGGGGGGCCTCCCACTCACCCCGCCCTACCTGCTCCACTTGGGAGCCCAACTGGGGCCCAACAGGACCCCATCGGGGCAGAGGGACTCCCCCTATGAGGGAGTGAGGGGGCCCGACCCACCAAGCCAGCCCCGTAGGTCCTTTGCCTCTCTTTAGGAGACCGCATGGCCAAAGTGCGTGCGTATTAAACCAATTTTGTGTGCGTGCAAGTGTGGTGGTTTTTTTTGTGGGGGGGGGGTGGGCGTACTAAGCACAGGCGTACCTTGCATAGCACACCCACCGGGAGCCGGGCTGAGACCACCAAACTCAATTCACATGTAGCCGAGACCGGGATCCGAACCCTTGGCTGCAGAGGTGAACGGCTTGTCAGCGCAGTGCCAATCACGTTGAGCCACCACAGCTTTGTAGATTTTCTTGATATGGTCCCTTATCACCCCCTCAAAAAATTTACAAACTACAGGCAAAAGAAAGGCAGGCCTATAGTTCCCAGGAATAGATCTCTGCCCTTTTTTGAATATTGGTACCATGTGGGCCTTTCGCCAATCAGCTCGTAAAAATCCTGTCAGGCTATAACTTGACTGAGTTCTTTAAGGACTCTCGGGTGTAAGCCATCTGATCCTGGGGATTTATTTATGTTAAATTTCTCTAATCCTTTCCAGACTCTGGCCTTTGTTGGCCACAGGGTAGATCCTGTGACATATTATCTCTTCTTTTCCTGTGTGAAGACCGAGGAGAAGAAACCATTTCGTACATAGCTGCCTTCTCCTTGTCATCTATGAGAAAAAGACAAGCAACAGACACCTCTTAGTAAAACTGATCAAAATTAAATAGCAAAGATGCATTAAAAAACTCACATTTAGGTATGTGTAATCAGGCACAGGGAAGTCCAGTACAGTGTGCTCTGTCTGTCCATGTAGCCGGCGTCCTGTTCACCTCACTGGGCTCTACATCTGTGATTATCCGGTTTCGCTCCAGGCCTCACTTTGGTTCCTGCCGAATCCCAGAAGTCTCCTGTGAACAGGACGCTGGCTACATGGACAGACAGAGCACACCATCGTGCTGACTGCAGAGACAAAGCATGACTGTACTGGACTTCCCTGTGCCTGATTACACATACCTAAATGTGAGTTTTTTAATGCATCTTTGCTATTAAATTTTGAATAGTTTTACTAAGAGGCACCTTTTTCTCTTCCATATTTGGAGGGGCTTCAACTCCCTTCACAAGGCTGCCCTATCAACAAAGACTATATAACTCACACAGAGCTGATCCAGCTCAAAGGACTATTATATGAACTATACATTGCATATCATTATACTGTCACCTGTGCCACTACCCATTGTGTTTTCCTTGTCATCTATAACCATCTTCCCTTCCCTGTCCTTATTCGGGCCTATGTGTTCTGTCCTCACTTTTTTTCTGTTAATATATATTTAAAAAAAAAAAAAATCTTAGGATTATATTTACTCTCCACTATTTGTATTTCATAATCTTATTTAGCCACCCTGATTGCCTTCTTACACCTCACATTGCATACCTTGTATTGTTGGAATGCTAACACTGATCCCTCCACTTTGTCGTTTTTAACGCCCATTTTTTTGCCCTTCATAAGACATTTTACGTTTTTGTTCCATCACCCAGGTTTACCCTTGTTCTTCTATTTTTATTACCCCTTGGAATGCACTTGGTAAAACAGTTATTTAATATATTTCTAAAGCATTCCCATTTTTCCTCCATGTTCAATGTTTTGAGAATTTGGTCCCACTTAATATCCTGCAACATTGAGCGCGGTTTAGGAAAGTTGGCTTTTTTTAAATGTTGTGTTTTGTACTGCCCTTGTGCCTACCTTTTTCTATGATTTATGCAGAATGTAATCATTTTGTTGTCGCTAGTTCCCATATTGTTACATATTTCCACATCTGTAGTAAGATCAGTATCATTTGTAATTAACAGATCTAGCAATGCGTTACTTCTGGTCTGAGAATCCACCAATTGGGACATGAAGTTGTCCTGTATAACATTTAAAGCGGAGGTTCACTCTAAATCTTAAATATTGCTTAATCGGACTATCTGAATGTGTATATAAACTGATCTCTATCCAAACTTTGCAATATCATTCCAGTACCTTAAATCTGGAGTCTGAAGCTGGCACTTCCTGGTTCTCCTCACGCGGGAGGGGGTGTGTTGCTTCATCTCCCTGTGCCCCAGTGCTTCCTGGGACTATTTATCAATGTCTCCTGGGAGCAGAGCGTCACGCTTTCCAGGAGACGATTCCGAAGGCATAAAGAGCAAATATCGGGTGATTTTATTCGTCACGTGATCCTATGTCTAAGGCCGCGTACAGACGAGGAGACATGTCCGCTGAAACATGTCCGATGGATCGTTTCCAGCGGACATGTCTCCTCTGATTTTGGTCCGATGGCGTGTACACACCATCGGACGAAAATCCCCTCGGACTGAGGACGCGGTGACGTGGCGGTGACGTTGACGCCACCACGTCACCACTCCACTCCCTGTGCCCCAGTGCTTCCTGGGACTATTTATCAATGTCTCCTGGGAGCAGAGCATCACGCTTTCCAGGAGACGATTCCGAAGGCATAAAGAGCAAATATCGGGTGATTTTATTCGTCACGTGATCCGCATTCACCGCTTCCTGGAAGCATTTGCTTGTGGGCTTCACGATGCCCACAAGCAAAATGTAAACGGCCAGAAGAAAATTTTATAAAGTAACATTTCATTGCAAGGGAGATTGCGGGGCAGTAGCGACATTAAATATGTGAGTACTATTTTTAATACATTACAAGAATTTAATCAAGCAAAAAAAAATACGTCAGGACCGCGGAATCCCCGCTTTAAGAAAAGGTGGGCCTTTAAAGAGTGTGCAGTTTCGTCCGCCCAGTCAATGTCAGGATAGTTGAAGTCCCATTATGATGACATTTCCCTGTTTAGATGCTATTTCTAAGGCCGCGTACAGACGAGGAGACATGTCCGCTGAAACATGTCCGATGGATCGTTTCCAGCGGACATGTCTCCTCGGATTTTGGTCCGATGGCGTGTACACACCATCGGACGAAAATCCCCTCGGACTGAGGACGCGGTGACGTGGCGGTGACGTTGACGCCACCACGTCACCACTCCAGGAAGTAAAATACTTCCACGCATGTGTCGAATCCATTCGACGCATGCGGGAGATTTATGTCCGACGGACAGGTTTTTCCAGCGGACAAATTTCAAAGCATGCTTTGAAATTTGTCCGCTGGAAAAACCTGTCCGCTAGGTCGTACACACGATCGGATATGTCCGCTGAAACTGGTCGGCGGACCAGTTTCAGCAGACATGTTCGATCATGTGTACGCGGCCTCACTGTGAAAAAAGTTAAATTTCCACCTCTTCACTCAAGTTAGGGGGCCTGTAACATACCCCCACTAGTAATTTCCCACTCCTTCCACCTTTTGGCGTTCCACCCAAACCGACTCTATCTCCCCCTTGCACCATCACTGATGTCATTCCGTTATTCTGTCATTCCTAAAATATATACATCCCCTCTGCTACCCTCCCTAACTCTCTGAAACAAGGAATACCCCTGAATATTTGCCAGCCAGTCATGTGAGCTGTCAAACCAAGTTTCTATTATCCCTGTAACAGGATGACACGTGACGCCCAGAGACTTTTGAGGGATGGGGGATACTCCTGTGCCAGCGGCCCTATGGACTCTTGGGTCTAAGTTCACCCTGTGCCCCTTTTGGGTATAGGGTGGCTAATAAATCATAAATCGTGTATTACATGAGATGGGACATTAATAATAATTCATGTTTGCAGGATGTCTTGAGATATCACAAGTTTATGGCTATTCAATGTGGGGACACATGCTTTTGAAAGGTGTTAATTGCATCTACTCCTAAACATTTCATTGTCCATTGTGTAGGCTGTAGAGGTGTTAATTCAGGTCTGCTCCTAGACCTTTCTATTGTGTGATAACACTGTTTAAAGCCTTTTTGATTATAAGGTGAAAAACACCCTTCTGACGGAGACAGACGTCTGTCTAAAGATGTGGATTGAAGGGCAACTCATTGTTCCTGTGATTAACTTTGATATGTTGTACTGGATATATAAGCAAGCTAAGAAACCATGAAATCATTCATTCATTTTGAAACCAGAGAACAGAGCTGAGTCTCGTTATTCTGGGAAATGGAATGGATCGTGTCTGCTGGTTTGTTGGTGTGTCGGATAAGTTGTCTCGGGTAGATGGAATGTCGTAAGCGGTGGTGACCGTTACAATCCCCATCCTCCTCATGTAATAGCAGCTCCATTTCCTCCATTTTACTGACTAGGCTCCTGCCATTTGTGATCATTCCCCTGAGTTTACTATTGGTGCATATTTTATTTTCCATATGATTTCTCAGGCTCTGTTTTTGATTAGGCAACTCATTAACCTGAGAATTAAATGTTATGGATATGATATGATCTGACTCTTACCCCCACCCTCAGACCTATACTCCATCTTTGAGACTTCCTTCATTTTCTCTTCTAGTCCTTTCAAGTCTCTGCCCTCTTCTCGTTCCCTTTTTGTTAGCACCACAAATCATCTTATGTAATTGTAATTGATACATTCCTAAATTGGAACATTTGTATGTCTGATCCCACAGCCAAATCTGAGGGCTTGTACATATGTTTGTATACCTTTCACTAATCCTGTACTTATTGTATGTCCTTTCTTCAAATCTTGGACTTTAGTTGTGGTCACAATACCTCTTTGTTCTTTTTACAATGTTACATCCAATGTTGTTACTTCTGAAAAATGGAAATTCAATGAACAATATTGAACAAGGATAAAAAAAATGGGGGGAATGTAGAAAATTGTACCAATTTTATTATTAACAAGCTGACCTAATCAACTGCAAATCCTTCTAAGCTCTTCAGTCTTCATCTTCAGTCGCATCATGGCTTTCTGTACATCTTTATTCCTCAGGCTATAGATCAAGGGGTTCAACATCGGCGTGATCACTGTGTAAAATACTGACACCTTTTTGTCTGTGTCTTCTGTGACTAAATGTTCAGGTTTACCATACATAAATATGGCCGACCCATAGAAAATGACCACCACCACAAGGTGGGAAATACATGTGGAAAATGCTTTGCTTTTCCCCAAACGAAGTGTCATGACTGCAGTTATGATTCTGATGTATGAAAAGAGGATTAGTGAAAGTGGCATTAAAAGGAAGATGGTCGTGCCAACATGTTTTAAGATGTTGACTGTGGAGATGTCACTGCAAGAGAGCCGAAGCAACAGAGGGAGCTCACAGATATAGTGGTTGATAATTTTATGGCCACAGAACTTTAGTCTGAATGTTAAATAAGTGTCAATAGATGAAATGATGCAACCACTCAACCATGATATGCTGATCATCCAAAAAGAGGTCATTGCGTTCATGATCATATTGTAATGCAGAGGGATGCAAATAGCCACATATCGGTCATAGGCCATGAATGCCAGAAGCATGCACTCTGTTGATCCCAGGAACAGGGAAAAAAAGAACTGGACAGCACAGCCTGTGAATGAAATACTCTTTTTTGGTGAAAAAAAAAATTACTAACATTTTGGGTACAATGGAGGAAGTGTAGCAGATGTCCAAGAAAGAGAGACTAGACAAGAAGAAATACATGGACGTGTGCAAACGTTTGTCAGTCCTCACAGCCAGAATAATAAGGAGATTTCCAGTCAGTGTGGTCATGTAAACTACCAGGAAAATATGGAACAGCAACATTTGTACGAAAGGATCCATTGAGAGTCCAAGAAGAATGAACTCCATGACAGTGCTTTGATTTTGGGTGTACATATCAATCACTACAAACTGTGATGAAGAAACATTTTTGGATCATATAAAGTCATAATATGTAATAATATACATGCTAATACTACCATTTTTCATTTTATGGTACATAGATAACTCAAGAAAACTTTTACATCCGTTTTATATAAAATATTATGTATGAATGTCATCAACCTATCAAAACTATGGAAAACATTCACCTAAACATACAGACCTTTCTGGTGGTAGAACCAAGTAAATAGGATCTTTGGATAAGAACACTAAATTCGCTTATTTTCGATCACTGTATGCTTTTATTTATATAGCTTATTTTCGATCACTGTATGCTTTTATTTATATATTTTTACTTTCATTACCATAGGCCATGTACTCACAAGTCAAATTTCGTACCTGTACCCCGCATTTCTGTAAGTTGTACTGTTACTTTATCTCTCAATAAACTTTTAATGGAATAAAAAAAAAGAACACTAAATTCAGAATCTCTATAATTTACCACTACCATGTGCTTTACCTTAGTCTCATGGCTACAAAACCCTGCATGGGATTAGTTGAAAGGCATTCTCTACCTGATCTCATGATAATGGTACATCTGATAGGTGACTTTAAAGAAATGGCTAAGGACATTTTATCACTCCTCTACCTTTCCCCTCCATCTCCTCTCCATAAAGGATGATTAGCATGCTGATGGAATCAGTACTCTCCCTCCTGTAAGGTTAATCACAGTGTTATGCCGCGTACACATGATCGGTCAAACTGATGAGAATGGTCTGATGGACTGTTTTCATCGGTCAAAACCGATCGTGTGTGGGTGCCATGGGTTATTTAACCATCGGTTAAAAAAAGCCAACTTGTTTTCAATTTAACTGATGAATTCCTAACCAATAGAACAAAACCGATCGTTAGTAGGCACGGCCATCGGTTAAAAAATCCATGCATGCTCAGAATCAAGTCGACGCATGCTTGGAAGCATTGAGCTTCATTTTTTCAGCACGTCGTTGTGTTTTACGTCACCGCATTCTGACACAATCTTTTTTAACTGATGGTGTGAAGGCACGACTGACCATCAGTCAGCTTCATCGGTTAACCGATGAAAGCGGTCCATCAGACCGTTCTCATCGGATGGACTGATCATGTGTACGCGGCATTAGACTATCAATGTTGTTAGGAGACCAGGAGAAAAAAACAGAAAGCTGTAGACAAGCCACCACTTTTCTAAAAGTCAGTAACAAAGCATATCTTAACACAGAAAAATAAGTATTATATTGTTGGACTCTTTCCTTTTTTTCTTCACCCGGTAATCCATCGATTACTACACTTTCTGTCCTAGATATCCATACTTACTCACTACACTGTATCTATGCAGGAAGCCATGTTTGTCACCAATGCTGCTCCCCTAATTTGAACAACAAATATGTCATTTTTTTGTTTATCTCCATTACATAGAGGGAAGAGAATTGATGGTTTACAGAAAATAGCATGAGACTAAGATAAGATTGTTTGTGCTTTTAACCATTTCCATACCGCGCCTATTCTGGCACTTCTCTTATTCTCTTTAGAGTGAGGCCGCTTACACACAATCAGACATGTCCGATGAAACATGTCTGACAGACCGTTTTCATTGGACCAGGCTGAAGTGGTCTGTTGGTCTGATGTGCGTACACACCATCGGACCAAAATCCCCTCGGACCAGAACGCGGTGACGTAGAACACAATGACGTGATGAAAAAACGAAGTTCAATGCTTCCAAGCATGCGTCGACTTGATTCTGAGCATGCGCGGGATTTTGGTCCGATGATTTCAAGTACTAACCATCTAATCTGTCCGACGGACAGGTTTCCAGCGGACAGGTTTCAAAGCATGTTTTGAATATTTTGTCTGCTGGAAAACGGTACCAGTTTCAGCGGACATGTTCGATCGTGTGTACGTGGCCTAAGAGCAATAATTCTAGCATTAGACCTCCTCTGTAACTCTAAACTGGTAACCTGTAAAAAAATAAAGCGTTGCCTATGGAGATTTTTAAGTACCAAAGTTTGGCACTATTCCATGAGTGTGCGCAGTTTTAAAGCATGACAAGTTAAGTATCTATTTACTCTGCGTAACATTATCTTCCACATTATACAAAAAAATTGGGCTAACTTTACTGTTTTGTTATTTTTTAACTCATGAAAAATTATTGCGCAAATACCATGCAAAATAAAAAGTTGCAATGACTGCCACTTTATTCCCTAGGGTGTCTAATAAAAAAATATATATATAATGTTTGGGGGCTCTGAGTAATTTTCTAGTAAAACAATTATGATTTGTACATGAAGGAGAGAGGTGCCAGAATAGGCGCGGTATGGAAGTGGTTAATATAAAGTCCCACTTCTTGATCTCTTTGTTTTTATAAATTAGTACGTTTTTTAAATAAGCCATTTTCCAAGCTCCATCATGGCACTGTATGATTATTCATAAAATTAAGCAATGAATATTTAAAATTACCTGAAGGCAATTTATTGTGAATGATAAATTATTAGTGACAAATTGTCTTTCAGTCTTTTAAAAATAGATAGAAAATTATACAAAATGCTGTTATGTTTATTTTACATTTAACATGAAATAATAAATAAAAAAATTATGATAATGATAACAATAATAATTCTGTTCATAATTGTTCCTTTTGTCTCTCTGTTATAATAAAAGATGTCATAAGATTGGTGTCTTTCTGCCGATTGCACTATAGTGCAGCAATACATGGAATTAAAAAGGCTTTTATTTTAGTATTCAGCATCTCATGAGTGTGTGTTGCTTTGTTCCCCAAAGTCCTATGTGTCCTTATGGATATGTTTTGCATATTAGAGAACTGATTAACACTTCCTATAAAGTGTATAAACCTTTTCTAAAGTTTATTATTGGCTTTAGAGAAAAAAATATTTTTTTGGGGAAAAAGTATATTAACCACTTAAGCCCCGAACCATTTTGTTGCTAAATGACCTGGTCACTTTTTGCAAATCGGCACTGTGTCGCTTTAACTGACAATTGTGTGGTCGTGCGACGTGGCTCCCAAACGAAATTTATCTCCTTTTTTCCCCACAAATTTTTCATTTGATGTTTTATTTGCTAGATATTCCCTTTTTTCCCGACCTTTTAGTCACTTTTCACGGGAACAATGTGTCCCCATTGGAAGATTTCCTCTCTGATCCTGTCCTGTAAAATTGTGCATTAATCCTAATGCAGCGTACACATGATCGGAAATTCAGACAAGATTTGTGTGACCGTGCATTTGAGCCAACATACCATTAGAAAAAATCCACGGTATTCTT
Organism: Rana kukunoris; assembly: GCA_029574335.1. Classification (NCBI taxonomy): domain Eukaryota; kingdom Metazoa; phylum Chordata; class Amphibia; order Anura; family Ranidae; genus Rana; species Rana kukunoris. The sequence continues at coordinate 35,794,451 of CM056052.1, forward strand.
GTCGTAAATTCCGATCGCGTGTACACTGCATTTCTTTCATTCATGTTGGCACTGGAAATCGTGAGAATTAGAAATCCCTTTATTGGCACACAGACAGCAATAAACACCTCATAGGGATTCTAACCTCTCCCACTTTATCAAGATCTAAAAAAGTTTAGCATTTAGTTATACTATAGGTTCTAAGAGGGCAAGCCTTTGTTAAGATGAGATTGTCACTACCTGAACCTTAACATCCACCTTTTAGGGGCACTTTATATACAAAGTTAAAATGCTATAAATAAGCCTTTAAAAAAAAATATAAAAAATGAAGGAACACTGTCACTATTAAACATTACAAAGAAAATAACAGAATATGTAAAAAGGAAATCAAGGCTGCAAAAATTCAAAACGAAGGACAGATAAGATAAGATATATACTCTAAAAATTTGAATATCATGCAAAAGTTAATTTATTTCACTAATGCAACTTAACCACTTAAGAACTGCCTACTGAACATTTATGTCAGCAGAATGGCATGGCTGGGCACATCAACGTATATATACATTGGTTTCTAGTACCCAGCCGTGGGTGGGAGCCGAAGCTCCGGGACCGGGACCGTGGGACTCGCGGACCCGATTGCCGCTGGAATGCAGCGATCGGTCCCTGGAGCTAAAGAACGGGGAGAACCGTGTGTAAACACGGCTTCCCCGTGCTTCACTGTGGCCGCAGCATCGATCACGTCATCCCTGTTATAGGGGGACGTGATCGATCACGTCACACCTACAGACACACCCCCCTACAGTTGTAAACACAAGCAGGGAACACACAAATCCTACAGCGCCCCCTTGTGGTTAACTCCCATACTGCAACTGTCATTTTCACAGTAAACAATGCAATTTAAATGCATTTTTTGCTGTGAAAATGAAAATTGTCCCAAAAATGTGTCAAAATTGTCCGAAGTGTCCGCCATAATGTCGCAGTCATGAAAAAAAATGCTGATCGCCGCTATTAGTAGTAAAACATTTTTTTTATAAAAATGCAATAAAACTATCCCTTATTTTGTAAACGCTATACATTTTGCGAAAACCAACCGATAAACGCTTATTGTGATTTTTTTTACCAAAAATAGGTAGAAGAAGATGGCTGTGGTGACCCTGGACTTAATGAAGCACAGTGGACCAACACCAGTAGATGACATGGCTCTCCAAATCATCACAGACTGTGGAAACTTCACACTGGACTTCAAACATCTTTCAGTGTGTGCCTCTCCATTCTTCCTCCATACTCCGGCTCCTTGGTTTCCAAATGAGATCATCAGATCACTGAGCAGCAGACCAGGTCTTTTTTTTTATCCCAGATAAGACGCTTCTGATGTTGTTTGTTGTTCTGGCTTGTTGTTGGGTGGCTTGTCAAGAGGAATACAACATTTGAACTCATGTCCAAGATCAGTCCGTGTGTTGTGGCTCTTGATGCACTGACTCCAGCCTCAGTCCACTCCTTGTGAAAGTCCCCAACACTATGAATGGCCTTTTCCTGACAATCCTTTCCAGGCTGCAGTCATCCCTGCTGCTTGTGCACCTTTTTTTCCCCACACTTTTCCCTTCCACATAACTTTATATTAATGTGCTTTGATACAGCACTTTGGAAACAGCCAACTTCTTTTGCAATTACATTTTAAGGATTTCCCTCTTTATGGAGGATGTCAATGATGGTTTTCTGCACAACTGTCAGATCAACAGTCTTTCCCATTATTGTGATTCCTACTGAACCAGACTGAGAGACCATTTAAAGGCTCAGGAATCCTTTGCATCGCTTAATTAGATGATTAGAGTGGGACAGTTTGAGCCTAGTATATTGCACCTTTTCATAATATTCACATTTTCTGAGATTGTGGATTTGGGTTTTTTATTAAATTAAAGCCATAATCATCACAATTATGACAAATTATGGATTGAACTATCTTGCTTTGCATGTAATGAGTTTATCTCATATATTTGTTTCACCTTTTAAGTTGCATTAGTGAAATAAATTAACTTTTGCATGATATGCACATTTTTCGAGTTTCACCTGTAGATGATATACTGTATGTGCATATAGAAAGAAGATTAAGACATACCCTGAAATAGTCTTCAAATACAGTATATTAATAATAAAAAGGTCAGGTCTCAGCAAGTAGGCCCTTAACAAAATAATCTAGAATGGGTGACTGGGGGCAAAGAGAAGGTAAATTTATTAACCACTTAACCCCCGGACCCTATTGCTGCCCAATGACCAGAGCACTTTTTGTGATTCGGCACTGCGTCGTTTTAACTGACAATTGTGCAGTCGTGCAACGTGGCTCCCAAACAAAATTGGCGTCCTTTTTTCCCCACAAATAGAGCTTTCTTTTGGTGGTATTTGATCATCTCTGCGGTTTTTATTTTTTGCGCTATAAACAAAAATAGAGCGAAAATTTAGAAAAAAATGCAATATTTTTTACATGTTGCTATAATAAATATCCCCCAAAAATATATATAAAAAAAAATTTCCTCAGTTTCGGCCGATACGTATTCTTCTACATATTTTTTGTAAAAAATAAAAAATGGCAATTAGCGTTTATTGATAGCGTTTACAAAATAGGGGGTAGTTTTATGGCATTTTTATAAAAAATTTTTTTACTAGTAATGGCAGCGATCAGCGTTTTTTTCAGTACTGCGACATTATGGCGGACACTTCGGACACTTTTGAAACATTTCTGGGACCATTGGCATTTTTATAGCGATCAGTGCTATTAAAATGCATTGAATTACTATAAAAAATGCCATTGGCAGTAAAGGGGTTAACACTAGGGGGCGGGGAAGGGGTTAAGTGTGTTCCTGGGTGTGTTCTAAATGTATGGGGGGGTGGACTCACTAGGGGAAATCACTGATCTTCTGTTCATACATTGTATGAACAGAAGATCAGTGTTTCCCCCCTGACAGGACCGGGCACGCGCGCGGGACTCGGGGGCGAGCGGGGACGCTCCCCCTAGTGGCCGCAAAAGTAGCCGACGTAGAGCTACGGGCTCTCGCCCAGGCATGCCGACTTCCCGCAGTAAAATTACGGCGGGCGGTCGGCATCTAGTTAAATATCTTCTTCAGCTCTGTGTATACAAAGGTGTGTGACTGAGTTCATAATGGGAATGACATTGACACAGCCCCACATGAACAATTTATATGGTTCAGAAATATTTAGTCAGAATAAAGGTGAATAAAGGACCTGGACCTGATGTCATCCACCCACTGGCCCTAAAATAATTGAGCTCTGTCATTTCAAAGCCATTGTTTCTGATATTTAGGGACTCTTTAATAAATGGATTAGTATAAGGCCAGTGCACTGTCTATAGTAAAAAAAGGGGTCAAAGTCATTGCAAAGAAACTAGTAGTTGTAGTAAACTGTTAGTTTGATTTCTATGGTTAGGAAGATACTGGAGAGTTTAATAAAAGACCACATAGACATTTTGTTTTCTAGTGTAGCGCCCTCTACCATAGGTAGGTGTTAGAGGGGAGTTTTTTTAAGATAGCTGCCAGGCAGGTAAACTTAGGCAGGCCTATGCTGCATGCTAGGCCTTTCCAGAGGCTTCGGGATTCTCCAGCCAGATAATAACTTTCTCTGGGTTCTCAAAACAGAACACACGGTCATCTCTCTCAACTCGAAATCAAGCCTGAAAAAGCATGGAATATTTAAGGTGCCTTATCCCTAGTCTCCTTTTTGCCTCCATAAAGCCTTGGTGGCAGCATTGTACCTTGGCAGAAAAGTCAGGAACAATGGCGATTTTTGAATTTCCATTAGCCACCCGCAGTGTCACATCCCTGTCCTTAAAGTTCAAGAACTTTGCAAAGAATGTACGGGGGGAGCCCCCTGGGAAGGAGGCCTGGCAGGCATGCGGTGGGCCCTCTCCACTGCCAGGGTAGGAGAGAAGGCCTCACGGCCATAGGTGTCGATTAGAAGTTGCTCCAGGAAGGTGGTCAGGTCTTTGCCCTCAGTTCCTTCAGGCAGACCGATGAATTGGAGGTTGCACCCCCAGAGCCTATTTTCCATATCATCTTGCTTGTTTGAGATCTGGTTGATTTGAAGTTGCAATCAGACATTGACTGTAGCGGTGGGAGTTTTTGAAAGTTCTGCCGTATAAGGGAGATGTCGACCTTAACCTCTTCAATTTGGGCTGTTAAGGAGGTACGACAGAACATGCTCGCCCCAACAATTTTTCTGTGTCACCTCCTGGTGCGTCTTGCTCACCGCACGTGGCACTGCCATCTTCCCCAGCATTGTCCTTTTCTTGGCGGCGGTACTGATCCAGTTTAGCCAGGGTGTCTTTCTGAGTTTTTGTCAGAGACATGGCAGGTACTTATGCTGGGTCCTTCCTTCACTGTATCAAGTTAATTGGGGTGTCCCTGGGTGTCAGGATTAGTCGGTGAAAGGATTAATGGACAGAGCTCCTCTCTCTTGTGTCCTACTCCATGCCGTGTCAGGCCAAACCCCAGAGTCAGTTCACCTTTTAATTTTTTGTGAAAAAAGTGAACCTAAACTATAGGGCAAATTAGTGTAAACTAAGGGGGGGTTAAAAGGGGTCAAATAGGAACCAATTGTATTAAAAATATATATATATATATATATATATATATATATATTATTTGTCCAACTGACATCATATGTAGATCAAAGTCCACCAAGATAATGTAACAGCAATCATTTCTGAATTTCTGTCTGAACAATGTTTACAAACAGTCAAATAGTACATTTTTGCATAGCAGTGGCTGTTAGACATGTGCACTGCTGTTTGTTTTTGTTTTATCCATTTTTGTTGTTTTTTTTCGGGTCATTTGTTATGATCGAACTTCATTATTGTTAGTAAATTAGAAAATTCAGAAATTAGAAGATTCATAAATTCTAAAATTTGAAAATTCGGAAATGAGAAAATCCAAGCATTCTAAAATTCATAAATTCTAAAATTCTAAAATCCAAAAATAAGAATAAAAAAACAAAACTTCGAAATAACGCAAATTTGAAAATAAGAACAAAATTAAAAAAATCCAAAAATTAAAAAATCTGAAATAATAACTAACTAATTAATAATAACTAACTATTAAATGATAGATATTGGAATGTACTTTCAAATTGGGCTGTTAGTAAATGTAATAAATACCCACCTATTTATCTGAAGTTACCAATTATATGAAGTCATGAATGCCATATCTAAACAAATGAAATGTAATGAATTAATAATAACTGTAGTTTTTTCAAATTTTCATTTTTGGAAAAATATGTTAACCACTTAAGACTTTAGTCAGCTAAAGGACCCGGCCAGGTTTTGCGATTCGGCACTGCGTAACTTTAACAGACAATTGCGCAGTCGTGCGACGTGGCTCCCAAACAAAATTGGCGTCCTATTTTACCACAAATAGAGCTTTCTTTTGGTGGTATTTGATCAACTCTGCGGTTTTTATTTTTTGCGTTTTAAACAAAAATAGAGAGCGACAATTTTGAAAAAAATCAATATTTTTTACTTTTTGCTATAATAATTATCCCTTCAAAAAATATATAAAAAAAAAATTTTCCCTCAGTTTAGGCCGATACGTATTCTTCTACCTATTTTTGGTAAAAAAAATCGCAATAAGCATTTATCGGTTGGTTTGCACAAAATGTATAGGGCCAGATTCAGGAGATGCGCGGCATAAGTCTAAATTTGCGCATGCGTTTCGATACTCCGCATCCCCAAAACGAGATACGCAAGAAATCTACTTTTTTTGTCTAGTGTAATTTCGTTAGACAGGCGCATCCATCCGCGCAAAACTGCGCTAGACACACCATTGATTTGCTATTCAGATATGCTAATGAGGGAGTTACGGGGATCCACAAAAGAACGTTGGTGCAGCGCACGCTACGCGCTGTGCGCAACAGCTGCACGGCCTGTCTAAAATTAGACCATATAAAAGGTGGTCTAAAATTAGACAATTCGTCTACATGTCAGAGAAAGCAACACCGTTAGTGAGGAGCAGAGCAGTCACACGTGTTGCCCAACAATCTGTATGCCAACATGCCAGGGACATCCTCGCTCATAGCTATACTACTGACTTTAGACAAGCAAAGAAGGAGGAGGGCACAGAGGAGGGCACGGGAGAGGATATACCGCACCCGCATAGACCTCTTTGGCATGAGTGATTCTGAGGTGTATCGCATCTTCAGATTCACCCCTCATGCCATCCTGGAATTAACCATAACCTTGCAGGAGGACATCACCAGCCCAACACACCGCTCACATGCAGTGCAGCCACTAGTCAAGGTCATGGCAACACTCCATTTCCTTGCCAGTGGCTCTTTTCAAAGAACAAGTGGAGTGGTGGCTAGGATGTCACAATCCTCCGTGAGCAGATGTGTGCACCAGGTTGTCCCTGCAATCCTCAGACGCATGGCCAACCAAATCATCAAACCCACCACTGAGGACCTGCGGCTGAAGGCAATGACAGGTTTCTACAGAATTACCAGATTCCCACGCACTGTGGGGGCCATTGATTGCACACATGTGGCACTCCAGCCCCCCCCATGAGACAGAGCACATATACCTCAATCGGAAGCATTGGCATTCCATCAACGTACAGGTGATAGTCGATGCCCAAGGCCTCATATGGCACGTCCGTGCCAAACACCCCGGATCCAGCCATGACAGCTACATATACAATCAGAGCCCCATCCCAATGGAATTCGAACAGAACGTGTATGGGGACACCTGGCTGGTTGGTGAGTGACATGGGTGGCAGGCATGACGGTCCCCCCCATGATGCACACATCACAAGGGGCACATGCATGACTAACATCCTCCTGTGCATTTCCTTACAGGTGACTCTGCATATGCACTGGGACCCCATCTCATGACTCCTATCCGGAAACCCCAGGAGAGGAAAGATACAATGAAGCCCACGCCCAAACCAGTGCAGTGGTGGAGCGCACCTTTGGCCTCCTGAAGTCACGTTTCCGATGCCTGAATAAGTCTGGGGGGACCCTGTTGTATTCCCCCAACTTTGTGTGCCAAATCATCGGTGCATGTTGTATTCTGCACAACTTTGCAGTGAGAAAGGGCCTGCAAATTGACCTACGTGATGACCTGACCCCTGAACCAGACAATCCCCCCCTAACCGAGGTTACCCCGTCTTCTGAGGGAAGAGCAGCCAGGAGACAGCACACATTAGGCATCTTTGCACGTTAAACACACACATTAATCATGGCACAATGAGAATGCATGCATGCACACCACTGTGGTCCCTAGCACAGACACATCACATCCTCACCTAATTGGATTAGCACAAGCCCACCATGCTGGGCTTGTGAGCAGCAACGCCACGCCATGGCTCCAATTATGTCACTGTACATTCATACACCATTCACACGGACCTGGCAATCACTTCTCCCTGGTCCTGGGGAACCCTTCTCCAACAAAACTGAGGGTGACACCCCTTTGCCGGCAGGAATATTACCCCCACATTCCAAAAACATTCACATCACAAAAAAAAATGTCCAGCAAAAAAAAAAATTCCAGCAAAAAAGGGGGAAAAACAAATTAATGCCACGGCCCCGGCTCCTCAGGGGAGACTCATGGGGAGGGGGGTAATCCGCAGAAGGAGGAGCAGCCCCTGGTCTCTACCCACCTGGCGGCCTGCCCTCCAAGGCCACGGCAATTCTGTTCAGGCCAGCACCTAGTGTTGCCGTGTTGGCCTGGATAGCCTGGGTGAGGGCCCTCACATCCTGCCCAACGTCTGCTGTTGTAGTCTTCAGTGCGTTTAGGCAGTTTGTAAGAGCCCGGGAGTGGCAGTCCAGGTCCCCAAGCGTATCCTTTATGGAGGACAGGCTCTCCTCCATCCGTCCAAAAGTCTGGCTGACCTGTCCCAGATGGCGGGTCTGAAGGGCCTGGTCCCTTCTCAGATTGACAGGCAGAAGCTCGGCCACCCCCCTGGTCTTCTGGGACGATTTCCTGCCTCCAGCTGAGGCTTGTGGCCGGGGAGAAGGGGAGGCCCTTGGGAGAGGAGCCCTGTTGGGGGAGGAGTGGGAGGGGCTAGCCCTTATGGAGGGCTGGCTGCTGCCAGCCAGAGAGGAAGACTCCTCCAAAAATAACAATCCACTGGCTGACATGACATCCTCCTCCTCCTCCTCAAACTCCTCCTCCTCAACCTCCTCCTCTTCAACCTCCTCCGAGGACTCCAGCCTTGTCGGAGGGTCCTCATCAGGCTGGGATGGTGGGGTCAGCCCAGATGGCCCAGCACCCTCCTGCTCATCTGTGGATGACACAAAACATTCACAGGTTGGAGGATCCACACACTTGCCACATATTCCCTTTCACCCCCTCCCCCACACATGCTACACACCTGATAGGGAAAAAAAACCTTACCTGGCATCACGCCTTCATGACTTGAGTCATAGCCGGGCAGGCCTTCCACCTGTTGTCTATGAAAGGTCTGGGCCACCACACGCTCCTCCGCTGTCAGCCTAACAGGGCATGGTGGGCCCCCTCCTGTGGCCCTGGCATGGGCTACCATTTTGGCCAGCTTTTTTCTGACCAGATGCCGGAGGTCATTGATCTTCTTTTCAATCCCCGACCGTGTCCGGGTCTCCCCCCCCCCGATGCATTCACCTCGTCAGTAATGTTCTGCAAGATATCACGCCTCCTGGCCGGGGTGGTGCTGGCTCTCTCCGGGCCGTGGAATGGCCCGGGCAAGAATTTGTTTCTCCCCCAAAGTAAAATTTAACTTCCTCTTTCTCTCAGTCATACTCATACAAAAACTTTCTCCCAAACAATCAGCAAAAATCACTCACAAAACAAGCAGGAAAAATCACTCACAAAAACAAGCAGGAAAAATCAAGCAAGAAAACAAACAAACAAACAAAAAACTATCAACCAAAAACTCTCACAAGCAGTCACCAAAAATCTCTTTCAAATATCTTCTAACAAACACTAGATCACACAGTCCACAAATATCACAAAGACAAACCACAACGCAACTAACAACAGAACAAAAGCACCTTGCTGTATAGGGAGGGATACAAAGGGATGTACTTTTGCAAAGGAAGTGCGTTATTGTCTGTCTATTTATGCTGTCTGCGTAGTTTATGATTTTGCCCTAGTCCACTTCCAATTTCACTGATTTGGCCACCAACTGGGACAGGGGGCCTTCGTTTAATGGCCATTTTCGGGACCTCTCGTTTGTCCTAGACAACCTTAGTGGGGGTTCCTATAATGAACTCGAACGCCAATTTGGCCACTGTGTTATCGTGTGGTTGTAGAAAGTTCTGTCACATTCCCAGGGTGTATAGCCGTGATGGTGTGGAAAGCGTCAGAAAATATTTAAAATCCTGATCATCCAGTAGCGCGGCAAAGCCTGCTGCCTCTCTCATGGTAACAGGGTAAAAGTCACTTGAGTCTCGGATTTCTTTAAAACAGCGGATGAGGTCCTCTCTGTGCTCAAACACCGTATTGACAGCATGGCTGTGGAAGTTCCATCTGACACTGCTTGATGTCGGTAGTCTATGGGCAACTATTTTATCAAGCACATCTGTGCGCTTGGGTGATCTGGAAAAAAAGCTGGCAAATCCTCCAAGGTTTCCAAAAAATAGTCTCACTTTGGGTATTTGAGAAGTGGCTTGTTGCATTATTATGTTCAGCTGATGTGCATAGCAGTGGATATAATGGGCATTTGGGTACACATCTTGTATCTTCTTCTAAACACCTGCAGTGGCACCCCTCATCACGCTGGCTCCATCATACGCTTGGGAGATCAGCTTATGTTTCTGATCCTCTGGAAGGATGACAGCAAGGCGCTCTTGTAGTGCTGTAGCGATGGAATCTGCTGTAGTAGACTGCAGAGGAATAAACTCCAAAAACCTCTCCTGTATGTCGTTTTTAGCATCAATGTAGCGCAGTACAATCACAAGTTGTCAATTATTGGCAATATCCATGGTCTCGTCAGCCTGGATTGAGATAAAATCACTGCTCCGTGCTTCTTCAATAATGTGCTCCTTCACAACAGACAACATACAGTCCAACAGCTCGTTCTGCACAGTTTTTGAAGTTCCCTTGAAAACAGTGGCATTCTCAAGGTGCTCTTTCAAAACTCCATCAAGAGAAGCAACAAAATCCACCAAGCCACGGAATATCCCAGGATTCTCTGATCTCTCGCTCTCATCATGGCCACGCAAAGCCAGTTCAAATGCTTTGCTCTTTTTCTCTAGACAGGATGTGCCGATTTTTTGTGACCTCTTCATTGTGTTTTCTAATGCCAATTCTGTAGCCTGCATCTAGCTGTTTGCCAATGCTATGCTTTCCAAAAAACTCCAGCCTCATAAAGTTGTCCATATGGCTTTTGGTAATTTAATGCCGCTTGCACTTTTCAGTGAGATGCTTTAGGTCGCAAATTCCAGTTGTTATCCACAACGTGTCAGTGCCATGACTTCGAAAAAGCAAACAGGGGAAGCAATAATAGGCATTAGTCACATCACATCCAGCTAGCCAACTCCATTTGTTATATGAAGTGGCGGAAAAGCTTCGAGTGTAAACTGGACCACAATCACTTGACCTCTGCTGGATTTGCAATTCAGGTTGATGTGGTCCAAGCTCCTTTATCCTCTTTTTTTCATCATCTGAATGCCTTGTGAAGGGTACTTGCTTCAAAGATAGAACTGAATTGTCATTCATTTTGAAAACCAAATTCCACAATGATCAATACCTATGAGTCAAATGAGAATCAGGGTAAGTTTATAAGATAGGTATGGCTGCCAAATCCAAGTGTCTATTTCATCAAATGTAGCCTTACTGTGCACATCATATGCAGACTCACTGTGCCCATTAATTGTAGCCTCACTGTGCCCATTATGAGGGGTTCCCACCATCCCTGTGCTGAGTTTGTGGCTGGCTTTTATACTGCAAATAGACTTCAGAGAACAAGTGTACAGGGTACATTATGTAGCTTCAACCTGATCACCACATTTTTCAAGGTGTTCTGGATGCATGTTTATTCAATATTGCCATGTGAAAAACACAACCAGGAATTTTCAGTTTATCTTTAAAAAACAATAGCTATCAGTAACAGTTGTTGTTTTGGGGTATTTCCCTTTAGATTGCACACTTAAAAGGAAGTAAAGACTAGGGGTCTCCAAACTATGGCATGAGAACCACATCCGATCCACTACAAGATTTTACACGGTCTGCATCATATACCACAGGGCTCTGCACATCAAATACCAGGCTGCACATTATACACAGGGCTATGTACATCATATACCACAGAGTTTGACAAATTTGATTGGAATCTAGGAGCCAGCTAAAAAAGTAAGGAGCCAAAGCTCGCACGCAGAAGCAAACATATACATGAGTAGGGCCCGCATATGTAAATGGTATTCAAACCACACATGTGAGGTATCACCGCGATTGGTAGAGCGAGAGCAATAATTCTAGCCCTAGATCTCCTCTGTAACTCAAAACATGCAACCTGTAGAATTTTTTAAATGTCGCCTATGGAGATTTTAAAAGGTAAAAGTTTGTTGCCATTCCACAAGCAGACGCAATTTTGAAGCGTGACATGTTGGGTATCAATTTACGCAGCGTAACATTATCTTTCACAATATAAAAAAAAAATATTGGGCTAACTTGTTTTATTTTTTTATTAAAAAAAGTCTATTTTTTTTCAAAGAAAAGTGCACTCGTAAGACCGCTGCTCAAATACGGCGCGACAAAGCATTGCAACAACCAGTAAATTGGGTGTGCTGCGCTGCTAAAATTAATACATCAATAGTGAAGGTGATAACAAAATGTGCATTGAGTGCAAAAAAATTGTATATAAAAAACCAACACCAAGTGTTCCAATGTATGACAAAATCATATAAGAAAACAAACTGAATTGACAAAGTTCGTAAAAAGCTCCAGGGAAAAATCAAAGTTCAGTGAGTTCAGAGAAATATCCCAAGTAGGGGATTGAGATACTGCAGGACAGAAGAGAGCCTCCACCTCCACCTCTTATAGTAAATCTGCTTACCAGATAGATAATAATCGTGAGCATCAACAGCACAGCAGGCTGGATTGCCTTAACGGGTATTAAAGTGGAATCTTGTGTTTATCTCCAAGCTTGGTCTCAATGCGGCTGGATCCCAGAAAAACAATCACTCCCAGAGTGTAGCCAAGGGAAGAGAAAGGAAGCCAACATAGAGTAGTAACGTTTTAAAAGTTTAATAAAAGAAATTCGATTGCACTTACAAAAAACGAATAATTTGGAAGCATATAAATAGTAAGCCGGCCGGCTCTCACAATCCGCCCGTCCTTCCGGATGGTCGTGAGGATAAAAACAATGGTGTCGTCAGCACGCCGTTCCTCCCTACGCCGTTTCGTCCAATAGCAGACTTCATCCAGGGGCAACAACCGCCATTTTATTCTCTAGAGTGTTAGAATTTTGCAATTTTGAAGCGTGACATGTTGGGTATCAATTTACGCAGCGTAACATTATCTTTCACAATATAAAAAAAAATATTGGGCTAACTTGTTTTATTTTTTTATTAAAAAAAGACAATTTTTTTCCAAAAAAAGTGCACTCGTAAGACCGCTGCGCAAATATGGTGCGACAAAGCATTGCAACAACCGAATTGCAATTTGCTAAAAATAAGGGGGGGTTGTGGGGGTTCATGACGGCTGCCATTTCAGCCGCAGTATTCATTAAAAAAACGTTTTTAATAAGCAGGGGGGGGGGGGGGGGTTGAAGACGCGGTATTCACTAAAAAACGTTCTTAACCCCCTTGACGGTATCCCTGAGCGTGACTCGGGGTTGGTTTTTTCTGTTGCGATCAGTATCCCCGAGTCACGCTCGGGGTGAATGTGCAGAGCCAGCGCCAGCGGCAGCGGCGTTCCTTACCTACTCCAGGCAATCCAGCGATGATCTCTCATTGCTGTGATTGCCGCCGAGATCCCAGCCGTGCCACCCACCGGTCATCTGACTTCCTGGTTCCGTTCCCTGCACCGCAATGGTGCATGGGAGCGGAACTGGGAGGGAAATTCAAATGTATGAACAAACACAAACACATAAAAAGGAGGTGATACAATGTAATCTGAGAGGATTACACTGTATCACCTTGGAATCTGACACAATGCCCTTTCAGTGCCCCTTGCCATTGTCATTTGTGACAAATAAAACCTTTCAAAACCCTTTGAAAATGGCATCTAAAAAGCGCTGTCCTACAAATGCGCTTTTTGATCTGCTGAGCGACAGCGACAGTGGCAGCGACACGGAGTTGATCGCAGAACAGAGCGACAGTGAGTCGTGGGGCGATTTGTCATCCGGCTCTGACACCGACACTGATGCAGAAAGTGACAACGCCGATGATCCCGCACCTGACATAAGTGATGTGCGCACTTGGTGCGCTATAGACAGCGATGTGGACCAGGCAGCGCCCCCGAGGTTCCGATTCACTGGATTTCCTGGGATGAAGGTTGATGTGGAGAGGGACAACCCTCTGGCGTACCTGGAACTTTTTCTTTCTGAGGAGGTAATTTTAAAAATTGTGACAGAGACCAATCGATACCACGATCAGCAATCTGCTACGCTGCGTGCCAGATTTTCCAGATCCAGAAAATGGGAACCTGTCACTAAAGAGGACATCTGGAACTTTCTAGGACTCATCATCCTTCAAGGGGTGGTGGGCAAACCGCTCTAGAAATGGTACTGGACCACCAACAAGATGCTGGCCACGCCATTTTTTGGGACTGTGATGTCTGAGTATCGTTTTTCACTGATTATGAAAAACGTACACTTCGCCAACAACGAAGAGTTTGATGAGGCCACACATCCTGCGCCCAAGCTCAAAAAAATTTGGGAGGTGTACCAGATGATTGTCGCCAACTTCCAGCTGACCTACGTGCCAGAAAGGGATGTCAGTGTGGACGAAAGTCTGATGGCCTACAAGGGACGCCTGAGCTGGATCCAATTTATTGCGTCCAAAAGGGCGCGCTTTGGCATAAAGTTTTATATGCTATGTAAATCTTCCACAGGATATATTTGGAATGCGGTAATTTACACCGGGAAAGGTACAAAGTTCGATCCCAAGTACAACCGCTATGGGATGGCCACATCATCAGTCCTTTCACTGCTGGACCCATTACTGAACCAGGGATATTGCGTGACAACAGACAATTTTTATACATCACCGGAACTTTATGAGGTTCTGCTCCTCAACAAAACGGATGGGTATGGTACAGTGAGGCCAAACCGGCGTGACATGCCATCTACGTTTGGCAAGAAGAAATTTAAAAAAGGAGAGATGGTTGCCTTCCAAAAGGGAAAAATTATGGCAATGAGATGGAGAGACAAAAAGGACGTGTGTCTCATGAGCACCGTGCACAGCACCTCCACTACCATGGTCCGCACAAAACACGGAAAAGATGTGCTGATGCCACAAGTAGTGATCGACTACAATCACACGATGGGGGGTGTCGACCGAGCCGATCAGGCAATGACATTTTACCCGGCGATGCGCAAACAACAAAAAAAGTACTACAAAAAGATTTTCAGACATCTCCTTGAACAATGTCTATGGAACGCCCTTTATTCTTTATAAGACAAACACAAACACACCTCTGTTCATTGCGACTTTATATGGAAGCTGGCTGAGCACATTTTTATCAACCACCCGACGCCATCAGTGTCTGCTAACAGACCCAGACGACGCTCTGTTGACGTTGGCAATCCAGAGCGCCTGACAGGTCGTCATTTTGTAGACTTTGTACCGCCAACCGCATGAAAGTTAGCGCCTACCAGGATGTGCGTCGTTTGCTGTTCCAAGAAGGATGGAAATGGAAAAAAAATCCGAAAGGAAACCAGGTACTATTGCCCAGATTGCAACGTCGGACTTTGTCTAGTTCCATGTTTCAAACTTTTTCACACCCAGGATGTGTATTAAATTTCTTTGTTTGACTAATTTCTTTATTTTTCCTTGCATTATTGAATAAAATTATATTACTTATCAGATTATAATTCATGTGTTTGTGTTTCCAATTTATCACATCTGGAATGTCTACTAGAGTCTTGTTTTGGTCAGGCTTAAGTAAGTAATTACTAAGAATTGCAGGCCTATAATACATATCACCAAATTTCCATGCAAAATAATTGTACCGCTTTTGGTACGTAATTCCAGACAGAATCATACCGCCAGGAAGGTTAAATAAGCGGGGGGGGGGGGTTGGATGACGGCCACAATATTCACTAAAAAACTATTTTAAATAAGTGGGGGGGGGGGGGATGTTCCGGCCCGGTATTCACTACAAAACTATTTTAACCGAAAACACATGGCGGTATAGCCCTACCGGAAATTCGTACCTATTTTTAGATTGGTGTCGCCATGTAGACATCAAATTATGGACTCAGATAGAACAGACCCAGAGCCTGGTCCCTCTCCAGAGGGCTCCCTGGTGCCAGACGGACTTGCCCTTGGAAATTAGACGTCATCCCTTGATCGGCACGACCTTGAATATCTGCGCACAGTTATTTGTTGAGGCACATCTTTCAACCCTACGTTCACACTTTAGACCAGTGTTAGGACATCCTCGCTTCTTACCAGGCCTGAATGATAAGAAATTCTTAGAACTAAGAGAAGCTGGGCTATACCAGGTATCACATTTTTGTAGTGGGGGCAAATGGAAGGGGCCCAAGGAATTTATGGACCCCTCAGGCCCTTACGGCCTAGACTATTTGAGAGCCATACAACTGCCAGATGAGCCACCTCCACCTTTAACGGCATTTGAGATCTTAAGTACTGAAGCTGGGATACTCCCCCACGCTCTGTCATTGACATATAACATCTTGAACAATCCCTTAGTGGACGGACAGATTCCTTTTCTCAGTAAATGGGAGAGGGATTTGAACTGCTGTTTTACCAGCAGTATGAGACAACATATACTACTTCTCACCCATAAATCATCCGTGAGTATGCGTATGCAGGAGACTAACTATAAAATATTGACCAGATGGTACAGGACGCCAGCACTTCTTCATAAACTATTCCCTACATCATCAGGACTGTGCTGGCGGTGTGAAGCTGAGAGAGGAACTCTTATACATGTGTTTTGGTCTGCGACAAAATACAGGGTTATTGGCAAGAAGTCCGACGCATTACCCAGATGTTTACTGATCATCCACTAGAGGATGACCCGGCGTTTTTTCTGCTCCATGCAACAGGTGTTTCAACGTGGGTCTATATGAAATCAGTCGTACGCCAATCTATTAGACGCAGCTAAGGCCTGTATACCATTATGTTGGAAATCCCAACATCCACCAACCAACTAGACATATGGAAGATTTGACTCTTACTAGTCAACAAAGACAGGAGACATACACAGAGACGTGGAGAAAATGGAATATTTTTAAATATTCGGATGAAGGAAAGGTTCTTTGAATCAGGGAAGTATTAAACACTTTGCATCCCCCCTTCTTTTTTTTTTTTCCTCTTTCTTCTTTCTTTTTTTTTTAACTTTAAACTTTAAAAAAAAAAAATTGTGGGGTAAACTGGCTCTATTGACCCAGGTCATGAAGGGAAATCGAATAAGGATGACTAGAGAGTTCTACTGAGATAAGGGATAATGATAATGTAGTGGAGAAGGATCTGGGTGTTTTAGTTGATCATAAGCTCAATAATGGCATGCAATGCCAAGCTGCGGTTTCCAAAGCGAGCAAAGTCCTTTCTTTTATTAAGAGAGGTATGGACTCCAGAGATAGAGATATCATTTTTCCCCTGTACAAATCATTAGTAAGACCTCATCTGGAATATGCAGTCCAGTTTTGGGCACCAGTTCTCAAAAAGGATATCGGAGAACTGGAGTAAGTGCAGAGAAGGGCAACCAAACTGATAAGAGGCATGGAGGAGCTCAGCTATGAGGAAAGATTAGAGGAACTGAATTTATTCACTCTTGAGAAGAGTAGAATAAGGGGGGATATGATCAACATGTACAAATACATAAGAGGTCCATATAGTGAACTTGGTGTTGAGTTATTCACTTTAAGGTCAACACTGAGGACAAGGGGGCACTCTTTACGTCTGGAGGAAAAGAGATTTCACCTCCAAATACGGAAAGGTTTCTTCACAGTAAGAGCTGTGAAAATGTGTAACAGACTCCCTCCAGAGGTGGTTCTGGCCAGCTCAGTAGATTGCTTTAAGAGAGGCCTGGATTCTTTCCTAAATGCACATAATATAACTGAGTACTAAGTTTTGTAGGTAAAGTTGATCCGGGGTAAATCCGATTGCCTTTCGGGGGATCAGGAAGGAATTTTTTCCCCTCCGGTAGCAAATTGGATCATCGCTCTGCTGGGGTTTTTTGCCTTCCTCTGGATCAACTGTGGGTATGGAGTTGGGTGTATGGGAGGATGTACTGTGTTTTACTTTGTTTTATTTTTTATTTTTTTTATGGTTGAACTGGATGGACTTGTGTCTTTTTTCAACCTGACTAACTATGTAACTATGTAACTATGTAATAACACCCTGATAGGGCCTACTGGGGATCATAGGTAACTCTATACATTTTGGCCCAGATTCACAGAGCAATTACGCCTGTCTAACTGGTGTTAGACAGGAGTAATTTCAAATTTCAGGCGCCGTATCACTAGTTTGAATCCTCAAACCATGATACGGCGGCTTCGGGCTTCGATCCGAGAGGCTTACGTCTTCGTAAGCCTTCGGATGTACGCTGCAATATTTTTGCGGCCGCTGGGAGGAGTCCGCGTCGTTTTCAGCGTCGGGATATGCAAATTAGTTTTTACGGCGATCGCTGGTCTAACGGTGCGTAGCCCATGTTAAGTATGGCCGTCGTTCCCATGTCGAATTACATATTTTTTTTTTTTACGTAACTCGTTCGGGAATAGGAATGTCCGTAAAAAACGACGCTACTCAAGAAAAAATGACGTAACAACGTGATTTCGTGCAATGCACGGTGGGAAATTTCTGAATGGAGCATGCGCAGTTCGATCGCCGCGGGAACGCGCCTATTTTAACTGCTTCACGCCCCCTACCCGCGTAGATGGCTTGCGCCAGGAGAAATACACTACGCCGCCAGCGTTTACTGGACAAAATCTACCGGGATTCCACGTAGAGCCAGGTAAAATACGGCAGCGTAGTGTATTTCTGATACTCTATGCGAATCTAATTGTATCTGAATCTGGCCCTTTGTTTTTATTCTTTTTTTCTCCCTTTGGGGTTTGATGACGGCTGCAATGTTCGGCCGCGGTATTTACTAAAAAAACTATTTTAATTAAGCAGGGGGGGTGATGGTTGCAATTTCGGCAGCGAATTTCAAGAAAAAAAGGTTTTAAATAAACGGGGGGGGGGGGGGGGATACAGCCGCAATGTACGGCAGCGAAATTCAATAAAAAAAATAACGGCAAGTTCTTATCTGACCATCACCCCATCTCGATAACTCTCGCTTTCCCGAGTCGGTCTCCAGGACCAAAACATGGCGGCTGGACTCGTCCCTACTTAAGGACACAGCCTTTACGACAAGTCTGGAAACCACGATCCACAACTACTTTGTGGACAACGCCTCTCCGGGCCTGTCCCCACTTGCTATCTGGGAGGCCCACAAGTGTGTGGTCCGCGGGGAACTTTTGGCCCAGGCAACGAAGCTTAAGAGGTTACGCCAAAAGACCATAGCGGAACTAACATCTATGATCCGAAGGCTGGAGGCCTCGCACAAAGCTTCTCTATCTCAACGTTCCCTGCAGGAGCTCACACACACCCGCTCATTGCTTCTGGAAGAACTAGGTAAGCGAGCCAGAAGACGCTACGTTCTTCACCAGAGAGTGTTCTATGAACAAGGCAACAAGTGCGGGAGACTCTTAGCAAGGGCGGTGCAAGATTCCAGACCCTCCAATACAATTCACCAGATCCAGGACCACAGAGGTGTTACCAGGGCTAAAAATGAGGACATAGCAAAATGCTTTGAACGGTACTACACAAAACTCTACAACCTAAAGCCCTCCAACCAAACTCCGGCCTGAGAGGCACGGAGAGCGGAGGCCATTAGGGACTTCCTAACCCAGTACTGCCCAAGGCAAGTTCCAGAAGCACGTGCGGCAGACTTAGACCTGAGGAACTTCAAAACGCGGTGAAGCAAATGAAACCGGGAAAGAGCCCAGGGCCTGACGGGTTCACGCTCCAATACTATAAGTCATTCCTCACTATCTTATCTTCTAAGATGCTAGATACCTTCAACGCTCTAGCATCCCCTTCCGCCCCAATGGGTCGTTTGTTGGAGGCACACATAACGGTTATACCGAAAGAAGGTAAAGATGCCACACAAGTCCAAATCTACAGACCGATATCACTTCTCAATGTGGACATTAACCACTTAAGACCCGGACCAAAATGCAGGTAAAGGACCTTGCCCCTTTTTGCGATTCGGCACTGCGTCGTTTTAACTGACAATTGCACGGTCGTGCGACGTGGCTCCCAAACAAAATTGGCGTCCTTTTTTCCCCACAAATAGAGCTTTCTTTTGGTGGTATTTGATCACCTCTGCGGTTTTTATTTTTTTTGCGCTATAAACAAAAATAGAGCAACAATTTAAAAAAAAATGCAATATTTTTTACTTTTTGCTATAATAAATATCCCCCAAAAATATATAAAAAACTATTTTTTTCCTCAGTTTAGGCCGATACGTATTCTTCTACGTATTTTTGGTAAAAAAAATCGCAATAAGCGTTTATCGGTTGGTTTTCGCAAAATTTATAGCGTTTACAAAATAAGGGATAGTTTTATTGCATTTTTATTTATTTATTTTTTACTACTAATAGCGGCGATCAGCGATTTTTTCGAGACTGCGACATTATGGCGGACACTTCGGACAATTTTGACACATTTTTGGGGCAATTGTCATTTTCACAGCAAAAAATGCATTTAAATTGCATTGTTTACTGTGGAAATGACAGTTGCAGTTTGGGAGTTAACTACAGGTGGCACTGTAGGGGATGTGTGACCTATGTGTGTGTTTACAACTGTAGGGGGGTGTGGCTGAAGGTGTGACGTCATCGAGCGCGTCCCCCTATTACAGGGATGACGCGATCAATGCTACGGCCACAGAGAAGCACGGGGAAGCCGTGTTTACACACGGCTCTCCCCGTTCTTCCGCTCCAGGGACGGATCGCCGCACTGCAGCTGCGATCGGGTCCGCGAATCCCGCGGTCCCGGTCCTGGAGCTTCGGACCACGGCTGGGTACTAAAATCAACGTATATATATGTTGATGTGCCCAGCCGTGCCATTCTGCCGATGTAAATGTGCAGTAGGCGGTCCTTGAGTGGTTAAGCTGTACGCCAAGATCCTAGCAAATAGGCTATTTCTGCTCCTGCCCAGCTTGGTCTCTCAGGACCAGGTGGGTTTTGTCCCTGGAAGAGAGGCCAGGGACAACACTACTAGGGCATTGAATTTACATCATTGGCTCACTGTATCCGGGACACGGGGCTTCTTCTTATCCCTTGACGCGGAGAAGGCGTTCGACAGGGTGGCCTGGGACTACATGCGGGAGGTCTTGAGAACGATTGGCCTTCACCCCCGCATGCTGGCACATATCTCCGCATTGTATTCCACGCCCAGTGCTTGTGTCCGAGTGAATGGATGCCTGTCGGACGCCTTCTCCATAAGCAATGGTACCCGTCAGGGCTGTCCCCTATCTCCCCTGATTTTTTTGCTAATCCTGGAGCCTTTCCTTAACAATATACATAGCAATCCTGATATTAAAGGCCTGACGCAACCGAGGATATCGCTACCGAATTTGCTGAAAGACATAGAGAGCTTTGGGGAGCTGTCCCACTTTAAGATTAACTACTCTAAATCACACGCCCTAAATGTGTCTCTCCCGCAGGGCGATGTGGATAGTTGCCGGAATTCCTTCCCGTCACTTTGGAACAAGAGCGCCATTACGTATTTGGGCATTCAGATTATGGCGGATTTGACTCACCTTTATAACGTAATTTTTTTAACCGGCCTTAGAAAGGCTCAACAGGATCTAAGGGACTTGGGGGCCCTTAATGTTTCATGGTTCGGCCGTTCCGCCCTCCTGAAAATGATAATTCTACCGCGCCTTCTGTACCTCATGCAATGTATCCCGATTGCCCTACCTCCCTCCTTTTTTGCAACTTTCAAGAAGGCCTCTTCAGCGTTTATATGGAAGAATTCGCTCCCCCCTGTATTAGATACTCGCGGCTCACCCTCTCAAAGGCCAATGGTGGTATCGGTCTTCCAGACCTCTTCCAATACTACCTGGCAGGCCACCTTATGCGAATAGTGGATTGGAATGTCCATGAGACTAGGAAGGGATGGGTGATGCTGGAAAAGTCTTTCACACAACTCCCCCTTGATTCGCTTCCTTGGACACCACCTCGACACTGGCCCCCAGAAATAAAGGTGCACCCACTGCTTCACCCTTCTCTTAAAGCTTTTGAACGAGCAACGAAAATGCAGTCATTTTCCTCGGTTTCGGGGCCGCTGACCTCGCTAAGAGGCAACCCTGAATTCTTGCCAGGTCTATCCTCCTCGTTCCTGATTCGAGACTGGCCGCGGGACCGAGTCCAAGCACGTCACTTTTTCTCTCATGGATCGCCCCGCCCCTACGCAGATTTGGTCTCTGAATCCCCGTCCAACTCCTTCCTCTTCTGGTCCTATAGACAACTACGACACTTCCTCTCCTCACAACCGACTTCTGAAACTTGGACGCGGCAACTGACGCCCTTCGAAAACTTATGTTCGCAGTCCTCTCCACAGAGACACTTGATCTCCAGTATATATCGGATCCTCTCGGATAACATCCCCACACTTCTGGATCCCGCGCGTACTGCCTGGGAATCTGAACTTCAGGTTTCCCTGGATGAGGAGGACTGGGCCCGTATCGATGAATGTGTCCACAAAGGGTCTCTTAATGTCGCTACCCAGGAAACCTGTTACAAAAACAAAATGTGCTGGTATAGAACTCCGGCTCTCCTGCACAAATTTTCCCCAGCGGTTCCAGAAACGTGTTGGAGATGTGGTAAGGAAAGGGGGACCATGCTCCACATATGGTGGAGCTGCGATTCCCTCCAGCCATTCTGGAAAGAAGTGCATGAGCTTATTGCACACGTTACTACTTATACTCTCGAATACTCTCCAGCACAATATCTCCTACATCACACGCATCTGACCAGATCTGAATATTTAAATCCCTGGCCATGCATATGGTGAATGCGGCTAGGCATTGCATTCTGGTACATTGGCGCTCCACACACACTCTGACGATTAGGGAATGGTTTAACAGGATTTCTAAGACCGAAGAAATGGAAGAGCTAGTTCATATATCCCAAGAACGCATCGGCACCGATGACCTCCCACCACCGTCCCTTCTCCTCTCCCCCCTTCCCCCCCCCTTTTTTTTTTAATGTTTTTTCTCTTCTCTTTTTCGTCTGTTCTCCCTTTTCTTTCTTCTCCTCCATCCTCTTTTCTTTTATCTCTCTCACTCCCTTCTCTCCTCTTTCTCTTCACTTTTTCCTCAGCAAAATACTTTGTTATGGTTTGATTATAGACCATTTTTGCCAAGGCTTAACAATCCCAGAAGATGGGATTGTGCTCGGTTTAGATATGCTAACCTAGACACCCTGTTGCTATATGTATATATGCATTGTTAACATGTATCAATCTACTTCCATGTACTTTCCAGTTTTGTGTATTGTACTGTTTTATTATCGCTTAATAAAATTGTTTATGGATTTCAGTCAGACTCAAAGTGTCCATAAAACAATTTCAATAAGCGGGGGGTTCAGTTCTCTATAAAACCACACTAAAAAACAACACTATATACATTTTTATTAGCATTTTCTGACTGACGGGACAAAGCCATTTCAGCAGCACTGTACATTACAACAAACTTTTACCAGAAAATGTACTGGGGGAAAACAAAATACTGGGGGCCCGGGGGGGACACATTCCATCTAATAACCAGGGGGGGGGGACTCTTTTCACCAAGCACTATAAATATAAAAAAAGATAAAGATGGTCATCATTATATTTTTTATATGTATATTTCTGAATATGTATATGTATATTTCTTGGTTAGCGCCCCCCCCCCCCCCCTTGGTTATTAGATGAAATGTGTTTTCCCTCATGTTGTACACACTGAGTGCACTCACTGCACCCGCCCGGCCATAATACAAGCCAAGCCATCACACGGAAACAGTGGCGGCATGGTCTGCGCCACAAAGGCATATTTTATCTTCCAATGTAGCGCCTCGTCTGCAATCTTGTGATTGCACAGATGTGGTGCTACCCATACTTCACTGTGCAAATAAGGACTTTTTTTAATTTTTATTTATTTTTTGCTGCCTGGGGGTGGGGGGGCGTTGCCCGGGCGCCCCCTATTGGCGGGCCTCCACTGAAACCACTGCTAAAGATAGGCAACAAGCAGAAGAGACTTGTTTGGGCTAAAGAACACAAGGAATGGACATTAGACCAGTGGAAATCTGTGCTTTGATGAGTCCAAACTTGAGATCTTTGGTTCCAACCACGTGTCTTTGTGCGACACAGAAAAGATTAACGGATGGACTTTACATGCCTGGTTCCCACCGTGAAGCATGGAGGAGGAGGATGTGATGGTGTGGGGGTGCTTTGTAGTGTTGAGCGGAATACGCCATATTCGATTTTGCGATATTTCACGAATATATAGAAGAATATTCGTGAAATATTCGTTATTATCGAATATTCATGATTGCGAAATTGATTGCGAAATTCTCATCCGCGCATGCGCATGCGCGCGAACAACACGCGAAAACGGAGATCATTTCCTGGATTACTAAACTAATATGCACTAAACACTAAAGCCGCGTACACACGGCAGAGAACCTCGACGGGCAGAACACATCGTTCCGCCCGTCGAGGTTCTCTGCCGGCCGTCGAAATCGGCGACCCGCCCGTCGGGAATGGCAACCAGCCATTCATCCAGGCGGGCCGTCGAGCAAAAAGAGAGCGTGCTCTCTTTTCGCTCGACGGGATTACCGACGGGCGGGGCGAGCGCTCTGTGTACACACGGCCGAGGTCCTCGCTGGAATGCAGCTTCCAGCGAGGTTCTCGCTGGTTTCCAGCGAGAACCTCGGTCGTGTGTACGCCGCCTTACTCTACTTACACAAACTTATATGACTAAACTAAAGCTAATTTTTATTTTATTTTTTTATACACAAAACACAGAAGGGCAGAGAAAGTATTCGCGAATATTCGTAATACAAATATTCGCATTGCGAATATTCGGCAACATAAAAGGATCGCCTCAGCTACTCGGCCCAGGGTCTCTAATCATACCAGCAATGCTTTTAGACGTCGATGGAGATCACTAGGATGTGATCTGTTTTAAAAATAAATTTGAAAAAATACGAATATTCGCAATAGCGAATATTCACCGCGATATTCGAGTTATTCGCGAATACTCGAATATGCAATATTCGTAACGAATATTCGCAATGCGAATATTCGTGAGCAACACTAGTGCTTTGCTGGTGACACTGTTGGGGATTTATTCAAAATTGAAGGCATACTGAACCAGCATGGCTAACACAGCATCTTGCAGCGGCATGCTATTCCATCCCGTTTGCGTTTAGTTGGACCATCATTTATTTTTCAACAGGACAATGACCCCAAACACACCTCCAGGCTGTGTAAGGGCTATTTGACCAATATGGAGAGTGATGGGGTGCTGCGCCAGATGACCTGGCCTCCACAGTCACCGGACCTGAACCCAATCGAGATGGTTTGGGGTGAGCTGGACCGCAGAGTGAAGGCAAAAGGGCCAACAAGTGCTAAGCATCTCTGGGAACTCCTTCAAGACTGTTAGAAGACCATTTCAGGTGACTACCTCTTGAAGCTCATCTAGAGAATACCAAGAGTGTGCAAAGCAGTAACCAAAGCAAAAGGTGGCTACTTTGAAGAACCTAGAATATGACATATTTTCAGTTGTTTCACACTTTTTTGTTATGTATATAATTCTACATGTGTTAATTCATAGTTTTGATGCCTTCAGTGTGAATCTACAATTTTCATAGTCATGAAAATAAAGAAAACTCAGGGGGCGTGGCCAGCAGCCGAGGCGGGTGGCTGTGTGAGGAGAAGGCTCCGTGTAACCCGCCGGCATCTTATCCATCCCAGCGACTAATTCAACAGACCGAGGTTCCAGCTAACTCGGGGACACTCTTGAGTCCCTCTGGGAGAGAATGGGAAAGAGAAAGAAGGAGAAGGGGCCACGGAAATTGACCGATTTCTATCCGTCGGCCAGCACACCTAGGCCGCAAGATGGCGCCGGGGCCTCGGACTCGCGGTACAGTCCGCACAGCGATCGTGGCGTCGGATCGAATCCCGCCAACGGAGGAGACCTGTACCTCTCAGGATAGCACTAGGGACTTTGTGGAGCAATTAAATGAGTTCCCCACTACTGGACAACCCCTTAGTGACACGATAATGAGGGACATGCTGATTACTCTTAGAGGATCCCTGCACAGGGATATGATGGCCTGTGTCACCCAGCTTACAAGAGATGTGTCAGCTATAGGAGACAGGATTTTACATGTGGAGGACAAGATGGGGGAGTTCTCTGTGGCCCATAATGAACTGGTGGATGCACATAATGACAATGAAAGTGACCTAAAAGCAATGAGAGATAAGCTCACAGATTTAGAGGACAGATCTAGAAGGAACAATATTAAACTTAGGGGGGTGGAAGAATCTATCACCCCAGCTGATCTCAGGCTCTATGTCCTGTCCTTTATCGCAGCATTGCTGCCTGATACCCCCAAACACGAAGTAATAGTGGATAGAGCGCATCGCCTCCCCAAACCAAAGTTTCTCCCTGATACAGTGCCAAGAGATGTCATCGCCCACATTCATTTCTTCCATGTAAAGGATGATCTAATGCGCTTCTCTAGGAAGAATCATCCACTTACTGGTCCATTTTCGCTGACCTGTCCAAGCACACCATGCAGGCACGCAAAAACCTGTCATCCATGACGAAACTGCTACAGAATCATAAAATCCCCTACTCCTGGGGCTTCCCGACTAAGCTGCTCATCACAAGAGAAAACCGTAATTATGTCATTACAAATCTTGAAGATGGCCTGGCCCTTGATAAAAAGTGGGATCTCCTTCCAGATGAAACTGGAGAATCTGTACGAGACCAAACCCGCCCGAGATTCTCCCCAGAATGGCGCAAGACTTGATCTTTCTCCTTTGGAAATCTAATCAGTATTACAGCTACTGCCTTGGTTATTTCTTTTTCTTAGTAAGATGCTGTAGTGGGGTACGGAAAGCTGTTTACCCCCCACAAGTATTGCGGACTGTTTCGCACTTTGTGAGACTTTTCACGTTTTTATGTTCTGGTTACACTCTTTTTTCCTTTTTTTTCCCCTTTTTGTTCTGACTGTACTACAGGCTTACTACAACCCAAAACTTTAATTTATGTCAAAATCTTAATGCATTGGAACCCCTTGTACTATGACGGACCTCTGGCCGGGTGTTTCTAGCGCAACAGCGCCACCTTCAGGTAACATTACAATATCTGATCCAAAATCAGATTCTTTCCCAACTCATGCTGAGCTCTTCACTCTTTTGCCCTGATGGTTTTATCAATCATATCCATGAATGTTAACGGGCTCAACAGCCCATTTAAGCGGAGCTCCATGTGGAAAGAAATGGAGCGACTTAAAGGTAATGTGGTCTGCATCCAGGAGACTCATTTCAAGTCCTCTAAACACCCAAAATGCTCACACAGATCATACCCTCTTTTTTTTCAAGCAATGGCATCTGTGAAAAAAAGAGGGGTGATGATGGCCATTAAGCACTCTGTCGCATTTAAATTGCACAACGCCATTTGCGACCCTAATGGGAGATACATAGTCTTGATATGTGATCTGAATCAGTCTACCTATACCCTGGTCAACTTGTATGTGCCGAATAAAAGACAACCAAGATTTCTGGCTACTTTACTGAAAAAAGTAGAGAAGATCAAACAAGGATCTCTGCTCCTGTGTGGGGATTTTAATTGTGTTCCTGACAGGTCCATAGACTGCTCGCACCCACTACCGACACGGAGGGCAGAACTCCGACCACTCATAGCAGAACATGACCTGTATGACACATGGCGTTGTTACCACTCTTCGGAGAGGGACTACACCTACTACTCGTGTCCTCATCGGGCCTATTCTAGAATCGACTTGGTGCTCTCTGATCTGCCCCTATTGCAAAGGACTATTTAAGTGAATATTCATTCGATAACTTGGTCAGACCATGCGCCTGTGTCCATCTCCCTTCAAGATAAGAACACTGTTCCTCCAGTTTACTTATGGAGAAATAATATTGACATTCTCTCTGATCCAGCTCAGAATGCTAGGCTGGAAGTACTACTTAAATAATGTTTTCATCTTAATGATACTGCTGATACCAATATTGCATCTTTATGGTGCTCGCATAAAGCATTCAGTAGAGGTCTGCTGATACAAACAGCAGCCAGGGAAAAGAGGAGGAGAATGGCACTGTTGCAGGGGCTACTAGAAGAAATCCAAAAATTAGAATCCCTACACAAACAATGTCCCTCTCCTACGACCGAATCTGCCCTATTCACGTGCAGGCATAAGCTCCGCCTCATGCTGATTACCTCACATCAGAAGTATTTAAGACAAATTAAGGCCATGTATTATGCCCATGGTAACAAGGCAGGGAAACTCCTGGCCAAATATATTAAAAAACGTCAACAGCAATCTAAATTACCCTTTATTAAAGACCCGCACTCCAACACATTGGTTCACCACCCGACACAAATAGCCAAAGCCTTCATGAAATATTATAGAGACCTTTACAACCTTCATCTAGATACAGACACTCCACAGCCCACTGACACATCCATCAACTCATTTCTCAACTCTTTGACTTTGCCCTCTCTCTCTCCTTCCCAACTGACATCACTCAATGCGCCTATTCAACACAATGAAGTTAGCAACATTTTTAAAGCCCTTCCTAAAAATAAGTCACCAGGGGTAGATGGATTTTCCTCAGAATATTATAAAGTGTTTTCTCACATATTAACCCCTTATCTGTGTACCCTGTTCAACAGTGTCGCCTCCTCATCGAAGTTCCCGGAAGAAATGTTGCAGGCTACTATTGTAACTTTGCCAAAGCCAGGTAAGAAGCCGGATTCTCCACAAAATTTTCAAAAAGGAAGTATCGGTGTTCTCTATCTGTAGATGCAAAAAATTGCAAAAAATTGCAAAAAGAACCCGACAACTCAACACATCCCTGAATAAGCCAATTGCTATACCCCCGAAGGGGGTGTGTTTCCTCGGTGGGACTTTAAGTGTGTAAGGCGGGTTCGAGTATAGGACTAAATTAGTCAACAAGTAGGTATCAAAAGTATTCAAAATGTATTGGTTTAAATAATGTTGCTCATTCGAACAACGTATCAAAAGAAGGTTTGTTAACAGCATAGATTACAAAGCAATTTCCCAAATGACCAGTAAAGAACAAGAGAGCGCGACCTGGGGGGGGACAATTAACAACGGTACCTCACATTATACATGGTGAGACAAGACAATCAAAATTGTATATACGTGTACATGCGACAAAGGAGCAACAGGAAAAGCCCTCAAGACTGTCTCATGGGTATAGACAGGGATGCCAACGTTTCAAGGCTTTTTTTCTAGACCGAGTATCGTCTCTTCATCAGGGCGAGGGCGGTGCGCAAAGTGTCGCTGTACCGTCTAAAATAAGATAAAATAAAATAAAATAAATACAAAGTTCATGACAGACACATGTGTAGTTGAAACATTCATTTACACAATTTTTTACATATAGAGAAAGGTACATATAAGTAACCACGATTTTAATCCTCATCATGACTCCCGCCGTGTCTGAATGAATGAATGAATGAAAACTTGTATAGCGCGGCACATGCGAACTGAATCGCCTCTGGCCGCTTACCCGGACTAGCCCTGTGTGTATGGGTCTGGACTCAAAAATATTATGCACATATATATGCTTAAACACTAATTTACAAGTATATAAATAACTACTAACCGGTAAGTTCGAAGGTAGGTATATAAGTCTCAGATGGAGACCATGAAAATTGCTTGGTCGGTTGTAGCAGAAATATATCCTGGGTCATTAAAAGTACAGATTATTCACAAGGTATTGCCATACGATGTGACCTATGATGTGAGGAATATAAAGAGGCAAGAAGAAAAAAAGCACAATGTATCAAGTGTCTCAAAATGCCAGACAAGAGAGCACATCTAATGCACAATGTCAGGGACAGCCAAGACAAAAAACAAAGTTTTTTTTTTTTTTTTTATAAATGGGAAGAGATTATGTTGGCGCAAAACAAAACTTGAACCGGTTTGAAGTAAAATAAAAATAAAAAGTAATAAATAAAGTAAACCAGGTGAAATACAGAGAATATAGCAATCTAAACGAAAGTGCCTGGCTGTTGATGTGGGAGTGGATAAAGGCAACAGAGGGCGGTCAGAAAATCCAAGAAATCAGCGTCAAAAACTGAACAAACAAAACAACATTTTAGACCTATTTCACTCTTGAATACTGACCTCAAGATCTATGCTAAAGTTTTAGCAAACAGATTAGCATCCATTACTCCGTTTTTGGGTAACCACTTAAGACCCGGACCAATACGCTGGTAAATGACCCAAGGTGTTTTTGCGATTCGGCACTGCGTCGCTTTAACAGACAATTGCGCGGTCGTGCGACGTGGCTCCCAAACAAAATTTGCATCCTTTTCTTCCCACAAATAGAGCTTTCTTTTGGTGGTATTTGATCCCCTCTGCGATTTTTTTTTGCGCTATATACAAAAATAGAGCGACATTTTTTTTTAAAAAACACTATTTTTAACTTTTTGTTAAAAAAAAATCAAATAAACTAAATTTTAGTCAAACATTTAGGCCAACATTTATTTAGCCACTTGTCTTTAGTAAAAAAAAAAAAAAAATCGCAATAAAAAAAAAAATAGCTACCTAGCGGGAACAGCGACACTAATACAGCGATCAGAAAAATGATCGCTTAGTGACGCTGGCAAGAGGGAGTGAAAGGGTTAACTAGGGCGGTGATCAGGGGGTTAAAACTTTATTAGGGGGGGTGGAGGGGCTATCCTGAACCTAACACTAACTGACTTTTACACTGCCTGTCACACTGACACTAAATGCAGTGATTAGATCACTGCATTCAGTGACACTGTGACAGGGGGGTGGGGGGCAGATCGCAAGGGGTTAAGTATGCCTATGTGTGTGTATGTCAGTGTAGTGTTAATGCACACTTACTGTGAGGTGTTCCTCTCATCGCAGCGGTTGGAAATACCGCTGCGATGAGAGATTACATCACTTCCCCCTTCCTGTGTTTACACAGGAGGAGGAAGTGACACGAAGGGGGAGCGCAGCGATTGGCTGGGAGCGATCGCGGGGGGGGCGGGCAAACACGGACATCCGCCCGCTCGTCCCGGATCGCTCCCGGAGACACGCCGCGGAGGGGGTCCCGATCGGACCCCCGACCCGCTACTGGGCGAGGACGTAAATTTACGCCCTTGTGCCCAGCCGTGCCATTCTGTGGCCGTAAATGTGCGTGCGGAGGTCCTTAAGTGGTTAAGGCTGACCAGGTAGGCTTTGTGAAGGGGAGACAGGCTCCAGATGGCACTAGGCGATTGTTTAACTAGGGTTTTCTCGTCCAACGCCATCTCCGACAAGTTTTACATTACTAATGGGACCCGTCAGGGATGTCCACTGTCCCCTATCATTTTCACATTGATGATGGAGCCCCTGGCTGAAGCTATCAGATCTGACACAGATATATCTGGGATAGGTGTGTCTACTGAGATCCACAAAATAGGCTTATTTGCGGATGACGTAATCTTGACTGTGACAAAACCGGCTTCTTCCCTGGAAAAGGTGCAGAAGGTATTAGATGAGTCGGTGCAGTACTATAAGTTAAATGTCGCTAAATCTTGCATACTGCCTATAAATATTCCCAAACGTCAAATAGCTCAACTTAAAGATAGATTCAAATTTCAATGGGTGACCACTTTTATCACATATTTGGGCATAAAACTAGTTTACCCTTCCACTGCCACTTATAACACTAATTTTAACTCACTTTTAGACGTCATTAAAGCTGATTTGGCAAACATCTCCACCTTTGAACTATCTTGGATGGGGAAAATAGCTGCCCTAAAAATTTTCCTATTGCCTAAAGTTACCTATTATTTTCGTACCATCCCTATACTCATACCTGATTCCTTCTTTGCCAATGTTGATAAACTGTTTAGGAATTTTGTGTGGCAGGGGAAAATGCCTAAAATTACGTTTTCAATTTTACAGAGGCATAAATCTACGGGCGGTGCGGGCTTTCCTATCATCCGTCATTACTATAGAGCAGCTTTGTTGGATCAAATGAAAGCCTGGTTTGAGCCTGACTCACCCAAGCTGTGGGTGAGGATAGAGAAACTAGCTATGCAAAATAGAGACCTTTTCTCCTTACTGTTGGCAAAACTAACTAACTTACCAATGACAGGCCCCTGGCTCCCGTCGGTTGAGGCAACACTCTCGGTATGGAACACTATCCAACCGCAATTAGACTCTAGCACTAAAATCTGCCAACCTATAAACCAAATTTTAATCCTTGAACACCTCATCCCAGATCTTCATACGGCCTCCTGGAGGGAGAGGAACCTCTCTACTGTCCAAGAGATTCTTGACGATCCAGAGACTGTACTTACGTACCCCTTCACTCAACTCAAACACTTCCAGTTGACCCAAGCTAGTTTAACTTATGCATTACCTATGGATGTGTGGAAATATCTTAGTTCTTCCTATCATGAACCTAAGGGCCTTGCCTGGTTCTACTCCCTATTACAAAAAAGGGATGGTTTCTCCAAAACCTCTAGTATGACTAACTGGGAAAAAGACTGGGGCACTTCCCACTCCCATTCTGAATGGAAATCGGCTATACGTGCCATCTATACTTACTCCCACTGCACTAACCACTGGGATAATCTACTGAAAATCCTCCACAGATCTTATTTAACCCCTGTTAGATTGTCACTGATATTTCCATCTGGGAACCCTCTATGTTGGAGATTATGTGGAGCTAAAGGTAACATCTATCACATCCTGTGTGATTGCAAAGGTCTACGCAGTTGTATTCAAACTAATCTCATATGTTACAGGTTTTTTTTTTCATCCTACTCCTCAACTAGCCCTCCTTAACTTTAACATTGCTAATATCCCATCCCAATTTCGTAATATAGTCACTCATGTACTGATAGCGGCCCGCCTGACTATAACCTCTAAATGGAAAACTACCCTGGCCCCCAACGTCAGTGAGGTCATTCAGAGGGTCTCCGCACAATATCTATATGAAAAGTATTTTGCAGCACAGTCTAATGTTAGTCAGACGCTTAAAACTCAATGGATGCCTTGGATCTCGAAATTCCCTGAATGAGATATGCATATTGCATTAAGGTCTTACCTATTCTGTGCAATTGTCTTGTGGTAAATTTAGTCCCTGTGGTACTTTGGTTCGTCCTTCCTCCCTTTACTCTCTGTTTCACTCCACTCTTTTCTCTTTTTCTTCCTTTTTCCTTTGTGTATTTGCCTTCCATTTCCCTTCTCAATTGCTCTAACTCTCATGTGTTACCTTTGCCTTGTTTGAGGTATTTGGTCACCATTCCTCTACGGACTGGAGGACCAGCCTGACTTCCTCATGTTCACTTCCCATTGAACTAGAACAGTGAGGACATATGTCCTACTTTCTATAGTGTTTTGATGACTGGGCTTAGTACCCATACCAGCGCCTTACCTGTGGAGGGTGCCGTGGCTCCACAATGTGAAGTAGGATGCGCGGACCCGCTAGCTTGTTAAATACTTCAACGCTGGTATTATGATTCAGACTTTTATTGTATACTATATCTTATTGTCTACTGGGAAATCTGTTAGCGAATTCACATTGTATTGTTTTTCTCTGTTGATCTGTTAATTTCCTTAATATGCTTAATAAAACAAATTGAAAAGAAAATAAAGAAAACTCTTTGAATGAGAAGGTGTGTCCAAACTTTTGGTCTGTACTGTATATATACACTATATATAACATGAATTTTGTTTTAAATTGTTCTCTGTGCCATAGACAGGTAAGACAGTTTGGTAAGAGAATCTTCTTGTCATTTGCTTGCAGGGCCGGAGTGGGACTCATTTTCAGCCCTAGAGTTTCATGCCTTAGACCAGCTCACTTTAGTTCACAGACAGAATCACTTTTAAAGCACTCTGTCTAACGCATAGATGTATCCATGGTAATGCACTCCATTACCTATGCGAAAAAATAAAAGCTCATAATCCCAATCGCGTTTTGCGAACCACCAATCAAAATCTCCTCCAGATACCGAAAGCCAAGTACAAGTCCAAAGGAGAAAGGAGATTCGCGGTCCAAGGTCCCAGACTATGGAACGCTTTACCAACCAGCATTCGGTTGGAGGAGAACCATTTAGCTTTCAGGAGAAAGATCAAGACTCATCTCTTTTGATATCAAAGGAGACAGGAACAACAAGTGCCCAGAGGCGATTAAGTTCGCATGTGCCACGCTATATAAGTTTTCATTCATTCATTCATTCATTCATTCACGACTATTAAAATAATGTAATTAAAACCTCAAAATATAAGTTTGCAATGGTGCACTGTTCTCTACAGCCTGTAATTCATTGTATTTTTCAAAAAATATTTCCAATTCAGTGCAAATACAGTAAGATTTGCTTCACAGTGAAGATTTATTAGAACAATAAATAACAGGACCTTCCTCGCACCTCTATACCCTCCCCGCACCTCTGTGTTCCCCCTCTGGACCCCATTCCCCAATATCTGTTCTCTCTGTACCCTCACCCCACATATCTGTACCCCCTACCTCTGTAACTTCCTCCCCCACACCTCTGTTCCCCTCCGTACATATTGTAAATTACAACATAAACCTGAGAGCAGAAAAAAAATGTTTTTATTTTTATTCAGGATGGTTACTGGGTGCACTAAGTGTGCTGTCTGTGTTTTCCCCCTACCTGTGAAAATCTGCCCTGGCCGCTGCCATGTATCCCGCAGAGACTTTGCGTGTGCGGCACGGGCACCAAAGCCGCTCCCCCGCACGAAAAAAAAAGATCCCCAATCCGTCCTTTTATTTAATCGGTTCCTGCGGCCGCCTTCCGGCTCCCTTATAAATTTAGCCCCCGATGCGGCAGCCTGTAGCATGGCACTTGCGCCAGTGCATGGACAACCAGCGCCCAGGGCGAACGTGCCGAGCTGCGCCCCCCCATAACCAATTATCTTACATTATCTTACACACACAAAATTATATATATATATATATATATATATATATAGTGCAGAGGTCAGAATTGGATAAATTACAAGGATCAGGAGCAATGTGTACAGTGGTAGAGTATGTACAGTAATATACAATATCACATACATGTGGGACCAAAATCCCTGTGCTGAAAAAACATTTTGTGAAGGAGATAAGAACACACTCCTGGTACTGTAAAATACTATAACATATAGTGTGAATAACTCCCAAATATTTAAATAACTCTAGTCAAATTCTTATGGTTCATTTTTACACAATTTGGTTTTGGAGTTACTACCAAACCCCCAGTGCTGCAAATCAAACACACAGTGCAAAGTACTATTAAAGTGCACTTTAAACAAACAGTCCACTAGAGCAGTGGTCTCCAAACTGCGGCTCTGGGGGCGGATGTGGTCCTTTGCTTGCCTTTATCCGGCCCTTGAGGAATAATTCCTGCCAATGACACCAACAATGGGCCATAATTCCTGCCACTGACATCAACATTGGAGCACTATTCCTTCCAATGATGGGGCATAATTCCTTCCACTGACATAAAAAAGGGGCACTATTCCTCCCAACGACACCAGATCGGACATTGTTAACTCCCACTGGGCACAGTTTGGCCCCCCTGAAGTCTGAAAGACAGTAAACTGTCCCTTTCTTTAGAGAAAGTGCTCTTGTGTGGATGTGGGAAACTCCCTCACTGGGACATTGTTTTCTGACAACAGGGACTCCCACCTATCAAATACACTGATCAGCACTGCTTCCGTTTGGCTGCAAACAGCTAATTGAACAAGAATTTCCAGCAGAAGTGGATATAACAATTGGTTTCTGTCTAACAGAGAGGATTACACACCGATCTAAAATTCAGTCCCTGCTGAACCCAATGAATTCTGATGTGTGTACTCAGTTCTACCTTGTACTTTTCTTCAGTGGGCTCTCTGCAGTTCTGTTACTGGTCCCCTGCAGCTCCTGTGTCAGTTAGGAGTGACAGTGGTCACACTCCAGCCTCCACTTTGGACCATACAGGGTTAATCTTCCTCTATATGTGATAGAGAGGAGGAGGAGAAGAGCACTAGAGCTGGCTGAAGCATAGAATTAAGTAAAAAAACACTATACAGTACCCCCATTCTCCCCCCTCCCCCACTGCAAGAGTGGACTTTCTTGAAGTCGGGCTGGGATAAGAAATCACATCCTTTGGGCCAGATTCACAGAGCGATTACGCGTGCGCAACTGCTGTTGCGCGTGCGTAAGTCTAAATGTGCGCGTGCGTATAGTTGGACGCGATTCACAAAACAATATACGGCAGAAATCTACGTTTTTTGGTCCGGCGTAATTGAGTTAGACATTCGCTTCCCTTCGCGCAAAACTGCGCTAGACACACCATTGATTTGCTAGTCAAATATGCTAATGAGGGAGTTACGGGGATCCACAAAAAAACGCAGTTGCTGCGCAGGCTACGCGATGTGCGCAACTGCAAAATGTCCTGTCTAAAGTTAGAGCACATAAAAGCTGATCTAACTTTTGAAAAAAAGTCTAATTGTCAGATAAAGCAACACCGTTACTGAGGAGCAGACCACACACACGTGTTGCACTACAATTTGACTGCCAACATGCTAGGGGCATCGTCGCTCATAGCTGCACTAGTGAATATAGATGACCAAAGAAGGAGGAGGGCACGGAGGATGGCACGGGAGAGGGTATACCGCACCCGCATACACCTGTTTGGCATGAATGATTCAGAGGTCTTTCGCATCTTCAGATTCCCCCCTCATGCCATCCTGGAATTAACCACAACCTTGCAGGAGGACATCACCAGCCCAACACACCGCTCACATGCAGTGCAGCCACTGGTGAAGGTCCTGGCAACACTCCATGTCCTTGCCAGTGGCTCTTTTCAGCGTACAAGTGGAGTGGTGGCTGGGATGTCACAATCCTCCATGAGCAGATGTGTGCACCAGGTTGTCCCTGCAATCCTCACACGCTTGGCCAACCAAATCATCAAACCCACCACTGAGGAGCTTCGAATCAAGGCAATGGCAGATTTCTACCGAATTGCCAGATTCCCACGCACCATCGGGGCCATAGATTGCACACATGTGGCACTCCAGCCCCCCCATGAGACCGAGCACATGTACCGCAATCGGAAGAATTGGCACTCCATCAACGTACAGGTGATAGTTGATGCCCAAGGCCTCATATGGCACGTCCGTGCCAAACACCCAGGGTCCAGCCATGACAGCTACATCTACAATCAAAGCCACATCCGAACAGAATTCGAACAGAACGTGTATGGGAACACCTGGCTGGTTGGTGAGTGACATGGGAGTCAGGCATGACTATCCCCTCCCGTGATGCACAACAGAAGTGGCACATGCATGACTAACATTCTCCTGTCTTTTCCTTTACAGGTGACTCTGCATATGCACTGGGACCCCATCTCATGACTCCTATCCGGAACCCCCAAACCCCAGGAGAGGAACGATACAATGAAGCACACATCAAAACCCGTGCAGTGGTGGAGCGCACCTTTGGCCTCCTGAAGTCACGTTTCCGATGCCTGGATAAGTCTGGGGGTACACTGTTGTATTCCCCAAACTTCGTGTGCCATATCATCGCTGCATGTTGCATGCTACACAATCTCGCAGTGAGGAAGGGCCTGCAGGTTGAGCTACGTGATGATCTGACCCCCCAACCAGAAAATCAACCCCTAACCGAGGATACCCCGTCTTCTGAGGGAAGAGCAGTCAAGAGGCAGCTCATATTGGGCATCTTTGCACGTTAAACACACACATTAATCATGGCACAATGAGAATGCATGCATGCACACCACTATGGTCCCTAGCACACACACCCCACATCCTCATCAAATTGGATTGGCACCAGTCCACCATGCAAGACTGGTGAGCAGTAACGCCACGTCAAGGCTCCAATTATGTCACTGTACATTCATACACCATTCACACGGACCTGGGAATCACTTCTCCCTGGTCCTGGGGAACCCTTCTCCACCAAAATTGAGGGTGACACCCCTTTTCCAGCAGGAATGTCACCCCCACATTCAAACATCATTCACAACCCAAAATATGCCAAAAAAGTCAAACAAACAAAAATGCATAGAAACAAAAAATGCATAGTAAAAAAAAATTGCTTAGAAAAAACAAAAAAAAGCAGAGAACAAAAATAAAAAAGCTTTCAAAACAAACAAAAGGGGGAAAAAAAAATTATTGCCCTCTGCCTGAGCCACGCCTGGGGCGCCCCCGGCCACGGCCCCGGACCCTCAGGGGAGACGCATGGGGGAGGGGAAAAGCCGGGGAAGGAGGAGCAGCCCCTGAGATCTGCCCACCTGGCGGCCTGCCCTCCAAGGCCACGGCTATTCTGTCCAGGGCAGCACCAAGTGTTGCCGTGTTGCCCTGGATAGCCTGGGTAAGGGCCCTCACATCCTGCCCAACGCCTGCTGCTGTAGTTTGCAGGTCATTTAGGCAGGTTGTGGAGGCCCGGGAGTGGGAGTCCAGGTTACCCAGGCTATCATTAATGGAGGACAGGCTCTGATCCACCCGCCCCATAGTCTGGCAGAGCTGTCTCAGAAGGCGGGTCTGGGTGGCCAGGTTCCTTCTCAGACAGGCGGGCATGAGATTGGGCGCCCCCCTGGTGCTTTGGGATGACCTCCTGGCTCCAGCTGATGGTTGTGGCCGGGGAGAAGGGGAGGCCCTTGTGAGGGGAGCCATGTTGGGGGAGGAGGGGGGGGGGCTGACCCTTAGGGAGGGCAGGCTTCTTGCAGCCAGAGGGGAAGAGTCCGCAGAAACCAAAGGGCCAGTGCCTTCCATGGACTCCTCCTCCTCATGATTCTGCTCCTCCTCATGATCGTCCTCCGCATGATCCTCCCCCTCCTCTTGTTCCTCCTCTGCGGACTCTGGCCTTGTTGGGGGGGCCTCATTAGGCTGCTGTCCTGGGGTTGGAGCGGTCAGTCCAGATGGCCCTGCACCCTCCTGCACAGCTGTGGATGACACAAAACATTCACAGGTTGGAGGATCCACACACTTGCCACATATTCCCTTTCACCCCCTCCCCCACACATGCTACACACCTGAGAGAAATAAAAACCTTACCTGGCACCGCGGGGACCGGACTTGTGTCAAAGCCTGGCAGGCCCTCCACTTCATGCCGGTGAAAGGTCAGGGCCACCACACGCTCCGTCTCTGAAAATCTAACCCGGCATGGTGGGCCCCCTCCTGTGCCCCTGGCATGGGCATTTATTGCGGCCAGTTTTTTTTTCACCTCACGCCGGAGGTCATTTATTTTCTTTTCTATCCCAGAGCGGGTCCGTGTCTCCCCCTCCCCCGATGAATTGACCTGCTCTGTGATCATATCCAAGATCTCCCTCCTCCTGGCCGGGGTGGTGGTGGCACTCTGCGGGCCGTGGAGAAAACGCCCATAGTCGGTAATGGCCCGGGCAAGAATTCTTTTTTCCCCCACAGTAAAATTGAGCTTTCTTTTTCTCTCAGTCATACTTCCAAACAAACTCACTAGCAGTCACCAAAAATCTGTCACAAATACAAGCACAACCAATCAGACAAGAACACACACAAAGAGAAAAAGAACAGCCAAAAATCACACTAGCACTCAGCAAGAAACAGACACAAAAAAATCAGATGAAAAAATAAAGCAAGAAAACAAACGCTCAGAAATATATCAATCAAACAAACAGTCTCAAACACTTATCAAAATACACTTTCACAAAACTACCAACAAGCACAAGATCACACAGAACACTAATCTGACAACTACAAAACACACTCTAACGAACAACAGAGCAAAAGCACTTGATTCAATGGGAAGGGACACAAAGGGATGTACTTTTGCAATGGAAGGGCGTTTGTGTGTGTCTATTTATGCTGTCTGCGTAGTCCATTTCCAATTTCAATGATTGCGCCGCTCCCGAGTTGTGAGCATGCGCACAACGGAGCTGACATGGTTTCCTTCACGCGCGCATGCGCGAGTCGGCCGGCCCTTCATTTGCATGGGGTCACGGCTCATTTCAATGTAACACGCCCACGTCCCTCCCAATTTGTATTACTCCTCCTTACGCCTCCGGAAAAAACCTTACGTTTGCGCAAGCTCTTGCGTAAAAGCTACGTGAATCGCCGGATTACGCGGCTAGATTGCGCAAGTCTAACGGAAAAGTGGTGCGCTACGCCGGAATGATAATGCGCCGATCTACGTGAATCTGCCCCCACATCCTTTGCTGTGTAATGCTTATATTCTTGAACAGGTTAGGAATTAGTGTGACATTTCATAATCCACATACATATTATATCTTATTAATAATCATAATTTTTAGAAGATATAATGTGTATGTGAATTACATCTATGAAATGTCACACTAATTTCTAACATGTTCAATCATTTTACTTTCACTTTCAATAAACCTGCAGTGAAAAGTGCAGGCCACATTTGTAAACACATTATGGAATTCAGAGCAGCCGGGACTCACAGTAGAAGAGGATCCAGTCTGTCACCCATGATTTACAAATCTTCACTCTGCCCTGGAGGAGCGCTCTGCTGTGTGCTGCTGGGCGGGAACCAAAGATCCATGCTACAGTGTTGTGAGTTTCTCTTCCTGTTCCGCCCACATGCACTTTCACTGGGACTGTACCAACTCCAATCCGGGGGGGGGGGAGACTTATAGGAACTCAAGAAGGGAGCCGGGAAAGGAGTGGAACTGCTGCTGCAGAGCAGTGAGCAGGAGCGATAATCCTTGATGTAGGCAGGTAACAGGGGCATACAAGTTTTACAGCTATATTATGATATTTTGTGGACAGATTTTTCGAACCGGCCCACGACCATACCAGCCCACCGGGATACTTCCCGGTTCTCCCGATTGGCCACTCCGGGCCTGTTTGCTTGTATCACATTTACTCTGACACCTCTTGACGTTTATCAAAAAAAGATAGTTAAAGCTTTGTCTTTGTAAAGCTATGTTTTCTACAGCATGCATAACAATTGTTTTTTTTTAAATATTTGTGTGATAATGACAGTCAGAAGTTATTGGGCCAGATTCAGATACAATTATGTATCTATCCGGCTACGCCTCCGCAAGTTTTATGAGCAAGTGCCTTATTCAGAAAGCACTTGCTCCATAAGTTGCGGCGGCGTAGCGTAAAGTGTCCGGCGTAAGGGCGCCTAATTCAAATTATAAATGTGGGGGCGTGATTCATGTAAATGAATCATGACCCCACGCAATTTACGTATTTTCAGAACGGCGCATGCGCTGTCCGTGGACGTATCCCAGTGCGCATGCGTGAAATCACAACTTGTCAATGTAAACGACGTGTACGTAAATTACGTCCAGCCCCATTCCCGAACGATTTACGCGAACGACGTAAATGACATACAATTCGACACTGTCCCAACGTTTATACTTAACATTGGCTGCGCCTCATATAGTAGGGGTAACTTTACACCGGAATAATGCTTACGCAAACTACGCAAACTACGTAAACTACGACGCCCGGCCGCAAGTACTTTCAGGAATCGGCGTAACTCCCTAATTTACATATTCGACACGTTAAACGACGGAAACGCCACCTAGCGGCCAGCGTAAAACTGCAACTAATATACGACGGTGTAACAGACTTACGCCGCTCGTATATTAGCAGAATTCCGGCGTATCTTCTTTTCTGAATACAGAAAAAAGATACGCCGGCTATTCTTAGTATTTACGCGGTGTAGCTCTAGATACGCCGACGTAAATACTTTCTGAATCTGGCCCATAATTCTCAACCTCTAATTAACTTAATTGATCTTTTGTCATCATAGGAAAAGTACAAGTCTACAAGTTTGCATGCAACCATTGGGACACATATGGCTAAAGGCTACCTGTGTCAAAAGTTTATTCTGAATGGTGTCGCATCTTTACGCCGATTCAGAAAGCAAGATACACCGAAAAAAACATGGCTTCATTGCGTCCAGCGTAACTATGCACCCACGATACGCCGGCGTAGGCAAGTTACGCTGGACGCATTAGAAGTCCCCATTAAAAATATGCAAATGAGCTAAATACACCAATTGAGAAACGTAGTTGCGCCAAGCGTATTGATATACTTCGACCGGCGTAAAGTTACTCCTGCTATATGAGGAACAGCCAATGTTAATCTATGGACGTCGGAACAGCGTCGAATTGTACGTTGTTTACGTCGTTTGCGTAAGTTGTTCGTGAATGGGGCTGAGCGTTGGTTACATTCACGTCGAAAGCATTGACTATTTACAACGTGATTTTGAGCATGCACACTGGGATACATCCACGGACGGCGCATGCGCCGTTCGTTAGGCGTGTCATTTACGTGGGGTCACGATTTACATACAACACGCCCACTACCAGCCTACTTTGAATTACGCAGGCTTACGCTGGCCCACTTACACTATGCCGCCGTAACTTAGGGCGCAAGTTCTTTCTGAATACGGAACCTGCCTCACTAAGTTACGGCGGCGTAGTGTATATGAGATATGCTATGCCTGCCTAAAGATAGGCGATTCTTTCTGAATCTGGCCCATTTAGTTCATGTTGTATATAAGCCATTTTACAAGCTCCACAATAGGGCTATATGAGAATGCATTAAACTTGATCAATTCATATTTAAAATTACCTGAAGATATATTATTGTGAAAAATAAATTATCACTGACAGACTTATTTTAGAAATACATACATGATTTAAAATGCTGTTAATCTTACTTTCCTTTAACATAAAATACTAATAAATGAAATAGTGATAATTATAATAATAATTCTGCTCATAATTGTTCCTTTTGTCTTGATATTTCAATAAAAGATGTCATGAGATCGGTGTCTCGCTGCCAATTGCACTATAATGCAGCAATACATGTCCTAAATTGTCCTAAAAAGTGTTTGGGGACATGGGTCCTGCCCCAGGGGACATGTATCAATGCAAAAAAGTTTTAAAAACTGCAGTTTTTTCAAGAGCAGTGATTTTAATAATGCTTAAAGTGAAACAATAAAAGTAAAATATTCCTTTAAATTTCATATCTGAGGATGTGTAAAGTAGCGCTTGTTTCCTGTGCTTAGAACTGTCCCTGCACAAAATGTAATTTCTGAAGGAAAAAAGTCATTTAAAATCACTCGTGGCTATAATGAATTGTCGGATACCAGCAATACAGAGAAAAGTCATTCATAAATGAAAAATGTGTGGAGTCCCCCCAAATTCAATTACCAGGCTCTTCAGGTCTGCTATGGATATTAAGGGGAACCCTGCATCAAATAAAAAAAAATTATATGGGGGTTTTCCCCAAATATCCATACCAGACGCCTCAGGTCTGGTATGTATTTTAAGGGGAACTCTAAGGCCGCGTACACACGATGAGACATGTCTGCTCAAACATGTCCGACGGACCATTTCCAGCGGATATGTCTCATCGGATTTTGGTCCAATGGCGTGTACACAGCATCGCAAAAAAATCCCCTCGGGCTGAGGACGCGGTGACGTGGCGGTGACGTTGACGCCGCCACGTCACCATTCCAGGAAGTAAAATACTTCCACACATTTCTGTCCGCTGGTGAGTCCGCTGGTGAGTGTACTAACCAGCGGACATATCAGAAGGACATGTCTCCGGCGGACAAATTTCAAAGCATGCTTTGAAATTTGTCCGCTGGAAAAACATGTCCGCTAGCCCGTACACACGATCGGATATGTCTGCTGAAACGGTCTGTCGGACCAGTTTCAGCAGATATATTCGATCGTGTGTACGCAGCTTAACCCAAATTTAAAAAAAATGGTGTGGAGTTCCCCCCACAAAATCCACAACAGACCCTAATTGAATTTGGGGGGACCCCCACACATTTTTTTTTATGAATGACCTTTCTCTGTATTGCTGGGAGCCGACAATTCATTATAGCCGCAAGTGATTTTAAATTACTTTTTTAACTTCAGAAATCACACTTTGTGCATGGAGAGTCCTAAGCATGGGAAACACGTGCTACTTTACAGGCATACTATAAACCCCCCCCCCCCCCAGGTAAGAAATTTAAAGGAATATTTCACTTTTATTGTTTCACTCTAAGCATTATTAAAATCACTGCTCCCAAAAAACTGCAGTTTTTAAAACTTTTTTTTGCATTGATGCAGGTCCCCAAACACTTTTTATGAAAATAACTTGCATATTAGCCTTTAAAATTAGCACTTTAGATTTCGACCGTTCGAGTCCCATAGACTTTAATGGGGTTCTAAAGTTCACACGAACTTGCTGCGAACACCCCAAATTGTTCGCTGTTCGGCAAACAGGCAATGTTCGAGTCAAACATGAGTTTGACTCGAACTCGAAGCTCATCTCTACTCATGAGTGTGTCTTGCTTAGTTCCCCAAAGTCGCTGCATATTTTTTGCATATTGGGAAATTAATTAACACTTGCTATAAAATGTACAAACCTTTTGAAAAAAAATATATTAGCTTTAAAGACAACAATATTTTTTTTGTGGCAAAAATATAATTAAAAATGTGATATAAAAATACTGTATATCTAAAGCCAACAATTTTTTATAGAGTTTTTTTTTTTTTTTTTTTACTGATGTTTCATTCACTCGATGTTCCCATTGGAAAATGTCCCCTCTATTCCTGTTCTAATAGCAATTAAAATGTTGTAATTTTCTTTACTATTATTCCAATTGGCATTGGAAATCATGACAATTAGAAAGGCTATGGCCCAGATTCACAAGGCATTTACACTGACATATAGCACATTACGTATGTGTGCGCCAGACCCACAAACCAACATACGCCTTAAAACTGGCCACCCTACGCTGGCGTTGCTTGCACACGCCGGCGTAGCATGGGCGCACATATGGGCTGGATGCATGTTGCTGCTCCCATTGATTATTAAACATGCAAATGAGGGAAATACGGCGATTCACAAACTTGAGTGCGCCTGACACATGCTGGACTCAATCAACCCAATTCTTCTGGTATCATTCTGGACCCACCTCAACCTTTCATCGGATAGGGAAAGAATAAGCAGCATGGTGTTAAACTCGTGTCTTTATCACATTAA
This sequence comes from Rana kukunoris, assembly GCA_029574335.1. Taxonomy (NCBI): domain Eukaryota; kingdom Metazoa; phylum Chordata; class Amphibia; order Anura; family Ranidae; genus Rana; species Rana kukunoris. Next base: position 35,838,884 of record CM056052.1, read on the forward strand.
TTTCTTACCTTTGTTCCTATCCACGTGCTTCTTGTAAACACATACACCGATTGGCTACTTGTGCTGCTTCTTCTTCTCACAATCCAGTCCAGCAAGAGGCTGATTCAATAAGTTGAATCAATGTATTTTAACACCTTGCATTTAACAAAAACACATTTAATGATATACATATCGGCCCGGATTCACGTATCCGGGTGTATCTTTAGAGCGGCGTAGCATATCTTCTTTACGCTATGCCACCGCAACTAAGGCCGCGTACACACGAGGGGATATGTCCGCTGAAAACGGTCCGATGGACCGTTTCAGCAGACATCTCCGCTCGTGTGTATGGGCTAGCGGACAGATTTGTCCACCCGACAGATTTCAAAGCAAGCTTTGAAATCTATCCGGTGGGAATCTGTCCGCCCGACATGTCTGCTGGTTAGTACACTTACCAGCAGACATGTCGGCTCCCACCACCGCCGCGCCGCTGCCGAATGGATTCGGCGCATGCGCGGAAGTGTTTTACTTCCTGGTGCGGTGACGTGGCGGTGACGCGGCGGCGTCAACGTCACCGCCGCGTCACCACTACGTCACCGCGCTGTCCGGCGGCGGGGAATTTGATCCGATGGTGTGTACACGCCATCGGATCAAACTCCCGATCGGACATATCCGATGGAAATGGTCCGCGGACCGTTTTCATCGGATATATCCGATCGTGTGTATGGGGCCTTAGAGAGGCAAGTGCTGTATTCACAAAGCACTTGCTCCCTAAGTTACGGCGGCATATCGCAAATGTGTCGGTGAAAGCGGGCGTGTTTTATTAAAATTAACCGTGACCCCATGCAAATTATGTGCCGACCGAACGGCGCATGCGCCGCCCGTGGACGTATCCCAGTGCGCATGTTCAGAAGCACGTCGGATAGAATGCCTAAGTGACGAGTGAACGTAACCTACGCTCAGCCCTATTCACGTACTACGTAAACGGCGTAAACAATGTAAAATTCGACGGCGTCGTTCCCTGGCCCATACATTTGCATTAGCTGCGCCTCATATAGCAGGGGTAACTTTACGCCGGACGCAAGCCTTACGCAAAGCGCATATATGAAGCGGTCGGGCGCATCTATGGTCGCGAATCGGCGTACCATGTTCATTTGCATATTTAACATGGGAACGCCAAATGCGTCCAGCGTAACTTGCCTACGCCAGCGTATCGTGGGCACATAGTTACGCTGGACGCATTTGGCGTTCCCATGTTCGTATCGTGGGCGCATAGTTACGGTGGATGCATTCGGCGTTCCCATGACGACTGAAGCCACCTTCTCTTCAATATACTGTACCTTTCTTGTTTATAGGTGGTATGTTATACATTTCTGTGTTCTTAGGCCCTTTTAGGAATGGCCATTTATGTTATCTATGTTTTTAATTATTACACATTTTTAAACTATATTACGCCTATAAATTCCATCATCCGCCAATATACCCCGGAAGCCAGCGAGTCTGGACGGAGAACAGAGGATGAAGGAATCTGGAGGCGAATGACACCAGCTCCCTTCTAAATGTTGCCATACCATCGAAGCTAGGAGAACTGTAACCGATGGCCATGAATGACAGCTAAAATCGTCTGGTCATATCAACATCGCGGCGTAACTAGCGCCCTACCTTCATCACAATCCTTGATGGTAATACTTGGCAATACTTGCCACCTGACACTGCCTCACTGCTACACATACTTTCAAATAGTGAGGTGGATCGATGGACACAGTGCAGCTAAGAAGGTGGTAACTGTATGCAACAAGCTCAATTACAGTATATCATTTACTTAGAAAATATATTATTGACTGCAGTCACTACATGAATTACTATGAATGCTCACAACCTGCTTGATAACAATATATATCTATGATGGACTCTAAGGGGCAGATTCACAGAGAAATGGATTATCGTAGCGTATCAGAAATACACTACGCCGCCGTTTTTTACCTTGCTCTACGTGGAATTCAGGTAGATTTTCTACGGTAAACGACGGCGGCGTAGTGTATTTCTCCCGTCGCAATCCATCTGCGCGAGTAGGGGGCGTGAAACATTTAAACTAGGCGCGTTCCCGCGGCGATCGATCTGCGCATGCTCCGTTCGCAAATTTCCCGCCGTGCATTGCGCGAAATCACGTCGTGACGTCATTCGTTGTTTATGTAGCGTACTTTACGGGCGATCCACGTCCCGACGAGTTACGTAAACAAAATAAAATTTTAAATAAATTCGAAGCGGGAACGACGGCCATACTTAACATGGGCTACGTAAAGTTAGAGCAGCAAAAAGCTGCTCTAACATTACGTATAAAAAAATAGACGAAAAAGATTGCGACGCCCGCTCGTATGTTCGTGAATCCCCGTAAAAACACATTTGCATATCCCGACGCACCAAAACGACGCGAACTCCTCCCAGCGGCCGCAAATAGATGGCAGCGTAGATCCGAAGGCTTACGAAGACGTAAGCCTCTCGGATCGAAGCCCGAAGCCGGCGTATCATGGTTTGAGGATTCAAACTAGTGATACGCCGCGCGAAATTTGAAATTACTCCTGTCTAACCCCAGTTAGACAGGCGTAATTGTTTTGTGAATCTGCCCCTAAGTTGCTACTAGTCTTCATTACAACATATTGAGCTCTGGTGACCTCTGAATTTACAACTGCCCATGGATAACTAATAGATGCTAGCTATTTAAAAGCGCTTGCATAGATAATCATCATTAGACTTTCTTGTTCCATCTTTGGCTTTTTTTCAGTTGGTATTTACTTTTATAACCTACAGCTTGATATGAACTTCGGTTTTTGATATATGACCAAATATAGTCACACACCCATTTTTCCCTCCCATACTCCCCTCCCCTCTCCTCCCAACCCCCACCCACTCAGCTGGTTTCCAGCCTCCACTTTTAGGATTACACCTCCATTCGTTTTTTTGGCGGGCCTCCTGGGAGGGGATATACATTAACCCCCCCCATTTGACTTCATCTATTATGATGACCGCACTAAACATTCCTACATGAGTGTATCCACAGTGCAGGCTGAACACTAGGGTGTCCGGACCGCGCGCATAGTTTGTATGTTTTTGTGTTAGTCCTGAGTCTTGTCTATGTGTTATTTGTTCTTTTCTTTTTCATTTTTGCATAGCGGCCAGCCAACACAGGTTGGCGACCAACCTTAGAGTTCCCATACAGTCGTGCTGTATACAATTTTAACTTTGATACTCATTAATAAAACACTGTTTTGTATCTTAAATTATTTCAGATCATTACTTTTGTTGCCTCAAGTAACCCCTTTAGGCCCCCAGTGGGCCGACTATTCCCTTTCCCCGGTCCTTTCCTTTTTCTTTTTTGTTATATTATGTTTATGGTTACAGCAACATCACCTAATTAGGTATATGATCCAGTACATGTGGTGACATTCATCACTAGTACACCTGTGGATACTTGTGCATCCCCTTGTTTCCCTTACCCTCTGATTGATATACATCTGCCAATATACCTTTTTTTTTAAAGGGGTTATAACAACTCCCCACTTTATCCAAATCTAAAAACTTTTACCTTTAACTATACTTGATCTTCATTGTTCTCTGGCTGCTCTTTGCCTTGGCCTCTTGGGTTATCGCTGGGGTCTACGCAGCCAACTCCTTTTCTTGTTTTTTCGTCTCTACACCATCTCTTTTCACTGTATCCAAGAAACCTGCTTCGATCCTCTTGGTAAACATGGTGTATATTTTACTATAACTAAATGCCTGTCTGTTTATTAAGATTTTTTTTCTTCAAACGGCTATATACATATATTTATCCTTTATACTTTTTACTTACTGTATTTGTTGAATTGTAAATATCATAAACTCTTATACCACTTGCTCCACATGAAGAGAAATGGTGTACAATCATTGAAACGCGTTGAGTTTCACTCTGTACATTTGTACAAGAGTGATATAAATAAAGTGGTTTATTTTTATTTCACGTGGATACACATCATTCATTTTTTTCATGTATCTATGTTTTTTATTAAACTTAAAAAAATCACTGTCTACATACACAATCTTTTGGATTCATTGGGGTAGATTCATGTACAATGGTGCATCGTTGCTTCGGCGTGGCGCATCTTTTTTCCGCTACGCATGTACTTTATTCATCAATTTTTCACTCACCTGCGCAGCGGTTTTTCGACGGCGTAAGGCGGCGGAACTGTAAATGGGCGTCACCACATGCAAATGATGGTCTGACGGAGAGATCCGTACGGTGTATCTTAAACGGCGACACTGATGTCACCTGGCTGTCTGCCTCCTGTGCGCATGCGCAGTACGGCACCGACGTCACCACCAAGATGCGCCGCACCACTTCCTACCCCAGTGCATAAATACGCACACAGAAGCGCCACTCACTTGCAAAACGCGACCAGCATTTTTTTGAATTGCCAGGGCTTTTGCATCCTGCTTTTTGCATTTATGATGGCTGCACTAGAGACTCCCGCTGACCGGAGAATGTTAAATTTCAGCCCTCAGGAGAAGGCTGTGATCACCGATGGGCTCTCCCAACATGGTGCCCGCCTCTATGGGCCACAGAGTGCCAACACTGGGAAATATGAGAAAACCCGCATCTATGCGGAGCTAACCAGGCAGGTCAATGCTGTCGGTGTGGTGGACAGGGAGCCCAAGCACATCCGCAAGAAAATCAGCGACATGCGGAGACTGGTAAAAGATAAGCTAGTCCACGGCCGAGAGCCAGGCTGCTTGCACTGTGGCAGTGCAGGAAGCCATCACCCAGCAGGCTGGGCAGAATACCAATATCAATGAAAGTCTGCAGGATGTTGTTGCGAACGGGGCAGCCCTTCTGTCCTGCCTGGTGGACCTGCAGACCACAACATCTGGCCTGGTCTCTGAGGTCCGGAGCCTGGCAGCTGCTGTCCGTGAGGAGGGGAGGCAGACACGGCGACAACAGCGCAGCAATACCACCCGCCGGCTGCGGATGCAGGCTGCCACCAATACCTACCTCCACCGGCTAGCCGTGGAAATGGAGGGCAGCCAGGCAGCCAGGGAGAGACTGGTTGAGGTTCAACCACCAGCCCCCCCAGCCCCCCCACCTGTGGCTCGCCCCAGGCAACTGCGCACCAGGAGCCTAGGGACAAGAAGGAGCCCACGACAGGGCCGTTGATTTATATTAATTTATGTTTGATACTCAGATTATGAGCTTTATTTATTTTTATCTCCCTGCACACGGTGAGGAGTGCAGGCTACAGTGTGAATGTGGTGTGAATGTGTGGGGGTGACACTCCTGCCATTAAGGGGTGTCACCCTCAGTCGTTGGTGAGAAATTATCACCACGACACGTGTGAATGGTGTATGAATGTACAGCAACATAATTGGAGCCGTGGCGTGGCGTTGCTGCTCCCAAGTCCCATGTGGTGTACTTTGGTCTAATCCAATTTGATGTGGATGTGGTGTGTGTGTGTGCTAGGGATCACAGTGGTGTGCATGCATGCATTCTCATTGTGACATGATTAATGTGTGTGTTTAACGTGAAAAGTAGCCTACCACAAGGACCCTCCTGACTGCTCTTCCCTCAGCAGACGGGGGACCCTCGGGCAAGGGGGGACTGTGTGGTTCGGGGGTCAGGTCATCACGTAAGTCAATCTGCAGGCCCTTTCTCATGGCAAAGTTGTGCAGCATGCAACATGCCCCAATGATCTGGCACACAAAGATTGGGGAATACAAGAGGGTACCCCCAGACTTATCCAGGCATCGGAAACGTGACTTCAGGAGGCCACCACTGCACGGGTTTTTATGTGTGCTTCATTGTATCTTTGCTCTCCTCTGGTTTGGGGATCCCGGAATGGAGTCATGAGATGGGGTCCAAGTGCATATGCCGCGTCACCTGGTAAGGAAAAGACAGGAGGATGTTAGTAGTGCATGTGCCCCTTGTGATGTGTGCATCATGGGGGGGGCAGTCATGTCTGCCACCCATGTCACTCACCAACCAGCCAGCTGTCCCCATACACGTTCTGTTCAAATTCTGTGGAGATGGTGCTTTGACGGTAGATGTAGCTGTCATGGCTGGACCCGGGGTCCTTGGCACAGACGTGCCATATTAGGCCTTGGGCATCAACTATCACCTGTACATTGATGGAATGCCAATGCTTCCGATTGCAGTATATGTGCTCTGTGTCCGGGGGGGGGGCCGTAGTGCCACATGTGTGCAATCAATGGCCCCCACGGTGCGTGGGATTCTGGCAATTCTGTAGAAATCTGTCATTGCCTTCAGCCGCAGGTCCTCAGTGGTGGGTTTGATGATTTGGTTGGCCATGCGTCTGAGGATTGCTGGGATAACATGGTGCACACATCTGCTCATGGTGGACTGTGACATCCCAGCCACCAATCCACTTGTTCTTTGAAAAGATCCACTGGCAAGGAAATGGAGTGTTGCCAGGACCTTCACCAGTGGCTGCTTGTGAGCGTTGTGTCTGGCTGGTGATGTCATCCTGCAGGGTTGTGGTTAGTTCCAGGATGGCTTCAGGGCTGAATCTGAATAGGCGAAACACCTCCAAATCACTCAAGCCAAACACGTCAATGTGCGTGCGGAATATCCTCTCCCGTGCCCTCCTACGTGCACGTCGACGCTGTAGGGCTATGAGCAAGGCTGCCCCTGGCATGTTGGCAGACAGATGTGTTGTCCAGCAAGTGTTTGAGCTCAATTCATCTGTAACAGTGTTGCTTTAGCTGCTCTCCAGCTGATTTGTTCAACTCCTGTGCAAAGTTACCCCTGTTTTATGAGGGGTGACTTTCCGCAGGAAATTGCAGTTACGCTCACCGGGTTACGCCGGCGCCGGACAAACGCACGTTTCTGAATCGGCGGTTCTCCCTCATTTGCATATTTGAATAGATAATGCATGGGAACGGTTGATCTGTCCCGCGTAAAGATGCGCCAAAGCCACGCCGGCGTGGAAAAGTTACGCCGGTAAGAAGTAGCCTATTTGAAGGCGGATCTGGTATAGTAGGTACGGCGCATGGATCCGACGGCGCAAAGTAACAGTTGCGCCGCGCATCTCTAAAAACGCCGGAGTAAGTGCTACATGAATCTACCCCAGACGGCACATCTCGAGATACTCCGGCGTAAGTGCTTTGTGAATCTGGCCCTTGGTCTGTAGGTTGCACCACAGTGGATTAAACTGATTTTTATTCTAGTATTCGGTGTCTTATGAGTGTTTGTTAATTATTTCCCCAAAGTCTTTTTTCTCCTTGCAGAATATATTTGTTTTCATATTGTTAACACGTAGTATAAAATGTTCTAAACTTTATCACTGATAACGTTTGTTTTTTTTTCCGTGAAAGGAATTTAAAAGTATTTTGAAGTATATTAAAAACTGTGGGCCAGATTCACATACATTTGCGGTGGCGTAGAGTAAGGCATTTACACTACGCCGCCGCAACTTACTAGAGCAAGTGCTTGATTCACAAAGCACTTACCTGTAAAGTTGCGGCGGCGAAGCGAAAATCCCCCGGCGCAAGCCCGCATAATTCAAATGAGCCGGGTAGGGGGCGTAGAGCATTTAAATTAGGCACGTTCCCAAGCCGGACGTACTGCGCATGCGCTGTCCCAAAAACTTCCTGATGTGCATTGCCCAAAATGATGTCGCAAGGACGTCATTGTTTTCGACGTGTACGTAAATGGCGTCCAGCCCCATTCACGGACGACTTACGCAAACGACGTTAAATTTTCAAATAGCGACGTGGGAACTACGGCCATACTTAACATAGGATACGCCACCTAGGGGGCATGTTTTCCTTTACGCCGCGTATCTCTTACGGAAACATCGTAAAGTCACTGCGTCGTGCCCGCGTACGATCGTGAATTGGCGTATCTCGCTGATTTACATATTCTCGACGTAAATCAGCGGGAACGTCCCTAGCGGCCATTTCAAAATTGCAGTTCCGATACGAAATACAATTACGCCGCTCGTATCTGAACTCAATCCCGGCGTATCTTGTTTTCTGAATACAGAAAACAGATACGACGGCGTAGGTTAGAAGTTACGCGGCTTATCTACAGATAAGCCGCGTAACTTCTACCTGAATCTGGCCCTGTGACGTCAAAGTATACTTTAAGGCCTTGTACATACGATGGGATTTTTCCGATGGAAAAGGTCCGACGGACCGTTTCCATCGGATATATGTCCGCCGGACTGTTTGATCCGATGGCTGTACACACCATCGGATCAAATTCCCCGCCGGACAGCGCGGTGATGCGGCGGTGACGTTGACGCCGCCACGTCACCGCCACGTCACCGCACCAGGAAGTAAACACTTCCGCGCGCATGCGTCGGATCCATTCAGAGGATACGAGGCATGTGCGGGCAGATATGTCCGCTGGTTTGCCGTACTAACCAGCGGACATATCCGACGGGCAGCTCTCCAGCGGAAAAGTTCCAAAGCATGCTTTGAAACTTTTCCGCTGGAGAAATCCGGCCAAAACTGTCCGTTTGCCCCTACAGGGATTTTTCGGCTGAAATGGTCTGTCGGACCATTTTCAGCGGATTTATTCCCTCGTGTGTACAAGGCAAAAGAGTTGAGAATTTTTTTTTTTCCCCTCTTGGGTGTTGCAGAGTCCTACCTTTTTGTTATTGTGAAGAGATAGATGTTTGTTTGTCTGTGTCCATGTTCATAAATAATTTGTATGGTAGTGCTTTCATAATTATTAGCTGCCGCACCTGCAGGGCTCTAATTAGGAAAATTGCAGGGTCTGCATCCCTTTAGATTTGAATTCCCTTTGGGAATAATTCATCCTAAAAAAAAATATTTTTGTTGCAGGGGATGCTCAAAATCGAATTTATATCTTAGCGAACACTTCTAGGAAAATCATCAACTGGTTGAGGACCGCCGCATGTACATTTACGTCAGCAAAATGGCACAGGCAGGCACATCAACGTATATATACGTGCCTGCCTTGCCGTGGGTCAGGGGTCCGATCAGGACCCCCCCCCCCGGTACATACGACGGTCCGGTTTGGCGTGGGAGCGATCCGGGACAAGGGGGCGGCGGTTCGTTTTTGCCAATGCACGCGCTCCCCCCGCTCTGCACTTCCTCCTCCTGTGTAAACACAGGAAGGAGGAAGTGATGTGATCTCTCCCCACGGCGTTTTTTTCAACCACCGCTGAGGAGAGATCACATCTCACAGTAGGTCTGCACAACACTACACTGACACACAGACACATAGGCACATTTAACCCCCGCGATTGCACCCCCCCCCCCACCCCGTCCCCCTGTCACAGTGTCACTGAATACAGTGATCATATGTATGATCACTGCAGTTAGTGTCAGTGTGACAGTCAGTTAGTGTTAGGTTCAGGGTAGCCCCCGTACCCCCCCAATAAAGTTTTAACCCCTTGATCACCACCCTAGTTAACCCTTTCACTCCCTATTGCCAACGTCACTAAGCGATAATTTTTCTGATCGCTGTATTAGTGTCGCTGTTCCCGCTAGGTAGCTATTTTTTTTTTATTGCGATTTTTTTTTACTAAAGACATGTGGCTAAATAAATGTTGGCCTAAATGTTTGACTGCAATTTAGTTTATTTGATTTTTCTTATAACAAAAAGTAAAAAATATTGATTTTTTTTCAAAAATGTTGCTCTATTTTTGTATATAGCGCAAAAAATTAAAATTGCAGAGGCGATCAAATACCACCAAAAGAAAGCTCTATTTGTGGGAAGAAAAGGACGCAAATTTTGTTTGGGAGCCACGTCGCACGACCGCGCAATTGTCTGTTAAAGTGACGCAGTGCCGAATCGCAAAAAGGGGCCTGGTCATTTACCTGCATTTTGGTCCGGGTCTTAAGTGGTTAAAGTGACATTAAAGCTTCAAATTTTATTTATTTTTTAAACAACAAACATATCATATTACCCTCCACTGTGCAGTTATTTTTACACAGAGTGGCCCCGATTGTTCTCTTCTGGGGTCCTACGGCGGCTCTTACAGCTCCTCCCCGCAAGAGCTAACCCCCTCTGGGAAGCTCTCCCTAAGAGGGTTACCTTGCGGGAGCACCGCTCCTGTGCCATACAATCGGCGTCCATAGCCACCGATTGTATGACACAGCCCACCCCTGGCGGCCGCATCATTGGATTTGATTGACAGCAGTGGGAGCCAATCATGCATTGGGAGAATGACACGGGATCGCGCCCTCGAAAATTCAGGGTTCAGGTAAGTTAAACGAGGGTTCGGGGGGGCGGTGACTGCAAGGTGTTTTTTCACCTTAATGCATAGGATGCAGGATGTTATTAGGGGGGCTGTGGGGGAGAATTAAAACTACTTTTTTTTTAACATCTATGTTTCAGTTGTTAGATTTCCCCTCTCCCTGTCCTGTTAGGCACTTTTCACAGTTTAACAGGGGCGCCTAATAAAAATTTTTGATGCAATAATTTGCACGTGGCTCCTTGTTGCGCTCCAATTGGAGTTATTGGGAGGGGTTGCAGTGTTGTGTTGTGCCCAAGGCACAATTTTTCAGCCCCTGTTTAACAGGGGCGCCTAATAACAATTTTTGATGCAATACTTTGCGCGTGGCTCCTTGTTGTGCTCCAATTACAGTATGTTTGAGGGGTGTCCTTTTCTCTAAAATTTTTCTTTCACAAAACAATAATGGCCCCCCACCACCGCTAAAATATTCGACATAATGTTGCCACACAGCACGTGCGTAAGCAGTATTATTTACTTTTTTTTATAGTCCTCTCATGTTGTGCAGGGACATTTCTAAACACGTGCCACTTTTATAGACACCCAGCAGGTGTGATATTTATAGAATTTTTTCACTTTAAGCATCATTAAAATGGCTGCTCCGGAAAAAACGGCCGTTTTTAAAACTTTTTTTTTCCATTGATACATGTTCCCTGGGGCAAGAACCGGGTTCTGAACGACGTTTTCCAACATTAAATTTATTTTTGGTCTTTAAAATGATCGTTTTTGAATTCGAAGGTTCGGGTCCCATAGACTTCAATGGGGTTCGAAAAGTTTGTGCGAACCCGCGGTCTGTTCGAACGTTCTGGTGCGAACTGAACTCGGGGGTGTTCGGCTCATCCCTACCTGTAAGTGAAAGTGGTAGTATAGAGTATACTACCACTTTAACTATTCACATAAAATGCTGTAAATTTATCTTAAAAATTAATACATATGTGAAGTCAATAGCCCCTATGAATATATAGAAAGGAAAAAAAAAACACAGGTGGACAGGCCTAGATGATTCTGCCCCAAAGAGAAGATGAACAACGTAAAAGAGAATTATGGGTATATTATTAATATCTTATAAATTAAAACCTGTGGCCCAGATTCACAGAGCGATTACGCCTGCGCAACAGGAGATGCGCATGCGTAAGTCTAAATGTGCGTGTGCGTTTCGATGCACGGCATCCCCAAAGCGAGATACGCAAGAAATCTACTTTTTTTTGTCCGGCGTAATTTCGTTAGACAGGCGCATCCGTCCGCGCAAAACTGCGCTAGACAGACCATTGATTTGCTAGTCAAATATGCTAATGAGGGACTTACGGGGATCCACAAAAGAACGTTGGGGCAGCGCAGGCTACGCAGTGTGTGCAACAGCAAAATGTCCTGTCTAAAATTAGACCATATAAAAGCTGGTCAAAAAAGAGAAAAAAAGTCTACTTGTTAGATAAAGCAACACTGTTAGTGAGGAGCTCAGCAGTCACACGTGTTGCACAACAATCTGTACGCCAACATGCCAGGGGCATTGTCGCGCATAGCTATACTACTGACTTTAGATGAGCAAAGAAGGAGGAGGGCACGGAGGAGGACACGGGAGAGGATATACCGCCCCCGCATAGACCTGTTTGGCATGAGTGATTCTGAGGTGTATCGCATCTTCAGATTCACCCCTCATGCAATCCAGGAATTAACCACAACCTTGCAGGAGGACATCACCAGCCCAACACAACGCTCACATGCAGTTCAGCCACTGGTCAAGGTCATGGCAACACTCCATGTCCTTGCCAGTGGCTCTTTTCAGCGTACAAGTGGAGTGGTGGCTGGGATGTCACAATCCTCCATGAGCAGATGTGTGCACCAGGTTGTCCCTGCAATCCTCAGATGCATGGCCAACCAAATCATCAAACCCACCACTGAGGAACTGCGGCTGAAGGCAATGACAGATTTGTACAGAATTGCCAGATTCCCACGCACCGTGGGGGCCATTGATTGCACACATGTGGCACTCCAGCCCCCCCCAGGAGACAGAGCACATGTACCGCAATCGGAAGCATTGGCATTCCATCAACGTACAGGTGATAGTCGATGCCCAAGGCCTCATATGGCACGTCCGTGCCAAACACCCAGGGTCCAGCCATGACAGCTACATATACAATTAATGCCACATCCGAATGGAATTCGATCAGAACGTGTATGGGGCCACCTGGCTGGTTGGTGAGTGACATGGGTGGCAGGCATGACTGTACCCCCCCATGATGCACACATCACAAGGGGCACATGCATGACTAACATCCTCCTGTCTTTTCCCTTACAGGTGACTCTGCATATCCACTGGGACCTCATCTCATGACTCCTATCCAGAACCCCCAAACCCCAGGAGAGGAAAGATACAATCAAGCCCACGCCTAAACACGTGGAGTGGTGGAGCGCACCTTTGGCCTCCTGAAGTCACGTTTTCGATGCTGGATAAGTCTGGGGGTACCCTCTTGTATTCCCCAAACTTTGTGTGCCAGATCATCGGTGCATGTTGCATGCTGCACAACTTCGCAGTAAGAAAGGGCCTGCAGATTGACCTACGTGATGACCTGACCCCTGAACCAGACAATCCCTCCCTAACCGAGGATACCCCGTCTTCTGAGGGAAGAGCAGCCAGGAGACAGCTCACATTGGGCATATTTGCACGTTAAACACACACATTAATCATGGCACAATGAGAATGCATGCATGCACACCACTGTGGTCCCTAGCACACACACCCCACATCCTCATCAAATTGGATTGGCACCAGTCCACCATGCAGGACTTGTGAGCAGCAACGCCACGCCAAGGCTCCAATTATGTCACTGTACATTCATACACCATTCACACAGACCTGGGGATCACTTCTCCCTGGTCCTGGGGAACCCTACTCCACCAAAATTGAGGGTGACAGCCCTTTTCCGGCAGGAATGTCACCCCCACATTCAAACAGCATTCACAACCCAAAAAAAAAAATGACCAGCAAAATCAAAAAATTTCCAGCAAAAAAAAAAAAAGGGGGGGGGGGGGAATTATTGCCCTTGACGTGAGCCACGCCTGGGGCGCCCCCGGCCACGGCCCTGGCTCCTCAGGGGAGACTCATGGGGAGGGGGAAAACTGGGGAAGGAGGAGCAGCCCCTGATCTCTGCCCACCTGGCGGCCTGCCCTCCAAGGCCACGGCTATTCTGTCCAGGGCAGCACCAAGTGTGGATAGCCGGGGTAAGGGCCCTCACATCCTGCCCAACGCCTGCTGATGTCATCTGCAGTTCGTTTAGGCAGGTTGTGAAAGCCCGGGAGTGGGAGTCCAGGTTCCCCAGCGTATCCTTGATGGAGGACAGGCTCTCCTCCATCCACACCAATGTCTGGCTGACCTGTCCCAGATGGCGGGTCTGGAGGAACTGGTCCCTTCTCAGAGTGGCGGGCAGGAGATCGGCCACCCCCCTGGTCTTCTGGGACGACTTCCTGCCTCCAGCTGATGCTTGTGGCTGGGGAGAAGGGGAGGCCCTTGGGTGGGGAGCCATGTTGGGGGAGGAGGGGGGGGGCTCCCCTTTAGGGGAAGAGCCAGCTAGAGGGGAAGAGTCCTCAAAAACCAAAAGTCCAGTGCCTGACATGGACTCCTCCTCCTCATGAATCTCCTCCTCCTGAACCTCCTCCTCCTCCTCCTCTTCAACCTCCTCCGCGGCCTCCGGCCTTGTTGGGGGGGGCCTCATTAGGCTGCTGTCCTGGGGATGGTGCGGTCAGGCCAGATGGCCCTGCACCCTCCTGCACATCTGTGAATGACACAAAACATTCACAGGTTGGAGGATCCACACACTTGCCACATATTCCCTTTCACCCCCTCCCCCACACATGCTACACACCTGATATTAAAAAAATACTTACCTGGCACCGCGGGCTCCGGACTTGAGTCAAAGCCGGGAAGGCCCTCCACTTCATGCCGATGAAAGGTCAGGGCCACCGCACGCTCCTCTGCTGTCAGCCTAATACGGCATGGTGGGCCCCCTCCTGTGTCCCTGGCATGGGCAAGCATTTTGGACAGCTTCTGTTTGACCAGATGCCGGAGGTCATTAATCTTTTTGTCAATCCCAGACCTGGTCCGTGTCTCCCCCTCCCACGCTGAATTGACCTGCTCAGTGATGAGGTCCAAAATCTCCCTCCTCCTGGCCGGGGTGGTGTTGGCACTGTCTGGGTCGTGGAGGAAACGCCCATAATCGCTAATGGCCCGGGCAAGAATTCTTTTTTCCCCCAAAGTAAAATTGAGTTTTCGCTTTCTCTCTGTCATACTGCAAAAAAAACTCACTCCCAGTCAACAAAAAGCAGTCACAAAAACAAGCACAACCAATCAAGCAAGAACACACACAAAGACAAAACTTACCCCCCAAAAATCAAACAAGCACTTAGCAAAAAACAGTCACAAAAACAAACAGCAAAAATTCAGCAAGAAAACAAACGAACAGAAATATATCAAACAAACAGTCTCTCAAACATTTATCAAAAAACACTTTCAAAGATCTACTAACAAACACTTGATCACACAGAACACTAATCTGACAAATACAAAACACAACGCAACGAACAACGGGACAAAAGCACTTGGTTAAATGGGAAGGGACAAAGGGATGTACTTTTGCAATGCAAGTGCGTTTGTGTCTGTCTATTTATGCTGTCTGCGTAGTCCTTAGTCCATTTCCAATTTCACTGATTGCGCCGTTCCCGAGTTGTGAGCATGCGCACAGCGGAGCTGACCATGGTCTCCTTCAAGCGCGCATGCGCGAGCCGGCCGGCCCTTCATTTGCATGGGGTCACGGCTCATTTCAATGTAACCCGCCCACGTCCTTCCCAATTTGTATTACTCCGCCTTACGCCTCTGAAATAACGTTACGAATGCGCAATTTTCTGCGCAAAAGCTACGAGAATAGAGTGATTACGCGGCTACATTGCACAAGTCTAACGTAAAGGCGGTGCGCTACGCCGGTCCAATAATGTGCAGATGTACGTGAATCTGGGCCTATATGCTTAATATTTCTAAAAAGAATGACTCTGTATCTCAACATGCATAAGCAACCAGAAATGCCAGGAAGATAGGTGTCTCTAACATTAATTACTGAGCCCATGTAAGTGTCCCAACTACACCCCTACTCCCTAAATAAGGTAAATACTAAATAATCGTGAGTCCTGTTTTACAGAAATGCATCACATTGCTAATTTAAAATAAGTACCCTTAATTAAGGGTTATCAAGGAGTGCCCCTTAAAAAAGCATCCAGATACTCCCTAAATATATATATGGAAAATACAGCGCTAAAAAATATAAATAAATAAATGAATAAATGAGAAATAATAAAATTAGCAAAAACTAGCAGCAGCTCAAGTGTGAGATATACACATATGCAAACTGAGAAAAAATGGAAAAGTAGCCGCGCTAAAAAATAATAAATAATACATGAAAAATAAAAATCTGTATGAATAATCATGATAAAGGAAAAAACGGAAGTCCATATACCACAATAAACAATGTCACAGTCATCAAAAATCCTTGAAAAATGTTCAATACAAATGTGACTAGTGTATTCAGTTTAGAAACAAAGGCCCAGATTCACGTAGATCGGCGCATTATCGGTCCGGCGTAGCGCACCACTTTTCCGTTAGACTTGCACAATCTAGCCGCGTAATCCCGCGATTCACGTAGCTTTTACGCAAGAGATTGCGCAAGCGTAAGGTTTTTTCCGGAGGCGTAAGGAGGAGTAATACAAATTGGGAGGGACGTGGGCGTGTTACATTGAAATGAGCCGTGACCCCATGCAAATGAAGGGCCGGCCGACTCGCGCATGCGCGCGTGAAGGAAACCATGTCAGCTCCGTTGTGCGCATGCTCACAACTCGGGAGCGGCGCAATCAGTGAAATTGGAAATGGACTAGGGCAATGTTGTGAACTACGCAGACAGCATAAATAGACACACACAAACGCCCTTCCATTGCAAAAGTACATCCCTTTGTGTCCCTTACCATTGAATCAAGTGCTTTTGCTCTGTTGTTCGTTAGAGTGTGTTTTGTAGTTGTCAGATTAGTGTTCTGTGTGATCTAGTGCTTGTTGGTAGTTTTGTGAAAGTGTCTTTTGATAAGTGTTTGAGACTGTTTGTTTGATTGATATATTTCTGAGCGTTTGTTTTCTTGCTTTATTTTTTCATCTGATTTTTTTGTGTCTGTTTCTTGCTGAGTGCTAGTGTGATTTTTGGGTGTTCTTTTTCTCTTTGTGTGTGTTCTTGTCTGATTGGTTGTGCTTGTATTTGTGACAGATTTTTGGTGACTGCTAGTGAGTTTGTTTGGAAGTATGACTGAGAGAAAAAGAAAGCTTAATTTTACAGTGGGGGAAAAAAGAATTCTTGCCCGGGCCATTACCGACTATGGGCGTTACCTCCACGGCCCGCAGAGTGCCACCACCACCCCGGCCAGGAGGAGGGAGATATTGGATATGATCACGGAGCAGGTCAATTCATCGGGGGAGGGGGAGACACGGACCCGGTCTGGGATTGAAAAGAAATTAAATGACCTCCGGAGTGAGGTGAAAAAAAAACTGGCCGCAATAAATGCCCATGCCAGGGGCACAGGAGGGGGCCCACCATGCCGGGTTAGATTTACAGCGACGGAGCGTGTGGTGGCCCTGACCTTTCACCGGCATGAAGTGGAGGGCCTGCCAGGCTTTGACACAAGTCCGGTCCCCGCGGTGCCAGGTAAGGTTTTTATTTCTCTCAGGTGTGTAGCATGTGTGGGGGAGGGGGTGAAAGGGAATATGTGCCAAGTGTGTGGATCCTCCAACCTGTGAATGGTTTGTGTCATCCACAGATGTGCAGGAGGGTGCAGGGCCATCTGGCCTGACCGCTCCAACGCCAGGACAGCAGCCTAATGAGGCCCCCCCAACAAGGCCAGAGTCCGCGGAGGAGGAACAAGAGGAGGAGGAGGATCATGCGGAGGACGATCATGAGGAGGAGGCGAATCATGAGGAGGCAGGCACTGGCCGTTTGGTTTCTGCGGACTCTTCCCCTCTGGCTGCAAGAAGCCTGCCCTCCCTAAGGGTGAGCCCCCCCCCTCCTCCCCCAACATGGCTCCCCTCACAAGGGCCTCCCCTTCTCCCCGGCCACAACCATCAGCTGGAGCCAGGAGGTCATCCCAGAGCACCAGGGGGGCGCCCAATCTCCTGCCCGCCTGTCTGAGAAGGAACCTGGCCACCCAGACCCGCCTTCTGAGACAGCTCTGCCAGACTATGGGGCGGGTGGATCAGAGCCTGTCCTCCATCAACGATAGGCTGGGTAACCTGGACTCCCACTCCCGGGCCTCCACAACCTGCCTAAATGACCTGCAAACTACAGCAGCAGGCGTTGGGCAGGATGTGAGGGCCCTTACCCAGGCTATCCAGGGCAACACGGCAACACTTGGTGCTGCCCTGGACAGAATAGCCGTGGCCTTGGAGGGCAGGCCGCCAGGTGGGCAGATCTCAGGGGCTGCTCCTCCTTCCCCGGCTTTTCCCCTCCCCCATGCGTCTCCCCTGAGGGTCCGGGGCCGTGGCCGGGGGCGCCCCAGGCGTGGCTCAGGCATAGGGCATTAATTTTTTTTTCCCCCTTTTTTTGGTTTGAAAGCATTTTTATTTTTGTTCTCTGCTTTTTTTTTTTTCTATGCATTTTTTTCTTTTTTGGCTGACATTTTTGGCATATTTTGGGTTGTGAATGATGTTTGAATGTGGGGGTGACATTCCTGCTGGAAAAGGGGTGTCATCCTCAATTTGGGTGGAGAAGGGTTCCCCAGGACCAGGGAGAAGTGATTCCCAGGTCCGTGTGAATGGTGTATGAATGTACAGTGACATAATTGGAGCCTTGACGTGGCGTTACTGCTCACCAGTCTTGCATGGTGGACTGGTGCCAATCCAATTTGATGAGGATGTGGGGTGTGTGTGCTAGGGACCACAGTGGTGTGCATGCATGCATTCTCATTGTGCCATGATTAATGTGTGTGTTTAACGTGCAAAGATGCATAATGTGAGCTGGCATGAGATGGGGTCATGAGATGGGGTACCAGTGCATATGCAGAGTCACCTTGAAGGGAAAAGACAGGAGGATGTTAGTCATGCATGTGCCACTTGTGAGGTGTGCATCACGGGAGGGGATAGTCATGCCTGACTCCCATGTCACTCACCAACCAGCCAGCTGTCCCCATACACGTTCTGTTTGAAATCTGTGGGGATGGGGCTCTGATTGTATATGTAGCTGTCATGGGTGTCATGGGTGGTGCCATGTGTTGGGCTGCTGATGTCCTCCTGCAAGGTTGTGGTAATTCCATGATGGCATGAGGGGTGAATCTGAAGATGCGAGACACCTCTGAATCTCTCATGCCAAAGATGTCTATGCGTGTGTGATATATCAAGTGAAGAGTGAGGGGCTTGTATCAGATAAGAATATTGTATTAGATTAGATTAAATTGTAAATTTTATATAAACAAAAAAAAAAAAAAAAAAAACATCTCCCGTGCCCTCCTTAGTGCCATCCTCCGTGCCCTCATCCTTCTTTGTTCATCTAAAGTCAGTAGTATAGCTATGTGCGACGATGCCCCATGTTGGCATACAGATTGTTGGGCAACACGTGTGACTGCTGAACTCCTCACTAACAGTGTTGCTTTATCTGACAATTAGACTTTTTTTCAAAATTTAGACCAGCTTTTAGGTCCTCTAACTTTAGACAGGACATTTTGCAGTTGCGCACATCGCGTAGCTTGCGCAGCAACTGCGTTTTTTTGTGAATCCCCGTAACTCCCTCATTAGCATATTTGACTAGCAAATCAATGGTGTGTCTAGCGCAGTTTTGCGCGAAGGGAAGCGAATGTCTAACTCAATTACGCCGGACCAAAAAACTTAGATTTCTGGCGTATATTGTTTTGTGAATCGTGTGCAACTATACGCACGCGCACATTTAGACTTACGCACGCGCAACAGCAGTTGCGCAGGCGTAATCGCTCTGTGAATCTGGGCCAAAGAAGGGAAAATTGGATTTTTAGGTGCAAAAAATGTTATATATCAAGTAAAAAATTATAGTAAATTTTATTTTTTATTTTAAACACCAAAACAAAAACAGTAAAAAATAAGAAAATTGGAGAGTGATAGTACAAAAATACAATTAGTAGGACAGTCGAATAGAATAGGTTTCCGACATGTTTTGCCCCTAATTCGGGCTTCTTCAAAGAGAAAACTGTCCAAATAAGTGATACAATCCTTCTAAAAAGAGAAAAAAACAACAACAAATATATGTGTCACAATACAATTAACAATTAGAAAGTGCAAAAAGTACATTAAATAAATTTCAAATTTTATAAACAGTGTATTCAGTAGACAGTCCATATAAGACATACAAATATACGTGACCTCCTGACGAAAACACCACCAGCAAATGTGCACCTCCACCGCATAAATGTCAGGCTTACCAGAAGGCAAGCTTTCATAAGCTTGCAAGTATTGACCAATTCAGGACTTTTATCGTGAGATAGCGAAATGGCAGCTCACAAGGTTTGGATAAGATGGATCATCAATCATATGGTAGGTAAACCAGAGAGGCTCGATCATCGCACAGTCAAGATTGGCACCAATCATATACCCAAAATAAAGGTAAGTACTAGGTTGGATTTAATGAAGGTTAATAAACTATACTTACAAGAAAGTAGAGATCTAAAACATTAATAAAATGGCCGGCCGGCTTGCAAACACCCGTCCACCCGGAATACACTACAATGACGTCAGCACGTCAACCTCCCGATGCACGGGAATTTTGAATGGCGGAACCTGATCCCAACTACAGGGGGCTAAAAACTACCTATTATCAAAATTGAAAAATTTACATTTGGAAAATTGAATTAAACTTAGGAGGAACAGAAACCTTATAGGAGAATGAGAATATTCAAATAATTATCAATCAGTTTAAAAAAGACAATAGATCACTTTTATGGGCCAGATTCAGGTAGATGGGCGCTTCTTTACTGTGGAGTAACGTTTCTCATTTACGTTACTCCGGCGAAACTTTAGTAGCAAGTACTGTTATTCACATAGCACTTGCTCCTAAAGTTGCGGCGGCGTATCGAAAATGAGCCGGCGGAATTTAAATTGGGCGGGTAGGGGGCGTGTATTATTATAACTAGGCGCGATCCCGCGGCGAACGTACTGCGCATGCGTCGACTGTCAGTGCGCATGGTCCAAATTCTGTCAGTGAACGTCAATGACGTCAATCCCCATTCACGGACGTTTTACGCAAACGACTCAATTATTTTTTTTTTCGACGCGATGACGACGGCCATATTTAACATAGGATACTCCACTAGGGGGCTGCTTTATCTTTACACCGCGTATCTCTTATGGAAACGTCGGAAAGTCACTGCGTCGCGCCCGAATACGATCGTGAATTTCCGATTCCCGCTGATTAACATATTCTCAGCGTTAATCAGCGGGAACGCCCCACGCGCCATTTTTAAAATTGAAGTTACGATACGACGGCGAAATACAATTACGCCGCTCGTATAGGAACTTCAACCCGGCGTTTCTTGTTTTCTGACTAAAGAAAACAGAAACACCGGCTCAAAGTGAAAGTTAGGCTGGAGTATCACTGATACTCCAGCCTAACTCTACCTGAATCTGGCCCTATATCTGCGGGGCCAATCTCCGCAAACAGGAAAACAAAATATATATGGCACTATCAGATTTGGCAATGTCTATAATGGCATCATCCAAATCAAACATCTGATTAATCCAAAAAGATATATACAGTACAGACCAAAAGTTTGGACACACCTTCTCATTCAAAGAATTTTCTTTATTTTCATGACTATGAAAATTGTAGATTCACACTGAAGGCATCAAAACTATGAATTAACACATGTGGAATTATATACATAACAACAACATGTGAAACAACTGAAAATATGTCATATTCTAGGTCAGGGATCTCCAAACTATGGCCCTCCAGCTGCTGTGGAACTACACTTCCCATGAGGCATTGTAAAACTCTGACATTCGTAGACATGACTAGGCATGATGGGAATTGTAGTTCCTGAACACCTGGAGGGCCGTAGTTTGGAGACTCCTGTTCTAGGTTCTACAAAGTAGCCACCTTTTGCTTTGATTACTGCTTTGCACACTCTTGGAATTCTCTTGATGAGCTTCAAGAGGTAGTCACCTGAAATGGTCTTCCAACAGTCTTGACGGAGTTCCCAGAGATGCTTAGCACTTGTTGGTCCTTTTGCCTTCACTCTGCGGTCCAGCTCACCCCAAACCATCTCAATTGGGTTCAGGTCCGGTGACTGTGGAGGCCAGGTCATCTGGCACAGCACCCCATCACTCTCCTTATTGGTCAAATAGCCCTTACACAGCCTGGAGGTGTGCTTGAGGTCATTGTCCTGTTGAAAAATAAATGATGGTCCAACTAAAGGCAAACGGGATGGAATAGCATGCCGCTGCAAGATGCTGTGTTAGCCATTCAGGTTCAGTATGCCTTCAATTCTGAATAAATCCCCAACAGTGTCACCAGCAAAGCACCCCCACACCATCACACCTCCTCCTCCATGCTTCACGGTGGGAACCAGGCATGAAGGGTCCATCCGTTCACCTTTTCTGTGTCGCACAAAGACACGGAGGTTGGAACCAAAGATCTCAAGTTTGGACTCATCAGCCCAAAGCACAGATTTCCACTGGTCTAATGTCCATTCCTTGTGTTCTTTAGCCCAAACAAGTCTCTTCTGCTTGTTGCCTTTCTTTAGCAGTGGTTTCCTAGCAGATATTCCACCATGAAGGCCTGATTCACACAGTCTCCTCTTAACAGTTGTTCTAGACATGTGTCTGCTGCAAAAGGTGGCTACTTTGAAGAACCTAGAATATGACATATTTTCAGTTGTTTCACACTTTTTTGTTATGTATATAATTCCACATGTGTTAATTCAAAGTTTTGATGCCTCCAGTGTGACTCTACAGATTACATAGTCATGAAAATAAAGAAAACTCTTTGAATGAGACGGTGTGTCCAAACTTTGGTCTGTACTGTATATATATATATATATATATATATATATATATATATATATATATATATATATATATATATATATATATATATATATATTACGGCGCCTGGGCTCACATCCAACACAGGCTTTACAGCCAACCATCGTCTATGATTTCAAATACCCGGAAGAGTACCGACAATCGGCACAAAGGGGACACAAAAGATCTTACTCGGCTGTGCCTCCAGTGGTGAAAAATGGATATTACATCAATACTGGTAAATATTAATAAATTAATAATTTTAGAGAGGTATTGCCACTTAAGATTCACATCAAGTTCACATCACATAAAAAATGGGCTAAACTAAGAATTATCAATGAATGCATTTAGGTCTACATTTAACCCAAAGAGGTTGTAGTTTTTGATCCTTTGTATCCAAGACATCTCAAGTCTGAATATATTACGTGCCAAAGAGGTACCCCTCCATTGTGGTTTATACTTGGTGACACAGGGACAGGGCAGTGACTTTTTACATGTTGCTTTAGGGTCAGTAACAGGATGGGGGATCAGCGAATGGACTTACCTCCCATCTACTGAGTAGCATCTGGCATGCAGGTCTTGGGTTCACCAATGAGAACACAAAGCCCAAGAAAATTGTCAGGGACATGTAGGGTTGGAACCCACAGTTACTGGTATGTTGAAACTATTCAGCAGCTGCACACAGTTCTGATAGCTGCATCCATGTGGAGTGTGTGTAAAAGCCCCTGAAGCCATTGCTGTACTTTCTGTGGCATGGCAGTAAAAAGGTTAAAGTCAAACTCCAACCAATTTTTTTTTTTACTTTTTGTTAGAGTAGTCAGTAATTGATGTCCTTAGTCTGCTTGTCTTCGGCAAACTGTATGTGGGGTTTCTTGTTCATCACCCTTAGAAGAGGCTACCTTCTGGGACGTCAACCATGCCGAACAACTTGATGCAGTGTGCGGCGTATGGTCTGAGCACTGATAGACTGACCCCCCACCCCTTCAACCTTTGCAGCAATGCTGGTAGCACTCATACGTCTATTTCCCAAAGACAACCTCTGGATTTGACGCTGAGCACGTGTACCTGTCCTGTAAAAACTGCTGTATTGTCTTGGTCACCGTTTTGCAGCTCAGTTTCAGGTCTTGGCAATCCTCAGAGAGTTCTTTTCCATGAGATGCCATGTTGAATGTCAAGTGACCAGTATGAGAGAGTGAGAGCGATAAAACCAAATTTAACACCTGAGACCATATAACACTAACGAGTCACATGACACCGGGGATGGAAAATGTCTCATCGGGCACAATTTGGACATTTTCACTTAGGGCTGTACTCAGTTTTGTTGCCAGCAGTTTAGACATTAATGGCTGTGTGTTGAGATATTTTGAGGGGACAGCACATTTACCCTGTTATACAAGCTGTACACTCACTACTTGTAGCAAAGTGTCATTTCTTCAGTGTTGTCACATGAAAAGATATAATAACATATGTACAAAATTGTGAGGGGTGTACTCACTTTTGTGAGATACTGTATATAAATCACATATTAATGGAAGCATGAAATGTTATTATTTATAAAACTACTGATCAGTAATCCATAGTGTTCTGGTGGATTGAGAATTAACTAATAAGCAGGAGCTAGCTATGTGTTATACCTCAAACAGACCAGAAGATGGGGTCAACAGTCACTTATAAGACATACTTGTCTATTAATATACTGTATATCTGTATAAAAAGTATATCTGTATTCTTCTTGTTATTTGTAACAAATCTGTCTACTTACTAAGTGAAATAATTGAAAAACATTATAATCATGAGATGTAATAGTTATCATAAATTAATTACATTAATTATTTAAATTGAGCTACATGATAAATTGTTATAAATTATAATTATAAATAATAAATACAATTACTGTGCCTTGAAAAAGTATTCACACCCCTTGACATTTTACACATTTTGTCAGGTTACAACCAAAAACTTAAATGTATTTTATTGGGATTTTATGTGATAGATCAACACAAAGTAATACAAAAAAAAATGATAAAAAAATTCAAAATGTTTACAAATAAATCTGTGAAAAGTGTGGTGTGCATTTGTATGGCGCCCCCCTGAGGAAGAACTTTGTAGAACCTCCTTTCACTGCAATTACAGCTACAAGTCTTTTTGGGGACATCTCTACCAGCTTTTCACATCTAGAGAGGGAAATTTTTTCCCATTCTTTTTTGCAAAATAACTCAAGCTCTGTCAGATTGGATGGAGAGCTTAAGGCGGCGTACACACGACCGAGGTTCTCGCTGGAAACCAGCGAGAACCTCGCTGGAAGCTGCATTCCAGCGAGGACCTCGGCCGTGTGTACGCTTCTGGCTCGCCCCGCCCGTCGGGAATCCCGTCGAGCGAAAAGAGAGCACGCTCTCTTTTTGCTCGACGGCCCGCCTGGATGAATGGCTGGTTGCCATTCCCGACGGGCGGGTCGCCGATTTCGACGGCCGGCAAAGAACCTCGACGGGCGGAACGATGTGTTCTGCCCGTCGAGGTTCTCTGCCGTGTGTACACGGCCACAAGTCTTACCACATATTCTTTTTATCTAAACCATTTTATTGTAGCTCTGGATGTATGTTTAACCACTTAAGCCCCGGACCAAAATGCAGCTAAAGGACCTTGCTCCTTTTTGCGATTCGGCACTGCGTCGCTTTAACAGACAATTGCGCGGTCGTGCGATGTGGCTTCCAAACAAAATTGGCGTCTTTTTTTCCCACAGTATCCCGAGTATCATACTAATCCACCTTGGAAAACTATGCCTACTAAGGGTAAGGGTTATCCCAAAGGGGGTAATAGTAATGTCCAGACAGGGGCTCCACCACCACCTTTATCTACATATAACTATTATGCACCTTTACAAAATTATTGGGAAGGGTCTCCCCCTACTAATCAACATTTTTTAGGACAGGGGAGGACCCCTTGGAGGGGACCTCCGCCGGCCCCTTGGAGGGGGCCCCCACCGTACCCCCCACCTTGGACCAACGAATGGAGGGAGAATTGTCCCCCGCCCCCCAGACGCCGAGAGGGCTGTCCAGTCTAAAAAGAAAAAATCTAGAGGGGTCCGAGGGGGCAGACAAGTCCAAAAGGCAAAGACCCTGATTGGTACAGGTATCTTTAACCTAAGTGGCGTACTTCTGACTGATAATGAGACACGTGTATTAGACAAGGGCCTCAAGTTTGCCCCCATACGTAATCTGAACAAATTTCAGACTTATGTCAGTGTTCAAAAATACATTAGGGGTCTTAATATGAAGAAGTACTTCCTCTCTAATCCTATAGAGAGGAATTCGGCCCCTAACAGTGCTGGGCATTCTAATCTGAGGAACCGATCGGTTTTTAACCCTCAGTATACCGATACTAGACACCTTGATGTCTTCTGTAATATGGTGTGTAAGGATCTTGATGATCTCCATATTAAAAAGGTCAAAGACTCCCAGTCGATTCAACAGGGGATTAAATCGCTAGAACAGCGGAATGATATTGTAATCCGACCCGCGGATAAAGGGGGTGGCCTTGTGGTACTAAGTAAGGCTTATTACCACGAAGAAATGAATAGATTGCTTAGTGATCATCACACCTACCTGACACTACGGGGTAACCCTATGGTTACATACAAAAATGAGTTACATAATTTGATTGAGGATGGTAAAACACGAGGTATTTTGACTAGTAAGGAGGCGGCTTATCGGGATCCCCACCATTGCCGCACTCCTATCATATATTTTTTACCTAAACTACATAAAGATGCTGTACGTCCCCCGGGTCGTCCTATTGTAAATGGGATCGACTCAGTGACCTCCAGGCTTGGCCAATATCTGGATTTTTTCTTGCAACCTTTGGTGCGTGGTATGCCTGCTTATCTTAGAGACACTAAGCAGGCAATTCAAATACTTGAGGCCATCCTCTGTACCCGTGATACTCTTTTAGTTACGGCTGATGTGGGCTCCCTATATACAATTATTGGGCACGAAGCAGCTCTATCTTCAGTACAGTGGGCATTGGAGTCCACTGAACTTAGCCTTGATCACATTAATTTTCTGTTGGAAGGCCTCAAATTTTGTCTCCTTAAGAATTACTTTTGGTATAACAAAGAGTTTTATTTGCAACAATGTGGTATTGCTATGGGAGCCCGTTTCGCTCCCAGTGTGGCCAATTTATTTATGGCCCACTGGGAGCGAGACGCAGTGTTCCTAAATAGACCTCCCCAGCTTGTCTGTTATCGGAGGTACATTGACGATCTGATCTTGATATGGGAGGGTGATATATTCTCATTACAGTCCTTTATGGATAAATTGAATGCTAACACCAAGAATATAGTCCTGACATGGACAGTGTCTAATTTTAAGATAAATTTCCTTGATTTGGAAATATTTAAGTTAGACAATAGGTTATGTACTAAGAATTATTTTAAATCTGTAGACCGTAATGGTCACATACCTATTACTAGCTGTCACCACCGTTTGTGGCTTTTGTAATATCCCACGTGGGCAGTTTGTGCGGCTACGCAGGAATTGTACCAGCCAAGCTGATTACCTTTTGCAGTCCCAAGAGCTTGCTACTAGATTTGTAGCTAAAGGCTACTCCCGTCCTTCGATATTTGAGGAAATAGAGGAAGTTAGTGCTCTAGATAGGGATACTATAGTTGCTGATAAGGTGGTCAATGTTGATAAGGATCAAGCCAACTATAAATTATTGTTGGATTTCAACATACACCACAAGAAATTTGAGAAAATAGTTGCCAGGCACTGGCCGATTCTAAAGGGAGACGTTGTGTTGGGCCCGGTGCTGCCGGACCGTCCCCAATTCATATATAAAAAGGCTCCCTCACTTAGAGATAGTCTGGCCCCTGGAGTGGTTGATCCCCCTACCAGGGCCCAGCCTAAACTCTTTAATTTTCTCTCTGGCTTTTATGCATGTGGCCGTTGTGCAACTTGTAAGCATGTCAGGCAGACTATCAAGAAGAGAAAAAGTTTTTGCTCTAATGTCACACACAAAGAGTATCCAATCAAGCAATTAATCACATGTGACACAGAGGGTGTAGTGTATATGCTCGAGTGCGATTGTGGTCTGCAATATGTTGGACGTACCTCTAGAGCTCTGCATGTGCGGATTGGTGAACACATTAGTAACATCAAAAGAGGAATTAGAAGCCACAGTGTTTCCAAACATTTTAGACAATGTCACCATAAGGACCCTCGTGCACTTAAATTTTGGGGTATTGAAAAAGTGGACAAACACTGGAGGGGTGGGCATTATATTCGTCGTATAAGTCAACGCGAATCCTTCTGGATATATGAGACCAAGGTTTCCTCACCCTCTGGTCTCAATGTTGAGTTTGACCTTAATTGTTTTATATCCAATAGGTAGCATTAATTTCTAGAATTATTTTTGGTATTAAATATTAATTTTTATTCTTTGGAATTATGCCGCTATTTATTTATTTATTTGCGTTATGTCAATGGTTCTTGTTATAATTGCTTTATATATCTAGTGTCTAGTATCCATATTATTGTATTATTGTATGTTTTATTTTATTTACCTGAGTATCTGTAGCATTACCAATGTTGATACTGCTGTATGTATTTGTGAATGTGCGATATGTGTAGTCGCGGATGACGTCTTTTATATTTATAATATAGCCTTCGGCTTTCTCTACTGAGACCTTGTATGGATCTCATTAGTTTTAAATATTGTTGTTATCTTTTATTTTTTCCTTGTCCTTGTCATGATTATTTCGCCTGCTGTCCCGTTGAGTCTTGCTGCACGGTTGCGCTGTTTGTGCTTGTAGCTATGTTAGCTCTGCACTGATCTAATGGGAGGCGTCTGTGTCATGACGAGGGCGTGTATTCTATTATGCTGTTGGTTGCTTTGACAACCGACACCTTTAAAATGTATATAGCGGGACGTCCGTGTTGTTTCTGCCTTCCCCGCGCTGATGAAGTACCGCCCAGTGGACGTAACAACGTACGAGGGGGGAGTTACATGCGTGACGTCACCCACGACTGCACATTGCACACCGTGTGTCCTAACTATCTGTGATGGATTCCCGGCTGTATGGCTTTTTACCTAGCACTCAGGAACGATTCCTTTTTATGTGAGTGTGTTTATTTCATATGCAATACATTTTAAAGTACGCTTCAGAGAGCACTAGATCTTTTTCTATTCTTTTTGCATAAACCATTACTGGCGTTTTGAATTTACTGATCCCGCATGAGTGATCCTGCTGTTGAATTGATTGGACCATTCGGGAGATCCTTGTTATTATATGCTGTTTGACCTTTTTGGTCTAGGCAATAAGGTGAGAGGCCATTCTTATCTTTCTTGTTGGAGGTTTTTCTTCTGATTTCACCATTCACGCTTTGGATGTAAATCTTCATATTGACTATGGAATTTTAGTACACTTATGGACAATTTTCTGGCTCCTCATATTCACTTTGGATGATCTGTACACAGGGCCGGACTGGGCATAAAAACCAGCCCTGGAAATGACTTCATAGCAGCCCCAGTGGCTTAGTGTGGGTTGTCAGCACCCAAGGCAAGTAATTTGCACCCGTAACCCACGGACATTTAGCAGACCAAATCCCTTCCACTCGTACTGTATTAAACCCCCATATGGTACCTCTTAGGATGTACCACTCTTTCTCTTTGTTCTCCTTTCTTTACCTATTATCTCGCTCTATCCTAATGTCTTGCCCCCCCCCCCCCCCAATCTATCGCTCTTTATCCTTTTTTTATGTTCCTCCCCCTCTTTTTATTCCTTCTCTTATTCCTTGTTTTTTCCTCTCTCACCTCTATATCTATACACACACACACACACAGTGTACTGTATGTATTTATACCTATATGTATATTGCACCCAATGAATGATTATGGGGGAGAGTGGATTTCAATGTGAAATGTGCCTTGGCCATAGCGCCCATCATAAAGCATCCTCCCTCTGTACTGGGGCTGTAATGTAATTCTGCTGTGGCAGATGAGGAAGTGTGTACAGTTTGTGTGTGCCCTCTCCTGCAGGGATTGCAGACATGGCACAGGGGAACGGTTAGGGATTGCAGACATGGCACAGGGGAACGGTTAGGGATTGCAGACATGGCACAGGGGAACGGTTAGGGATTGCAGACATGGCACAGGGGAACGGTTAGGGATTGCAGACATGGCACAGGGGAACGGTTAGGGATTGCAGACATGGCACAGGGGAACGGTTAGGGATTGCAGACATGGCACAGGGGAACGGTTAGGGATTGCAGACATGGCACAGGGGAACGGTTAGGGATTGCAGACATGGCACAGGGGAACGGTTAGGGATTGCAGACATGGCACAGGGGAACGGTTAGGGATTGCAGACATGGCACAGGGGAACGGTTAGGGATTGCAGACATGGCACAGGGGACGGTTAGGGATTGCAGACATGGCACAGGGGAACGGTTAGGGATTGCAGACATGGCACAGGGGAACGGTTAGGGATTGCAGACATGGCACAGGGGACGGTTAGGGATTGCAGACATGGCACAGGGGAACGGTTAGGGATTGCAGACATGGCACAGGGGACGGTTAGGGATTGCAGACATGGCACAGGGGAACGGTTAGGGATTGCAGACATGGCACAGGGGAACGGTTAGGGATTGCAGACATGGCACAGGGGAACGGTTAGGGATTGCAGACATGGCACAGGGGAACGGTTAGGGATTGCAGACATGGCACAGGGGACGGTTAGGGATTGCAGACATGATTGATTCAGGAGATGGTCAGAGACTGCATTTCAAGTTGAACTCAGTGTACAGGTATATAGTATTGTAGTGTTGCTACACTCTATGTAAACCATCTCTGAGGGATCAAATCAGTCTTTTTTCTTTGAAAGTACAACCAAGTGACAGAAGAAATAATCGCATCCAATTTCTAAAATACAAATTTTCTTGGAAAACTGAACTGCTCAGGATTAGTGGACAGTAACCAGTAAATTAGTCTGTGAAGCTTTTAGCCTGATCCAGCAGTAAATCCTCCAAAAAAAAAAAAAAACTCCCATCAAACAATCTGTGCAGCAGCATTACAGAGCTCTGCCTAAATAGCTGATTAGAAGCTGAAATGGTTAACAGCCATGTATCCCCAGTCTCATAGAACACTGCTGCAGCTTCTTTCAGAGATCTTGTCAGTGCGATCAGACAATGTGCAGGTCAGGTTAGTTAGGCAGATAAAAAAAAGTAACAAGGGAGACAAGAGGGAGGAGGAGGCTGATTGGCAACCTGCACACTGCCTGATCACATCTGAAAGACTCTGCAGCCGGCCAGCAACATGTTACTGTTCTCCTGGTGATCCTGTTTTTTTCTATTGAGCCAGATTTGTGTGTCCTGGAGGCTGCAGAACGTGGATATTTGTCATCCTACCTTTCCTGCATCTCCCTCCTGGCGTCCCCCATTCAGCCTCACTCCAGCACTTGCAATCAAATGTGAGCGGGGAAAAGCTACACTGCCTGTTGATTGGCTGTGGATGGACCGGAGGAAGAGCAGGTCCTCCCTTGCACTCCTTTAAGCAGCGCTATTGGCTGTGGGTTCCCTACTAGAGAAATGACTGGCCAGAGAACACTCAGTAAGTGTCCATCCATGCTCCCTCCCACCTGCTTTCTTTTCCTCCACACCACAGAGCACATACCTGCCAGTGCCTGCCGCACGATGGTCACGTGCTCCTCCAGCCCTCCGCGCTCCGCTGCTGGAATTAATTTCCTCATTCAGCCCCGAGTCCTGTTCATAGCAGCCCCATGACAGCCAGCCTACCGGGATATTTCCCGCTGTCCCGGTTGGCCAGTCCGGCTCTGTCTGTACACATATGGACATTCTGTTTGATTTTTCTTATATATGTTGTTTAATAGTATTTATTAATTTGTTCTGCGCTGCACTATATTTTCTTCATCATGCAACACTGTACCCAAAAAAAATTGCGTCCTTTTTTTCACACAAATAGAGCTTTCTTTTGGTGGTATTTATTCACTCGTGGGTTTTTAATTTTTTGCGCTATAAATAAAAAAAGACGGTAAATTTTGTAAAAAAATAGCATTTTTCTTTGTTTCTGTCATTAGTATTTTTTCTTCATAAACGGGTGACAGGGCAGGTCACTGGTGGGTGACAGGTGACAAGGCAGGTCACTGGTGGGTGACGGGTGACAGGGAAGATCACTGGTGGGTGACGGTGAAAGGGTACAGTCACTGGTGGGTGACGGATGCACTGCTGAAGGCAGTCTATTTATGTGACAGGTGCACTTTATGGGTGACTGTTGGGTGACTGGTGACAATTGGGGGGGGGGGGGGGGCGCAAAGGGACAGATGTGGTTTTTGTGCAGACACTACAGTAACACAGAGCTGTAACTCACTGCTTCTAGCTCTTCTCTCCTCACACTGGAAACGATGTGTGAGGGGAGAAGAGCTGGTAACAGTTAGTTACAGCTCTTTGTTTACACTAGTGATCAGAGCTGATCACGTGGTACACAGCCCTAACCAATGGCTGTGTACCATTGTCGGTGATGAGCAGTGTTCCCGGGAACACGCTGCCACCGACGGGGACTCGCGGCGCGATCACGAATACGCGCCGTGCACTTTGGGGGTGTTGCCATGCGTGATCAGCCGTGACTTCATCACGGGCGATCACGTGGTTAACAGCGCATCCGCGCTGCTGTTCACCCCTGTCAGTAACGAGCGGTGTCTCCGTGACACGCCGCTACCGACAGTATAGGGATGCGCGCACGCCATCGCGTGCATTCCCTATTCAAATGACTGCACGTCATATGACGTGCAGTCAGGATATTGGAGTCCTCCGCCCGCCGTCATTTGACGGTGGCCGGTGGACAAGTGGTTAAAGCAAGTTGGCGTTTTTTAACCGATAGTTAAATAACCTATGGGGCCCACACACGATCGGTTTGGACCAATGAAAACGGTCCATCAGACTATTGTCCTCTGTTTAACCTAACAGGCTTTTTCCAAGATTGCTCTGTATTTGGCTCCAGCGATCTTCCAATCAACTCTGACCAGCTTCCCTGTCCCTGCTAAAGAAAAGCATCCCCACAACATAATGCTGCCACCACCATGTTTCATAGTGGTAATTAGGGATGAGCTTCGCATAATTTCAAGTTCGCATCGAAGATCGGCCGTTCGACTGTTCGTCGAAAAACAAACAAATATGGTCCTTCGCGCCAAAATTCGCATTACGCGCAACGGCCCATAATTCACTGCGGCGTTGCTCGCTGATGATTGGCCAAGCATGCACCATGCCGCATGCTTGGCCAATCACAGCGCCCAAAAAACAAAGAGACCTAATTGGCCAAAGCCAGGGTGCTTTGGCCAATTAGGGCTCAGGGCTGTAGCACACGCCCCACACTATAAAAGGCCGCCTCCCGAGCGGCCTCGTGTAGTGTGTTCCGGCTTGCCTTACAGACAAGTTAGACAGACAGTGAGTTAGAGAGAGAGAGATAGATAGAGACACAGGGGTAGATTCATGTAGAGATCCGACGGTGTATCTACTGATACACCGTCGTATCTGTGTGATCCGACGCTCGGATCTATGCGGCTGATTCCTCGAATCAGGTTCCGCATAGATCTCCCTTAGAGCCGACAGGTGTAAGTGAGTTACACTGTCGGATCTTAGGCTGCAATCTCCCGCCGTCCGCTAGGTGGCGCTTCAGTTATTATACGCAACGAATATGCAAATGAGGAGAACCGCCGATTCAGAATCGTTTTTTTTTTACGTCGTTTGCGTTCGGGTTTTTCCCGCGGATCGTTACCCCTGCTGTATGCGGGGTAAGTGCGGCGGATCCTATGTTAAGTATGGCCGTCGTTCCCGCGTCGAGTTTTGAATTTTTTACGTCGTTTACGTAAGTCGTTCGGGAATATGGCCATACGTTAATAGTGTTAACGACGAAAACAATGACGTCCTTGCGACGTCATTTAAAGCAATGCACGCTGGGAAATTTAGCCGGCGGCGCATTCGCAGTACGATCGGCGCGTGGACGCGCGTGATTTAAATAGTAAACTCCCCCTAGCCGCGGAATTTGCATTCCGCCGGGGGATTTACGATCCGCCAGGGCTACTTACGAGGCAAGTGCTTTCTGAATACAGCACTTGCCTCAAAAACTGGCGCAGGCGGATCGTAAAAAAGATAGATCACGCGGATCCAAAGATCCGCTGATCTATGTGAATCTACCCCACAGTGTCTTTTTAGATAGATAGATAGATAGATAGATAGATAGATCAGGGAGGCTACTAGTTAGTATAGTTAAATGTACAGTTTGTAGAGAATATATTCACATCCCTAGGAGTTGTCAATATATTTATAAACTGTATAGCTTAGCTAGTTCTGCTATTAGTATCTGTCAGGCAGGAGATTGTGCTTGATGCTCTAACATGTTAGTGTACACGTGTTAGTTAATTGCACATAGATGCATTAACTGTTACTGCATGTGTGCTATTTATTTGCACAGAAAGGCAGTTGCTGTTAATGCAAGTGGGCTATTGAATTGCACAGAAACTCAGTCGCTCTGACTGTGCGTGTACTGTTTAATACCACCTGAGCGCATTTGGGGTCACCGTACGTGTGCTGTGACATACCATCTGAGCGCATTTGGGGTCACCGTACGTGTGCTGTGACATACCACCTGAGCGCATTTGGGGTCACCGTACGTGTGCTGGTATATACCACCTGAGCGCAGTTAGTGCCACTGTACGTGTGCTCCTATATACCACCTGAGCACAGTTAGTGCCACTGTACGTGTGCTGGTATATACCACCTGAGCACAGTTAGTGCCACTGTACGTGTGCTCCTATATACCACCTGAGCACAGATAGTGCCACTGTACGTGTGCTGGTATATACCACCTGAGCACAGTTAGTGCCACTGTACGTGTGCTCCTAAAAACCACCTGAGCACAGATAGTGCCACTGTACGTGTGCTCCTATATACCACCTGAGCACAGTTAGTGCCACTGTATGTGTGCTCCTATATACCACCTGAGCACAGATAGTGCCACTGTACGTGTGCTCCTATATACCACCTGAGCACAGATAGTGCCACTGTACGTGTGCTCCTATATACCACCTGAGCACAGATAGTGCCACTGTACGTGTGCTCCTATATACCACCTGAGCACAGATAGTGCCACTGTACGTGTGCTCCTATATACCACCTGAGCACAGGTAGTGCCACTGTACGTGTGCTGGTATATACCACCTGAGCACAGTTAGTGCCACTGTACGTGTGCTGGTATATACCACCTGAGCACAGATAGTGCCACTGTACGTGTGCTGGTATATACCACCTGAGCACAGATAGTGCCACTGTACGTGTGCTCCTATATACCACCTAAGCACAGTTAGTGCTACTGTACGTGTGCTGGTATATACCACCTGAGCACAGATAGTGCCACTGTACGTGTGCTCCTATATACCACCTGAGCACAGATAGTGCCACTGTACGTGTGCTGGTATATACCACCTGAGCACAGATAGTGCCACTGTACGTGTGCTCCTATATACCACCTGAGCACAGATAGTGCCATTGTACGTGTGCTCCTATATACCACCTGAGCACAGATAGTGCCACTGTACGTGTGCTCCTATATACCACCTGAGCACAGGTAGTGCCACTGTACGTGTGCTGGTATATACCACCTGAGCACAGTTAGTGCCACTGTACGTGTGCTGGTATATACCACCTGAGCACAGATAGTGCCACTGTACGTGTGCTGGTATATACCACCTGAGCACAGATAGTGCCACTGTACGTGTGCTCCTATATACCACCTAAGCACAGTTAGTGCCACTGTACGTGTGCTGGTATATACCACCTGAGCACAGTTAGTGCCACTGTACGTGTGCTGGTATATAACACCTGAGCACAGTTAGTGCCACTGTACATGTGCTCCTATATACCACCTGAGCACAGATAGTGCCACTGTACGTGTGCTCCTATATACCACCTGAGCACAGATAGTGCCACTGTACGTGTGCTCCTATATACCACCTGAGCACAGTTAGTGCCACTGTACGTGTGCTGCTATATACCAGCTGAGCACAGATAGTGCCACTGTACGTGTGCTCCTATATACCACCTGAGCACAGTTAGTGCCACTGTACGTGTGCTGGTATATACCACCTGAGCACAGTTAGTGCCACTGTACGTGTGCTGGTATATACCACCTGAGCACAGTTAGTGCCACTGAACGTGTGCTGGTATATACCACCTGAGCACAGTTAGTGCCACTGTACGTGTGCTCCTATATACCACCTGAGCACAGTTAGTG
Source organism: Rana kukunoris (assembly GCA_029574335.1). Classification (NCBI taxonomy): domain Eukaryota; kingdom Metazoa; phylum Chordata; class Amphibia; order Anura; family Ranidae; genus Rana; species Rana kukunoris. The sequence goes on from CM056052.1 coordinate 35,874,476, forward strand.
CCACTGTATGTGTGCTGGTATATACCACCTGAGCACAGTTAGTGCCACTGTACGTGTGCTGGTATATACCACCTGAGCACAGTTAGTGCCACTGTACGTGTGCCCCTTTATACCACCTGAGCACAGATAGTGCCACTGTACGTGTGCTCCTATATACCACCTGAGCACAGATAGTGCCACTGTACGTGTGCTGGTATATACCACCTGAGCACAGATAGTGCCACTGTACGTGTGCTCCTATATACCACCTGAGCACAGTTAGTGCCACTGTACATGTGCTCCTATATACCACCTGAGCACAGATAGTGCCACTGTACGTGTGCTCCTATATACCACCTGAGCACAGATATTGCCACTGTACGTGTGCTGCTATATACCACCTGAGCACAGTTAGTGCCACTGTACGTGTGCTCCTATATACCACCTGAGCACAGTTAGTGTCACCGTTCCTGTGCTGGTATATACCACCTGAGCTCAGTTAGTGTCACTGTACCTGTACTTGTATATACCACCTGAGCACAGTTAGTGTGACCGCACGTGTGCTGCTATATACCACCTGAGCTCAGTTAGTGTCACTGTACCTGTGCTGCTATATACCACCTGAGCACAGTTAGTGTGACCGCACGTGTGCTGCTATATACCACCTGAGCTCAGTTAGTGTCACTGTACCTGTGCTGGTATATACCACCTGAGCGCATTTCGTGTCACTCCGCTTGTGCTGTTACATACCACCTGAGCTCTTCAATATGTCTGGAAGGAGAACAAAGAGAGGCAGAGAGTCACAAGGGCAAGCAGGCTCTGCATGTAGAGGTAACGCTGGTAGTGGATGTGGTGCATCCTCTTTAGCACGTGGCAGTGGCCGCTCGTCCTTCTTTTTGGGAGCTGGCCGTGTTGAACCTCAACATGCAGAGGAATTAGTAGAGTGGATGACCAAGCCGTCCTCATCCTCCTCATCCTCTCTCACACAGACTGATCAAAGGTTTTCTGGCAAAGCAGCTGCCAAGGCGTCTTCTTCCCTCTGCACGATGGCTTCACACAATACTTCCCTAGTACCACCATGTCCTCCTGAGGAGTCCCCCGAACTGTTTCAACACAGTGTTGGGTACATGCTACAGGAAGATGCGCAGCGTTTAGAAGACTCCGATAACGGAACACTGATAGAGGAAGGCATTGATGTGAGCCCAGGGAGAGGGGGTGGCCGAGAGGGACAACAATTTGTCAGTGAGGATGTTCCCCCAGCTGGAGCATACTGCCAGGTTGTTGACAGTGATGAGGAGGGAGGGGATGATGAGGTCACTGACTGTACCTGGGTGCCTGATAGGAGAGAGGAGGAGGAGGAGGAGGAGGAGGAGGCACAGGCACATCTCCAAAGAGGCAGGATGCCCTCCAAGGGTCAGCTTAAGGTCACACCCACTGCATTACAGCGCACATCTATGGCGCTTGTGCATGGCGCTGCTGTGTCTGACCGGTACAGAAAAAGTTCTTTGGTGTGGGCCTTTTTTGAAATATGTCCACAAGATCGTACCTTTGCTATTTGCAACTTATGTCGCAAGCGTATCTCGCGTGGCCAAAACATCAACCGCTTGGGTACCACATGCTTGTCCAGACATATGTCGACCAGCCATGCAGCTCGTTGGCAAGCACACCAGAAAGACCCACACCAAAGACAAAAGTGTACCCCCCCTTGCCCTTCTGGGACCTCCAACCCCAGTAGACCCCCAGTCCTCTCTGAAGCCTGCAGTGAAGGTGTAGAAATAGGTGTGTCACAAGCTAGTAGTAGCGGTCAATCTACTGATATTACCAGGCAAATTTACCCTGCCCCAGCTGCTGCAGGGCCGAAAGAAGTACAATCCCAGCCATCCACATGCCCAGCAGTTGAATGCTAGCTTAGCAAAATTGCTAGCACTTCAACTGCTACCTTTTCAGTTGGTAGATTCTGCCCCCTTCCGTGAGTTTGTGCAATGTGCAGTACCTCAGTGGCAAGTACCAAAACGCCACTTTTTCTCACGGAATGCTATTCCGGCTCTCTACCGGCATGTGGAAGGCAATGTCCATGCCTCGCTGGACAGGGCGGTCAGTGGTAAGGTGCATATTACCGCTGACTCATGGTCCAGAAGGCATGGACAGGGACGTTACTTGTCTTTTACGGCGCATTGGGTGATTCTGCTGGCAGCTGGGAAAGACGCAGGGCAAGGTCCAGTAGTTTTGGAGGTTGTTCCACCACCATGCCTTCAAAACACTACTACTGCTTGTGACACACCTCTTTCCTCCACTCCCTCCTCTTCTTCTTCCTCTGTGGCCTCTTCCTGTGGGGATGTTTTCTCCGAACCAGCCGTGCTCCGTAGGCGTAAGAGGGGATACGCAGGAATGTAGGCCAAGAGATTCCATGCGGTGCTAGAGCTGGTGTGCTTGGGAGACAGGAGCCACACTGGGGAAGAGGTTTTGTCAGCTCTGCAGGGTCAGGCTGAGAGGTGGTTGACGCCACGCCAGCTGAAGCCTGGAATGGTGGTCAGCGATAATGGCACCAACCTCCTCTCTGCCCTGCGACAGGGAAAACTCACCCACGTGCCCTGTTTTGCGCATGTCCTCAATTTGGTGGTGCAGCGGTTCTTGGGCAGGTACCCGGGCTTGCAGGATGTCCTGAAGCAGGCCAGGAAAGTCTGTGTGCATTTTCGGAGATCATATAATGCCACTGCTCGGCTGACTGACCTCCAAAGGGAATACAACCTGCCCAAGAACCGCCTAATTTGTGACATGCCCACCAGATGGAACTCAATGTTGGCCATGCTGCAGCGGCTGCACACGCCGCAGCGGGCCATCAATGAGTACCTGTGCCAATATGGCAGCAGAACTGGGTCAGGGGAGCTAGGTTTTTTTTCCCCACGCCAGTGGGCCTTGATCAGGGATGCATGCAATTTCCTGTCACCATTTGAGGAGGCCACGAGGATGGTGAGCAGTGACAGTGCATGCATCAGTGAGACTGTCCCTCTTATTCACATGTTGGAGCACACGCTACGTGGAATAATGGACAGGGCCCTTGAGGCAGAACAGAGGGAGGAAGAGGAGGACTTCCTTACCTCTCAAGGCCCCCTTTACCCAGACAGTGGTCCTGCTTGCCCACCCAGCACACAGGAAGAGGAGGAGGAGGAGGAGGATTGTATCAGCAGCATGGAGGTGGAGCCTAGCACTCAGCAGCAGCAATCTTCAAGGGATCATTTACAGTCCCAAGGACCACGTGGAGTTTTACGTGGCTGGGATGAGGTGCCTGTGGATCCTGTCATCCTCAGTGACTCAGAGGACTGTGCCCCGAATGCCTCTGCAAACCTACGCAGCATGGCCTCCCTGATTCTGCAAAGCCTGCGTAAGGATCCTCGTGTACGTGCTATTAAGGAGAGGGATCATTACTGGCTGGCGACTCTCCTTGATCCACGTTACAAAAGTAAGGTTGCGGACCCTATGTTGCCATCGCAGAGGGAGCTGAAGATGAAACTTCTGCGGGAGGCCTTGCAGAAGGGTCTGTGCAATGCGTTCCCAGAACCTGGGGGATTACCAAAACCTGGCTCTGGACAACGTCTTGCTGAGGCTTCGGTGAGTCACAGAAGGGGCGGTGGAGAAGGTGTTCGTCTGACCGATGCGTTCAGGCAGTTTTTTTGTCCGCAGCCCCAAGGTCTGACCAGTTCCAGCAACCATCGCCAGCGTCTGGTTTACATGGTCCGGGAATACCTAGGGGCAAGATCCGACTTGGGCACCTTCCCCACTGAAAATCCTCTGGCTTACTGGGTCTTGAGGATGGATCACTGGCCAGAACTTGCCCAGGACGCAATTGAGCTACTGGCTTGCCCTGCATCCAGTGTTCTTTCAGAACGGACATTCAGTGCTGCTGGAGGCTTTGTCACTTTAAACAGGGTGCGCCTCTCTACCGGCTCTGTTGATCGACTGACCTTCATCAAAATGAATCAGGCTTGGATCAACACCAGCTACCAAGCACCTGATGCTGATATTAATGAATAATATCTTTTTGTTGAAATGTCGGATCCCTTTTAGACTGCTGATGCTGAGTGACTGTCCTCTTATGCTGCTGATGGAATATCCTTCTCCTCCTCACTTTTCTTGTTGATAGCTAGTAAGAAATGTTGTGTTTCTGGGCTCCGCCACCAGTCCCTAAGGCACAATTTTTCAGCCCCTGTTTAACAGGGGCACCTAATAACAATTTTTGTTGCAATAATTTGCACGTGGCTCCTTGTTGCGCTCCAATTGGAGTTATTGGGAGGGGTTGCAAGTGTTGTGTTGTGCCCAAGGCCCAATTTTTCTGCCCCTGTTTAACAGGGGCGCCTAATAACAGTTTTTGATGCAATAATTTGCACGTGGCTCCTTGTTGCACTCCAATTAGAGTTATTGTGAGGGGTTGCAGTGTTGTGTTGTGCCCAAGGCACAATTTTCCAGCCCCTGTTTAACAGGGGCGCTTAAATAACAATTTTTGATGCAACAATTTGCACGTGGCTCCTTGTTGCGTTCCAATTACAGTATGTTTGAGGGGTGCCCTTTTTTCTAAAAAATTTCTTTCACACAACAATAATGGCCCCCCACCACCGCTAAAATATTCTACATAATGTTGCCACACAGAACTTGCGCAAGTAGCATTAATTACTTTTTTGTCCTTTCATGTTGTGCAGGGACATCTCTAAACACGTGCCACTACTATAGACACCCAGCAGGTGTGATATTTAAAGGATTTTTTTTTTTTCACTTTAAGCATCATTAAAATGGCTGCTCTGCAAAAAACGGAAGTTTTAAAAAAAAAAAAATTCCATTGATACATGTTCCCTGTGGCAAGACCCGGGTTCTGAATGACGTTTTCCAACATTTATTGGAATTTTGGTCTTTAAAATGACCGTTTTTGAATTCGAAAGTTCGGGTCCCATAGACTTCAATGGCGTGCGAACCCGCGGTCTGTTCGAACGTTCTGGTGCGAACTGAACCCGGGGTGTTCGGCTCATCCCTAGTGGTAATGGTGTGCTCAGGGTGATGTGCAGTGTTATCTTTCTGCCACACAGGGCTAGGTTCAGGTATAAATGCGTAATTTTGTGTTGGCGTAGCGTATGCTGTTTACACTACGCTGCCGCAACTTTTACGAGCAAGTGCTGTATTCACAAAGCACTTGCCTGTAAAGTTGCGGCGGCGTAGCGTAAATGGCCAGTCTTAAGTCAAATTAGGCGGGTAGAGGGAGTGTATTTTTAAATAATGTGCGATCCCCCGCCGAACGTACTGCGCATGCGCCGGCCATGAATTTATCCCAGTGCGCATGCTCCAAATCACAAAGTCAATACGCAATGTAAACAACGTGAACTTACGCAAAGCCCTATTCGCGAACGTTTTACGTAAACGACGGGAAAAAAATGCGGGCACGCCGTCCATACTTAACATTGCCTGTGTCTCATACAGCAGGGGTAACATTACGATGAACCTACGCTAAATTCTGTCAGTGAACGTCAATCCCCATTCACGGACGTTTTACGCAAACGACGTTAAACTTTTTCAATTCGACGTGATCACGACGGCCATACTTAACATAGGATACTCCACCTAGGGGGCATGTTTTTCTTTACGCCGCGTATTGCTTACGGAAACATCGGAAAGTCACTGCGTCGGGCCCGCGTACGATCGTGAATTGCCGTCTCTCGCTGATTTACATATTCTCGGCATAAATCAGCGGGAACGCCCCGAGCGCCCATTTTAAAATTGCAGTTCCGATACGACGGCAAAATACAATTACGCTGCTCGTATCTGAACTTAATCCCGGCGTATCTCGTTTTCTGCATACAGAAAACAGATAAGCCGGCTCAAAGTGTGAGTTATGCTGGCGAATCACTGATACTCCAGCGTAACTCTACCTGAATCTGGCCCATAGCGTTTTGCTTTTAGGCCAAAAAATAACATTTTGGTCTCATCTGACCAGAGTACCTTCTTCCACATGTTTTCTGTGTCCCCCACATCGCTTCTTGCAAAATTAAAACTGGACTTCTAAGGCTCCATGCACACTGAAGCTGATAAACTGCAGTTTATTGGTGTTTTGGCTTTTATTTAAAGCCCATAACTGAACTCTATGGGCCAGATTCAGGAAAGAGATACGAGGGCTTATCTCCAGATAAGCCGTCTTATCTCTGCGTCTGAGCTCTCCTATCTATGCGAATGATTCATAGAATCAGTTATGCATAGATTTCCATTAGATCCGACTTGCGTAAGTCTCTTACACCGTCGTATAATTTTTTCATATTTAGGCTGGACGCTAGGTGGCGTTCCGTCGAAAATATGCAAATGAGCCTATACGCCGATTTCCGAACGTACGTACGCCCGGCCGGCGCATTTTTTTATGTTGTTTGCGTTAGCGTAGGCCCGTCCTAATGTTACCCCTGCTGTATGAGGCGCAGGCAATGTTAAGTATGGACGGCGTGCCGGCGTTTTTTTCCCGTCGTTTATGTAAAACGTTCGCGAATAGGGCTTTGCGTAAGTGACGTTCACGTCATTTACATTGCGTATTGACGTCGTGATTTAGAGTATGTGCACTGGGAGCAATTCACGGCTGGCGCATGCGCAGTACGTTTGGCGCGGGATCGCGCGTTATTTAAATAATACACTCCCCCTACCCGCCCAATTTGACTTAAGACGGGCCATTTACGCTACGCCGCCTCAACCTTACAGGCAAGTGCTTTGTGAATAAATCACTTGCCTGAAAAAGTTGCGGCGGCATAGTGTAGATACCATACGCTACACACGTTTAGAATTACGCCGCTTCTACCTGAATCTAGCCCTATGTAAGCCTATGTGCCCATGCACACCTGGGCGTTTTTTAGTGTTAATGAGCTTTGGAGTTTATTGGCTTTTTTTTGCGAGGAAAAAACGCTAAAAAACGCAAAATGCTCAAAAACGCTGGCGCCTGTTTTTTTTTTTTATTCATTGAAAAAAAAAGGAACGCTGATTAAAGCTATTGCAAAAAGGTAAAAAACTTTCATAGGCTCCCTGCAAAGCTACTGGCATTTTTTATAGCTTTTTTTTAGCTTCAGTGTGCATGGAGCCTTATGTCTTTCTTTCAACAATGACTTTCTTCTTGTCACTCTTCCATAAAGGTCAGATTTGTGGAGAGCACGACTAATAGTTGTCCTGTGGACAGATTCTCCCACCTGAGCTGTGGGTCTCTGCAGCTCCTCTAGAGTTACCATGGGCTTCTTGGCTGCTTCTCTGATTAATGCTCTTCTTGCCCGGCCTGTCAGTTTAGGTGGACGGCCATGTCTTGGTAGGTTTGAAGTTGTGCCATACTGTTTCCATTTTCGGATGATGGATTGAACAGAGCTCCGTGATGAGCTTGGGATATTTTTTTATAACCTAAACCTGCTTTAAGCTTCTCCACAACTTTATCCCTGACCTGTCTGGTGTGTTCCTTGGCCTTCATGATACTGTTTGGTCACTAGGGTTCTCTAACAAACCTCTGAGGGCTTCACAGAACAGCTGTATTTATACTGAGATTAAATTATACACAGGTGGACTCTATTTACTAATTTGGTCAATTCTGAAGGCAATTGGTTCCACTATATTTTAGTTAGAGGTGTAAAAGGAGGCTGAATATAAATGCACACTACACTTTTCAGATATTTATGTGAAAAAAAAATCGAAAACCATTTATTATTTTCCTTCCACTTCACAATTATGTGCCACTTTGTGTTGATCTATCACATTAAATCCCCAAAAAATACATTTATGTTTTTGGTTGTAACACGAGAAAACGTGGAACATATTAAGGGATATGAATATTTTTTTAAGGCACTGTAGGTAACTAATGCTATATATGTATATGAATCGCTAATGTGCCATGTATATATTTCTACCTTTCATGTAGTGGCATGAAAATACCTCAAACAGTGAATATCTTAAAGTGGATGTAAACCCAATTTTTTTTTTATGTCACAATGTAGAGTATACGATTTCCTATCATCTGTGCCCAGTCTTGCCACACAGAGTTAATCCAGCTCTGATCAATGCTCTTTTATTGTTCAGTGAAAATTAACAGAATTCCAGATAAAAACCTGTCTAAATAAAGTCAGTTTCTATCTTCTTGCTTCGAGTGACAGGTTATTTACATATCTAGCTTGGACATGTTTATCATAACATGAGGTGATTCACAGTATAAAAAGTGAGAAATCCACCCCTCCACCACATAACACATCCTGGTAATATACAATGAACTTTGGATCACCTCATATTATCATAAACATAACATAACATATAGGGTTGTCCCAATACCGATACTAAGCATTTTGCAAATGCTCCCAATGCCTGACCCGATCCTTTCCACCGTTCTTTTGAATGGCAAGAATGCAGTGACATCATTGACTACGACCAACCCGAGCTCGTCACATTCTATTCTGTCGCCACCATCTTGCTGCACCCCACAATAAACTTGCATGCTACCGTGCATGTGTCAAACTGTTATCGAGCATGCGCGGGTTTACCTGGGACAGGTAAGCATACAGGTGACACTCTGCCGGGAATTCCGATGGGAATATAGAGAGCAAGGTTCTCTATTTTCTCGTTGGGATTCTCGGCTGTTTTCCTGATGGGAAAACTGCTAGGGAGCATACATTTTCCTGCCGGGTAAACCGGTCGTGTGTACGAGGCTTCAGAGTGCCCCAATAGCATTGTCTGTCAGTCTGGGGTAGGAGAATGTCCGATTTACTAGCAGATTTAGATACACTTCTGTTGTTACACAGACTTATTACACAGAAATAAGACGATCCAGGTCCATCTTTTGCCATGAAGCGATTATACTTTTATTTTAATGCAGGAAAAACAGTAAGGAAATGTGAAACATATAAAGGATTACACAAATATACTTGCTCCAGTGAGGAGATTTCCATTCACTTCCTTTCTTCTTGATGGATATAGACTGAAAGGGAATTCTTATGCCGCGTACACATGACCGTTATTCATGTCATGAAAAAAAACAATGTTTTTCTCGATGTGATTTGTCGTGATTATTTTCAAGCCTGCCTTGCATACTCACATTTCTGAAAAAAAATGCTCGAGCAAAGCGCGGTGACGTACAACACGTATGACAGCACTATAAAGGGGAAGTTCCATTTGAATGGCGCCACCCTTTGGGCTGCTTTTGACAATTTTTTCCGTCTGAGCATGCACATTTTTTTCCCCCTCGTTAAAGACTATTTTTCACAACATGAAAAAGAACGACGTGCAAAACAACGAAAAAAAAAAAATAGAGCAGGTTCTAAATAAAAAAATGTTGTTGAGAAAAATGCTCTGGAGCGTACACACGACCATTTTTCACAACCAAATTTTTTTTTTCAACCCGATTATTGTTAAGCCTGCCTTGCCTACACACGAACATGAAAAAAAAATGCTCGAGCAAAGCGCGGTGACGTACAACATGATGGCACTATACAGGTGGAAGTACTATTCGGATGGCGCCACCCTTGGGGCTGCTTTTGCTTATTTTGTGTTAGTAAAAGTTTGGTGAGAGATGATTCGTGCTTTTCAGTCTGTTACAGCGTGATGAATGTGCTATCTCCATTATGAAGGCTAGTTTTAACAGAACGAGCGATCCTGTCTCATAACTTGCTTCTGAGCATGCACGTTTTTTTTCACGTCATTAAAGCCTACACACGACCATTTTTTATGATGTTAAAAAAGACAACGTGAAAAACGTTGCTGAAATTTAGAGCATGTTCTAAATTTTTAATGGCCATTTTTAACGTTGCGAAAAATGCTCTGGAGCCCACACACGATAGTTTTTAATGACATTAAAAAAAAAAAAATTCACACCGTGAAAAATGGTCGTGTACACGTGGCATAAGACATAGAAGCAGTATTTCTTTTTTTCAATTATTTTTATTATTGTCTTTGTTCTCAGGATGGAGATTTCTCCCTTGCTCCTTCTTTCATGGTTGAAAAAACAGAAAATCTCCCCAATAAGGACATAATCAGCAATGAGTACCAGACAGAGGCGCTAGCTCTTCCTCACTGTATCTTAAATTAAAGAAGTTTTTAATGAAGCTGGGATTTCAGAGATACTAATGAATAATTTCTTCAGGTACCAGTAAGCGGGATTCTTTAATTCCTGCCTATCTAATTAATACAGTGACCTTTATTCTTCAGCTTGTTTTTCTCCTTTTCAAAGCATTTGCGGCATTTGCTGTTAAAGCAGCGATACACTTCCATTTTATTATTAATTTGCGTCAAACCGTCCCAAATTTTCTCTTTTCCTTTGTTTTTGTTTGTGAGATCCATAACATATATTATACTGTATACAAACGCTTTATTGTTTTTAAATTTATCAAACACCGAAAGTTTATTGATAACATTCCTGCTGTTCTCTGTGTTGGCGCATATGCCCACACATGGGGAGTTAAGAGTGTAGAAGATGGCACAATCTGCATTACGATTAGTATTCACCAATTGCTGGACTGGGGAGACATTGGTTCCGGGTGATGGAAACAGCAGACGATATTCAGAATGAAAGCCTTGGGCTCCATAGGTTGCCAACACCATTTGTGTTCCTGCGTAGATTTTCTGCTCATCACTTAAGGCAGCAGTAATTTTAGCGGCATTTTCATTTTGCAGGATTTTGAGATCTTGGTTGTTATTGGAGAGACTTTCACATTCTTGTTTGGAGAAAACTACAACATAGGCATATTGCCTTGTTTCAGCCCTGAAGTTATTTTAGAAAAAAATAAATAAAAAGGAAAGCATTTTATTTTACGGCACAACTGAAACTTTAAATGAAATTGGCTAAATATATTCTAAATACTGTATGTAGCAAAAAAAAAAGGCTTGCTAAGTCTGTTTTATTTAGTTTGCAGCTTGCCCCCTGCTGGCTATGAGTCTGATTCAGCAGAGGAAATAAAAATCATCTGCAGAGAGATACTGCTTCCACACAATGGGCCAGGGTTCTTATCCACAGCATACCGGAAACTGCTCGGAAAAAGCTTTTCTACTCAAGCTGTAGATGCTTTCTAAAGATAACAAACTCTAAAGCCTCATACACACACTCGGATTACTCGGCAAGAACCAGCAAGAAAACTGCTGTTAGGCCGCGTACACACGGTCAAATTTATCTGCTGAAACCGGTCCGACAGGCCGTTTCAGCAGACAAATTTGATCGTGTGTACTGGCGAGGAGCCAGGTTTTTCCAGCAGACAAGTTTTAAAGCATGCTTTAAAACTTGTCTGCTGCAAACCCGTCAGTCCGACATGTCCGCTGGTTAGTACACTGACCAGCGGACATATCTGTCCGCATATGCATCGAATGGATTCGACGCATGCGTGGAAGTATTTTACTTCCTGGTTCGGTGACGTGGCTATGTCAACGTCACCGCCACGTCACCACGCTGTCTGCCGGCGGGGGTTTTGGTTTGATCGTGTGTACACGATCAAAACAACATATCCCAGGAGACAAATCAGATCAAAGCGGTCTGTCAGACCGATTTGATCGGATTTGTTTAGTCATGTGTACAGCTTTCTTGCCGAGTATACAGGCTTTCAGGTTTCTCGACAAGAAAACTGCCTAAAATCTCGACAAGAAAAATATGTTCTCTATGTTCTCTATTTTCACGTCGTGATTCTCCTGCCGAGATACCCGAGAGTGTGTATACTTACCTGTTGCCGTGGAAACCCGAGCATGCTCTAAATGACTTGACCTATGGGGCTGAACGAGATAAATCACTTGGTTCCTTCACCCATGCTAAACTATGTGGATAGAGGGATCTCTCCTGCCCACTTTTTAAAAACCCAATGCAATTGGATTTTTAACTACTTCAATACTGGCCACTTTTGTCCCCTTCCTTCCCGGACCAATTTTCAGCTTTTAGCGCTCTCGATTTTTCATTGACAATTGCGCAGTCATGCTAAGCTGTACCCAAATGACATTTTTATCGTATTGTTCACACAAATGGAGATTTCTTTTAGTGGTATTTATTCACATATCTGTTTTTTTTTGCGATATAAGCGAAAAAACAGCAGAAATTTTGGAAAAAAAACCCAATATTTTCTTCTTTTTATTTAAAAAAAATTCCAATAAAATAGAATTTTGTCATAAATTTAAGCCAAGATGTATTCTGCTACATGTCTTTAGGAAAAGAAAAAAAAATCTGGTTAAGTGTATAATAATTGGTTTGTGTGATCACGGACATATGTACGCAGATGACCATGTACAGATGTGCGCAGGTGATCACAGATATATGTGTGCAGATGATCCTTGGGACATGAGATTTTACTGTTGCATATGTGGGGACAGGTATCTTTACTATGTGGGGACATGTGTTTTGGGCACACTATTTTGGGGACTTGTTTTTTAACATTGTGTGGGGACACTGGGCCAGCGATCAGTGTGTAAAAAGCTGTAGAAAACAGCTTATACTCACTGATCACCGGCCTGCTGCAGCGATTCCACTCTCCTCTCCTCACTGACAACTTCTGTGTGAGGAGAGGAGAGCCGATCGCCTAGCAACCGGCTTTCTATTTACATCAAATGACAGCTGTGATTGGACACAGCCACCATATGATCAGGAGGGCCAATCACAGAGCCCTCCTGCCGATCGGAGATGCGCCATGTCCGGGGTGACACGTACGCATCGGGACCGCGCTGCTGCACGGGTATGCGCACACGTGATCCCCGGCAGTCTGCGGCTCTCCCAGGAAAGTCCGCGGCTGTGGCCTAGTTATAGGCCTCACATCCATTCACCATTTCAGCCCCCTAAAATAGGTCCCCCACTGCACCTCCCCAGAACCTGAGAGGGCCCACCGCTGCTTCCCCTTCCCTGGAACCCCCATAAGTCGAATATTTGCCACCCAAATAGGAAAGACCGCGGCTCGGGCCTTGTCCCATCCTGCGGCCATTTTGGTACACACAATCTAGATGACACTAACTCCCACCACCCTTAGACATTGGGGAACCACTCATTAACAAGCAATTGTGACCCCCCATTACCCCAAACACAATAGGAAGCCTGGAAGAAGTTTGTCAGGCTGACAAGGAGAAGCCACAGTGCTACACTCAAGCACCATCAACTCATCCCTCCACCCGCCCCTCTTTTTTTACCCCCTCACCACCCCCCCTCCCAGTGTTTACCGCAATCTATCACCTCCATCCGTGGATCACCACTAGGTCCACGATGCAAAAGGAGCACCGCCACTCAACCAACTAGCAGGTAAGGCTCTTATGCCCCTTACATCACTAGCAAGTTGATCCAGGGCTAACACCCGATTGCCTCCAGAGGGATCAGGAATTTATTTTTTCCCTGGCTGTAGCATATTGGCAATGCTGGGCAGGTTTTTTTTCGCCTTCCTCTGGATCAACTCTAAGGGCAGATTGGGGCCCCCCCTTCTTCACCTTTCAGGTACCACCACCGTTATCACAAGCATTATTTACCGCCACTAGTACCCTCACCTTGCGGCAGCATCTGGACCACCCTAAACATGAAATATTCAGCAAAAAGCATCCGTGATCTAAGAAATGCTGCATTAAGCCTACCAGTTGCCATTCAAAAAATACTATGAAAAGAACAACTTCTAAGAATTGACCAACAGGCGACCGTCAAATACAAGAAGGCATCAGCTCAGATAAAACACCTATCCTGCGCCTTGATCAACACAAGATCTGCAGTCAAACACAGACAGGAAATCCACGACTTAATCATTCAACACAGCATAGATTGCCTTTTCATCACAGAAAGCTGGCTAACTTTGGACTGTAACATCATTCCAGGAGAACTTGTGCCAGAGAATTATGCTATTCTAACCGAGAACAGAACCGGCAAAGAGTAGGAGGCCTAGCAGTGATCTACAAATCCCACCCCTCCCTCATCAAACCAGACCTACAGAGTCCATTGCCATTCATGGAAACACTCACTCTCCAACTCCAAACAACTCCCCAGGACATGGTCCACATATTATTATGCTACAGACCACCAGGCCCAAAGACGCAGCTCCTCACATAGCTGACAGAAGTTATGTTGACTTATACTTTTAAAAAAAAAACATCTCCTGCTACTCAGGGATTTCAACCTCTGGGAAAATTCCTCACGGGATACCATAGCCTACGCCTGCATTGACCAATTGGAAAAACTAGGGCTGCAGCAACTGATATGCACGCCCACGCATGGTTCAGGTCACATTCTTGACCTGATCTTCAAACAAGATATTGATGTCAACATCACAGATAACAGACCCCTGCCGTGGACAGATCATCATGTAATTTACTTCAAAATAACCGTCAACATCATCCTAAAAAAAAAAAACAACCAAGCAATTACACATTGGACAAGATCCTTGAAGAAACTTCACTCGGAACACTTCAAAACCACACTATTAAATAAAATGACAACAATAAAACAAACTCAATCAGCAGTGGATACTCTCAACTTCATCAACAATGCTTTACTACAGACCGCAGACTCAACCGCCCCAAAACGCAGAGCACTCATCCTTAAAAATAACTCTGGCTGGTTCAATGATGCTCTTATGTCATTGAATCAAGAACACAGGAGAGCAGAAGGTGCCTGGAGAAGAAATCCTACAAAGGAAAACCACGCAAATTATAAATGAATCACTAAGAAATATCACAAGGAAATCTTCAAAAAAATAAAATTTCTCAAACATAATCACAAAAGCTCAAAATCGCCCCCGAGAGCTCTTCAATCTAGATGCTCAGACCATAAACCCAGCCTGCCTAAAGGCTCCAAAATAGGAAACACAAGAGTTTTGCAATGAATTATCAGATTTTTTCATTCATAAAATAGAAAAAAAAAGTGAAATAATTCAGCAAAAACACCACGCAAATCTCACACCTACAAATCAAAAATAGTAATACAAATGTTCTGCAATTAACAAAGTTTACATTAGAGCCAATTTCCATTGATACCACTAAAAATATCATCAGAAGTCTACGAGACAGTACATCCCCTAATGATATCATTCCCACTAAACTGCTGAAAGAATGTGCCGATATTTTGGCACCCGCGATCACGCATCTTATAAACCAATCATTTAGAGAAGGTATGGTTCCGACCCCCCTAAAGCATGGCATAAAAAAACCCCTTTAAAAAAAAAACAACCTCGACCCAAAAGACCCAAACAACCGGCGACCTATAACCGGCCTAAACATCTTTTCCAAGGTTGTTGAGAAAGCAGTAGTGCAACTACAACACCATTTAGACTCCCACAAACTTCTGGACCCACTACAATCGGGTTTCCATCCAGGACACGGGACTAAAACAGCACTTCTCAAAGTATGGAATGACGTGCTAGAAGCAGCGGACGACAGAGAATCTTGTCTTCTGATACTTCTGGACCTTAGTGCTGCCTTTGACACAGTAGACCAAAAACTGCTGTTGTCTCGCCTCTCAGAGGTAGCTAGAGTTGCAGACTCGGATCTACCCTGGTTCTCATCATTCTTGGATAACTGATCCCAGACAGTGAAACTAGGACCTTTCACATCTAAAACACGTATAGTGTCATGAGGAGTCCCCATAGGAACCCCCCTATCACCCTTACTATTCAATATTTACCTCCCCCATTCCTAAAAATTATTAGTAACTAGGAATGAGCTTCAAGTTCGAGTCGAACTCATGTTCGACTCGAACATTGCCTGTTCGCCTGTTCGGCAAAAAACAAACAATTTGGGGTGTTTGCGGCACATTCGAAAAGCCGTGGAACACCCTGTTAAAGTCTATGGGAGAAATCTAAAGTGCTAATTTTAAAGGCTAATATGCAAGTTATTGTCCTAAAAAGTGTTTGGGGACCTGGGTCCTGTCCCAGGGGACATGTATCAATGCAAAAAAAAGTTTTAAAAACGTCATTTTTTTTGGGAGCAGTGAATTTAATAATGCTAAAAGTGAAACAATAAAAGTGAAATATTACTTTAAATTTCGTACCTGGGCAGGGGGTGTAAAGTTAGCATGTGAAATATTGCATGTTTCCCGTACATAGAACTGTCCCTGCACAAAGTGTAATTTCTGAAAGGGAAAAAAAGCATGGGGGTCCTCCCAAATTCAATTACCAGACCCTTCAGGTCTGGTATGGATATTAAGGGGAACCCCACCAGCAGGCAGGAGGCTTATCAGAATCTGCAAGACCCCTTTAACAAAGGGGACCCCCAGATCCTGCCCCCCATGTGAATTGGTAATGGGGTACATTGTATCTCTACCGTTTCACAAAGGAAGTGTAAATAGTTGTAAAAACACACACAGACACCTTGGAAAAAAGTCCTTTATTAATAGAAAAAAAAAAAACCAGCGGGGGTAATCCACTCGGTCCCGACTCCCTGCTCCAACATTGTCTGTATTCAGCGAGTGGTGATCTCCTCTCCATTCCAGGGATGAGAAGATCATCCAGGATCCAGAGCAGCATCGCCGGCCTTCTCTCTCTGCCGGACACCGCCCGGCGAATGAGCGGCTGGAGCTTTGACATTTCTTATATTTGTGAGGCGGGGCCACCGTCACGTGACCCCGTCCCCCTCTGACGCACCCTCTGCTACGTCACTGGGGAAGTCCAGGCTTTCCCCTTGCATCAGAGGGGGACGGGTCTCCTGACAATGACCCCGCCTCACAAATATAAGAAATGTCAAAGCTCCAGCCGCATCATTCGCTGGGCTGTGTCCGGTGGAGAGAGGAGGCCGCCAAGATGCTACGCTCTGGATCCCAGAAGATCTTCTCATCGCTGGACCGGAGAGGAGATCACCCATCACTGGATACAGACAACGTTGGAGCAGGGAGCCGGGACCGAGTGGATTAGCCCCGCTGGATTATTTTTTTTTTTTTTATTAATAAAATACTTTTTTCTACAGTGTATGTGTGTGTTTTTTACAACTATTTACACTTCCTTTGTGAAATGGTAGGGGTACAATGTCTTCCAGATAGGGGTAGGGGTCTTCCAGATTCTGATAAGCCCCCTGCCCGCAGACCCCCACAACCACCGGGCAAGGGTTGTGGTAATGAGGCCCTTGTCCCCATCAACATGGGGACATCCTCCCCATGTTGAGGGCATGTGGCCTGGTACAGTTCAGGAGAGGGGGGACGCACTCTGCCCCCCTCTTTTCTGCGGCCGGCTAAAGTGCAAGTTTAAAGTGCAAGTTCTGGTGCGAACCGAACAGTAGGGTGTTCGGCTCATCCCTATTAGTAACCAAGACCTACTCTATCACTCCTACGCGGACGACACGCAACTTTATTTTCGAATCAGCAACAAAAAGGACCAATACACGTATTAGAACAATGCCTCACTCAGATAGACAACTGGATGACAGAGAGTCACCTCAAACTCAATGGTGCAAAAACCAAACTTCTTCTACTCAATGCAAATCAAAAGAGACTGGCCAGAACTACCTGGTCACCACCAACAATCTTGGGACAAACCATCACCCCAAGCACCAAAGTCGAAAGCCTCTGAGTCATTTTTGACTCTGACATGACAATGAATGCACAAATAGGATCAGTAGTTATCGGATCTCACCATCTTCTACGTCTACTACGAAGACTGATTCCCTGATTCCCTCCGACGGACCGTTTCAGCGGACATATCCGATCGTGTGTACGACCTAGCGGACAGGTTTGTCCATCGGACAAATTTCAAAGCATGCTTTGAAATTTGTCCAACGGAGACATGTCCGTCGGATATGTCCGCTGGTTAGTACACTCACCAGCGTACATAACTGTCCACACATGCGTCGAAAGGATTCGACGCATGCGTGAAAGTATTTTACTTCCTGGTTCGGTGACGTGGCGGCGTCAACGTCACCGCCACGTCACCGCGCTGTCTGCCGGCGGGGGTTTTGGTTTGATCGTGTGTACACGATCAAACCAACATATCCCAGGAGACATATCCGATCAAAGCGGTCTGTCAGACCGATTTGATCGGATTTGTTTAGTCGTGTGTACAGCTTTCTTGCCGAGTATACAGGCTTTCAGGTTTCTCGTAAAAAAAAATGCCTAAAATCTCGACAAGAAAAATATGTTCTCTATGTTCTCTATTTTCTCTCGTCAAGGTCACCTCCACGTCACCGCGCTGTCTGCCGGCGGGGATTTTGGTTTGATGGTGTGTACAATCATCAGACCAAAACAGCCCAGCAGACATATCCGATGAAAACGGTCCGACGGAAGTTTGATCGTCTGTACGCGGCCTAAAAGGTGAAACTAATATATGAGATAGACTTATTACATGCAAAGCAAGATAGTTCAAGCCGTGATTTGTCAAAATTGTGATGATTATGACTTACAGCTCAAGAAAACCCAAATCCACAATCTCAGAATAATTAGAATATCACATGCAATCAATAAAACAAGGATTGTACATGGAACAATATCGGACCTCTAAAAAGTAGAAGCATGCATATGTACTCAGTACTTGGTTTGGGCCCCTTTTGCAGCAATTACTGCCTCAATGCTGCGTGGCATGGAAGCGATCAGCCTGTGGCACTGCTGAGGTGGTATGGAAGACCAGGATGCTTCAATAGTGGCCTTCAGCTCTTCTGCATTGTTTGGTCTCATGTCTCTTATCTTTCTCTTGGCAATGCCCCACAGATTCTCTATGGGGTTCAGTTCAGGCGAGTTTGCTGGCCAATCAAGCACAGTAATCCCATGTGACCAGGTTTTGGTGCTTTTGGCAGTGTGGGCAGGTGCCAAGTCCTGCTGGAAAATGAAGTCAGCATCCCCATAGAGCTCATCTGTGGAAGGAAGCATGAAGTGCTCCAAAATCTCATGATAGTCGGCTGTGGTGACCCTGTACTTAATGAAGCACAGTGGACCAACACCAGCAGATGACATGGCTCCCCAAATCAACACAGACGGTGGAAATTACACACTGGACTTCAAGCATCTAGCAGTGTGTGCCTCTCCATTCTTCCTCCATACTCTGGGTACTTGGTTTCCAAATGAGATGCATTTTCTCATCAGAAAAGAGGACTTTGGACCACTGAGCTGAGCAACAGACCAGGTGTGTTTTTCTTTAGCCCAGGTAAGATGCTTCTGACGTTGTTTGTAGTTCAGGAGGGGTTTTACAAGAGGAAAATGACATTTGAAGCCCATGTCCAGGATCTGTCTGTGTGTGGTGGCTCTTGATGCACTGACTCCAGCCTCATGCCGCGTACACACGGTCGTTTTTTGCGAAGAAAAAAAACGACGTTTTTTGTGAAGTAAAAAACAACGTTTTTGAAACGTCACTTTCAAAGACGATGTTGCATACACACCATCGTTTTTTCACAAAAAACGAGGTTACGTTCACCACACTTTTCCATTGAAGCTCGCTTCATAACTAGCTTCTGGGCATGCGCGGGTTGAAAAACGTCGTTTTAAACTACGTTTTTGCTACACACGGTGACTTTTTGTGAAACAAAAAACGACGTTTTGAAAAACGACACAAAAAATTCAAGCATGTTGGAATTTTTTTTTGGTCGTTTTTTTTAAGACAAAAAACGACGTTTTGCCCACACACGATCAATTTAAATGACGTTTTAAAAAACTTCGTTTTTTTTCATCGCAAAAAACGACCGTGTGTAAGCGGCATCAGTCCACTCCTTGTGAAAGTCCCCAACACTTTTCAATGTCCTTTTCCTGTAACTCCTCCCCAGGCTGCGGCCATCCCTGCTGCTTGTGCGCCTTTTTCTTCCACACATTCCCTTCCACAAAACTTTCTATTAATGTGCTTTGATACAGCAGTTTGGGAACATCCAATGTCTTTTGCAATTACCTTTTAAGGCTTTCCCACCTTATGGAGGGTGTCAATGATGGTTTTCTGCAAAACTGTCAGGTCAGCAGTTTTTTCCATGATTGTGATTCCTACTGAACCAGACTGCCCAGGCTCAGGAACCCTTTGCAGGTGTTATGACTTAATTAGCTGATTAGAGTGGGACATTTTGAGCCTAGAATATTGCACCTTTTCACAATATTCTAGTTTTCTGAGATTGTGCAAGCATGCACTGTGTACCCCCATAGCAAGCGGCTTGCATATGGAGAAAAGCAGGAGTATTGTAAACATCCCTTGTAATAGGAATATAGCATGACAGGTCCTCTTTACAGTGAGATATGGGGTCAATAAGACCCCACATCTCACTTCTAGGCTGGGAAGCCTGAAAAAACCGATCACAGGGAGTATTGCACAGGGAGTATTGTGTGGGGTCACTGCAGAGTATTACGCAGGGGGTACTGCAGAGTATTGTGCAGGGGTACTGCAGAGTATTGTGCGGGGGTACTGCAGAGTATTGTACTGGGGTACTGCAGAGTATTGCGCGGGGGTACTGCAGAGTATTGCGCGTGGGGGTACTGCAGAGTATTGCCCGCAGGGGTACTGCAGAGTATTGTGCTCGGGGGGGGGGGTACTGCAGAGTATTGTGCTCTGGGGGGGGGGTACTGCAGAGCATTGTGCAGGGGGGGTATTGCAGAGCATTGCGCAGGGAAGGAAGGGGTTAATGCAGGGATGGCTTAGCAGGGATGGATGGATCTGTAACTCCATCTGACACAGCTGTTGACACCCGTGCTCCCCCTCTCACACTGTACCAATCGGTACAGAGAGAGGAGGGAGGAACCGGCGTCATCAAATGACGCCGGTTTGTTTACATGTGATCGCTCCGTCATTGGATGGAGCAATCACGTGGTAAACCGCCGCTATCAGCGGCGATTTACCGTGATCCGTGACCCGCCGGGTCCTCTGGACCTGGCGGTCACGGACATTCCTGTGTGCGCGCCCCAGGGGGCACGCGGGAGTGCATTTCTGGGATCACGTTATATGACGTGATCCCAGAGTTAAGCAACCACCTTGCCGCCGTTATTTTTTGGCAGGTGGTTGCTAAGTGGTTAAAGGGGTTGTAAACCTTGGTGTTTTTTCACCTTAATGCAGCCTATGCATTAAGGTGATAAAAGACCTTGCTGTGTCTGCCCCCCCCCCCATCAAGCCCCCGTTTTACTTACCTGAGCCCTACATTTCAGAGGGCGCGATCCCACATTGTTCTCTCAATGGCTGATCGGCTCCTCATTGGATAGATTGATAGAAGCGCAGCCATTGGCTCCCGCTACTGTCAATCAAATCCAATGACGCGACTCTGGAGGGCGGGGCTACGCGCGCCGAGTGTATAACACGGGAGCGCGCCAGCAAGGTAAACCCCTCGGGAGAGAGCTTCCCAGAGGGCTCTTGCAGGGAGGAGCCGAGACAGCCAAGGGACCCTAGAGGAGGACATTCGGGGCCACTCTGTGCAAAAGGAACTGCACAGTGAAGGTATGATGGGCCAGATCCTCAAAGAACTGCCTATCTAACTTACGGTGGCGTAGTGTAATTGTGGCGGCGTAAGGCCGCGCAATTCAAATTTCTAAGATGTGGGCATGATTTTTGGTAAATCATCGTGACCCCACGTAGTTGACGTTTTTTTTACAGCGCATGCGCCGTCCATGGAGGTATGCCAGTGCGCATGCGTGAAATCACGTCACAAATAGTCAATGCTTTCGACGTGAACGTAACTTACGCAAAGCCCTATTCGCAAACGTTTTACGCAAACAACGTAAACTACAGAAAATTTGACGCTGTTCCGACATCCATAATTAATATTGCGTATGCCTCTATAGAGCAGGGGTAACTTTACGCCGGACATATGCTTATGCAAACTACGTAAAAAAAATGCGCCGGGCGTATGTATGTTCAAGGATCGGCGTATCTATCTCATTTGCATATTTTATGCGGAAAATCTACGGAAGCGCCCCTAGCGGCCAGCGTAAATATGCAACTAAGATACGACGGCGTAATAGACTTACGTCAGTCGTATCTTAGTGTAATTCCGGCGTATCTTGTTTTGTGGATACAAAACAAAGATACGCCGGCGCAGATTTGAAATTACGGCGGCGTATCTGGAGATACGCCGCCATAACGTTTTGTGGATATGGCCCATAATGTTTGTTATTAAAAATAAAAAAATAAAAACATAGGGCCAGATTCAGAAAGACTTACGGTGGCGTATATCGATATGCGCCGCGTAAGGGTAAAGATGCACCGTCGTATCTATGCGCCGTACCCACAAAACTAGATACGCCTAAAAAAACGGGCTTCCTCCAACCGACTTAACTTTCCAGGCCGGCGTATCGTAGGCGCATATTAACGCTTGGCGCATCTGGTGTGCCCATTGATTTCCCATTCAAATATGCAAATGAGGGAGATATGCCGATTCGCGAACCTATTAGCACTAGACGCTGGCTAGGTGCGCCGCACGTAAGTCCTACATCCGGCGCAAAGTTATTCCTACAAATAGCTGGTTTATCTTTACACCTGACAGGCACAGGTCAGCTGGAGAGTAGCTACAGCAGCACCGTTACCGATGAAAATAGCAAGCTGAGCAACCCCACTTGCAGGACAACACATCTGTCTGCCAACATGCCAGGGGCAGCCGTGGTCCTAGCACTACTAATGGGTCCACTGCTATGGAGGAGGAGGGCACGTGAGAGGATATACCGCATGCACATTAGCCTCTTTGGCATGGGTGATGAGAAGGTGCAATCCTGGAAATAACCACAGCCCTGCAGGATGACATCACCAGCAAGACACACCGCTCACAAGCAGTGCAGCCACTGGTGAAGGTACTGGCAACACTCCATTTCCTTGCCAGTGGATCTTTTCAGCGTACAAGTGGAGTCATGGCTGGGCTGTCACAATCCACCATGAGCAGATGTGTGCACCAGGTTGTCCCCGCAATCCTCAGACGCATGTCCCACCACATCATCAGACCCAACAATGAGCATCTGCGGCAGAAGGCAATGCAGGATTTCTACAGCATTGCAGGATTCCCACGCACCATCTGGGCCATTGATTGCACACATGTGGCCCTACAGCCCTCCCGTGCCACAGAGCACATATATCGCAATCGGAAGAACTGGCATTCCATTAATGTACAGGTGATAGCCGATGCCCAATGCCTCATATGGCACGTCCATGCCAAACACTCCGGGTCTAGCCACGACAGCTACATATACCGTCAAAGCCCCATCCCAGCAGAATTTGAACAGAACGTGTATGGGTACAGCTGGTTGGTTGGTGAGTGACATGGGAGTCAGGTATGACTGTCCGACCCCATGATGCAGACATCACGAGGGGCACATGCACGGCTAACATCCTCCTGTCTTTTCCCTTCCAGGTGACTCTGCATATGCACTTGGGCCCCATCTCATGACTGCATTCCGGAATCCCCAAACCAGAAGAGAGAGAAGATACAATGATGCACACGTCCGTACCTGCGCAGTGGTGGAACAAACATTTGGCCTCCTGAAGTCCCGTTTCCAATGCCTGGATAAGTCTGGGGGGAACCTGTTGTATTCCCCTACCTTTGTGTGTCAGATCATCGGTGCATGTTGCATACGGCACAACTACACCATGAGAAAGGGTCTGCAGATTGACATACATGATGACCTGACCCCCGACCCACACAGTCCCCACCTGCCAGAGGCTACCCCGTCTGCCGAGGGAAGAGCAGTCAGGAGGGTCCTCGCGGTAGGCATCTTTGGACAATAAACAAACACATTAATCATGGCACATAGACAATGCACGCATGCACACCACTGTGGTCCCTAGCTCACACACACCACATCCACATCACACTGGATTAGCCCAAGTCCAAAAAGTAGGACTTGGGAGCAGCAACGCCGCGCCAAGGCCCCAATTGTGTCGCTGTCCATTCATACGACATTCACACGGTGATAACTTCTCCCCAACTACCGAGGGTGACACCCCTTACTGGCAGGAGTGCCACCTCCACATTCACACACCATTCACACAGTAGCCTGCACTACTGACCGTGTGCAGTTTGTAAAAAAAAAAAGGCTCATAACCTGAGCATAAAATCATAAAAAAGGCTCAAAACCTGAGCATAAAATCAAAATGTTGGAAAAAAAGAGCCAAAAAAAACCAAACATAATTTGGCCTGACGGGGGCTCCTTCTGGTGGGCCCTCTCTGGCTCCTCAGCTGCCTGGAGGGAGCCTCGGGTGTTGGGGTGGGGCATCTGGAGGTGGCTCAGCACCGGGTGGGCCACTCCTGGCAGGTGTGGGCTGCATGCCCTCCGGCTGAGGAATGAGTTGGAATGAGTTGGTCTGGGCCTGCATCCTCAGCTGCCGGGTCACATGATACTGCTGGGCCCACTGCCTCTGCATCCCCTGTTCCCGGATGGCAGCTGTGTTGGCCTGGATGGCTGCAGTAAGGTGCCGAACATCAGTCTGCACCTCCCCCAGGCTGGTCACCACTGCAGCGCAGTTGCAGCTGACGTCCTGCACTGCCTCTGTCATCTGGGCCATGGAAGGCAGGCTGTCAGCCACACGGTTCAGATGCCCAGCTATCTCCCCCATCTGCTGGGTTTGCCTGGCCTGGTCCCTTGCCATTTGGTCATGGACCACGTCAGACACCCCCCTGGTCTTACGGGTCGCCTTCCTGGGCCAGGAGATGGTAGTTCCCGGGGGTATGGAGTTGCCCTTGAGGGGCTTCCCTTGATGGGGAGGGGATATGAGAGGGCCCTGCCGAAAGGCAGGACCTTAGGCGGTGCCTTCAGTGCCCAGGGGGTCGGGCTCAGGATGCAGTTGGGGGAATGGGGTGGAATGGCCGCCGGCAGATGATGGCACAGCTCAGTCATCTGTGGATGACACAAAGCATACACATGTTGGTGGTCCCACACACTTGGCACATGTCCCCCCCCCCACATGCAGCACACCAAATAGGGGATAAAAATCACTTACCTGTCCTGGAGCCTTCCTCCACGGAATCAAACCCCTCTTCGCCCTCCAACTGCTCCCTCTCCAGAAAGTGGGCGACCACCTCCTCCTCCGGGGTCAAGCTGACCGCACATGGGGGTCCACCCCCCGTGCTACTCTCATGCCTCCTGATGGCTGCCACCTTGTCCTGGACTTTGCGCCTGACATCATTATTTTTTTTAGAGATGTCCGAAGCAGTCCGGGTCTCATATCCAAAGCTGTTGACCCTGGCAGCATGGCCTGCTTCCTGTCCCGGCTTGTCTCGCGACTTTTAGATCCATGGAGGAACATATCGTATGTCTCCATAGCCGAGATGACGGCTGACAACTCCTGGGCATTGAAGTTCCTCTTCCTCCTCTGCCTGCGGTTAACGGGAGCAGCCATCTCCAAGCAAAAGAACCTTCCCTGGGGGGCACATTTATACGCTCAGTGTAAGACGTTGCATCAACGTATCCCAGGAAGTTAGGCCGGCGTAGTTGTGAGCATGCGCACAGGGAAGCGAGCAGACCCCGACGTCACTGCGCAAGCTCCGTGGATGAAACGCCAGACGTAAGTCTCTGTGCTGGGCTCAGCCCATCATTTACATATGGTCACACCCACTTTCACTTACGCCGGCTTGCGCCTTCACATTTACGTTATGCCGGCGCAAAGTTAGGAGCAAGTGCTTGGTGAATACTGTACTTGCCTCACTAGTTTGCGTCAGCGGAACGTAAATGCGCTGCGCTTCGCCCACACAAATATGCGCCCATCTACCTGAATCTGGCCCATAGTATCACTTTAAGCTTTAGAGCAGAACATTTCAGTTAAATCTTAAAATAATGCAAGGAAGCTGCCCAATATGCAGAGGTTTATTAATATAGACCGATGCAGACTTTTTTTTTTTTTGGAGGATCAAAATTGTGTTTAGGGCAGCCATTCATGATGAACAGGCCCTCAACATGCAACCATGGGACAGAAGTAAAAAGATTTAACCGCTGGCTGACCAACCACCGCAGTTATACTGTGGCAGGTTGGCGTAGCTGCGCAAATCTCAGTAGCTATACGTCACTCCTTTAAGACGTCATAGCAGTGTGTCCCTGGTAACTGATGCACATGCCCGGTGGGCACAATGTCCGCCAAACACCTGCGATGGCTCATGACAGAACGGGGATGTGTGCGTGTAAGTTAAGTAGTAACATTATTTTTTTTACTTAAATCTATTCCTCAATCTGTAAACGCTATGGGCCAGATTCAGGAACAGTTAGGCTGGCGGATCCAGTGATCCGCCAGCCTAACTGTGACTTTGAGCCGGCGTTTCTGTTTTCTGTAACCAGAAAACAAGAAACGCCGGGTTGAAGCTCCGATGCGAGCAGCGTAACTGAGTTTCGCCATCGCATCGTTACTTCAACTTAAAAATGGCGCCGGGGGCGTTCCCGCCGATTTACGCTCAAAAAATATGTTAATGAGCGGAAATCGGCAATTCAAGATCGAATTCCGGCGCGACGCAATGACGATACGACGTTTCCGGACGGGATACGCGGCGCATAGTTATACCTACATGGGGTTGGAATATCCTATGTTAGGTATAGGCGTCGTCATCGCGTCGGAAAAAAAAAAAAAAACGTTGCTTGCGTAAAACGTTCATGAATGGGAATGTGACGTCATTGACGTTCATTCACAGAATTTGGAGCATGCGCACGGGGATGTTTTGACACTCGACGCATGCGCAGTACGTTGGCGGCGGGATCGCGCTTAGTTAGAATACTACACGCCCCGTACCCGCCCAATTTGAATTCCGCCGGCTCATTTGCGATGCGCTGCCGCAACTTTAGGAGCAAGTGCTTCGTGAATGACAGCACTTGCTCCTAAAATTTCTGCAGCGTAACGCAAATGAGAAGCGTTACTCTGGAGCAAAGATGCTCCCATCTACCTGAATCTGGCCCTATAACTTTTGCGCAAACCAATCAATATACACTTATTGCGATACAATACATATAGGCTTAAACTGATGAAGACATTTTGTTGGGGGGATATATTTATTATAGCAAAAACTTTTGTTTATAGCGCAAAAAATTAAAACCACAGAGGTGATCAAATACCACCAAAAGAAAGCTCTATTTGTGGGGAAAAAAAAGGACATACATTTTTGTTTGGGTACAGCGTTGCATGACCGCACAATTGTCAGTTAAAGCGACGCAGCACCAAATCGCAAAAAATGGCCTGTCAGCAAAGGGGCAAATCCTTCCGGGGCTGAAGTGGTTAAACACTGACATCCTATTGTTTCTCCTTTTTAGTGTTTTAAATATCACATTAGAAGCAGTTTGTCACATTTCTTTGATAAGTTAAAAAAAAAATTGTTCATCTTGCTTAAAATCTTGTTAGCTAATAAAGGGTCATCTTCAGTCACCATGGAGGGGCCTGTTAAAAATCAATGACTGACAGCAGACCTCCACAAGCATCCCAGAATGTAAATCTGTTGAGTACGCAGATAGACTTCATTCTAACTTGTGTATTGGACACTTAACAGATGTACACTTCAGAATAGTGGTCCATGCCCCTGGCCACCTGTCATTAATTTCAACAGGCTGCTTATGCACCCTTACACAGCTCACCAGTGCAAATGGGTGGCTGAATATGGCCCTTTACATATGCATATGAATCGGTGTGAATAGAGCTTAAAGAGATTGTAAAGGTTGTTTTTTTTTTTTATAACAAACATGTCTATATCTACCTGCACTGTGCAACAGAATTGCACAGAGTAGCTGTAAATCCCTTATTGGTGCTCCTAGCCCCTCCTCTCTGTCCAGTGCCCCCATGGGAAGCTGCTTTCCAAGGGTGCTCACCCCTGAGCCCAGCTACTGTGTCTGTTTACACAGACAGCAGAGCTCCGCCCTGCCCCCCCCACTTCCTCATCACTTTGATTGACAGCAGAAGGAGCCAATGGCTCCCAGTGCCCCAGCAAAGCCTGCGTGACCCTGGAAGTGAGGGGAGAGAGGAGCTGCAAATGTGCATAGCACTGGATCAAAGGAGGGCTCAGGTAAGTAAAAATGGAGTGGGTTGGGGATGCTGATGCCTAAACAGTTTTTACCTTAAAGGGGTTGTAAACCCTTGTGTTTTTTTACCTTAATGCATCCTATGCATTAAGGTGAAAACACCCGGCAGGGACCGACCCCCCCACCTCCCCCATTTTACTTACCTGAGCCCTGAAATTTTCCCACGGCGGAGATGCGCTGTCCCTCTGCCCGGTGTTCTTGGCTCTTGATTGGAAAGATTGATAGCAGCGCAGCCTTTAACTCCCACTGCTGTCAATCAAATCCAATGACGCGTGGGCCGGGGGCGGGCTGATTCCTACATTCAGCATCTATGGATGCCGAATGATGGACTCGGGAGCACGCCTGCAAGGTAACCCCCCCCCCTGGCGAGCGCTTCTCCTAGGGGGTTATACAATGCGGGGAGTAGCCCAAAAGTGGAGGATCAGGGCCACAATGTGCAAAACAAGCTGCACAGTGGAGGTAAGTATGGCATGTTTGTTATTTAAAAAAATGTAAAATGTAAGCTTTACAATCACTTTGAAGCAAGGAATGCATTAAGGTGAACAATGTTTAGGCTTTAGAATCACTTTAAAGTACAAAAAAGGCTGAAAAAATAAGGGGTGTGTGCATGGAATGGGAACTGGGGGCATCACCAGCCTCACTACATGAGCTACAAAATCAAGCTGGTAGAAATGATAAATTGACTTCACTAACTTATGCACCCACTGTGAGTGCTGTATGAACTGTATGTAGCATCAGTTATATACAGTATACAGCACTGTGTTCCAGCGGCAGGATGGAGTATGCCCCAGTTATTCACAGGAATGGTACAAAATTTAAGGGGAGCTCCAAGCAACACCCAGCTTGTGAGACTCTAAGCAGACAAACACAAATTAAACCTGCTCACTAGATTGGTGACTAAGCAAGGACAACGGTGGGGAACTAAGCAGAAAAAAAATGGTGGACAAAGTTGGCTTGGTAACCAGGGCCAGACTGGCCTACCAGGATACCGGGACATTTCCCGGTAGGCTGCCTGCTCTGGACTGCTTTGGGCTGATCTGTGGCTGCAGTGCTCCGCTCCCTCCTCCTCCTTCCCCTCCACACACAATCAGCGGGCATCTCCCGCTGTGTGTCACAAAGCTCAGTGTGAAAACTTGTGTGAGAAAAGTCCCGCCCTGGCGCCCTCCTCCTAGACCAGCTTGTTTCATCCTTGGCCGGTGCACCTGCAGCAGTGTGTACGGGAGGTGGAATGTATGCTGCCAGGGATTGTGCGGGGGCATGGGGAGGGAACTATCGCATTCAGTTTGTTGACAGATCCCTCCCCCGGCTCCCCCAGCTGCAGAGCTGTTCGGCGGTTTAGGACTTTGATGCTGAGGATCTGGCACGCCTCCTTCATTGACAATTGTATAGAATCGTGAGGGGGTGTAGCCAGGCAAGGGATGAGCCGTCTGTCATTGGGGGCGGAGCTACTGGCCTCGGCGATGATCGCACGGTCCCAAGTCCTGGGAAGAGCAATATGGAGGTACAAAAAAAAGGCTCTAAAAATGTTTTTATTTTTATGTAGCTACTGGTATGAGAGAAATAGGGTTGAAAACTGCTCTGCGCGATTTATGCACTCAGGACAGAGCTGCCGGAAAACCATCTTGATCTTTGTCATAGATCTAGACTTTTACATAGAAGTAAAAAAGTTCTGTTAGCTGACAAAGATCAAGATGGTATCTGGTTTTCCTGTAGCTCCGTCCTCTCTGTAAGTTTTCAACCCAATTTCTCCCAGTCCTCTTGTCGCTGTCACCCAGTCCCCCTGCTTTTGGCCAGTCCCCCTGCTGTCGCCCAGTCCCCCTGCTGTTGCCCAGTCCCTCTGCTGTCACCAATTCTTTTGTCGCCAGTCCCCCTGCTGTCACCCAGTCCCCCTGCTGTCACCCAGTCCCCCTGCTCTCGCTCAGTACCCTTGCTGTCGCCCAGACCTTTGTCACCCAGTCCCCCTGCTGTGGCCCAGTCCCCCTGCTGTCGCCCTGTCTCCCTGCTGTCGCCCAGTCTCCCTGCTGTCGCCAAGTCCTTTGTCACCCAGTCCCTCCGCTGTCACCCAGTCCCCTGTTGCCCAGTCCCCTGCTGTCGCCAAGTCCCCCTGCTGTCGCCCAGTCCCCTGTCGCCAAGTCCCCCTGCTGTCGCCCAGTCCCCTGTCGCCAAGTCCCCCTGCTGTCGCCCAGTCCCCTGTCGCCAAGTCCCCCTGCTGTTGCCAGTCCCCTGATGCCAAGTCCCCCTGCTGTCACCCAGTCCCCTGTCACCAAGCCCCCCTGCTGTCGCCCAGTCCCCTGCTGTCGCACAGTCCTGTGCTGTCGCCCAGCCCCCTGTCACCCAGGCTCGAAAATATTGTTCGGAAAATCACAGAAATTCTCTGTTCCCGTTTCTTTCTGAGGTTTTCCAAGGTGTCCTCTGCCATTTCTGAGTATATCCGATGCTCTCCGCGCCACCCCACCTCTGGCCACATGCGGTATTTCCATTGTCTTCTATGGGGAAACTCGCTTTGATAGGCAAGTGCTTTGGATTACGAGCATTCTCCTGGAACGGATTATGCTCGTAATCCGAGGTTCCACTGTAATATATTTGTCTCACTAGCCCTATGTGCTTTCATAGCTGTCTTATCTTTTTATAATAAGCTCTTCAAATATTTATTTAAATTGTATGGTTTTTCCCTTTTATGAACAAGAAAATAATGGCGTTATGCTGTTGGGCTGGTATCTTATCACCCCAAAACATTTTTTTAACATTATATTCAGCCGAGTTGTGAGATAGAGATTACGGCAATGAAATAATAAAAAAATTGCGTACATACCATATTTTCACCGCGGCTTCTGGGTATGTAATCTGCGGCACTGGGCATTCCTAATTGATTGACAGGCTTCCGACCGGCGCATACAACGCGTCACAAGTTGCCGAAAGAAGCCGAAAATATCAGTGCGGCTCTATACGGCGCCTGCGCACCGGCAACTTGTGACAAGCTGCATGCGTCGGTCGGAAGGATGTCAATCAATTAGGAACGCCCAGTCCCGCAGATTACATACCCGGAAGCCGCGGTGAAAATACGGTATGTACGCTGTTTTTTTATTTCATTGCCGTAATCTCTATCTCACAATTCGGCTAAATATAATGTTAAAAACATTTTTTTTTTGGGTGAACCCCCGCTTTAATGCTGTGGGGCTGGTATGAAATGTTTTCCAGGGCTGGTTTTTACTCCCAGTCCAGCCCTGTTGGTAACCTGAAGGGTGCTGGGAACGGGTGGTATGGAAATTATCTGTCAGGTTTTCTTTAGTTCATCATTATTTTAATTATTACACATTCAAGTAACAATGCTTACAGATTGAACTTATTTTTGATGTACTGCGTTGCTCTGTGAACTTGGGTATCAGTAAGCGGTGTGACAGTCATGATGCAACTCCAAAGGCACAGCAATGTCAAGATAATACGTCCCATTTTAACCTGCAATTAAGAGATATTTTATGAATATTTAACATGTTTACATATCCTTAATAATTTAAAGTGTTAGGCCGCGTACACACAGCCGAGGTTCTCGCTGAAAACCAGCGAGAACCTCGCTGGAATGCACATTCCAGCGAGGACCTCGGCCGTGTGTACGGTCTCGGCGAGCTTCCCATCGGGAAGCCCGTCGAGCAGAAATAGAGAGCACGCTCTCTATTTCCTCGACGGCCCGCCTGGAAGAATGGCTGGTTGCCATTCCCGACGGGCGGGTCGCCGATTTCGACGGCCGGCAGGGAACCTCGACGGGCGGAACGATGTGTTCTGCCCGTCGAGATTCCCTGCCGTGTGTACGCGGCCTTAAAGTTATACCTAAAAATTGTCATGTGTCACTTCCAGTCTTGAATTTAGTTGAACTGAGCATGCTCCAGCAACAACATCACACATTTTAGTTTTACCTAGCGAGATCCCACTCCCAATGCACACAGATTGATATTTACCTAGTGAGATGCCATTCCCAGAAAGAGCATGACTTGCAGTACACACAATCCACAATACAAACAGCATATTTAGCAACATCCAGCACACATGTTGATCATTCCCCAGTGAACTCCCATCCCCAGTACACACACAGATTGGTCAACCACGCAAATTGCATATTAAACATTGTCCATATTTGTCCCTCAGACATTGCTCACTGCACTTGCATAAGTCCAAAAGTTTCAACACGCTCCCGCCCCCACAGATAGAAAGTTTTTCTATTGTTTTTAGTGGAGGACTTTTTGGTTTCTTTTGGTCCACCTCACTATATTTCATCAGGTTATACGTTCTCATAGGCCCCCAAGCTCTTTCAGGCGTGCCATCAGGTTTCTTCAGAGTTGCATTGGCAAAATGTCTACAAAATTGCCCGGAAATTGTATACAAGGGAGTGGGTGGGTCAAACCTTTTAGTTACACAAATCTAAACCAACCAATCCAACTATAACCTTCTAGCCGCCAGCATTCTAACAATCAATGATGCCCTCAATTATTAAAGAGGGTATCTGATCTTTGCAGCGTCCTTGTTTGGTCCTCCCTGACCTTTTCCGTTAGCACTGGGGTCACATTAACAGAGTGAGGGAGAGAAACCTGAGGGAGAAGGGAAACACTAGAATACTAGTCAGTAACTGTGTGCAAAGATGTATTTGCTTTGGAAGCATATAATCACCTCCAATTTTGGGTGTCCTACGTGTGTGGATGTTGTTGTGTTATGTACCACTATTTGTTTATTTTTTACATTTTAGAGTGGGGAGCTTCGAAATTGTGTATAATTTTAAAGGGTGCCTTGACTGAATAGATTGAGAAACACTGCTCTACTCTATAGAAGCTGTAGAAGCTGCATGCAATGTATTGATTATGACCAACAAGCCTTAAAGGGTATGTACTGTAAAGGTATTTTTTTTATTTTTTTTAAAATAACAAACATGTTATACTTATCTCCACTGTGCAGCTCGTTTTGCACAGAGTGGCCCCGAACTGGGTCTTCTGAGGTCCCTCGGCGGCTGTCTCGGCTCTCCCTTGCAAGAACTCATCACCTTCATGCGAGCAAGCTCGCATGGTGATGAGTTCTTTTGGCCGCGCTCCTGTGATACAGCCGGCGTCCATAGCCGCTCACTGCATTACTCGGCCCCGCCCCCCGGCACACCACATCATTGAATGTAATTGACAGCAGCACAAGCCAATGGCTGTGCTGCTTTTAATAAACCAATGAATTCGGCAAGAAGCCTGGCCAAGAAGCAAGCGTGTTCACGGTGTGGGACTTTCGAGGGGTCAGGTAATTAAACGGGGGGGGCGCTAATCCACAGATGTTTTTCCTAATTAATGCATAGAATGCATTAAGGTGAAAAAACTTTTACCTTTACAACCCCTTTAAATGGTGGTATGCTTTGTAATAGGATTGGAAATCCTTGCCCACTTTTTAAAGTGACAGTATGATCTTACTTTTGGATACAATTTGGGTACTCATGTCTTGTACTCTGGAATCCCCACAAATCTGATGCCTAGTACACACGACCGGTTTTTCGGTCGGATAAAAAAACAACGGTTTTCCCGACGGAATTCCTCTCAAGCCTGCCTTGCATACACACAGTCACACAAAAGTCTGGTGAACTTTTGACTGCCAAGAACGCAGTGACGTAAAAGACTATGATGAGCAGAGAAAATTAGGTTTTATGCTTCTGAGCATGTGTCAATTTGTTTCTGAGCACTTTTTTTACCCATCGGCAAAGCATACAGACAAACGGTTTTCCCCGCTTGAAATTTTTCCTGACGGGAACAAACAGATCCTGCTCTCTTTTTTTGTCCAGCAGTTTTCCCTTTCTAAAAAAACTGTGATGGAGCATACACACGGCCGGAACGTGTGTACGAGGCATGAGCCCTTCAATGCTTTGGGCCCCAACAGTTAAAAATACACTGGCCAGTTGGAGAGATTCGGAGAGACTGACAGACCTGTTAGCCTTCAGAACTGCTCATTTAGGTAGAACCTCCCTAGTTTTGGGGTACATGTGCAGAGACATTTGGTTCTCTCACCCTTTGTGGTGTTATACATTTTGGAATCTTTTATTCTTACTTGTTATTGGCATTCTGTTTATTGCTTTGTTGGGTGTGTAAAAATTCCCTCTTATCCTTTTTCAGAGTTTGTGGTGCTGCTGCCCAGAGGATGGTTGGCACTGTGAACAGGGGACCCAAACAACAGCTATCCTTAGGCGGTAAGTACTAAATACAGATTGGCAAAGAGGCATAAAAGATCATCCCCTTATTTTTTCCATTTGTAGTGAAATAAGACATGTGCATGTACACCAGCATTGACTCCAATGAAGCGGATATGACAGCTCAGAGGCTGATTGTTTGTCCTGATTTTATTGACCTGTTTTGCATGTGCTCTGTTTCTTTGGATGCAGCCTGTCTTATTAGGGTGCATTTGGACTTTTTGGTGCATATTAGTAGCTCCGGAGCTCCGTTGAACCAGGGACACCAGCGGCACACAGCAAGACACCCTCGCCCTTTCCGATTGCCTGTATCGGTTCTCCTAGCCGACCTGACCACCGCAATGAAGGGGAAACGTCGGGCGGACCGAAAACCCCAACGTCTCACAGACTTCTTCTCCCCGGCCGGGGAGAGCTCAGGACAAGATGGCGCCGAGGCCTTCACATCTCCGCATGGCCGGGCTACAGCGAACGCATCTGGTAAAGTTAATCTATCCCTTTACAAACCATCCTCCGCTGCAGCCTCCTCTCAACCTCACACCCCGTCCTCCTGCAGCCCCGCAAAATCCAGGCCAAGGCTGGGTGAGAGCAGGTCGAGCCTAGCCACGAGTCCAACGGCCAGTCAGGCCTCAGACTCCGGAGATGATACGCGGGACCTGCCAGACTCTATTGTTTCTTACCCCACGCAAAATCAACCTGTGCTAGACACAGTACTAAAGGACATGCTTATATCGCTTAGAAGCACTTTACAATCAGACATGGCAGCGTGTATGCACCGTTTGGCTGGGGATGTTCAAGAGGTGGGGAGTAGAGTAATGCACATAGAGTCTAAAATGGGGGAATATGCCACCACAATAAACGATTTAGTCAACGCTAATGAAGAAAGGGAAGCTGACTCAGAGTGGATCAGGGCGAAGCTGGCTGACATGGAAGACAGGTCTAGAAAGAACAACATGAAAATAAGGGGGGTCCCCGAGTCTGTCCTGCAGCCTGATCTTGCCTCCTATGCAGCCACCATGTTTAAAGCTATTATTCCTGACCTTACTGACTTAGACGTCACGATTGATCGGATTCACCGACTACCAAAACCCCCGCATCTCCCTGACCAAGTACCTAGAGACGTCATTCTCAGACTACATTTTTTTCATGTCAAGGACAAATTGATGTCCACTATGAGGAGGCGGGAACAAATCCCTGACCGATTTCAAAACCTACAATTTTTTGCGGATCTATCCCAATATACGTTACAAAAACGGAAGAATCTGACCTCAGTGACTAAAATACTCCGTAATCATAAAATAATCTACCGTTGGGGCTATCCCACTAAGCTGTCCATCACAAAAGACAACCGTGAATTTGCAGTGACATCCTTGGAGAAAGGTCTTGAACTCCTTAGGGAATGGGGACTCCTGCCAGACACTACTGATGAAAGAGCGCTGACTAGCACACCTCATCATGTGGATCAGGGATGGAAGTCGGTTACCACCAAAAATGCTAAAACACATATGTATATCAAAAAGGAGGTTTCGTTGGTTCTCTATTAGCCTGAGGATTCTAGTCCCTGAGTTCTGGACTGCTCTCCCATGGTTGACTTTGACCCCCCTATGCAAGTTGCAGCTACTTGCTGCCACCGAAGGGCCCGTGCCCTTCCTGTCTGTTACCATAGTTACGTTTTGACTGTTTTTTTTTACGTACTATTTTTCTCCTTCTTTCTCTTGGATCACGGATGGCTGCGAACCTGTGACTCTGTTTTCCTTCCACCCCACCTACGCTGGAGGCAATTGGACTGTACTTCTCTGGACCACTCCCCAGAATTCCTCTCTTACTGCCTGAATGAGCTGGCGCTTACGGAGGCCCATCATTGTGCATCCGCGCCTCGATCTTCTAACTGTGAGTACCCCCCCTGTACCACCGCCTTGCTGGCTTACACTGAGGATGAAAACACCTGGATGAGATTAAATTTGCGGACAGTGATCTACAGGGATCGAAACATCCCATTGTGCGCATTTTCCACTGCTCTATTACCATGCCCCTTAAATTTGTATCTATAAACACCAAGGAACTTAATCACCCCGTCAAAAGGAAATCCCTGTGGCAGGAGGCCCTGTCCCATGGCAGCGATCTTTTGTGTGCCCAGGAGACAGGAGACACATTTTCATGCTAAAGCACCACCATCTTTATGGCTAATACTGACTCTAAGACTAAGGGAGTCCTAGTTGCAATCCGGGACACAATGGGCCAGATTCTCAGCGGCGCTATGCCTGCGTAAATGGATTTGCGCGACGTAATTGTAAATGTGCGCCTGCGTATCGATACGCGGTAAACACAGAACCACATACGCGAGTAAAAATTTTTCGCCTGGGCGGCGAAAATGCTTTAAGCTAGCGCGGCGTAGGCGCATAGTTACGCATCTCAAATATTCAGTTCCCATTGAATTAGTATGCAAATATGCAAATGAGGGAAATGCGCGGATTCCCGAAACGACGCGCCTCCGGCGTTGGCTACTCGTGGTGCGCGTAACACAAAAGCCTTGAGCAAACATACCCCTCATAAAAGCACGGGTAACTTTGCTCAAGACCGTGTGCAAGTCAGCTGGAGAGCAACTACAGCAGCACCATAACGGACGAGCTGAGCAATCACACTTACTGGACAACACATTTGTATGCCAAGATGCCAGGGCCAGCCATGGTCTTATCACTACTAGTGAAAGGCTGACCGAAGGTCAGCCTGGATTTGTAGGAGGAGTCGGGAGGTATTTAAACCCGCCCTCCATCCTCCTTCTGGGCGTCGGTTTTCTTGTGTCCCACCCACCCATCCCGTTTTTTATTGCTATTTCTTCTTTTACTTCTACTTGGGTATGCCCCCTTTTAGGCATACTGACCACGTGACCCCGGCACACCTCAGGTCACCTTCCCACCTCAGATCAAGTTCCCTGTTTTCCCCTAGGACCTTTCCCTAGCACGATCACCTGAGACTCCGAGTACAAATGTATGCAGATGAAGAGGAGCATAAAAGGGACTTCTGAGACTCATAGCCCCCAACTCCCACAACCTGCTCCGTCTGCAGGCAGCGGGCAACCACCTTCTCCTCCTCAGTCCGACGGACAGGGCAGGGTGGGCCCCCTCCAGTGCCCCTGGCATGCCGAGCTATGGAAGTCAGCTTGCCCTTCACGAGACGCCGCAGGTCATTCATTTTCTTTTGAATGTCCTGCGGTGTCCGGACCTCATGAGAGAGGGCATTGACCTGGCATGCGACCTTCATCAGGATCTGATCCCTCCGGGACTTGCTGGTCCAGCCACTGTCTGCCCCATGGAGCCGAGAGTCGTATTTCTCCATTGCCCTCACAACAATGGCCCTCTCCTCTGGCGAGAAATTTTTCTTCCTCCTCTCCTTAACAACAGTAGCCATGGCAAAAGCACAACTTTTTCCCGTAACAATCACCAAAAATAGGAGTCTGTTGCGCTGCACGGACGCATGTGTGGCCGCATTATATACCCTGCGCCGGGGGATCGTAGGCCGGCTTGGCGCATGCGCAGAAGGCATCCACGTCACAGCGCGGGTCATCCAGGTCACGGCGCGGGTCATCCATGTCAAAGTCTCTAACCTCCGCCAGGGCTCTCTAATACTATGTAGCGACTTCAACATTACCCCGGACCCATCACTTGACTCTACATCTCCACCTGGCCGGCACCGCCAGGCTCTACTCCAGTCCATCCACAGATGGAATGTTTTTGATGCTTGGCATTGCCTTCATGCGGCCGAAAGAGACTTTTCTTTTTTTTCTTCACCTCACCGGGTGTACTCCCGGATTGATCTTTTTTTGGTGGATCAACAAACTCTGCTTAAAACGAACTCCGCAACCATCAATGATATAACGTGGTCTGACCACGCCTCTATTACCCTATCCATTGCAGACTCATAGTAGCCGAATGTGGAGACTTAACACTTACCTGCTACAGCGAAAGGACGTAAGAGACAATCTCGAAGCACATCTGAACAATTTTTTCTGTCATAATAAGGACTCAGTACAGAGTCCCTTCATCTTGTGGAACGCCCACAAAGCGTACATAAGGGGTATATGTATACAGGAGGGGGCGAGAAATAAAAAGCAGAGGCAGCGGCGGGTTACCAAATAATGGACCAAATATCTGTGCTAGAATCCCTAAACCAACAAAAGATGTCCCAATCTACCTCTACTCAATTGGCTAAATTGAGGTACGACCTATGCCTGCTTCTTCTCGAAGACTTTGAAAAGGCGTCTAAAAGACTCAAAATACATTATTACACTTCGGGGAACAAAGCAGGGAAACTATTGGCACAAACTCTTAGGGGGCATAGGTACAAACTTAGAATTCCCTTTGTTGTTCACCCTAAGTCTAATCAAAAATAATTTCACCCTCAAAAAATCGCTAATGCTTTTAGTAGCTATTATGAGTCCCTATATAACTTGAAAGATGACCCCTCGATTGTACAACCTACACCCGACAGTATTGACCAATTCCTGGGAAAGCTGTCCTTGCCTAAATTGACCTCAGCCCAATTCCAAGCCTTAAATCTACCATTTACTATTACTGAAATTCTAGAAGTGATTGGTTCGTTCCCCACGAACAAGTCACCAGGCCCAGACGGTTTCAGTGGAGAGTATTATACATCATTTAGACATATACTCTCTCCATTTCTACTACAGTATACCAATCTGCTGCTGCCTCTGCTTCCTTTCCGCCGGAGATGCTGGAGGCGGTTATAGTCGCCTTGCCTAAGCCAGGGAAGGAACCTATCTCACCTTCTAATTTCCGCCCAATATCATTATTAAATACTGATTTGAAAATGTATGCCAAACTAATAGCATCTCGAATGGTAGATATATTACCAACCCTTATACACCTGGATCAGACCGGTTTTACTAAGCATAGACAAACATCCGATGCTACTCGTCGTATGGTCAACATTATTCATCTAGCCCAGGTGCAGAAGAGGCCTTCTCTGCTTCTTTCATTAGATGCAGAGAAGGCCTTCGACCGAATCCACTGGCATTACCTGTTAAAGATGTTGGAGGCCTTTGGATTTTCAGGCGAAATCCTATCAGCGATACTAGCCCTGTATTCCAAACCCTCAGCTAAAGTATATATGTCTGGAGCCCTTTCTACCCCCTTTGCCATTACTAATGGAACTAGGCAGGACTGCCCCCTGTCCCCTTTAATATTTAACCTATTGATGGAACCTTTCGCTACCTATATCAGATCCCACCCAAAAAAAAAAAAGTGTACATTTTATTAATACATAAAAACAACGCAGATGCATTTGAAAAGACTCATACAGTACCGTCCTTTAAGGTACAGCACGATGGTGTGGTTCCCAACATGTTTGCCCTACAATGGGGCTTCCTCAAGGGATGCTGTCCAAATGAATATCAAAGCCTTCCCAAGATATATTGCAATTGATTATGGTTCAGGGTGTCAAGCAGACACCAAAAGACCAGAAACCAGACTGCAGGCAATCATAGGAGGCATGAAAGGACCAGAGAGTCTAAGTTGCGAAAAAGGTAAACACAAGGATGAGAATGAGAATTTGAAGACATTCAGCACATAATTTGAGGTCCTATAAGGAGTGTGTGTCTCTCCTCGTGGTTTCCAGCTGGACAGAATGACAGTGGATGTCTTTTGATTCCGTTTGACCCTCCTCACAATAGCATTTTGGGATTTCATTTTTTCATTGGTCCCCAAAACCTACTCCGTAGAAGCCATTGTTTCCTTGCTGCTGAGGGCTAAAAATGTTTTGCCAACCCCCAACAACTATCTTAAAATGTGGAAAAATCCCCTTATTTTTTTAAATAAGAAGGCTTTACGACTTTTCAAAAATTGCAGTAAATACTATATTGGAATAGGAAGGTAGGATTGTTTGTATGTGAGCATCTATAGTGCAGTAGTGTGTATAAACAAATATTCAAACCTTGGACTTAGCTGATTTAGTCCTCTTACCTTATTACATCACTATATAGGCACTGTTGGCAGAGACTAGGGGATGGATTGTACCCCTTCATCTTTCTTTTCTTTTCTCCCCCACCTTCATACCCCTCCTCTCCATACACCCATTCTCCTTTATGGTTTACATCTCTAAATACGCTATCCAACTATTAGCTCTCCATATCATTGAACACTATCAACCGACCATGTTTGGTAGTATGTTACGCAGGTGAAATACCACACTCAATGATTGTTATTATCATACCAATGCTTAAACACCCAACTAAATACAGAAAGCATACCCCAATCTACTTTAGAACTAGACAGAAGATGTGTTACTACATTAAACACTGACATTTAACAGACCCAACCTAATCAAACCTTATGTCCTAATTAATAATCGTTTTGTCATCAACTCTTAAGCCCTGTACACACGACCTGGAATCCCGTTGGGGGAAAAAAAATTTTGGTTTTTCCCGATGGGATTCCTGTAGGGCATGCCCTGAAAAGCCGTGTGTATACACACGGCCACACAAATACCCGCCGTTCTTTTGAATGGCAAGAACGCAGTGACGTCATCGACTACGACGAGCCGTTGTCTCGTCACATTAGATTCCGTCACCGCCATCTTGCTACACACCACACTATCGTTGTATTCTACTGTGCATGCGTCAAAGTGTTATCGAGCATGCACATTTTTCTACCCTGCATTTAAGCATACAGACAACTGGTTTTCTCGGCAGGAAGCACTCTGCCAGGAAACCCGACGGGAAAATAGAGAGCAGTATTCTTGATTTTCCCGTTGGGATTCCCGGCTGTTTTCCTGACGAGTAAACTGCTAGTGAGCATGTACACGGCTAGACATGTGCAGACTGGAATATTTAGTTTTGTTTTTTCGTTTTCGTTTGGAAAATACATTTATTTAGTTACTCCCGAAAATCGTTTTGACTTATGTCGTTTTCCTCTGGAAAGTTTTCGTCCGAAAATGACGATTTTCGATGCTTTGTCGAATTTTCGCCGTTCAATTCGACAAAGCTTCGAAAATCGTCGTTCTGAATACAGTGAATAGGTAAAAATTTAACGACAAAAATTCGACGATTTTCGATGCTTTGTCGAATTTTTGTTGTTCAATTCCTACCTATATTCACTGTATTCACTGAATACAGTGAATAGGTAGGAATTGAACGTCGAAAATTCGTCGTTCAATTTCTACCTATTCACTGTATTCAGAACGATGATTTTCGATGCTTTGTCGAATTGAATGACGAAAATTCGACAAAGCATCGAAAGTCCTCGGATCTGAACGAAAACAAAAATAAAGCAT
The DNA here is from genome assembly GCA_029574335.1 of Rana kukunoris. Classification (NCBI taxonomy): domain Eukaryota; kingdom Metazoa; phylum Chordata; class Amphibia; order Anura; family Ranidae; genus Rana; species Rana kukunoris. The sequence goes on from CM056052.1 coordinate 35,915,755, forward strand.
TTTTTATGTCGGATCTTTCGATTTTCGTTTCTTGCGCTTTTGTTTTCGTTTGTTAAAACAATAACAAAAATACCCGATTTTCAGACGAAAATGCATTCTAACAAAAACAAATGCACATGTCTACACACGGCCAAATTCTCTCCTGGCAGTTTTTCCTGCCGTGAAAAACGGTCGTGTGTACGAGGCATGAGATTTGATTTTCATTACAGCTATTTACTCTTGTTTGCTCTGACCACAACTGTTATATCAATAACTGTAATCGATAATTGATCTCCCTACCCTCTGTTCAATAATATTGTAAACTTCCTTTTGTTTTTCAATAAAAAATATTGTGGAATAAAAAATAGAAACAGAAATTCATAGAGGAGGGGTTGAGGATGCAGAATACTGAAAGCACATAAAGAAATCCCACCCTAAGTAATGCTCTGTAGCCATCACTAAAATGCATGTAGATAGAAAGTGACTGCAAAGAGGATGCAGAAGATCAAAATTACCAAGTTGCAATAAAGGATTAAAAAGGTCAAAGTAGTATTTTACATTAAAGAAGGTGATTATTTATGATACAGTACTTTAGCAAATTCATGTTACAGTTTACATCTACTTTAATACAGATTGACCGCACTGTGCATGTTCTGTACGTTTTAACTGTCAACATGCAACACGTTGAAATGGAACATTGTTTCATATGTATTTTACAAAAATTTCCCCTTGGGACCGGGACTTTATAGGCACAAATTGTAAAACGCTGTACGGTTTATGTAAAAGATTTATAATCTTATTATCAAGAAAAGTATCATAAAGAGTAACAAGCAATTATTAAAACATGAAGCATTGAATCATTGTAAAAAACACTCTGGCCCGGATTCACAAAGCACTTACACCAACGTATCTCCAGATACGCCGCGTAAGTTCAAATATGCGCCGTCGTATTTGTGGGCCGGACCCACAAACTAAGATATACGCCTAAAAACAGACTTCACCCCACCGACGTAACTTGCCTACGCCGGCGTAGAGTGGGCGCATATTTACGCTGGACGCATGTGGCGCTCCCATTGATTTTCTATTCAAATATGCAAATAAGGGAGATACGCTGATTTACGAACGTACTTGCGCCCGGCGCATGAGTTACGCGGTTTGCGTAAGTCTTACGTTCCGCATAAAGTTATTCCCCATAGATGAGGTGCAACCCATGCAAAGGTATGGACCAGGGAAAACAAGCCTACGTATTGTACGTTGGACGTCTGTGAATATTGGCCGACGTAGATCTGGCTGGGCATAGGTAATGTTCACGGCGTACACAGTGATTTAGCGTATCATAGGCAGTTGTTCCCGACGTGGTTGTGAGCATGTGCACAGGGATACGTCCACATCTCGAATCATGCACCGTTCATTTTAAGTACTAGTCTGGCGCCCGGCCCATCATTTGCATGGGGTCACGCTTCATTAACATGGATCACGCCCACTTCCAGCCCACTTCCACCTACTTCCACTTACGCCGGCTTACGCCTACGAACTATACGCTACGCCGGTGCAGAGTTGGGAGCATTTACTTTGTGAATTCCATGCTTGCCTCTCCGCGCTGCGCCGGCGTAGCGTAAAAGAGATAAGCTACGGCGGCATAAATATGCACCGATGTCTGTGAATCCGGGCCTAAATGTATTTTACACCCACTTCCCCATTCATCAAAGTATTTGTTTTAGTACTTAAAGGGGTTGTAAAGGTTTGTTTTACATTTTCTAAATAGGTTCCTTTAAGCTAGTGCTTTGTTGGTTCACTTACCTTTTCCTTGGATTTCCTTTCTAAATGTTTTTTTTCTTTGTCTGAATTTTTCACTTCCTGTTTCTCCTCAGTAAGTTTTCCACCATCATTCCGGGCAGTGGAAAGTCAGTCAGAACAGCTTACTGAACAGCTTACCGAGGAGGAGGAACAGGATGAGAGAAATTCAGACAAAGAAAACAAAGAAAAAAAACATTTAGAAGGGAAATTGAAGGAAAAGGTAAGTGAACCAACAATGCACTAGCCTAAAGGAACCTATTTAGAAAATAAAAAATGAACCTTTAAAACCCCTTTAACTAAAAGTAATCCTTACAGCAAGTTGCAGAAGCTACACCTGATACATCCACCACTAAATAGTGAGCCATCGCCAGTCAATGTATTCTACAATAGGTGTACATACCTGAGTAGTAATAAAACAGCACTAGCAAAATCCTCCCAAAAAACATTTATCCTCCGACTAGCATAGATTCCGTTTTTCGTATGGCTGAACTTTGCCTCTTGTTAACTTCTATTTATTTGAGTGGCTTGAGTAATGTTTAATCAAAAACAGAACTGTAAAATGGCCTTGTTTGCTTTGGACAGTTTCCATATAACTGGATTAGTTAACAAAAAACTTTTGTACTGTGCAATTTATTCTAAAGGGATTTTCATTTTTTGTATTTGGAATTTCTGTTGACATTCAATTTGAATGTTATGCCGCCTACACACAACCGTTTTTAATGTCCTAAAAGAAAAAGGATCGTAAAACACGATCATAAAAAAAAAAATGCTGAAGCAAAGCATGGTGATGTACAACACGTACAACGGCATTATAAAGGGGAAGTTCCATTCAGATGGCGCCACCCTTGGGGCTGCTTTTGCTGATTTTGTGTTAGTAAAAGTTTGGTGAGAGACGATTCGCGCTTTTCAGTCTGTTACAGCGTGATGAATGTGCTATCTTCATTACGAACGGTAGTTTTACCAGAACGAGCGATCCTGTCTCATAACTTGCTTCTGAGCATGTGCATTATTTTCACGCCGTTAAAGCTCACACAGAACCATTTTTCATGACGTTAAAAACTAAGCGAAAATTTAGAGAATGTTCTAAATTTTTAATAGCCATTTTTAACATTGCGAAAAATGCTCTGGAGCTCACACACAAACGTTTTTAATTACATCCTTTTCCACATCGCGAAAAACGGTCGTGTGTACACCTATTTACACCTATTTAACATACCTCCTAACTTTTGAACTTGAGAATGAGGGACATTTCAACAAAATAATGACAAAATAATGACCAATATTAGGTGTGGCCAACCATGATAGTGGGAGAGACTTAATGTCAGTGCTTAACCACTTCCACACAGGGCATTTTCACCCCCTTCCTGCCCAGACCAATTTTTAGTTTTCAGCACGGTTGCACTTTGAATGGCAATTGCGCGGTAATGCAACACTGTACCCAAATAAAATCATAGTTTTTTTTCCTCCCCACAAATAGAGCTTTCGTTTGGTGGTATTTCATCATCTCTGCAGTTTTTATTTTTTGCGCTATAAATAAAAAAAAACACAATATATTTTTACTTTTTGATTTAATAAATATCACAATAAAATAAAAAATTAATAATTAGTTTAGACCGATACGTATCCTTCTACATATTTTTGGTAAAAAAAAAAACTAGTAATGGTGGCGATCTGCAATTTTTATTGTGACCGTGACATTGCGGCAGACACATCGGACACTTTTGACACATTTTTGGGACCAGTGTCATTTTCACAGCGAAAAGTGCTATAGAAATGTGCTGATTACTGTGAAAATGACAATGGCAGTGAAGGGGTTAACCACTAGGGGGCACTAAGGAGTTATGTGTGCCCTAAGGGAGTGATTTTAACTGTAGGGGGGAGGGACTGGACGTGTGACATCACTGGTCGTCGTTCCCTATAACAGGGAACAGACGATCAGTGACAAGCCACAGAGAAGAACGGGGAAGGTTTGTTTACACTCACCTCTCCCCATTCTTCAGCTCCTGTGACCCGATCGTGGGACCCACGGCTGGACACTTAAAGGGCAATGTACCTGTATGTGCCTGTGCCCAGCCGAGCCATTCGGCTGACGTATATCGGCGTTAGGCGGTCTTTAAGTGGTTAACGTTCCTCCTAACTGAGGTGAACTTGAACTTGAGAATGAGGGACATTTGAACAAAATAATGATGAATAGTAGGTGTGGCCAACCATGATAGTGGGAGGGGCTTAATGGCAGTGCTTAACCACTTCCATACAGGGCATATTCACCCCCTTCCTGCCCAGACCAATTTTTAGTTTTCAGCACTGTTGTACTTTGAATGACAATTGCGCGGTCATGCAACACTGTACCCAAATGAAATGTTTGTTCCCCCCCCCCCCACAAATAGAGCTTTCGTTTGGTGGTATTTCATCATCTCTGTGGTTTTTATTTTTTGCGCTATAAATAAAAAAACACAATATTTTTTTAATTTTTGATTTAATAAATATCACAATAAAATAAAATAAAAAAATCCTCAGTTTAGACCGATACGTATTCTTCTACATATTTTTGGAAAAAAAAAACTAGTAATGGCGGCAATCTGCGATTTTTATTGTGATCTTGACATTGCGGCAGACACATCGGACACTTTTGACACGTTTTTGGGACCATTCACATTTATACAGCAATTAATGCTATAAAACTCCAGTGATTACTGTATAAGTGTGACTGGCAGGGAAGGGGTAAACACTAGGGGTCGCTGAAGGGATTAATATGTTCCCTGGGAATGATTCTTACTGTAGGGGGAGGGGACTCACAAGGGGAGGAGATCAATGTGTGTTCCTCTGTACTGGGAACACACATCGGTCTCTTCACCTCTGATCCACACGCCGGCAATTGCGGGTGCCCTGCGGACATCGCGTTTGCCGTGCACACGCACCAAGTCACAAGCGACCATAGATTGCCGGGAAGAAAGGACATCATATGACGTCCACCCGGAGGAAGGGAGGGTTCCTGCTGCCGTCATTTTATAATGGCCCGGTAAGGAAGGGGTTAAACAAAACCTGGGCTTTCCCTCATACCTATAAAAAAAATTGTTAAAGAGGGGGTGAAAGGGTGCTTACTCAAAGTGATCTATTAATAAATAATACATGGCAAATATTCCAGTGCAAATAAATATTGTTCCTGTTCAAATAAATTCCTGTGCAAAAAATCTGATAAATCTTAAAAAAAAAAAAATAATATACAATTTCCTTGGTGGATACAAGTGCAAAGTAATACAAGTACTAATAAGTATTTCTTCAGTGCAAAATGCAAAATAAAGTGCAACATCAAGCACAAAAAGTGCAGCAATAATGTGCAAAGTTAAAATGTAAATAAAAAATTAAAATCAGCAAGTAAGAAACTGATTCTGTGCCTAGTTGCATCCGTCCCACCATGTATATCCCAGCCTAGGTGCATCCGTCCCACCATGTATATCCCAGCCTAGGTACATCCGTCCCACCATGTATATCCCAGCCTAGGTGCATCCGTCCCACCAGGTATGTGCAGCTAATAGGACTTAAAACCCTTATCCATTTGCTACATATTACATCCAAATTATAAGCTGGATTAAAATGTATGTTTATCATATACATTCCCTTGACGTTTACAGAGTCTGTAATTTAAAATCTTATATTAGGCTTTATTAGAATTTTCTGTAGCACTGGTATGTTTGCCATATAATGCTAAAGATGGCATAGCACTAGAGGGAGCCAAATACCAATGTGAGCGAGATATGTTTTAACTTACATATGCAGAGCAGAAAAATATTTATCTTGTGAAAAGACTCACTTACCCATGAACACTAGGTGGCTGAACTGCATGCTGGGTGGATATAAAAGGCAGAGTGGAGCCATTTTCTGCCTCTTTCTGGACGCATGGCCTGCCTGCAAGGATCTGTGAAGGAGTGTTCAGAAGAGGGCCTACATCGTGCAGAGCAGAACAACATCCATTGACTCTGCCTTACCACAGTGTGCTGGAGAAGCAGTGTGATCGGGTCTGAGGATCCAGGACCCTTTGACGGAGCCAAGTGGATGTCCAGTTTGCTTGAGGAGTGGGGCAGCGTGGCAGTGCTGACTGGCAGCAGGATTGACACAACTGGAGCGGAGGTTCACAACATTCCAGGCCTGGTGTGGTGAGAGGGCTGTCGCCCAGAAGTTCTTTAACACCCTTAACACACTTAGGGCCAGATTCAGGAAGAGTTAGGCTGGAGTATCCAGTGATCCGCCAGCCTAACTGTCACTTTAAGCCGGCGTTTTTGTTTTCTGTAAGGAGAAAACAAGAAACGCCGGGTTGGAGTTCTGATGCGATCGGCACAATTGAATTTCGCCATCGCATCGTTACTTCAACTTAAAAATGGCGCCGGGGGCGTTCCCGCTGATTAACGCTGAAAAAATATGTTAATCAGCGGGAGTCGGAAATTCACAATCGTTTTCGGGCGCGACGCAGTGACTTTACGACGTTTCCGGAAGCGATACGCAACGTAAAGATAAAGCAGCCCCCTAGTGGAGTATCCTATGTTACGTATAGCCGTCGTCATCGCGTCGGGAAAAAAAAAATCGCGTCGCTTGTGTAAAACATTCATGAATGGGGATGTGACGTCATTGACGTTCACTGACAGAATTTGGAGCATGCGCACTGGGATGCATTGACACTCGACGCATGCGCAGTACGTTCGCCGCGGGATCGCGCATAGTTTAAATAATACACGCCCCGTACCAGCCCAATTTGAATTCCGCCGGCTTATTTGCGATGCGCTGCCGCAACTTTAGGAGCAAGTGCTTCATGAATAACAGCACTTGCGAGGGGCGTGGTTTGGCCGCTCGCGCTAATGGCCGCTTGATTCAGAGCTCCGACGGGGAGAAGCACTTGCCAGCCACCTCACAGCATCGTGTGCCCGGTAACTATCACAGTCAGCCGCCGCCTGTCATCAGGATGTCGCGCAGAACGTCCAGCCGCCGCAATCCCGGAGCGTGTCAGCCTAAGAAGCTCACAGACTTCTTCCCTGGCATGGGCTGTGAGGAGTCCCAAGATGGCGACGCGGGGGACATGGATCTCTCCCCCTCACCCGCCTCAGCGCCGAGCGCATGCCACAGTGCTCAGGAGCCCTTACAACGGGAACAGAGCCAGGAGGAGAAGCAGTCTAACAAGCGCCCAGCAGATTCCCCTGTGTCCTCTCCAGCATCCAAGGGACCAGTGAGTAAGAAACATCTTACTGCGCTCGCAGACAGTGACCAGGCACAGATCCCACATGACTCTCTTGCAGCTTTTCCCGCCTCTGACCGCCCTGCCTCAGAACACATTATTAAAGAAATGCTGTTATCATTAAAAAAGGATCTCCAAACTGAGCTGTGCAAATCAGTCTCTGAGCTACAAGTGCAGGTAGATCGGCTTGAGGACAGAGTGGATGAAACTGAATATAAAGTGAGAGACTGTGTAGCGGCACATAATGTACTAATAGACAGTTATCAGGAACGTGATGCGGACATACAATGGCTGAAAGACAAGGTCACGGACCTCGAGGACAGGTCCAGGAGGAATAACTTGAAATTTAGAGGCGTTCCTGAGTCCATCACTCCTCCTGAAATTCCACAATACCTGCTCCAACTCCTAAAGGCACTCCTTCCTATGGAAAATGCCAGAGATCTGGTCATTGACAGAGCGCATCGCATAGCTAAGCCAAAATCCCTTCCGGATACGGTCCCTAGGGACATACTAGCCAGAATACATTTTTTCCATATCAAAGATAGAGCCATGGCTGCAGCACGTAAAGCAGGCAAACTGCCCGACCCATTCTCTCACATCAATATATACGCTGATCTCTCGGCTACCACCCTAGCCCGCCGCAGACAGTTTGCGCCCATTACTACAGCGCTTCGAGAGAAAAGGATTGTATACAACTGGTTCTTCCCCGCCACCCTGCAAATCACACATCAGGGGCAAAAATATGTCTTACAAGCGCCGGCGGAAGCAAAGAAACTGCCCCGGCAGTGGGGCATCCCCATACCACCCGCAAAAGATGGGGGAGGTTCCGCTGCTCCTCACCCACAAGCTCAACCACGGAGCTCTCCTCACGGCTCAGGCTAGCTTACCAATTCTACCCGGTCCACACTTTACATCAGCTACTGGCATGATATTGCTTTTTTGTAGCTTCTCGTCTCCCCAATGTTTGGATCCCTGTACCTCGCACCCCTGCGCAACAGATACTGACAGTTTGGTTTCCTGTTTCTTCTTGACCTAGGCTTAGGTGTTATTCCTCGCTGACTGGTTATTTTTACATTTTCTGCTGCGTATTATTTGGTGGAAGTGATTTGCTGTTAGCGAATTATAGTGCAACCTTATAGAGATTATAGTTGTAGTAGCACTAATTGCTATTTGTATAAGCTGTGGTACATCCCGTCAGCTGTGTACACTTCTCCAATACAAAAACAAACACAAAATCACATATCATAAGAGTGGGACTTCCCCCAACTCTTCACACTGCTGTCACGCGTTAGCACACTAGAACTCCTGAGATGTCACTAAAGATAGTTTCCCTGAATGTAAAGGGTCTGAATAGCCCCTACAAACGCTCCCTGCTCTGGAGAGAAGCCCTCTCCCAGAAATGCGATATAATGTGCGCACAAGAGACGCACTTGACTCAACCTGATACATCACGTGTATCCCACCATAAATTCCCGCACCGCTTTTTCTCTAACTCAGACAAGAAAACCAAAGGTGTAATGATCGCTATCAGAGACACAATTATCTACTCACAGAAATTTGTAGAATGTGATCCCAATGGCAGATACGTGATCTTGGGAGCGGAGCTTAACCACCAAACATTTACTCTGGTGTCGGTGTATGCGCCGAACACTAACCAGAAAAGATTTCTCCGCCGACTGTTAAAACATGTTCGGTCGATCCAAGTAGGCCAACTAATACTTTGCGGAGACTTCAACGCGGTATCTGACTCCTCATTAGACTCCACAAGCTCCAGGCGAAAACGCTCTCAAAACCTCTCGTCTCTTACACGAAATGAAGATTTATTTGACGTATGGAGAAGTATGCACGGCTCTGAGAAAGATTTCACCTTTTTCTCCACAGCATTCCATGTCTATTCCAGGATCGACATGTTCCTAGTAGACAGGGCTACACTTTTCCAATCCACTGAAGCAAGGGTTGGCGCAATCTTGTGGTCCGACCATGCGCCAATATCCTTGTCCTTGACTCTTCACCGCCATACTCAACCTACGAAGCTGTGGAGACTCAATTCCAATCTACTGAATGGCCCTGGCTGTGGGAAGCATGTCGAATCCGAGCTGAATAACTTTTTCACGCATAATGTTGATTCAGTGACAGATGTGCACTCCCTCTGGGCGGCTCATAAGGCCTTCATGCGGGGAGTGTTCATGGAGCTGGGCGCCCGGGAGAAACGCAGGAGAACCAAAAAGATTAGTGATCTGACCCAGACTCTAACAGACCTTGAGACCCAAAATAAAATGACGCCCTCAGTAGACTTAGTAAATAAAATCCAAGAGACGCGGCATCAGCTTTCCCAGTGCTTTGTGTCACAGTACGACCTTCTACTTAAAAGACTGAAATTAAACCACTATGTCTCTGGCAATAAAATAGGCTCCCTACTAGCGAGGCAAATAAAACAGAAAACGAACAAGACCAGAATTGATCATCTGTTAGACTCCCAAAACCAGAGATTAACCAACCCGCAACACATAGCTAACCGCTTTGCGGAATACTATACTGACCTGTACAATTTAGAATCCTCCCAAGCGATCCCACCTCCTAACCAGGCTCAAATTAGATCATTTTTACAATCTCTCTCACTACCGCAAATATCCTCTACGGACCTTGCCGCACTCTCTTCCCAATTCTCGTGCCAAGAAATCCAAACAGCAATTAACTCACTTCCTTTGCACAAGTCCCCGGGCCCAGATGGTTTCGGTAATGAGTACTACAAAAAGTTTAGTAATATCCTTACTCCCCATTTACAAGCAATTTACAATGCAGCTGCGACCTCTGCAGGCTTCCCCAAAGAAGCTTTGGAGGCGCTAATAGTGACACTGCCCAAACCAGGGAAATCACCGGATCAACCTGCTAATTACCGTCCCATCTCTCTCCTTAACTCCGATATCAAGATTTATGCCAAAATCCTCACCTCCAGGTTAGAGAATATCATACCCAAACTAATCCACCCTGACCAAGTAGGATTTGTGAAAGGCCGCCAAGCCTCTGATGGGACCAGGCGCATCCTCAACATCCTTCAGTGGGCTGAACTACATCGCACGCCTTCTCTGCTCCTATCCTTGGATGCGGAGAAGGCGTTCGATCGGGTCCACTGGACGTACCTGAAGGAAGTCCTTCGCATCTTTGGCCTCACGGGGTTTGTGGATTCAGCTATCAGAGCTCTCTACTCAAATCCATGCGCAAAAGTCTACACCTCTAACACTCTATCACGCTCGTTCAACGTATCCAACGGCACCAGGCAAGGTTGTCCATTATCGCCCATTATATTTGCCCTGGTAATGGAACCCTTTGCACAACTCATAAGAACTCACCCTAACATCTCCGGTATTAAAATTGGTCAAACGGATCACAAAATCGGACTATATGCCGACGACGTGATCATTTCCCTCTCAAACCCTGAATCCTCCCTCCCAGTGGTTTCAGGTGTGATTCATCAATTTGGGTCTTTATCCCTTTACAAGGTCAATACTGCCAAATCGCAGATGCTCCCCATCTCGTTATCCAAAAAAGCACAATCGGACATATCGTCGCTCTCTGGTTTCTCCTGGGCTCCCAGGTCCGGTATTAAATATCTGGGTATTCAATTGTCCTCACCTAGCTCCTTCATAGTCAACAACAACTATGACTCATTATTGAGGATTATAAGTAATCAAACCTCGGATATCTCCAAGCTCCATGTTTCCTGGGCGGGCAGAGCTGCGGTCACCAAAATGTCCATACTTCCAGTAATCCTATACCACTTCCGTACGCTTCCAATACCCCTAACTGACTCCTACTTGCAGAAATTACAAGCCGTACTAAACAGCTTCATATGGGGGAAGAAAAGAGCCCGCTTTAGCAACAACATATTGTACAGACCTAAACGTTCCGCTGGTATGGGAGTTCCCAATCTGAAACTCTACTACCACGCTGTTATTATGGATCAAGCCACTGCATGGTGGTCATCCTCGGAAGATAAACAATGGGTCTCTATGGAACGATCGATGTCGGGTCACAACCTCCAGGATCTCACATACGCACATCTTCTTGGTCTCCCTCGTCTCCCTCTCCACTACTTTACTGTTCGAGCCGCATTGGCTTCATGGCACTATTCCCAAAAACATCTCCACAACAAAACCTGCCTGGATTTGCATTCAATACCCCTACGCACCCTGGAATGCTTCACGGATGATTTATCCCTTGACAACTGGCATGAGGCGGGGGTGGTGTCGATCGGCCAATTATTCGACAAGTCCACTCTCTTGACTTACGAATCCTTGCAAAAAAGTTTTTGCCTGCCACATAGAGATTTTTATAAATACCTTCGTGTTCGGAACATTTTGGATCAATCTCTTACACTAAGGGCAACGGTCCCACGAGATGCCCTTGCCTTCTGCTCTTCCACTGCAACTCACAAGAAAGGCATCACATACTTCTATCGACTCTTCCTCCTCTCACCACCACTAGAGAAAACTCTGTCCATGGAAAAGTGGGAAAAAGACATCGCTTGTTCTCTCAACCAACTGCAATGGACCACGGCAACAAATAACTTACTCAAACACTCCCACTGCACAACGCACTGGGAATCACATCTGAAAATGATCCATCGCTGGTACTATACCCCAGCACTACTCTCCAAATTCTCCAAACACAACTCCCCACTCTGTTGGAGGAATTGCGGTGCAATAGGATCCCTACTACACATTTGGTGGCAGTGCCCCAAAGTTCTCCCTTATTGGGAAAAGATCTTCCAATTCATTTCTTCTATCACTGGTCTGATCTGCTCTCCAGATCCATCCATAGCTCTCCTGCTGCTGAACTGTGAACGTTGGCTCAAAAAACACCTCCCATTTGTACTTCACAGCCTAACAGCTGCCAAAAAAAACAATAGCTTGTCTCTGGAAACAACAAGACCCTCCGGAATTCTCCTCCTTCCTATTGAATCTCAACACCCAGACTCAATTTGAACTCATGTTCTCAATGAAAAATGACAAACATCAATTCTTCTGCACACAGTGGTCAGACTGGCTTCAACACCCGCTATGTACTGTGCATCAGTAACGGTGACACGATACCCCCCACTGGTTCCCCTTTGGGAAGTCACCCTGTTAGTCCTACTGGCTTCCCTCCCACTGTATGTTTCAGTGCATTCTTCTTCTTTACAATTCTCCCTTTGAGTGATGTACCCAGCTGATTCTAGTCTGTTAGTTTTCACAACTTAATGTTCAACGTACCTATAGCTTGATGAGTAACTTTATTGTTTTGACCTCTACTGTGTCATGTAATTCTTCAACTTTATCGGTAATGAAGATGTTCTTTGTACCACTTTACTTTCAAAATTCAATAAAGAATATGATAAAAAAAAAAAAATAACAGCACTTGCTCCTAAAATTTCGGCAGAGTAATGTAAATGAGAAGCGTTACTCCAGAGCAAAGATGCTCCATCTACCTGAATCTGGCCCTTAGACTCATTTCACAAAGTTGCTGGGACCTGTAGTCCTACAGGGAGGTCTCATTCAAATAGACTGAGTTCAATCAGGCCTAAAAGCCTATGCTTCATTGAGGGCTGACTGACAGTTAAGGTATACCTACACCGAAGGCATCTACAAGTGTGTTTACAGCAGGAACTGTATTAACGCTTCAGTTATGTTACTTCATTACTTGTTAAACCATCGGATTACAAACACTGCGGTATAATAGCTAGCTGAAGAAAGAAGACCAGGGACTACACTTCTTCACAGGGAGGGTTTGTGCTTTGGATGCAGTAAGACAAAAGGCTGCCTTATACCTCAGGGGAAGCTCTTGAGAAATTGTATTGTGCTGTGTTGATATCTTTGCATTGGTATGTTTGGTGCGGCCGTACTGGAAGTGGGAAGGTAGTCAGTGTCAAGGAATTGTCACTCTGAGCACTAGTCCCACTTGGAGACGCGCCGCAGTAGAGGCTCAAGGGACCTTTAAGTGTTATTAGTTTGTGTACACTCATTGAACTATTATAGTAAGTTTGAATGTTTTTTACAGTTATTATAAATACTGTCTTTATACCGGTTCCAGTAAACTTACATCCTGGTTGATCACAATTGGTGTGAAGCTTGTTCATTTTTCTAACAGGTGGAACAACGGATGCCCAGATAACGGTAAAGGTACACTATATACACATTGTTATGGTGGGATTGTTCCGTTTAGTGAAAGTTTCATATCAGCACTGCACCACAGCTGTGTCAAGGGGAGCGAGATCAAATCATTGGGGGGTTGTTAAAGCAGAGTACAGGCCCAATCAATTACCAGCAGCTCCTTCGGGGGTAAGTGCTACACGTGGGGGCTCGTCCGGGATCCTGTCTCTCTGCAAGTGAAACCCGCCCTTTCGGTGCTAGTATGGACCCCCTTACAGTGGTTCAGTGGTGCAAAGAAGAAGGCGCACGCCCAGAAGCGAGTGTGGCAGTCGAACTCCCGGGTGAGAACTGGGATAAAGAGGAGGTCAGGACCATTGTAAAACATTTGTCTCCTCATAGGAAAGCTTGGGTGATTGCCCTCAGGCCAGCCCGAGGGACTGACCGCACCCATGCCCTATTGGAATGGAAAGAGAAAGTACCAGGGTGTTTCCGTGGGAAGAGTGTGCAGCTGACTGACAAGATTAAGATTTGCATAACACATCCACAGGCTCCAGACAAGAGCGCTTCCAGTTCAAAGCAGGGGGAGTCAGCTTAAAGGAAAGGGTACTCCCGGCCAACTCCGACCACAAGTGGGCTAGAGTTCGTCACGCCCAGGAGGGACAGGGATGAAGTGCTAAGCACCTTCAAGAAGGATCCCCAACTGGAGCAGCAATTAGCTACTTTAAAGCGACAGTATCGCATTATACAAGAGGAGTTCCAGGAAACCTCTAGAATGATTGAGGAGCAGGTAAAAGAGCTAAGTACTAAGAGCAAGGGCTCAAGCGGCAGCCATCTGAAACAAAAACCTGCCTCAGTTACTCAAAGACTTCCCCATCATGACTTGCCAGAAGTAACAATCAAAAAGGACTTTAAGATTGCTGGCCAGATAGGCGAAGAGGAACAGAAAGACAAGCTGTCCTGTACAAACCTCATGCGTCAGATCGACATGGGGCTACAGAAAGGGTATCCTGAGTCTGAGATAGTTGAAGCAGTGGTAGAAGCCATTAGTCCCGGTCTAAGTATCAGAAACATGCTGGAGATGAAGAATGGACTAACCCTAGTGCAACTTAGGAGAATATTGAAAAGCCATTTCAAGAAGGAAAATGCTTCTGAACTTTATCACCAACTGATAAATCTGGCACAGGACAGTGAAGAGACTCCTCAGAACTTCCTGTTCAGGGCTATTGAGCTGAAGGACCACCTGTTGTTAGCCTCACAGGGAGAAGGCTCAGAAGAGCACTTCGGGACTGAATTGATCCAAAAGAAATTCCGGAGGACCGTGACCACAGGACTAAGAAGTGACTGTGTCAAGTTTCAGCTAAGGCAGTATCTAGATGATCCGTCCATTTCAGATGAGGTACTCATCGAAAAAACTGGCGAAGCAGTTAATATGGAGATGGCAAGGGAGTGGAAGCACAAGACCAGTCAAATGCCTGAGTCTGTTGTGGGAGTCAGAGTGGTCAACACAACTGATAGCGATTCAAAGATCGGGGCTCTGAACACTCAGCTGTCTAAAATATTGGAGATGGTGACTGATGCATTGGATGTCCGGTCTGAGATAACTGCACTAAAGTTACAAGTAGCCCAGATGCTGGAGGCGATTAACCCGCCAACGACAAGACATACTGAGCTGTCCGATAATGGTGCCACAGGGCAGAACGTACCCCCGTCCTCATTTGCTATACCTCGCCAGGAGCCAACAAATCAAGATGTCTGTTTCAACTGTGGAGGTGAGGGTCACTACCAGCGAGTATGTCCTAGCCCAAGGGGAGCAGCAGATTGGAGTAGACCTCAGAGAAGTGACCCAAGGATCGAGGGAAGATATGGGCCGTGAAGAAGAACTTTCCTTGAAACGGAGAAGACCCACAGTTTATGTTGTCTCAGTGAGCAATGCTAATCGGCCTTCCAAGCGATACCAGAAAAGGCGTCCCCAACGCCAGAAGTTGAAGAAAGCACGAGTTCAGTCATGCCAGCCTATTGTTCCAGATGCTCCCAACAGGTTTCCTGCTCAGTTAGTAGGCCCTTCGTCCATAATGCCTGTCCTGATTGAAGCAATCTACACAAGAGCCCTCCTTGATTCAGGTGCTCAAGTAACTTTGTTGACCAGAGGTTTCTACAAGAGGTATTTGTCATACATGCCCCTGCAAAAGTTGGAAGATATGGAGATTCAGGGTATTCAAGCAGAAGATTACCCTTGTGACGGATATCTGCGGATCAAGTTGTCATGTGACCCGTTGAGGACTGGGAAGCCTCAGGACTTTGACACACTAGCTATTGTGTGTCCTCGGTTGCCAGGGTCCCCAAGCACTCCGCTAATTATAGGGACAAACACAGATCTGGTGAAGCAGCTGTTAGCCCCTGGTGTTCCCAGATGTGATCCCTTATCTTCTCTGCCAACAGAAAGGCCAGAGGTGCCTCCCTCTTCCATGGTGGATGGGAAAGGATCCACAATAAAGACAAACGCAACTAAACTGCATGAGAAGAAAGCGGCTAAACAGGAAAAGGTGGCCGATGTACCTTCGGTGTCAGCACCAGTAAAGCGAAGGAAACAAAGAGTAATTTCTTAATTCAAGAGATCGACCTATGACCAGCTGGAAAAATGCTTTGAAGAGATGTGCCCTGCTGCAAGAAGAGATTCTGAGATGCCTGGTCTTTCTGTTGATGATTCAGAAAGTTTCGACCCCATCTCGCCCCTTGACACATCTGTACTAGATACCATAGTGACAGCTGTGAGAGCACAGAACAGCTCCCCATCACATGACAATTGGTGGGAGGCTTCTCTGTCAGACTTCTGCAACCGCCTAGAGGCAAAAATGTGTGACAGAGCCAAAATTTTGAATGTCTTTGGGGACCAAAGAGTTAAAGCAGGGGGAGTATGTAGCACTGGTATTTTTGCCATATAATGCTAAAGATGGCATACCACTAGAGGGAGCCAAATACCAATGTGAGCGAGATATGTTTTAACTTACATATGCAGAGCAGAAAAATGTTTATCTTGTGAAAAGACTCACTTACCCATGAACACTAGGTGGCTGAACTGCATGCTGGGTGGATATAAAAGGCAGAGTGGAGCCATTTTCTGCCTCTTTCTGCCTGCCTGCAAGGATCTGTGAAG
The DNA here is from genome assembly GCA_029574335.1 of Rana kukunoris. Lineage (NCBI taxonomy): Eukaryota > Metazoa > Chordata > Amphibia > Anura > Ranidae > Rana > Rana kukunoris. Next base: position 35,932,037 of record CM056052.1, read on the forward strand.
GAGTGTTCAGAAGAGGGCCTACATCGCGCAGAGCAGAACAACATCCATTGACAGAGCCAAGTGGATGTCCAGTTTGCTTGAGGAGCGGGGCAGCGTGGCAGTGCTGACTGGCAGCAGGATTGAGACAACTAGAGCGGAGGTTCACAACTTTCCAGGCCTGGTGTGGTGAGAGGGCTGTCGCCCAGAAGTTCTTTAACACCCTTAACACACTTAGACTAATTTAACAAAGTTGCTGGGACCTGTAGTCCTACAGGGAGGTCTCATTCAAATAGACTGAGTTCAATCAGGCCTAAAAGCCTATGCTTCATTGAGGGCTGACTGACAGTTAGGGTATACCTACACCGAAGGCATCTACAAGTGTGTTTACAGCACGAACTGTATTAACTCTTCAGTTATGTTACTTCATTACTTGTTAAACCATCGGATTACAAACACTGCAGTATAATAGCTAGCTGAAGAAAGAAGACCAGGGACTACACTTCTTCACAGGGAGAGTTTGTGCTTTGGATGCAGTAAGACAAAAGGCTGCCTTATACCTCAGGGGAAGCTCTTGAGAAATTGTATTGTGCTGTGTTGATATCTTTGCATTGGTATGTTTGGTGCGGCCGTACTGGAAGTGGGAAGGTGGTCAGTGTCAAGGCATTGTCACTCTGAGCACTAGTCCCACTTGGAGACGCACCGCAGTAGAGGCTCAAGGGACCTTTAAGTATTATTAGTTTGTGTACACTCATTGCACTATTATAGTAAGTTTGAATGTTGATACAGTTATTATAAATACTGTCTTTATACCAGTTCCAGTAAACTTACATCCTGGTTGATCACAATTGGTGTGAAGCTTGTTCATTATTCTAACAGGTGGAACAACGGATGCCCAGATAACGGTAAAGGTACACTATATACACATTGTTATGGTGGGATTGTTCCGTTCAGTGAAAGTTTCATATCAGCACTGCACCACAGCTGTGTCAAGGGGAGCGAGACCAAATCATTGGGGGGTTGTTAAAGCAGAGTACAGGCCCAATCAATTACCAGCAGCTCCTTCGGGGGTAAGTGCTACATTTCTATAGTTTATTGTTTATTATTTTATTTATCTTATATAAGCTTTATTAGATGCAAGGGATCTGGAATGGGGATGTCAGATTTTTCTTTGTTGTCTGATGAAGAGATGAAATCACTGACCAAAAATAACCTGCTGATCATTGGTCTGTATAGGTGTCCTGCACTTACCATGTTGACCACTAGATGTCGCTGTGTACACTGTGTTGTATAGGGAACGTTTGTTCTGTGGAACATTTTGTTCTGTGGAACATTTTGTTTTGGCCATGTGTTCCCCGGATCATTGATCAGATTGCTCACACAGTGTGTGTGATCGATGTGAGTTGTTCCCCGATGATAGGTCAGTGTGAGGCGGATGGGGCTCATTGTATCCAGGGCTCCTTGCGATTGGGAGTTTTCAGACTGCTGTGACAGACCATCACATCGGTCACATGATTCTAAAGCGGAGTTCCACCCATATTCATGTTCACAGCGCCGGCAGAAGCAATTACTCTGCTGCCATCTAGTGGCGGTAGACGTAATTGCGGTAATGCCGCCCAAATAATGGGAACTGCGTTACCGCGAGGGGAAGAGTAATCAGGTAGATTACTCGTTACCCTCAAAAGGGGCTGCGTTAGGTAACTGCGTTTATTGTAACTCCGTTACTTACAACACTGCCAACATGTCATGCTTCAAAATTGTGCTCGTGGAATGGCGTCAAACTTTTACCCCTCAAAGTCTCCATAGGCGATGTTTAAAAAATTCTACAGGTTGCATGTTTTAAATTACAGAGGAGGTCTAGGGCTAGAACTATTGCTTTCGCTCTACCAATTGTTTGGTGATACCCCACATGTGTGGTTTTAACACCGTTTTCATATGTGGGCGCTACTCACGTATGCATTCGCTTCTGCGCTCAAGCTCATCGGGACAGGGGCGATTTAATAAAAAATAATATTGTGTCCCATTCACTTCAGAAGTATGTCTGTTAGGACTAGGCAATAGTCAGAGGTGGAATGGCTATGCCAAGACATGTTTACAGAAAACTTTATTTATGGCTCGTAAGCAAATTGTACTTGGATGGACACAACAAATGCCTCTGTCACGTACCTTACAGAAAAGCCAAGAGAATGGGGGTGGGCTCTTGCACACCCCCTGGAGATGGAGACAGGGAGGGCGGGGGCACAAGAGAGTGCAGGCGCCTGTAGACCAGGTAGGATCTCTAAAAGCACAGGAGATTTCTTGAACACAGAAGCTGCAGCCGTAACGTCAGATCCGTTCAGGGGAGATCAGGCAGGGGAAACAAGTGCAGGCAGAAGTCAGCAGCAGGCTGGCGGAGAAGGTACCAAATTACGAGTCAAGATGAAGGTTAAAGTCCAGGCCGGGGTCAGTATAGCAGGCAGAGGCAGTTAAGCAGGTAGGGAGGATCCGAGAAGGGTAGTCAAACAAACCAGGTGTTTTCAGGAATAGGTCAATCGGGTAGTCAGCAAACAGGAACTCAGGTACTAGCTGAAAGACAATCCAGCACTGGCACTCAGTTAGGTTTACACTTAAATAGGGTGGGATTGGCGGGGGTACGCCCCTGCGTACAAGCGTGCATGGGCGCACGCATGCGCATACCCGCTCTGAGTCCTATGCGTCCCAGTCTGCGTGCGTGCATTAGCACTATCAGGCCGGGAATTCCTTGCAGACACCCGAAACTGGGGATTTGTTGCACTGGTTCTCTGAGAGCCTCCTTCAAAGGAACAGTGGCTTAAAGCGGTAAATCAAATACTTCCATATGAAAAATTACTGTACAAACATAGCTGAACACCCAGAAATATCATAGAATTTGGGATGAGTGGTTAAATTTAGTGTTAACTCTTAGGCCGCGTACACACGATCAAATTTATCTGCTGAAACTGGTTCGCCGACCAGTTTCAGCGGACATATCCGATCGTGTGTACGACCTAGCGGACCGGTTTGTCCAGCGGACAAATTTCAAAGCATGCTTTGAAATTTGTCCACTGCAAACCTGTCCGTCGGACAGAAATCTCCCGCATGCGCCGAATGGATTTGACGCATGCGTGGAAGTATTTTACTTCCTGGAGTGGTGACGTTGCGGCGTCAACGTCACCGCCACGTCACCGCGTCCTCAGCCCGAGGGGATTTTCGTCCGATGGCGGGAGAACATTTACACTTTTTTCCGTTTTCCTTTGCTTGATCAATCTTTCCTATTTTTTGGGGTGAGTATCGGTACACCCCTGTTTGCACTCTGTCAATCCTAGTTTGCCATATACACTGTCTATTTAGGGGGACCATCTGTTTGTTTGTCTGCAGGGATATATTCATACAATGGGCCAGTCATTTTCATCCTGACTGTTGTAACAATGTAACAATACTGCAATTATAGCAGCAATGGCAGAGATAGAAATTTCATTTATTATCTGTTTAATGTTTGCCATACGCTGCAAATAAATTAAAGTAAAATACCCCCTTATATATACTTTTCACACCGTTTGGTGTGCTATTTTTTTTTACATATATACTCTTCTGACATCACATTGTACACGGTCCCATTTAATTATATGAGAGACCATATACTACAGTTATGAATATCAACTAAGTCTTTACCCAGTATATACTTATGCTTGCGCCTCTCCTTCCCCGTTTTCTTTGAGCCGCCCCCTGTTACCAATAAGGTTATTTAACACCGTAATCCCATAAAGCACTGGTTTATTATATACTTTGCCAACACACTTTAAAATTGGCATGCTAGCACATCATGTTACACCACATGCCTAATGTAATACTTCTTTCTTATGTATAGCATTGTACTGAACTTCCCCTTTCTCTTTTCCTCTACCCGGTCCCTTTTTGGTCACATATAGGGATGAGCCGAACACCCCCGGGTTCGGTTCGCACCAGAACGTTCGAACAGACGGCGGGTTCGCACAAATATTTCGAACCCCATTGAAGTCTATGGGACCCGAACGTTCGAATTCCAAAACGGTCGTTTTAAAGACCAAAATTCAATTAAATGTTGGAAAACATCGTTCAGAACCCGGGCTTTGTCCCAGGGAACATGTATCAATGGAATTTTTTTTTTTTTAAAACGGCCGTTTTTTGCGGAGCAGCCATTTTAATGATGCTTAAAGTGAAAAAAAAAATCCTTTAAATATCACACCTGCTGGGTGTCTATAGTAGTGGCACGTGTTTAGAAATGTCCCTGCACAACATGAGAGGACTATAAAAAAAAAGTAATTAATGCTACTTGCGCAAGTTCTGTGTGGCAACATTATGGGCCAGATTCAGGTAGATGAGAGCATCTTTGCTCCAGAGTAACGCTTCTCATTTACGTTACTCTGAAGACCCTTTCAGCGCAAGTCCTGTAATTCACATAGCAGTTGCGCGTAAACTTGCGCCAGAGTAACGATAATGCGCTGGCGTAACCCGACGCAAGTGGAAGTGGGTGTGATCATATGTAAATGATGGGCGGAGCCCAGCGCAGAGGCTTACGTTCAGCGCATCAACCACGGAGCATGCGCAGTGAGTGCGGCTCCACTCGCCCCCTTTGTGCGCATGCTCACAACTTCCGTCGGCACCACTTCACGGGAAACGTCAGCGCAATGCCTTCCGTTGGGCGTTTAAATGCGCCCGTAGAAGCGCCATTTCGGCACTAAAGTATATCCTGCTCCCCCTCCCCGCAGTGATGTTACTTTTGTTTTGAGATGGCTGCTCCCGTTCCCCGCAAACACACAGGAGAAAGCTGAACTTTAATGGCCAGGAGCTGTCAGCCGTCATCTCGGCTATGGAGACCTATGATGTCTTCCTCCATGGCTGTAAAATTTGACAGACAAGCATGGACAGAGGTGTTGTCCTGCAAGTGGGGGTGCTCAGCTAGCTCTTATCGTCGGTAACGCTGCTGTAGCTGCTCTCCTGCTGACCTGTGGCCATCTGGAGTAAAGATAAAGCAGCCTTTTGTAGAAATAACTTTGCGCCGGACGGACGAGATACGCGCGGCGCATGTAGCCAGCGTATGGTGCTAATCCGTTCGTGAATTGTGAAAAATCCCTCATTTGCATATTTGCAGGGGAAATCAATAGGCGCGACTGATGCGCCCAACGAAATTAAGCGCTGACGATACTCTGGCGTCGGAACGTTCCGCCAGTCGCAAATGACCCGTTATTGGGCGCATCTAGTTTGGTGGGTACGGGCACATAGAAACGACGGCGCATCATCACAGTTACGCGGCGCATATCGAAATACTCCAGCGCAAGTGTTCCTGAATCTGGCCCTATGTCTAATATTTTGCGGTGGTGGGGGGCCATTATTGTTTTGTGAAAGAAATTTTTTAGAAAAAGGGCACCCCTCAAACATACTGTAATTGGAGCGCAACAAGGAGTCACGTGCAAAGTATTGCATCAAAAATTGTTATTACGCGCCCCTGTTAAACAGGGGCTGAAAAATTGTGCCTTGGGCACAACACAACACTTGCAACCCCTCCCAATAAATCCAATTGGAGCGCAACAAGGAGCCATGTGCAAATTACTGCATCAAAAATTGTTATTAGGCGCCCCTGTTAAAACAGGGGCAGAAAAATTGGGCCTTGGGCACAACACAACACTGCAACCCCTCACAATCCAGACCTGCCAGGTCTCTTCTGCCGGTGCTACTTGTCTCCACGTCCTGCTGTGCGTTTTTCCAGTGTTTGTTGTGCCCCTGCAGCCCCTGTGACTTGGACTGTGACAACTGCTGGGAGGCGTGGGAGCAGGCGTTTCCATCTGCCAGAGCTCCTCCTGGGCTCCGCCTAGGCTCCGCCCCCCGCAGGTGGCTTGCCTCATCAGCCCCACCTGCCCGCCCTTAATAAACTGGGCCAGAGCGCTGACGCGCTATCCAGACCTGCCAGGTTTCCGCTGCCGGTGCTACTTCTCTTCACGTCCTGCTGTGCGTTTTTCCAGTGTTTGTTGTGCCCCTGCAGCCCCTGTGACTTGGACTGTGACAACTGCTGGGAGGCGTGGGAGAAGGCGTTTCCATCTGCCAGAGCCCCTCCTGGGCTCCGCCTCCCGCAAGTGGCTTGCCTCATCAGCCCCACCTGCCTGCCCTTCATAAACTGGGCCAGAGCGCTGACGCGCTATCCAGACCTGCCAGGTCTCCGCTGCCGGTGCTACTTGTCTCCACGTCCTGCTGTGCGTTTTTCCAGTGTTTGTTGTGCCCCTGCAGCCCCTGTGACTTGGACTGTGACAACTGCTGGGAGGCGTGGGAGAAGGCGTTTCCATCTGCCAGAGCCCCTCCTGGGCTCCGCCCCCCGCAGGTGGCTTGCCTCATCAGCCCCACCTGCCCGCCCTTCATAAACTGGGCCAGAGCGCTGACGCGCTATCCAGACCTGCCAGATCTCCGCTGCGGGTGCTACTTGTCTCCACGTCCTGCTGTGCGTTTTTCCAGTGTTTGTTGTGCCCCTGCAGCCCCTATGACTTGGACAGTGACAACTGCTGGGAGGCGTGGGAGCAGGCGTTTCCATCTGCCTGAGCCCCTCCTGGGCTCCGCCTAGGCTCCGCCCCCCGCAGGTGGCTTGCCTCATCAGCCCCACCTGCCCGCCCTTCATAAACTGGGCCAGAGCGCTGACGCGCAGCGGCAGCGCAGCGGCGCCCGCGGTGGCGCGCCCTAGGCGCACCGAAGGGCGCGACAAAGGGTACGGCGTCTGCGGGCGTCCGCGGCCGTTCGCGACCGGCGAGGGCGCCAAACGCTGCCGGATTGTTTTTTTTTTTTTAGCAGAAGGGAACTGGGAACACAGCTCGTTATCTGTGACTGGCGAGGGTGCACACCAAGTGGATGGTTCCAAAAACTGGAAAAGAATCTAGGACATTAAAGATAGTATTAAAATTGTAAGTGACACTCCGATACATTTATCTTGGCTCTTTAAAGTATATCTGGTGTTGTTACATAGTATTCTTATGGCCCCTAGGATACAAATATCAGAAATGGACTTGTTACAGTTTTATAACAATGGCGCAGTGGAGCTAGATGGATTAAAAGCTGCGTTTCTGAATTGTATTAACAAGGGACACCAACATACCGATGGGGCCTATGGTCCCTGTCGAGGGTTTAGAACCTATTTAAAAAGCGTACGGAAGGAAGCACGTTTGGAGGGGAGTGCTCAGCGTGGCTTTGACAAAGCCCCCTATAAATATTTGGCAGGGAGACCGGTGGGCAATAGTAAGTGGGCCTTAATGAATGTTCGCTCCTTAGTGGCCCATGCAAACAATATTGTTGATGTAATTAATGAACATGATTGTGATTTCTTATGTCTAACCGAAACATGGCTGACGGATGCAAGTATTTCCGCTTTATCCGCAGCAGTACCGTCAGGGTACAAGATATTTACTCAAAATAGGGTTAATGGGCGGGGAGGTGGGACTGCTATTATCTTTAAGGAAGTTTTTACTATTAAAAAAAGGAATGAGACTCAGGGAATGGGTTGTGAAATTCTGTCCCTGCAACTAGAATGTGCAGCTAATATTTTTTATGATATACATATTATATACATTTCCCCTGCCAAAAAAACTTTGGCACTAGAGTTTTTCTGGACTTGGGCGGATAATGCCCTTTGTAAGTCTGCCCCTACACTTCTGTTGGGTGATTTTAATGTGTGGTTAGACAAACCAGATTTAGCTGAAACTTGTCTTTTCCGCCAAAGAGGAGACGAGCTAGACCTATCCATCCTGAAGACGGAACCTACTCATCTGGATGTAATACTTTCCAGGGATATAGCTATATCCCTGCGGAATGTGGCTCCCTACCCTTGGTCTGATCATGCAATTGTATTGTTTGATATAGATCTTCCAGGTGGGGGCGATAATAAAGAAGCTCAGCATAAAGATGCTACCTTCCGAAGCTTTAAAGACTTCCCCCAAGAGCTATTTAATCAATACTTAGCAACAGAATTAGCCCATAGTCACTCAGCATCAGCAGTCTAAAAGGGATCCGACATTTAAAAAAAAAAAAGATATTATTCATTAATATCAGCATCAGGTGCTTGGTAGCTGGTGTTGATCCAAGCCTGATTCATTTTGATGAAGATCAGTCGATCAACAGAGCCGGTGGAGAGGCGCAACCTGTGATCAGTCACAAAGCCTCCAGCAGCACTGAATGTCCGTTCTCAAAGAACACTGGATGCAGGGCAAGCCAGTAGCTCAATTGCGTACTGGGCAAGCTCTGGCCAGTGATCCATCCTCAAGACCCAGTAAGCCAGAGGATTTTCGGTGGGGAAGGTGTCCAAGTCGGATCTTGCCCCTAGGTATTCCCGGACCATGTAAAACAGACGCTGGCGATGGTTGCTGGAACCGGTCAGACCTTGGGGCTGCGGACTAAAAAACTGCCTGAACGCATTCGTCAGACGACCACCTTCTCCACCGCCCCTTCTGTGACTCACCGAAGCCTCAGCAAGACGTTGTCCAAAACCAGGTTTTGGTAATCCACCCGGTTCTGGGAACGCATTGCACAGACCCTTCTGCAAGGCCTCCCGCAGAAGTTTCATCTTCTGCTCCCTCTGCAATGGCAACATAAGGTCTGCAACCTTACTCTTGTAACGTGGATCAAGGAGAGTCGCCAGCCAGTAATGATCCCTCTCCTTAATAGCACGTACACGAGGATCCTTACGCAGGCTTTGCAGGATCAGGGAGGCCATGCAGCGTAGGTTTGCAGAGGCATTCGGGCCACAGTCCTCTGGGTCACTGAGGATGACAGGATCCACAGGCACCTCATCCCAGCCACGTGCTCCTTGGGACTATAAATGATCCCTTGAAGACTGCTGCTGCTGAGTGCTAGGCTCCACCTCCATGCTGCTGATACAATCCTCCTCCTCCTCCTCTTCCTGTGTGCTAGGTGGGCAAGCAGGACCACTGTCTAGGTAAAGGGGGCCTTGAGAGGTAAGGAAGTCATCCTCTTCCTCCCTATGTTCTGCCTCAAGGGCCCTGTCCATTGACAGTGTGCTCCAACATGTGAATAAGAGGGACAGTCTCACTGATGCATGCACTGTCACTGCTCACCATCCTCGTGGCCTCCTCAAATGGTGACAGGACAGTGCATGCATCCCTGATCAAGGCCCACTGGCGTGGGGGAAAAAAACCTAGCTGCCCTGACCCAGTTCTGCTGCCATATTGGCACAGGTACTCATTGATGACCCGCTGCTGCGTGTGCAGCCGCTGCAGCATGGCCAACGTTGCGTTCCATCTGGTGGGCACAAATTAGGCGGTTCTTGGGCAGGTTGTATTCCCTTTGGAGGTCAGTCAGCCGAGCAGTGGCATTACTGTATATGACCTCCAAAAATGCACATAGACTTTCCTGGCCTGCTTCAGGACATCCTGCAAGCCCGGGTACCTGCCCAAGAACCGCTGCACCACCAAATTGAGGACATGCGCAAAACAGGGCACGTGGGTGAGTTTTCCCTGTCGCAGGGCAGAGAGGAGGTTGGTGCCATTATCGCTGACCACCATTCCAGGCTTCAGCTGGCGTGGCGTCAACCACCTCTCAGCCTGACCCTGCAGAGCTGACAAAACCTCTTCCCCAGTGTGGCTCCTGTCTCCCAAGCACACCAGCTCTAGCACTGCATGACATCTCTTGGCCTGCATTCCTGCATATCCCCTCGTACGCCTATGGAGCACGGCTGGTTCGGAGAAAACATCCCCACAGGAAGAGGCCACAGAGGAAGAAAAAGAGGAGGGGGTGGAGGAAAGAGGTGTGTCACAAGTAGTAGTATTGTTTTGGAGGCGTGGTGGCGGAACAACCTCCAAAACTACTGGACCTTGCCCTGCGTCCTTCCCAGCTGCCAGCAGAGTCACCCAATGCGCCGTAAAAGACAGGTAACGTCCCTGTCCATGCCTGCTGGACCATAAGTCAGCGGTAATATGCACCTTACCACTGACCGCCCTGTCCAGCGAGGCATGGACATTGCCTTCCACATGCCGGTAAAGAGCCAGAATAGCCTTCTGTGAGAAAAAGTGGCTTTTGGTACTTGCCACTGAGGTACTGCACATTGCACAAACTCACGGAAGGGGGCATAATCTACCAACTGAAAAGGTAGCAGTTGAAGTGCTAGCAATTTTGCT